>CM033633.1:18491603-19240173 GCA_019453435.1 Rhinogobius similis | reverse complement strand
AAACACAACCCAATCATAGACTGGGTCCGTGGACAGATTTCTGAGTGGAGCACCTTTGCCATGCAAATTGTCTTCATTCAGCTCTGTCGCCATCAGAGGGAGCTCCGCCCCAACGCCAACTTCCCCAGGACAAGCCTGACCTCTCTTCCGTGCCCAGTGTGTATCATGATCTGGGAGAGGTCTTCAGTAAGAGTAGAGCCTCTATCTCTCCCTCCCCACAGACCATATGATTGTGCAATTGACCTCCCTGCCAGGTGCACCTCTGCCTTCCAGCCGCCTCTACAATCTCTCAAGACCTGAACAGGAGGCCATGGAGCACTACATTCGAGACTCTCTAGCTGCTGGTATTATCCGACCCTCTTCCTCACCTGTGGGAGCAGGGTTCTTTTTCGTTGACAAAGGACAAAACATTAAGACCGTGTATTGACTACAGGGGCCTAAACAATATCACTGTCAAAAATAAGTATCCATTACCGCTCATTGACTCAGCTTTCACACCTCTTCATGGCGCCACCATATTCACTAATCTTGACCTTAGGAATGCGTACCACTTAGTACGCATTAGGGAGGGAGACGAGTGGAAGACAGCTTTTAACACACCACTGGGGCACTTTGAGTATTTAGTCATGCCATTTGGCTTAACCAATGCTCCGGCTGTCTTCCAAGCACTAATCAATGATGTATTGCGTGATTTTCTGAATCGTTTTGTTTTTGTGTACTTGGATGACATTCTTATTTTCTCGAAGACTCCACAGGAACACGAGCAGCATGTGCGGCAGGTCCTCCAAAGACTGCTCGAGAACAAGCTTTATGTGAAAGCTGAAAAATGTGATTTTCACACCAGTAAGGTCAGTTTTTTGGGTTTTGTTGTTGAAAGTGGGCAGGTGAAGGCTGACACGGAGAAGGTGAAAGCAGTTGCAGATTGGCCTATACCAAGTAGCAGAAAGCAACTACAGAGATTTCTTGGTTTTGCAAACTTTTATCGGAGGTTTATTAAGAACTTTAGCCGTGTGGTGGCACCCTTGACTAAACTTACCTCTCCTTCCAAGCAGTTTTGTTGGACTCCTGAAGCCCAGTCCGCTTTCACCACACTGAAAGATCTCTTCACATCTGCCCCAGTCCCGCGCCAACCTGATCCCCTCACGCCAGTTTGTTGTGGAAGTGGACGCTTCTGAGACAGGAGTTGGAGCAGTGCTCTCTCAGAGGTTTGACCCACACAATCGTTTATACCCTTGTGCTTTTTTCTCTCGACGATTAACTTCTGCAGAAAAGAATTATGATGTGGGGAATCGAGAACTTCTTGCTGTGAAACTCGCACTGGAAGAATGGCGCCACTGGTTGGAAGGGGCTGAGCTTCCATTTTTGGTTTGGACAGACTATAAAAACCTGGCTTATATACAATCTGCAAGACGCCTAAACTCACGGCAAGCCGGTGGGCACTCTTCTTTAGTAGATTTAATTTTTCTCTCACGATCGTCCAGGTTCTCGCAATGTCAAGCCCGATGCACTCTCCCGCCAGTTCTCCCAGGAAGAGAGGCCCATTGCTCCAGACCCTATCCTTCCATCCACCCGTGTGATCGCTGCAATAAGTTGGGACATTGAAAATCACATCAGGGAAGCACAGCGCACTCAGCCTGATCCAGGTAATGGTCCTCCTGGTGCTTTATTTGTTCCAGATGCTGCCCGCTCAAAAGTGCTGGAATGGATTCATTGTTCGCGATTCTCATGTCATCCTGGAGTCAACCGGACGCTTTCTCTCCTGAGGCGTTATTTTTGGTGGCCAACTATGGACAGAGATACACGAGCCTTTGTTCTGGCCTGCCAAGTATGTGCCAGGGGCAAAGCTTCCCACTCTCCACCCTCCGGTCTGCTCCAACCTCTGCCTGTTCCCAAACGCCCATGGTCACACATAGCAGTGGACTTTGTTACCGGCCTGCCTCCGTCCCAAGGTAATACAGTCATACTCACCGTCAGAGACCGGCTTTCTAAAGCTGCTCATTTCATTGCTCTGCCCAAACTGCCCACAGCTAAAGAAACTGCAGACTGCATAACTAACAATGTTTTCAGGCTCCATGGTATACCACTGGACATTGTTTCTGACCGAGGAACTCAGTTTACCTCCCAAGTTTGGCGCCTTTTTGTGAAGGTCTGGGTGCGACAGTCAGCCTTACATCTGGCTTTCACCCCAGACTAATGGGCAAACTGAACGTGCCAATCAGGACTTGAGACGGCACTGCGCTGTGTCACTGCATCTAACCCATCTACCTGGAGCACCTTCTTACCCTGGATTGAATATGCCCATAACTCTTTGGTGAGCTCGGCAACTGGTCTGTCCCCATTTCAAGCTTCTCTAGGTTATCAGCCTCCACTGTTTCCATCTGAAGAGGTGGATTTGGCAGTGCCCTCAGTCCAGCACCATCTCCAGCGTTGCCAACGTGTTTGGAAGAAGACCAGGGCTGCTCTTCTTCGCTCTACAGCCAAAACCAAGGCAGCAGCTGACAAGCGCCGCCCCTGCTCCTCAGTACCAACCGGGTCAGTCAGTTTGGTTATCTTCGAAAAATATTCCTCTTAAAACTGATTCCCCGGAAGCTCTCCTCGCTTTTTGGGCCCCTTCAAGATTGCCAAAGTTTTCAGTCCTTCTGCTGTGCGCCTTCAGTTTGCCTTCTGCTCTTCGTATTCACCCCACTTTCCACGTGTCCCAGTTAAAGCCAGTTGTTACCAGTGATTTGTGCCCTCCGGCCGTTCTCTCTCCTCCCGCCCGGGTTGTGGATGATCACCCGGCTTTCACGGTTCGTCGGCTTCTTGATGCTCGCCGACGGGGTAGGGGTTTGCAGTACCTGGTTGACTGGGAGGGGTATGGTCCGGAGGAACGCTCCTGGGTTCCCCGGTCTCTTATTTTGGACCCTGCTCTGGTCAGAGACTTTCATGCTGCCCATCCTGACAAGCCTGGTGGTCCGCCAGGAGGCGTCCCTTAGTGGGGGGGTACTGTCAAGATTCCTGTGTTCTCCCTCCCATCTGTGTTGTCTGGAGCTGGGCGGAGAATAGACATGCTGCACCACCTTCAACGGCTCCTCCCACTACTCACCTGCAACCCATCTCCAATCAAGCATACACCTCTGCAGTATAAAGACTCGGCTCATTCATCCACACCCTGCCAGATCGTTCAGTCTACATTCGTGGTGAACACCCAGGCCTTTTGTTCCTTGATTTTTCCAGGAACGTTCCAAGTGGAGACTCCTCATCGTGGATTGTCTGATTTTGCCAGTGCGCCGCGGTCCAGTCTGCTCCACTCCGCCACGCCGGTACTCACCTGTGCTCCTCGGTCCAGTCTGCTCCACTCCGCCACTCCAGTACTCACCTGTGCTCCTCGGTCCAGTATCCAGCTGTCCTGTTTCCTCAATAAATCCTGTACTTTTGAACTATTCAAGTCTGCATTATTTTTTGATCCACCAGTCGTTACAACAGTATTTCAGATTTTGAGAACTGCTAAAGTGTCAAAAGTCGTGATTTGGATCAAATTAATTGTGCTGATTTGTAAAGAAACGACACTTTCTTTGCTGTTTTTATTTGTATATCTTTTGTTAACTCAAACTACAAACGTGCAAAAAGGCAAACTCTGTAAAGTAAAGAAAAGTACTTTTAGCTTTCTTGTCTTGTTAAAAAATCTAGTGGAACAGAATGTACAGATACCTGCTCTCAAATGTAGAGAATAAAAGTAAAGAGTATCCGCTGTAAAGTACAGTAGTACAATACGCTTACTTTTGTACTTTGTTACCGTCCATCACTGAATACCAAATGTTCACCAATATGTTCCTGAACCTACCTGGGTCAGAACTGGTCTTCACTGATCCAGGACGAGTATCAGATCTCTGAAGGTCTGAGAGCTCAAAAGGGAACACAGTAATTATTAATAACAGCCAAATCCTACAATTAATAATTTCCTTTAAGCTTACCTTAATGAAACAGGTATCTTGTTTAATGTTAATCATTTCCATCTCTTTATTTTTGTCTGGAAAGATGAAAATGATGAGTGATCGTCAAAAGTGATATAAAGTGGAGTTAAAAGGAGAGACAAAGATGTTTGTTTGGTTTGTACCTGTGAGGTGGTGCTCAGGCGGCAGCAGGACAACCCATGGCAGCTTCTCTCCTTTTGCTGATACGACCTCCAGAGCTTTCAGAGCAGAACAGTCCAGTGGTTTGTATTTGTTCAAATCAGTGTCTTGTTTAAAATGATTGAATGAGAGGATGCTGGGGAGTGTCCATGGTGGGACCGAGCTGACTGAATGGGACTATTTTTTGTATTAATGTGTCGACAACTGTGTAAAGCAACAGTATGTCACCTTACTTCTCCATGGAGATAGATATATTTGATGTCATACTGTGGAAGTTTGTGGAGATACAGCCCGCTCTCAGTTTTTGTTTTCCCAAATAAAAACATGCTTGTATGTTAGTTTTTGGGCTAAAATTTATATTCTGGAGCTTTAAGTCTGGATTTTACTTTTTTGGTTGCATTATTTTATTTAATCTTTTATATTTGGTGTTCTTGTAATATGTTTAAATACAGTATGCCTTGCTTGAGACAGAACTTAACTCTTGTATTATTAGATTCAACACCTCCAACTGTCTCCAACTGTGGTGTGGGACCATCACAAACTCTACCTTGCTCGTGAGCGTTGTGCAGGATGTTGTCAAACATTGAGAGTTGGATAATTTCACCATCAGGGCCCAAGATCAAACTCCCCACTGACTGGCCATTGAAATCTGAAACATAAGACTAGATTTGGTCTCGCAGAAATAAAACAAAAACATGGACTCCTCAGTGGTTTTACCTCTGAGTTCCAGTGGCAGGACGCCCCGCACCGCCTCCGCGTTTCTGGAGTCCGTGGATTCTTCGAAGAGTTTCTGTAAAAATGCTAAAGAGCTCTGACGACCCGGGCCTCTTTTTCCAGTGAGAATCCCGAATGGAGCAACATACTCTAGAAATACAACCAGTGACAGTGAAACTTAAACAAACATAAACTATAAACAAATGTATCATACCTTCTTCTGGATTTAGTAAAATGTTTTCAGACGCTTGCCCCTCAATTATTCTACACCTCCATGTCTCATGTTTGCTGTGCAGATCGACGGTCTTTTCTGATCTCTGCTTCAGGGCCTTTCCTTTTGAAATTTAAATAAAAAGAAGTGTAAATAGTACTGGACAACCACTGTGATAGCTCAATTAGTAGCGCTTATCCTCTAATCCGAAGGTCAGAGATTCAAATTCCACAAGAATAGCACTAGGAAAGCGCTATATAAATGTGACGCAGTAAAGGTTATTTCGAGGGATTTTTGTAACTTTTATTTCCACCAAGATTTTTTGTTACCGCCATTAATCCAACTCAATAAACCTTTTCATAATTGTGTTTATTCATTTAAGAAAGTGGGGCTGTGCATATTGATAAACATTATGTGAATTCAGATCAATTTAGTTGTTTATATAGGTTTTTTTCTTGTACTTTTGAGTATTCAGACATTGTTTCTCTTACCCTCATATTTGTCTGGTACGAGTGGAGGGAGGAATGGCAGCTGAGGTCCAGTTGTGTTTCTTAAAAGTTTGACGTCCGATGACTTGTGACTTAAACCTTTTGTTATTCCTGCTCCTGTTTCTTCTATTGAAGGCAGGTGTTCTTTGAAAGACTCACCTCTTACCTACAAAAACACATGACAATTATCTGTCAGGGAAGATATGACATTATATAAATGCATTTTTAAAAAGAGTGGCATAATAAGGATTTTTTTTTTTTTCATTTTTCAGATCAGATCATTTGAACACAAATCACTTGTACTTGAGGTTGTTCACTTACTTTGTCAGAATGCACTTTGTAAGATTCAGACCTGACTGGTTGTCCTGCTTTCAAAGGAGGGAGAAACCCTCCTGTTTTGAAACAGAAGAAACATGGTTTTGGATTGTGCTTTATTACACAAGCTATGTGCCCTTGTTTTCACCCGATAAATAATAACAATGAGTACATGGTTTATAAGCATGTATTTCTAATGGATCAAAGGTTTAGAAAACAGTTACCTAGTTCAGATCGTCTTGAGTTTGATTGTTTAGGAGATGCCCTGTCGTCATATCTTTTACCATGATCATTATTTCGGTGTGAGTCTAATGGTTTTCCTCTGGCTCCATTAGTCGCTTCTTCTTGTTGAATCTGTTCCACAGTAGTCCTCAGTGGATTCTAATGGAAATAATAAAATGGTTATTTAAAACAGCAAAACATTATTTAACTTAAGGCACATATTGCAACACCAAAATAAAGCCTTTGTCTTCTTCAGAGGTCATGGCTTTCATGTTGTTGCCAGAATGATGCTGAATAAGTGGACTTGAGTCTCCAGTGACTGAAGGCATCTGGAGAAACACATTTATCCTTCTTTTGTGTCCATCTACAAAAACACATCATTTAATAGTAGTTCCTTTTGAAAATACAGATTGTATCGTTATGAATAATTTGTTATTCTTATGGGAGCATGGAACAGAGTAAGCATGACTCACCAACATAAAGAAACAGGTTTGGTCGTAAGGATTATTTCTGTATTATGTATTTTACCTTCACAATGACTTTCTCGTTCAAGAAAGACAGAGTGTGACACTGGTTGTATTCTCTCGTGCTGCTCTGAAGTGAGCTCTTGTTGACAAAGTAAAGTCTCACGGTGTTTTAGATCAGGAGGATGGTGACGGTAAAGAGCAGGAAGTGTTGAGTTTTCCACATTTACTCCGTTGTAATTCAAAGCAGACTGTGTTGACTTTATTGAGGTGTTTTCTCCCTGCTGGACCGACTGAGCGCTGCACTGTCCATAATCTTTTCCATCATAAACATTTGATGGACAACTTTCCAATGTGACCAAACCCTGAAAGTACGATGTCACAGTTCAATCAAATATGTATTTATATAAAAAGGAATATAAAAATGACTTTTTCTTGATGTCCTGATACCTGAGAGTACAGTAGCAGCGCGCCTCTGCGTGTGCTGAAGGTTTTAGGGAGAGCAGACTCTGGTCCTGTGAGCACACAGCCGCTGGTGGACAGTCGCAGCAAAGGCCCCTGTGCCTTCCAAATGTAGTAATCCTGTGTTCAGACTTTAAAGTTATAATTTAGCATTTAAGCATCCACAATCTGTAAAAAACCTCCAGGTCCAGATGAGTAATAATGTAAAGGGCAACATCACAACAATCATTTTAAAACTTTTAAAGATTGAAAAAACATTAAATCAGTAAAAATGAATAATGAAATAAGATATTCAGCTGTCTTGCCTGAGAACACAAGAGCAGTGTTTATAACAGGGGAAGTTGGGATAACAGTAGTAGTATCATTTTCACATCAGCAAAGAGTCAAAATCATGTTGTGACTAATATAAAAAATACCTCTGGTGTGAAATATACATCCAGTCTTCCATTTTGCTCCCCCTCACTTTGGACAAACTGACCACACCCTCGACTCAGCACTGACAGAGGCAAATCCTTCATGTAATTCTCTGCCAGACAGCACTGCAGCCACCACAAATCTGTAACAAAAAGCAGTCCGCAACATTTAGTGCACCTTAAGACATACTTTTAATGGATGAGTTTTTTAGCCAACCTGACAGGAGCTGCTGGTGAGTGTGTTTGGACTTAATCCCTGTTGCTAGGCCTGTTTAAGGTGGTACTGTGTGTCCCTGTTACCGTGGCTGCAGCACACACACACACAGCAGGACACTTCATAGACCTACATTAAACAACTTAATAATGTTCACTTGCACTTAACTACAACTGGACCTTAAAGTGCATATACGGTATATTAAAAATGTACTTTATTTTATTTATTATACAGGAAAATGTTAAAATACAAATCAGGCTTGAGTTCTTGTAGGTCCCTGTTCTGCAGCAAAGGACAGAAAAAACAACAACTAATTCACAACAAGAGCAAACAACCACTAACACAAAAATACCCACACAGACAAACAATTCACAGTCAGTGACAGAGTGTGTGAATTTTCCTTCTCTTATTCGTGATAAAGGTGACTTTATAAATAAATGCATTAAAAACACTGAAACAAAAAACAGTTTCAATCCTATGTTGGCTTTTCATAATATCATGTAATTAAATGTGAAATTATAATATTATTATACGAATTCAGTGCAGTTCTCAGAATACGTTACAAAAACATTTGAGGGCAGGTATTCAGTGCTCTGCAAGTAAATACATCCAAGTATTCTTCCCCACACTGGTCAGTTTTTCAAAACCAAACTACTGCACAAGAGAATTTTTTCCCCTTGTCACTATTATCATACCATGACTGATTTATTATCTAGTAATGTCTTTTGTCTAATAGATTCCCAAACCTATTATATGCCCAACTCTATAAATTCAAACCTTCCAATTTAAAAATGTAAGTCTTTTTGTTCTTGAGTTTAATGTAAAAATAATTTAGCCTACTAATTTATAATTTTTGGAGTGTAGATTTATGTCAAATATTGATGATAAAATACTTCCCATATTTCCCAGCGTTAGCACTGGTTACAAAGTCATGAACAGACAGGATGTATGAGCGCAGAAGATCTCAACTAACTTTACCAAACAAATTGAAGATACAATATGATATTTTATTGTGTTATAAAAAATCTTACAAATGCAGCAGGGGTAAGATGAGACAAAAAATAATGTCTAAAGAAAAGTTATGCTTTGAGGCTGTGTCATCTGTGCAGTGTGCGCAGAAGTGGTGCGTCATGGTCAAGTTAGTTTTATTTGTTAATCAGCGTGAAGTTGACTTTAGTTTATTCAGAGTAAGAGCCTATTATTGATGATCTCATTTATCATCGATGCTGCATGAGTTTTAGATCACCAATGGAAACACAAAAAAGCTGATATTGATATTATTGATATAAACTGTCTATTTTTTGATTGTTTACTAAAATGTACAAAGCTTTTATTTTGAAAAGAAATTACTTTTCCTGCGCAGTCACTCCAGCGCCCAAAGGAGGCTGCACCCACTGCTCTGTAGCACCCATGGGCGACCGTCTAAGGAGCTGCACAGGCACAGATACAGGTGTGTTGTGTCGTTTTTCTATAGCTCATATCACCTAAGATACAGTAATGATATTTGTGAGAGGTAACTATTGAACTGTTGACTTTGAAACGAGCATTTGACATGTTTGTGCCACCAACATTTACTAACTCTAACGCTAACTTTTTATGTATAAACTCGAACAACAAAGAGATGACAGACATTTACAACAGACATTATAAAATAATCCAGCTGGATAAACATCATGAATTTATCCAGCTGGATAAATCTGTCTGAACTCTGCTACATTAGCTTTTGCTTCCGCGTTTCCCCCTCCGGAAATAGACTTTAATAACTCTGTTTTACAGTCAGTCCAGCCCATGCGTGTCTCATAATAACAGATCCATGATCTCAGCCCTCGGACTTGTCACAGTAATAGTTTTGTTCAGTGTTTTAGGGTCAGTTGTGTTACATGTTACTGTAATCTGACTGTATTGGGCTCAGTTCGTTTGTGTTTGTCTTTTCAGACATGGCTGTGTTCCAGCACTGCTCTGTGCTGTTTGAGCTCAAGGGTTTGCCTTTCAAAGACAAGAGGAAAATCAAGTTTGCAGTGACTGATAATGGAGGAAGCATGTCGTTTGTGCCCAACAAACAGGTCAGCCCCTGTCATTATAGGAATTCACACTTTTGTTAAGCTTTGTAAACTAATTTACAAAGTTAGTTTACAAAGCTTTACACTTTTGCCTATCTATAATGTTGTACGTGTGAGTTCATCTTTGGAGTTTTAGAGTAACTGTATTGGGACTCTAAAATTAATAAAAATCTCTTTGAGTCTCTAACATTTTCCACCTTGTCAAAACCTGCACAGGTTTGAACGATCAGAAAGAAACCAGATTACTCTCATCAGATTTAACTGTTTATATGTAATTTCAATAATCTAATGACTGCATAAATTAGAAAATGATCAGATTTTTGGTGTGCATTTAAATATTTATGCATTGTTGGAACCTTTTCAGTTCCTGGTATGTATTTTAGTTCTTGTCCCCATTTGATGTGTGTTGACACAGAGTGGGGACAAGGGACTAGATAATCATCTATTCTGTGCTATTCTCAGTGCTCTCTGGTAGTGACCAGTGATGTGTCCAGTCTGAGTCCCAGCAGACTTCGTAACATCTTGAAGCACCAGATTCCTGTCGTTGGATTGGACTACGTGCACCGCTGCCTGGAGGCCAACTGTCAGCTGCCGGTGGAGGATTTTAAGTTGGACATTTCCTCAGCAAATTCACTTCCTGCTGCAAATAAAGGTACTAAACTTCAATGAACAGCATTCAAGATTGAGATTATGAAAACAACAATTGAAAGAACAGATAATCTTTTTTTTTCAGCACCATTATGTTGATGGAATATAATTGACAAGTGAATATTTTGTCCTCTAAATGCATGGGCTTGCATAACAATGTAAGAAAGACTAGGGCATGATATTGGAAATAATTGCAAAAAAGAAAATACTTTAAAGATAAACTTAAATATTACACACTGTGCAAGTGGGTCAAAAAATAAAGAAAAGACAGAAACTAAACTATGTGAAATCACCCCTTTTCAACATTTTCCTTTTAAAACAATACAATTGTGTCAGTTGGAGACCCTTTGTGTCACTGCAGTATATTTTGTTTGTTACAGTATTGATATATTTGAAATATATTGTGCAGCTTTACATAAGCTGTTGACAATATTAGACGGTAAGTCACAACACACGACTTCAGCAGGTTCAACTACTCTGGGCCGTATTTTGCCCCTGGCATTAGCACGTTGACCAGGGGGTGGTTCCAGGTCGGGCTTTTGCTACCTTCACAGCATTAACGCTAACTCAAAGAGGCTGTATTTTTCCGCTGGAGGCTGGAGGGGCTTGTGACCGTCCATATATGATGAATGCGCTTGAACCAATGACTGAGAACTGTGGCATTTAAAAGGCCGTCAGTGCAGGAGATGTTTGCAAAAGCGCAATGGAAACTCAGCTAAAGCTTTTTAAGGCAGACGGACTGTCTTAATTGGACTGTATTCATTATCCTATAATGTATCGTTTTGGTTATTTGTGCCCATTAAGGTTGTTTTATTATGATTATCTGGTCCATATGAGGATAGTTATCGACTCCAGGACATGTTTCCCATGTTGTTTTTCACTACATTAGCTTTGAACTTTATTAGTTACGATTGTGGCTATTCACAGAATGCATCACACCGCACCCTACGTTTGCTTCACTCCACCTCATATTTTGGCCATAGACAGTAAAACGATTTTGGCATGATCACACCTTTTGTTTAGAGTTCCACGCCCCACGTCACTGTTATCATTAACAAACGCACGACCGTCGGGGGTAAAGTACGGTCCTCTGTGTCTATAGATTGGCGTGTTTGTTGAAAAGGTGAGCTTAGTAAGGTTTTCTCAAGAACTGATGACTAATGCAGTGTTAAGTAATGGGTCAAAAGTATAAATGCCAGTCTGTGTACGCCTTCTGTTTGAAATGGATTTACTTAGTTTTGCTTATCTTCCTTTTGTAGACAAATGGTCTCGGGACACGAATACCTCTAAAACACCCAAAAGCCTCGACAAACCTCTGAAGAGTGTCAATGTGTCGCCGAGGGACGAGTCTCCAAAGGGCGGAACAAGTGTCATAAAATATAATTATAGGTTTGAAAATACACTTTTTATGCATTATTATACTGCTTAAAGTACATTAGATGTGTATAAGTTATAATTCACTAAATAAATTAATCATGATACTTGTAATACATTCTCAGAGTTTACAGTGAAATGGACCATGATCTGCCCAAATTTCCAGAGAACTTTCTAGTGGCCAAATACTCAATCTTTCAAAAGGTACAACAATAATATGTTTGATGTACTGTTTAAGTAGGTGATTTGCTTTACGTATAATTTATTTAGATTGTTCTTTCAGCCTAACAGCCATTCTTGGTGTTTGCTGGAGCTACAGAGTGCTAAAAGTGAGAGTGTAAGGCAGTATCGTGTGGTGAGGTACTGGAAGGATGACATTCAATCCAAGGTAATGAAAAAATAGTGACAAACGTACATATTGACAAAAATCAGCACCTCCATATTCTTTTTGGAGTATCCCGATAACAATATTTAAACAATATTATGTGAATCTAACAGAAATATGGCAAAGCAAAACATTATTTGTATGATACTTGAGGTTCAAAAGTATCAGACAAATGTGAAATGAGTGTAAAATGACCACAGAAGTGCAGAAATATCACTTTATACCCTTATTTGGATGTTTACAAGTTTTTGTCTTTTTTTGTTTGTGTTTCTTTTAATCAGCTCTTTTACAGTATTTGTATTTTAACCAGTATACTCGATATTCAAATTTTGCATATCTTCAAATCAACATTCACAATATTATCCATATTTCAATCTTCTGTCCACCTTTACCCATGACACAAAATATATCAAATTTCATCTTGTATTTCCTTTATTTCATCATTCTGCCTTGTGTATATAGATATTTAGATATATTTAGTTTACTTCATTTTCTTATCATTTGTACATTTGTATATTTGTAACTTATTTGACACATATTTTGCTATTTTTGCTACTTTTTGCTATTTAGATTACTTTTGATTTAATTTGTTTTGTATCTTTGTTATATTGTGTCCAAGAATTTTTCCTTGTGGATCATTAAAGTTTGTCTAAGTTATGTTATGTGTTTCTACAGAAGGCGGCCGTGAGAGATAAGATGTTGTTTGTGTCCACGTCAGAAGAGGCAGTGAAGGTTTACCAGGACCTCATTGACTCGATGAAGGCTGATGGTCTGAAGCAACAGAGAGCTGTTCCTCCTAAAGTCAATGAGATGGGATCTGCTCCACTTCAGCAGGTTCAGTACAACCATTACAGCCATCCGTGTTTCCCAAAAAACTTCTACCAAGACCACAAAGTTTACATTGTCACCAGAGAGTAATGCATCTCCGGCCTAGTGGTCTATATATGAAGTATAATTCATTTTTGCTTATCCAAATTGAGAATGGAAATGCTCATCAGAAGGGGCAATTAATTCAGTCCTAATTTCAAGCTTTCACTCCACACACACAATACTTTTCTGTTAATTTCTGTTGAAAATATAAATATAGCTGACACTTCATGATGCAGTCACTCCAAAATTATGAGCTGCACTAAGAAACTACAATTAAAAATCCTTTGTTTACATGGTCAAGCCCCACAACGGTCTTCACCAGGGCTTACATAACATTTTGTATCAAGCAGCGACATTGTATGTTGTTAATATCTTCTAAATGAAACAGTTTTTAACACTGTTGTGTGCCTGCAGCTGCTACTGGAGGAGAAGCTGAACACGGGGGCGCTGTCTCCGGAGGTGGGCGTGTTTGTGGAGCTGCTGTGGCAGGAGGCTCTGGGCTGCATTGACCTCATCCTCAGCACTCCAGTTCACAAGATCAGTCTGAATGATGTACGAAACATTCAGTATTTATAGTCATTCAGCATTTGTTCAATTGTTGAGAACTGGGAGGGTTGAAAGTGTAATAAAGTGTAAAAAAATTTACAGTAGTATAAATATTCTCAGTCAATACATTTGCAGTTATCTATCATACAATCTACCTGTATACCTAAACAGGATTAACCAGTGCCCTGAAAGCACACAACTTTTTTTAACCAGCATGTAATTATTGGCAATTAAGTGTTTGTTTTATTTTCTTTTGGACTATTTTATATTTACAGCAGTGTGTTCTAATTTGTGAAACATTTTTGCCCTCCCTTAAAAGTTCCAAGAATGTTACACTTTTGATTTATTGATTCTCAATTTTGATCACAAAAAATCACAATTGCCTTTGACTCTTTGTGTGCACAGGTGACCAGGGCAGAAGGACTATTACTCCAGACTCAAAGAAAATTAACAGAACAGAACATGGGGGAGGCACTTTCTCTCTGGTCTGAGTACTGTACTCTTCTTCCCCCACGAATTCCTGTTAGTCCAAACATGTCTTCAGTTTCTAAACAGTTCGACCTCTGCCAGGTAATAACATATATATAACACAATACATTTTTGAAATATTCTCAGTTCAACCAGTGGTTTAATTTGCACAAGCCTAATGTAAAAATAACTTCCAATCACTTCACTGGTTCCTAATCCTTATGCAATACTAAACACAGTGCTTTAGAGTGTGTTATTTTAAAATCATATGTTCTTGATTTCAAAAGTTAATACGAGACATCCTGAACGTCAGTGAGATGACATTAGGAAGTGCAGTACCATCCAGCGTGGGCAAATACCGCGCGCTGAGATGCGGTATTGAAGGAGTGCCTCCTGAAAGTTCAGAGTTTGAAGCTGTGACTTCACTGCTTAGAAACAGGTAAAAAATATAAAGTATCTTGTGCGTCCCTTTGTACAACTTAAAGTGAATATATGTTTTTTTTGCTTTTCAAATTATTACTTAGTTTGATGGGAAATATGTATCATAGTTTTAAATATGTCAAGTTGCAGTTTACAAAGAAAAATTACAACAATTAAAACAATAAAGTTCTAAAATTAAAAAAATATATAACTATTGTGTAATTTATGTAGATTTGTTGTTCACAATATGGTTGCTAGGTAACAGTTATAGGATTACCTCTACTTTTGTCACATCTGCTGCTTATGTCCAACCAGGAAGTGCAATTATAAATGTTACCAAAATAGTCAAATTAGGCTAAATTTATAGTAAAATCTTTTGTTCGTTTTAGTGAATGTGTAGTCTAACCTGTCGTATGCACTTTAAGCCTTATGTTACAAGTTAGTTCAAATATTCATCTCACATTCTTTTTGTTTATTACAGTAACATACAAGTTCATCAGATTTTGCGTGTGAACAGAGCACCAGAGCTACAAAATTTTAAGAGTGAACTTGGAAATGTCAAACCTCTCCTCCATTCATCCAGTCCTCACAACTTTGTAGGAATTCTCTCTCGGTAAGAGCAGTGTCTCCGATGAAAATGAGATGCCTTTACATCCATTAAAAAAAAAAGAGTTTACAAACATTTTGCTGTTGATATTTATTTTCAGTGGCCTCCTTATGCCTCATGTTGCCGTGGACCAGCATGGCATACAAAGAACTGATGCTGGTAACCTTGGCAGTGGAATCTACTTCAGCGACGACATAAAGTTAGTCATCCAAAGTCTTTAAATGATAACATACATTTTTAAACCTATCTTCTGTAATCTTTCTTCTCTTTACAGAACATCTTTGAAATATTCCCAACGCAGTTCTACAGACGGATCTCGATTGATGTTGGTTTGTGACGTAGCGTTGGGACGGTGCAAGGACCTCCTCAAGAAAGACCTAAGTCTGACCCAGGCCCCCAGGGGTCATGACAGTGTGCACGGGGTCCAAGACAAACCTGGTCTTCAGTCCGAATTCTCGGTACCAGTTTATGTTACTATGGTTGTATTTAGACATCTTTATAGGTCATTGAAACTTAAAGTAGTGCGTTTATTCTAAGACTGTCATGATCCAAAATGTTCAAACCTGATTCCAATAGTAAGAAATGTTAATTTAAATTCCACAAAAAAAGTACATTGTAATTTAAACAAAATAATTGTATTTTTTTTTTTATTACCATGTGAACCTATTCTAGTTCTAATATAGATAAAGATAATACTAAAACCAAAGTTATGAGCTTTGTCCTGATCTCAGTACTTCAGTTTCAAACCTTGTTCAAATGGTGTTACTGTTGATAGGAACTGGATATAATTGTTTTGACAACCCGGCCTGGCCAAAAAAAAGGTTGCTACCTGGATTCAATTAAGATGGGTACAAGCCTCCTATTGGATAATTGCTACATGGGCGCTTGTCTTTCGGCTGCAATACTGTACTTAAACCCAACTGAAGCAGTGAGTGGCTTCTCTTTCACCACGTGGAAAGACAAATTCTGAGGTCATGGAAAAAATGTCATGTCTACTGCAGCGTTGTGAGTTTGAATCTGGCTCTCAACAATTTGTGGCATGTGATTCCCTGTTCTTGTCCCTGTTTCACATTGCTCTGTGTTGTCAAATAAAAATAAATACTGGAAGGATAGTGTGGCACCATCGTCTGAGGAGGAACTGTGGTCAGAAAAAAACCCTGAATGATTGTGATCAGCAATCATTTAATGTCAAATAGGAGAAAAGAAACGATACAACTCAGGGATAACTCGGGGTTTAATAGTGAAAGTATGGGCATTTCTACAAGAGCAATGCAACTGACCAGATTATTCCATCAGTTCATTTCTTCTTCCCTGGTGGCAGGGGCATTTTCCATGATGACAGATTCATGGGGGTTCACACTGTGAAAGAGTGGTTCAGGAGCATGAGACATTTTCAAACATGGATTAGTGTCTGGGCACGCTCTCCATCATCAATACAAGATGTTGGTGAAAAATTAATGCAACACTGGGTGGAAATTCATCTTTTGACACTGCAGAAGCTTATTGAAACAATGATACAGCAAATGTGTGCTGTAATCAAAGGTAAAGACAGTCCAGCCAAATATTGGAGCATGTGACCTTTTTATTTTCTGTGACAATTTTTGTTTTTGGCCAAGCAGTGTGTACGGATGTCATGAATGGCACATTTCAACTTTGAATACTTTGCCTGCTAAAATGATGTAAAAACCTAGGAGAAATACTTCTGTTATAGAATAGACATACATACTTGATGTTTGGGGAAAAAAGATAATTCACTTTTTATTTTTGCAAATGTAGGATGATGAATACGTGGTGTACAGTGCCGATCAGGTGAAACTAAAGTATGTGGTGCAGCTGAGTATGGAGGGCGACGAGCTGAAAAACTTCACTCCTGAGATTGTCACGTCAGAGGAGCCCAGTGTTCCCTCGCCCAGCCAAGGTAAACTTTTTTCTTCAATCTTTCCATTCTTTTCTCCAATCTTTCAATATTTTGTTGTTTCTTAATGACTGTTTATTTAATGTGTTATGAATACAGGGGTGGATGCAGGTGAGGATGGCATCGATGACATTAAAAATCCACTGGAAAGTGTCACTGCTGGCCTTTTGAATAGTTCTGGTCAACAGATACCACTGCAGTCAGTTCATGTCAAATGTAAACTTATGGACTTGCTTGCTCAGGTACAATTATGGCGTTTGACCATATGCTACAATGTAATTACAATTAATAACAACTTTGTAACTTTAAAAATTTCATTTTCTATGTTCCTTGTCAAAAATAGGTCATCATCTTTCAGAAATACACTAATGAGAGCTCCGTGCCTATCGAGGCCAAGTATGTGTTTCCACTGGATGACTCTGCAGCAGTCTCTGGATTTGAAGCATTCATCAATGGCAAACATGTGGTGGGACAAGTAAGTAAAATGTTATATAATGAGTAAGAACAAGAAGATCTTGGGGGCAAAGGGAGAATTAGTAATAATAGTATAATATATATAAGATACACCAATAATTTTTTTTCTGTTCCTCAAGTCAATTTTGGACTTGTACAAATGGTATTCTTCTGGATCACTTTCTGTCAAAGTTTATTGGTAGACCACCTTTTATTCGCAAAGTCCACTAAAAGTGGTTTACACAGAGTTTAACAACAACAACAGCACCTGTAACTCTTAATATTGGGGTAATACAGTATGATGCCCAACGTGTTTATAGAACAGGTATGTAGTTTTTCAAGAATGGACATGAATAGTTAAATTGTATTTTTTACCTCTGTTGTAGGTAAAAGAGAAGGAAACTGCTCGAAGAGAGTACAAGCAGGCCATTGAGAAAGGCCATGGAGCTTACCTGATGGACCAAGATGCCCCTGTGTGTTACGTCTTACAAATTATTCCTCAAAAGCTATTTATCAAGTTACACTGAGCAGAGTTTGTCTTTATGTCATTTAGGATGTGTTTACTATAAGTGTGGGCAATCTTCCACCTGGTGCCACTGTCCTGATAAAAGTTACCTTTGTGTCTGAACTGATCATCAAAGATGGAGGCATCTTCTTCTCTTTGCCCAGCAGTGTGGCTCCATGGCAGGAGAGTGCAGCGCTCAACCAGACCACACAGGTCTGAGTCACTTTTAAAGTTGTGTTGAATTATACAGTGAAGTAATTACATTTGAATACACCAAGTCTGATCTATAATTACTTCATCATGAGTGCTAATGTGGTGATTTCCCAATTTTCCAAACTCACACAGGTGACTGTGGAAAAAGTCTGTGTCACTGATGAAGGGGCAAGTACAAGGTGAAACATCCTGGTTTAAGCTAAGTTTAAATGTATGTTTGTTATTTTTTATAACATTTTACTATCTTTTTGTCCTCAGAGAATTTAACCTTGACATGTCAATCGAAATGCCTCATGAAATTACTCAAGTAAAATGCATCACTCATAAAGTCAAAATGAAGGTGAAGAAATGAAGATTTTAGACTTGTTTCTCAGTTATTTTACACATTTAATTATGATTTGTATATATCCAGAAAACTGACTGTAAGGCTGTGGTGAGTGTGCTGCCTGGAGAAGGTATGGGACCAGAAGGTTTTCAGCTGCTGGTCACTCTGACTGAGGTCCATGTGCCGCGGATGTGGGTCGAGAAACATCCCAACAAAGACAGCCAGGTTTTACTCACCATAACTACCCAATGTAGAACAGCATGTGCAATGCAAATATTGTTGTTATGCAGTAATGGCTTTGTTATTGGAAATAGCATGATAAGGGAAGAATATAGCATAAAAGCATTTTTTGTTTCCAATAATTACCTATAAAATAATAGCCATGTTTCCTGGTTGTTACAGCTCCATGTTTGACTGTATTTTTATTTTACATCCTGATACACAGTGTATATAACATTAATTTCAGCTGCTTTTATAATGCAACTTTCACCTAACCCTGTTTTGTCTTTTTTTCTTCAAGGCCTGCATGCTGGTTTTCTACCCAAAATTCGAGGCCCCTTCCTGTACAACCTCGGATGAAGTTGTGCTGTTGCTGGATTCCTCTCAGTCTATGAAGGGAGAGTCCTTAAACACCGCTCGAATGCTCGCTCTGCAGATTCTAAAAACCCTCGACCAGAATTTCCGCCTCAATGTCATTGTCTTTGGCACTGGTACGTGTACATTTAGCTAGTTTCTAAAGTATGATCATAAAATTCCCTTTAAAATTAAATAGCTAACTTAACACTTATTCCTTTGTGTTTTTTATTCCATCAGATCACACAGAGTCTTTTCTGTCTGCCAGGCCAATTGATGAAGCTCGTCAGGAAGCTAAAAACTTCATTAAGGTGTTATTATTGTGGCGTTTTATTATTAATATTCTTTAAAAAAAAAGAAATATATATATATATATATATATATATATATATTAATCTTATGATATTCAGTTGACTACTGGCTTGTCTACTTTGAAAATGCATAAATGTTGCACAATATTTACACCAAAATCATTATGACGTCTTTTACCCCTTCCCCCAGAGCTTGTCAGCAGGGGGCAGCACTGAGCTGTGGAGGCCCTTGCGTGCCCTGAGTCTGCTTCCTCCCTCCAATGGCACGAGGAACCTGCTTCTGCTGTCGGACGGACACATCCAAAACCCAGAGCTCACTCTGCAGCTGATCCGAGAGAACGGCACGCACAGTCGCCTCTTCACTTTTGGACTGAGGTCTGGGCCCTTCATGGTCATTAAAGCTTCCATGTTAAAGATTCACTGTGTAACTTCTCTGGTAGAGACTACTCACCTTGTCTCCATGAAGATGTTATTGCTTTCCTGGAATTTACTACAGTGTTGCATTAAATGCATCTATCTTGTATTTATTCCATTACAGGTTGTTATATTCTAAAAACAAAACAAAAAAACAACACAACCTTAAAAACCTTCATCCCCATTCAGATGGATACATGTATTATTGTTTAAGACTGTGTAACATTCTTGGTAAAGCAAAAACATTTTCTTGGAGAAAAGCCAGTGGCAGCTCCTCAGTCAAAAAAGTCACAGGGCACCTTTAAACCCAAAGGCCAATTCATTTAAATGTTGCATAGCCAAATATCACTACTGTCACCTCACAAGGTTGGTAGTTCAATCTCTGATGCTGTTACACATGTTGTTGGTGTGCCCTTGTGCAAGACATTTCACTCATATTACTTGTGTAACTGTCTTGTTTGAACTGACTGTATAATAGACTAGAGAATAGACTATTTAAGTTGTCGGCTGCCTTTTGTAGTATATCTCTTAAAGGCTATGTGTATTTTTATTATTATTATTTTGTATATTTATTTATTTGATATTGACATACAGTAGCAATTACATTGAAGTTGGGCCAGTTGTGCTCAAGTAATTCCTGACCTATAATTGAAAGAATTAAGCTTAATGTCTGACTCAGTGACGTGATGTTTTGTTTTACTGATCACTTCAGCCCAACTGCTAACCGGCACATGCTGAGGGCTCTGGCACAAGCTGGAGGTGGAGCCTATGAATTTTTTGATCCCAAATCCAAACATACCTGGTCAGAAAAGGTGAGACATATTTTCTATAACACCATATTTTATTATATTATAAGTCATGTCAAATAAGTTCAACTTCGTGTCCTATCATTGTTGTGCTGCAGGTAGCATCTCAGGTTAAGCGTATGTTTGCACCAGGGGCAAGATCTGTGTCAGTGAAGTGGCAGCAATTTAACCCAACAGCACCCCCTCCTGTTCAAGCCCCAAAACAGCTCCACGCTCTGTTTAATGACTGTCACACTCTTGTCTTTGGCTTTGTGCCACACTGCACTCAGGTATTTAAGCTGTAATAAATATTACATATTTAACTGCAGGGGTTTAATTTAAATGTATTTATTTTATGTACTTTTGTTTTTGTTTTCTCCAAGGCCACACTCCTTGGTGACCTCAGTGGAAAGGAGATTAAAACTATGGTGTCGACTAGTGAGCTGCAAAAGACAAAGGGCACAGTAAGACTATAATTAGAACAAGTTCAGGTTTGACTCACATCTTGGATCTTTTTGCTTGATGTTCATTGTCAAACAATGTCTTTGTACTGACTTTGTAACTATTGCTTGGTTAATATTTGTGTGTAGTGTAAGTGCATTTATAAGTTGTTTTTTTTATTATATACTCTTTTTCAATATGCAAAGTAAGTCTGCATTTGAATTTATGAGATTGATTATTAAATATTTGTTGTTGTTTTATACAGTTTCTTCATAAACTTACCGCAAGAGCCATTATTAGAGATTTTGAAGATGGCAGCCTCGACCCTAATGCAGTTCTTCACGAGGTTTGTCTGTCTTTATATCTGAATAAACCAGCATAAGACTACATATAGTACGATTTGCTGTTTGTTTGTTTGTCATGTGCAGCATGAAGTTTATAAGCAATTTATATTTTAAAAAGTAATATAATAATAACACTGAATTGTGTTTTCAGGAAAAGAAAGCTGAGCTCAAGGCATTTGTCATTGAGCTGAGCAAAGAATTTTCCATCCTCTCTCAGTTCACCAGCTTTGTCGCCATTGAGGAAAGGGTATGTCACCTTCACTGAAAGTGCACCTAATAATCATCATACTATTACATTGTCTTATATAGTGGTTTATAACGAACAAACTTATCCTATCACTTCATTATTGCCTTTTCCAACACAGTATGTACAAAAAGTTAAACTATAAACCCATCATCTTTGCATATCTTAGCTTAAAACATGTTGATACAATATTGCACAGTGAGAGTCAGTTACCAGAGCTTATATGAAGTCCACACTGTTGTGACCTGTTTTAGGACTCAGGGGAAGAGAGAGGTTCCACTGACATCCCCAAAGTAATCGCTGAGGAAGATGTCGACCTCTTGCCGTACATGAGCTGGGTTGTCGACGAGGAGGAAAATGTATGTACAAAAATTTTTACTTGTATTGCTGCCAGCCTAAAACAATCAACATTTTTTTCTGTTTTTGCTTTGTTTTCAGAAAAATGCTGATGAAGAATTAATAGATTATGAGGGGGAGGTGGACGATTGCGTAAGAATACAACATAAATACAACCATCTTTTTAACATTTGAATTGTAATTTTACTTAATGATCAGACATGCACAAGATTGAAGATATAAAGGGGGGAAAAAACCTGTGAGAGTATATAACAGTATCATTATTATTTATAATTTCAATACTCAAATCCATTTGGATCATTAAAAAAAGATTCCAAATATTATTATTTGTATCTGGGAGCATCTGTGTACAGCCACCTTTTTAGTTAAACAATATATATATTTTTGGTACTGCTTGAAAAAATGTATTTAACATAAATAGAACCATCTTTTTACATTACATAGTTAGACTAGATTAAAGATACAACAAGAAACAAATTGAGTGAGAGTATGTGGCATAATCATTGTAATATATCTATTTAATTCACCAAAAAAGATACCAGATGCAATAAGCGACCGTGTCAATTTAACAATAAGTGTTTTTGTTTTACTTTTAGTGTTATGAACCCATCATTTATGAGAAAGAAACAATGTTTTCCTGTTTAAAAGATATGTTTTTCAAATACATAATTGTTGCTTGGAGAGAATAGTACAACATATATAGACCCATCTCTTTAGATTTTATTTGTATGTATTTTTACATAATAAGTAGGCATACAGAAGATAAGGGTGAAAGAACAAATTGAGTGAGTGTATGTAGCAGAATCATTATTATTTATAATTTTTGATACACAAACACAAATGTCTTATTTCAAAAAGATACCAGATGCAATAATTGGTTTTGTTGTTCCATTTTTATCCACTTAGGAGGCTTATGGCGAAGTCATCCCCACCAATACTATATGTTTTGATTTATGTGAAGATGAAATGTCTCCAACGACTTGTGTAGAAGAACTAATTGGATCAGAGAGCATGGACTATGCAGCTGAACCTCTTGACATGGACGAAATGGAGTTTAATTATTTTTGTCTACCTAAACACTTAATCAGAGAGAAATGTGTAAAGCCTGAAAAACTTGGGTTACAAAGTTTTCCTCGTTCACGTACCATGAGTGCAAACATGTGCCGTGTCGCTAATCAATCTGCTGATATGCCCCCTCCACCTCCCTATGCATATTCAGTGTCTCCTCAAAGTGTTCCACAAGCCCGTCTTCTTGCTCCTTCTCTTGCCTTTTCTCCTTCTCTTTTTGAATCATCTGAGACAAGCGTGCTGGAACAATCTCGTATGCATCACTATTTCAGCAGAAGTGAGTCCTCACCTCAGTCAGCACCTCCACCTGCCCCTGTTCCAAACCCTCCCATTATCACTTTTGATACCTCAGCTTCAAGTGTTGCCGGTTTCTCTAGTCTTTTCGGATCAGCTGGGCCAAGGTTTGGAAGCGTTGCTAGTATGTCTAGCACCTTTGCTTTTGGTCAGGCCCAACCACCTCCACCTGCCCCTGTCCCAAACCTTCCCATTATCGCTTTTGATACCTCACCGTCAAGTGATGCTGGTTTCTCTGGTCTTTTTGGATCAGCTGGGCCAAGGTCTGGAAGTGGTGCTAGTATGTCTCGCGGCTTTGGTTTTGGTCAGCCCCCTCCACCTCCACCTGCCCCAGTTCCAAAGATTTCCTTTTGTGCTTTTGATGCCCCAGGAGCCCCACCACCTCCCGTCCCTCTTTCGGTATCAGCTGGAGCAAACAGTGGAGGAGTTGCAAGTATGTCTCCGCTTTTAAGAAGCAGCTCGCCTTTTGGTCATTCACCACCACCTCCAACTGATACAGTCCTAAAAACTTCCATTTGTACTGTTGCTGCCCCACAAGCTCTGGCACGTCGTTATGCTCCCATGTCCGCTAGTCTAGATAGAAGCAAGACTCTCTCTTTTAAATCATCCTCGCTTGTTCCACCTCATGCTTCCAGTGATTCACCTATTAGAGAATCTGCTCCAGACCTTAACATGAAGGGGATGTTTGAGCCTGAAGCGGCTTCTGTTCCTGATTTGATCGGTTCCCCTGAGCCTGCCTCATTTCAATCGGATAAACTACCTGTTATTAGCGCAAGGGCAGAAGTAAGAGAAGTAAGAGAAGAAAGAGTGGCTTTTCGTGAAAGACGTAGCTCAAGATTTCGGAGCTCTGACTATTATGAACGACATAAATGTTCAGACAGGGACTCATACTCCGTCCCTCGAATATCAAAATGGCAACGAATTTTCAGTTTGCAACACCCGGTAAGAAATTGTAAATCGGCATCTATTAAAGGTACACGTCTGTCACAGCTCTGTGAGAATATTAAAATCTGTGTTGCAGGAAGGTTACTGGGAATTAACTCCACAACTCGGCAGGCTACTGAACTGCGACATTACCCGCTTTGCCGATGATTTCTTAAAAAGAAAGGGCATTGCGTCACTCGGTAAGCCTTAAGCCCACATGGATGAAATCTCCATAACGCTCCTAAAATCTCTTTCAAAGTTTTTACCTGCTGTATGTCAATTTTTTTTTTTTTTTTACTTTTGTGCCCCAGGTTTGACAGCCCATGTGGACATCCTGAAATTACTGGCGACTCTCCTGGTTTTGCAGCTGATGAGGCTGGAAAACATTAAAGAGGGACAGATGCTGCGTACTCTCTTCTGCCTGGATGACAGCATGAGCAGGTCTGTGCATTTGTTACATCAGAGAATCACTGTCCAAACCATTTTAAATCATTCAGAGACCCTTTATTGGCTTTTGCATTAATCAACGAGTCTCAATATCCAAAAATAATGACACATTTGTATTTTGGGGATTTATTTGATAGTAACAGTAGAGAGAGAAAATGCAATTGCAATGTTCTTTTACTTTGGAGTAATTCACGCACAAGGATTATGCTCTACAACGTTTTAGAATTGATTAGCATTATATAAATATTGGTCAAAATATTAAACTATTTACTCATCCCAGTCCAAGGAAAAGCAACTTCACAAATTACTAAACTAAAACATAAAACTGAAAAGATAAATGGTTGAATTTAAAACAACTTTGCAAACTAGATGTGCCACCTTTAATGATGATCAGTCTGTTTTAAGAAGCACGCTCATCTTTGGATCTCCCATGCGTGTGTTCCAGGCCTGACCACTGGGAGGCAGTAAACAAAGCAGTGCAGTGGGTTTGTTGGGCTGACCGACAGTACCCGTGCGTCTACAGCCGCCTGGAGTTTGGTCTGAGCTGGGATTCCTCCACGAAACAGCTCCTGGGTGCAGAGAGGATCCATCTCTGTTCTCCTCTGACAGGGCTTAACCTGAACCCCAAACCATACCGGGGTCCTATACAAGCACAGTGAGCACAGACTATTGTTTGATATTATTTTGAGTTGTGCTGACCTGGAGCTGATCTATTCTATGTTGCAGAGTTAATTTGCTTTTTGAGAGTAGGCTATATGGAGCTTACAAATGTTTCTTAATGAATAACACTTGTATTGCGCTTTTTATTTGCATAGACAAACAAAAGATAAAGTTATAAAAAGGATGTTGTTTTGTTGGGCTTTTTATGGTCAATGTTGATGAGTTTTATGTTAAGTAATCTTAAATTTAGTACTGAGGTGGACAATGGAAAGAAGTGTTTGAAGTTCAATAATATGATATAATGTGTGATGATAATGTGTGTTAGAAACATCATAATTTAAAACGCATCTAAAAACAACATGCTACAGTATAATCATATGAAGGCTAAAGCTACTACTCAAAGGCTCATTTTGATAAATATTATATCCATTCATTAAATATTAGGTTATTGGGTTTACTAATGTTGGGACTAAATAAAAGTTCTTTGTATTAAATCAATTTTTTTAAATTGCTGCTCAAATTGTCAATATATGTTTTGTGTAAAAAAAAAAAAAAAAGTTCTTAATTATCAGTGCTTTTAATGGAATCTTAAAATGTTCTGATTGTTTTGACTTGTGAATGATCCTAATAAATACCTAATAATCCTAATAATGCCAAACAATTGTGTGTCCTTTAATATAGGTCTTTGAATAATATGCAACAAATGCAACCTAAAACTCACAACTTCCTCCAAAAACTAACTTGAATAACTTCCCACATATTTTTGTGACTGATTCTCTTGAATTACTTGCAAATGCAATAAAGTACGAAATCAATATCAACGTTGAACAAGAGGCATCTTTCAATATGAGACCCTTTGGCTCAAAACACCTCAGAAAACACGCATTCTTATGTGAGCTGATCAACTCTTGACAGTTCTGGCCTGTAACTTGCCTCAGCGACGTGACCTGCTTGTTGTCATGGTGATAGATTAGTTCAATGCTATACTGTGGAACATTCCAGACAAAGTATAGCATGTCCATGAAGACATGAAGGTGGCCTACTCTCCAACACAAAAGTAACATAGAGCTTTACCGACCTTTTCAATGAATTTATATTAGTATATACCAGGCATGTCCAAACTCAGGCCCGGGGGCCAAATGCGGCCCTCAACCCAATTTTTCTTGGCCCTCAGGCTTCCTGGTGAACTGGCCCACATTGTCCTGATAAGTACTATTTACAGCACATTTCAGATTTTCTACAATTCCAACCTAAATAACTAACATTTTGGTGCAATACAGACCTGATATTAAGGCAATGAGACTGAATGTAGATGTGGTGGCGCTTAAAACATCAGATAAATGCAGCTTTTTTTAACGTTTCGCGATTGATTTGTGGCCCTCCGCTTGGTCTATATTTCAATATGTGGCCCTCGATGGAAAAAGTTTGGACACCCCTGGTATATACTGATAACAATTGTTGATTTATTCTGAAACACTGGACAAAGTGTTGGAAAAAATCCTGAAATGCAGAGGTGGGTAAGCAAAGCAAAGCAAATTTATTTGAGGAGCACAATTTGTACAAAATGCAATTCAAAGTGCTTTACATACAGGCATTGAAAACGCATAGAATTGTAGTTCTTGGATTATCTTTCTGACTCAATACTTTTACACCTTCTTGAGTAACATTTTATTTAAAGAAACACTGTCAGTAGATACAAGTGACAAAATGTTGATAACATGAACTGATTTAAACATTTGTGTTTTTTGCACAGCTCCTTCCAATATGATTTAGCGTTTCAAATTTCTGTGTCTGTTCTTTGAAAATATCAGATTGAGTGCTTTATTTAATGTTTTTTCACGCCAATTACATTAGCAGCAAATTTAAATCAGACGCTATGCCCAGACAGTTACTCTTACAATTATTCTTACTTGAGTAATTTCTTGGACCACTACTTTGTATTTTTACTTGAATAATAGTATTTTGAAGTAACTTTACTCTTACTTGAGAAAAATATTGCTGCAATGTTGTACTCGAGTAAAAATACAGTTGTTTGGCTAAAAATCTCCTCAAATACACCTTGCACTACTGCCAGATTTGTACACACCTGTTACTTTTGAACAAACGTTTAGAAGCATTTTAGATTATGTTGTACAAAAAGTGGAGAATCATACTTGCAAGCCACATATTTTCTCAACCTGGCAACCTATATTCAAATGTACCTTTTACATTTTTCTAAAACTGTACAGGCAGAGTGCAGGTTACTGACAGTTTAAGTAACGAAAACACACATAGGGCCAACTACAATTCACACCTGGTACCAAAAATATTATCTTCACATCTTCTGAATTAATATTAACAATACAAGCATTTCTGACGATCCCTGCAGCCTGATAACACTGATGGCATTGGACGGATTAGGAAAGACTGCACTAACAAGTATTAACTGTGCAAACAAATGGAGGTTCTGGAATGACGATTTATGACACTGACCTGGCAACAAAGTAAATCAAATCACATTTTACTTCCAATTAAAAATGTCATGTATTAAACTGAAGTGTTCAGATTGACTAAACCTATATTTTGTCCATTTTGAGGCCAGTTAATTAACTCCTCTTCTTGACTATCTTCTTGATCATCTTCTTCTCGTCTCTCTTCTGGTCTCCCTTCTGGTCTCCCTTCTGGTCTCTCTTCTGGTCTCTCTTCTGGTCTCTCTTCTGGTCTCTCTTCTCGTCTCTCTTCTCGTCTCTCTTCTGGTCTCTCTTCTCGTCTCTCTTCTGGTCTCTCTTCTGGTCTCCCTTCTCGTCTCTCTTCTCGTCTCTCTTCTCGTCTCTCTTCTCGTCTCCCTTCTCGTCTCCCTTCTGGTCTCCCTTCTTGTCTCTCTTCTCGTCTCTCTTCTCGTCTCTCTTCTCGTCTCTCTTCTCGTCTCTCTTCTCGTCTCCCTTCTCGTCTCCCTTCTCGTCTCCCTTCTCGTCTCTCTTCTCGTCTCTCTTCTCGTCTCTCTTCTCGTCTCTCTTCTCGTCTCTCTTCTCGTCTCTCTTCTCGTCTCCCTTCTCGTCTCCCTTCTCGTCTCCCTTCTTGTCTCTCTTCTCGTCTCTCTTCTCGTCTCTCTTCTCGTCTCTCTTCTCGTCTCTCTTCTCGTCTCTCTTCTCGTCTCTCTTCTCGTCTCCCTTCTCGTCTCCCTTCTCGTCTCCCTTCTTGTCTCTCTTCTCGTCTCTCCTGTTGCATGTAAAAGTCTGAAGCCGATATCATCTGCCATGAATCCTCAACTCTGATGGCATTGTCATCAATGTTTTTCTCATAATCCTTGATGATTTGGATGTGTTGTTGACAAATGTCCTTTGCCCTCTCAGTTGCCAGTTGAGTAAGTTCATTCTTCAGGTAGCTACTGACTTGCTCTTCCAGAAGATGTTCATATACAACCTTATAGTAAGGAGGACAGCAAAGGTGTCCATCTCTCGTCCTACGGTTTCTTCGATTACAGTATGCCAACAAAGCTTCAGCCAAGGTCCAAACCATAAGCAAACCACAAATTAAGCCCAGCCCAATTCCCTACAAAACATGAATACAAAGAAGCATAAAAATGTTAAGAAATGGCATTGTATTTGATTTTACCCTAAGTGCGTCATAGCCCTCATATAGGTCTACAAACATTTGGTTATTCTATTGTTATACAGGGGTTAAAACATCAATTACATAGAGATTAACGTATTTAAACTATAAAGTAGCACATCTGATACGTACCAGAGATTCAATTTCAAGCTCATTCATCATCTCTTTTTCATGATCCGTGAGACGATCTTTTTCTTTGCAAGGCATCCCGATGTGATTGGAGTCAGAATTTGTCTTGAAACAAAGATACCAGTCTCCATCAAACAGAATTGCAGTGATCCAAATTGCAGCCACAGAAAGTAGCTTCAGGAAAAACCAACAAAAGTGACTCAAAAAGTTTGAGCAGGATTTTTTCTTTAAAAAGTCACACATTCTAGTATGATTAAAAGACTCAATGTAGATCAGAACCCATGTCAGAATAAGTGGAGGTACAATAAAATAAAGTACATTGTACAAATGTAATCCCGTTTTGCACAAGCACTTAAAATCCATGTCAAAAATGTACTGTAGGATGAAAAACATTACTATGAGCAAAGATGCGTTCATAGCTTTTTGAAAAACTTTAATAAGTTTTGCTATAAAATCATGGCCAAAATGCGTCATTTTATTTTCAGTCAAAAATGCTCATTTGTCTGCTTGTATTCTGAGTTAGTTGCATTTTCATCTTTTTTATACCCCTTTTATAACCACTAACCACAGACTGCCAATATGCAGACATCTGAAAATGTTCCCACTGTGAGGTGCTGCTTCTCCATGTGATCTCGTGCAAATAAACCACAAACTTGATTTAACATTGATTGGGACTGTAGTCCCTCAGTGAACATGTCACATTTTTTTTTTTTTTAAAACAAACAGAATTTTGGGATTTTAGACACCTATTTTATGTTCTATTGGAACCTGTACCTGGAAAGGCCGGATCACTTTGTGTTGGATTTTGAGTCAAGAGGAGATGACATTCCCTGTTTACATGGAGTATGACTTGACTTTCATTACGCTTAATTAAAAAATGCCAAAAAAGCACAAAAAGGGTGGTTTAAACCTTGTATACTGATCTACTAAACCCTCTGCTGTCTGTTTTACTCTACAGTTTAATTTAGTAGAATAAATTACAATGTCCTGTTGGAATTTAAGGGTTTAACTTTATGTAAAACTATGTACCAATAATTCCAAACATCTATCGATTTCCTATATACCATTATCTACATAGCATTAATGGAAAACATTTTAACCACACTGTAAAAGGTGAAACATGTTAAAAGGCACTAATTTCTGAGGGAGGAGGAATATTGTAGATATTTACAATAGTTTTCAGTTTCTGAATTGTCTGCTCTGCTTACGTCTCATTATTCAAACTGGATTAAGCTCGTCTAGACTGGCTTTACTGTCTGTGGGAGAGTGGAAGTGAGCCAAGGAATTGCAGCACCAATCAGATGTGGTGTCTGATACTATTTCCCTTTTTTTGTAATTTGGGATTTTACAAAAAATATAAAGAATTGGCAGTATTTTGGTGGCTTTGCTTAATCAGGAAACACATGTCTAAGAAACATACAAATAACCCTCTGGCACAGGAATTAAATGGTGCTGCTGTGCAAATAATTGTACTGTACTATACAAATATTTTCTATGTATTAGAATCTTTATGTAGTGTATCAAGGGGACAGTGATACATTACTATCAGTAAGAACAATACAGCTCATCATGCCTCTTTAAGCATGATGAGTCCCTGCTTAGACTGCTTAGTCTGGGAGTCCCTGCTTAGACTGCTGCCCCCGCAACCCGGCCCCGGATAAGCGGAAGAAGATGGATGGATGGATGGATGGATGCCTCTTTAAATTTCACCCAGTTATAAGAAAATAATGAATGTGCCACAGGATCCAAACTACTGCCGATCTCAGTTGAAGAACTACTGCCACAGCCAAATAAAATAGTTGTATAAGTTTGCAGTGTTACTATTAGTGACAAAGGTTAACTATGTGTCACCTTATCTGCATCCAGTTCCACATAATGCATTTCAGCACATAGCCCTTAAATGTCAAAGAATCAATCAACTCAGCACAAAAGACACACCTCTCTAGTAACACATGACATAATACACACACCTTATGACAATGTTTACTCTTTGGGTTGTGTTGAAAATGCTGCAAAGCTCTGGAAATGCTCAAGTTAGTCTGAGCATGGCCGAGACAGACAGCATGTGGCTGAAATATTATAGCAGGCGTTTAATAGTTCATGTTGTTTTAGCCAAACGGATACTTGCTGTACTCTGATCTTTTGAGCAAGAAGATGGCATCTTTGAGCAGGATCATCTGCCGCCCTTGACTCGAATTTCAGCTTCCAAGTCCCAACAGTTTGTATAAATTAAAAACTTTAATGTTATGTGATGTTCTTCAACAAAAGAGTAAGGTAATAAAGATTTAAGTTTGAATTATCATTGTGTTTGTTCTTGACATAATACATAAACAGTGCAATATCAAAATGAGGCCAAATTGTATTATTTTTCTCAAAGTGAAACAACAATGCAATGTATTTAAGATGTTCAATATTGTAAAGAAGAAAGTGTTTAGTGTTTATCTTGTTCTCTTTGCAGCATAGTGATCCTGATTGTCACATTTGCTGGGATTATCATTATTTTGGCCTGTGCTTTCACTGGTAAGATCCTGTTTTCTGCAGACATAAAATATATCATTTTAAACCAGTACATTTTTTAAGAAAGGATCAGTTTTGCTTAAAGCTTTACATTTTTCTTCTTTGCCTTTTGTTTTGATATTGTCCCCATTTGCTCAAAGGCTTTTCTTGATGCCTTAAAGTCATGGGTAGTTCATTTTTAAAGGTGCACTTAAATAGTTTTACTTCATTTTCTGTATCTGTCCTTTTACTTAGCTAGCAAAAAACACCACTCCTTTATATTTATAATCAATACATCTGTGCTGTTACTGGGGTGACAAATCACCTGTTGCCACCTCCTCAGCTGCTACCTGCACGTAGACAAAACCACGCCACTGTCCCGGACGTCTGGACATGGACGAAGAGCAGGCGTGGTTTATCAGTTAACACGTGGAGTTGTGGAGCTGCAGAATCGGGGCCCACAGTTCAAAGGCAGGGCAACGTTGTACCCAGTCGACCTGCAGACGGGGAACGCCTCGCTGTTACTGTCCGCGGTGAGGAGTCAAGACCAGGGGACGTACACCTGCACCATGAGCAGCAGAGCCGGAGCAGGGACTGTCACTATAGACCTGCGCACTGGAGGTAAAGAGGGTTAGATTTCAATGTTTCTGCTGTTGTACAATATTTTATTTATTTTATTACCAACCCTAACCCTTTATTTAACCAAGTAAGAAGATTGACACCTCTTTTTCAAGGGTGACTTGGGGCCTAAATAATAATAATCATACGTGACCAGACGAGGGCGCCATGGATGTGGCTTGTGAGTTTAAAATAATTGAACAACGCCATCCCCAATTTATAAGAGAAAATAATTGAAAACCCCACTTATTATAGGCAACACAGGTTCGTTTTAATTGATTTGACAGAGACTTACAATTTAAATTTTCAAATTACATCTGATTTACTTAATTAGTTTTGCAGTAATTCAACTTTTAAACCTTAGTATAACATAAAACCAAGTCTTTGACAAGTATGCATGTCCAAAACGTAATACACGTTCCAGTGGGCAGGCCAAGTGAATCCAGACCCAAGTTATAGAACCAAAGAGCGGTGCAGGTGGTTTTATTATAGTTCTATGGCTCCAACGCACATGGTTTCTGCATTAACATACCTTCCTATTCGTAACCATAACCACTAGACTAAAGCCCCAGTGACTGTAAAGACTGGTGTCTTTATTTGAAACTATCAAAACTGTCACCACAATAGAATAGAAGACATAGTTGCTTTGTTAAAGTGTGACAAACTGTCTAACATTTATCGATGATGCAGTGGGCCTACACTGCGCACAGTGTCACACACAGTATCACAGTCACGTAGCCCTAGATGACTGTGTGCAACCAAGAAACTATACTTCAGAGTTATAATCACGCTCATTTCAACAAACACATCAGTTTTCTGTTGCAACTGTCAACTCGTAGTGTTTACAGCTCACCACAGCGTGTCGCTATTGTGCAAGTGGCAGTGTTGCTTCCAAATGAGCACATATTATTGGACACTGTTCACAGCTTAATTCACAAAGAGACCGCGGTATTACAGCTGTGGTAGGCAATATTTATTTTAAACAGGCATATTTGGAAAATTCTATATACATGAATGTAGATTTTCAAAGGCGCAGACAAATGTTATTGCTTTTGGGAGTTAACTCTAAACAAAGTCTTTAGCAACAACTCACGCACACTGTCTCATTCTGACCTTCGTCAGGTATAAGGACAGCCCCTTTCGCTCCCCTTATGTAAAGTTAGGGAACTGGCCCCCAAAAAATCAGACCCCAATTAATTACAATAATAGTGTATAAATCATTTTACATCATCACGTCATACATAAAATTACATCAATAATAAGTACAATAATGTTAATCATATAAACCTTTCAGAAATAACAATAATGATAAAATTATGTCAAAAAAAAAAAAAAAGTAGGAAATAGTTTCAAAGTTCCAAAGTTTGTGTTAAGTCTCCCTTCCGACTGAGAGGGAGGGGAACCGCAGACGATCATTTTTCCAAGAGTGTCTGGCTGCAGACCTTAATCCAGAGTTGCCAGCCCCGCAGACCAAGGCGCCTTAACCCACAGGTCCGGAAGTACACATTGCACGGACGAAAATGAAAAAAAAAAAAGGTTACGCCGCAATATTACTTTTTACTAACCTAAGTAAGAGGTTAGTAAAAATATGTTTAAAAACATCAGAAAACATTCAAACTGAATGAAAGATTGACAGTTTATGGAAATATTGAAAACACTGCAAATCAAAATATTGAACATTATAATCAGAAAAAAAAACTGTATTGAAAAAATTAAAAACTTGAAAGAAAGATTACATGCATTACTACACTCATTCATCTCATTACAATCACAAAAAATCACAACTCCTCGTATTCTTCATTGTCAGATTCCAGTCTCCATCATTATTGACGATGGATCTATAACTGCAAATTCACATTAAATTTGCGATTAACAGTAAACTTCACCCCTAGTTTTTCATAACATGTTACTTAAAACTCCACTTCAACGACATTTACACTATATTTAAAAACACTTGACGTTATAAAACAAGTTTGATTCAAACACATACAATTAGAAGCAATAACGTAAAGAGCGTGTGGTGCTGTAATATCTAAATATACACTTCACAGCACGATACAAATTTACAAAATACAAAATTAAATTTTGTTAAGATTAATCAGCGGATAGCCAAATATTTAATTTAGTTTCTACCTAGTTATAAATTAACAAGAAGAGGAATGATTAAATTAAAACGTATGGTGCCGTGCGTGTTGATATTGGTTATTTTTGACACATCCGGGTTCTGGTAGGGACCTCTGGGTTAAGGTACAGGTCACGTGGGCGCCTCCTGGTCAAGGTCTGCGGAGAGGCGACTCTGGATTAAGGTCTGCAGCCAGACGCCTCTCCATTTTTCAGGCATCATAACATGACCTTAAAGAGTAGTTCATCATTTAAGCCTCTCGGGCTGACAGATTGTAAAGTAAAAAATCCATAAGCTTCGCCTCTTTTAGCGCAACGTCGTGGTCGCCCCTCTGGCTGAGGTCAATCCCATTAAAACGAAACGTCGTGTTTAAGTTGATCAAAATGCATCCGGAGAGTCAGGATCTTGGCATCTTATGGCGCTTTTGTGTTCACTCATTCGCTGTTTGAGTTTTCGTGTCGTTTTTCCGACATACGCGAGTCCACATGGACAGCGCAGCAGATAAACTACATGAGGCGCAAATCATGACGCTCCTGATGGGGAACTTCTTTCCGATGGAAGGGTGACAGGAGTGTGAAGACTTGTATTGTATTATGGCACTAGGCGCAACTCCTACATTAGAAATAGGAGCAAGAATAGTTCCAAAAAATACCAAATTCGATTATTTTGTTATGTCTGAAAAGATCATAATATCATTACATTTTTTGTAATTATTATTCTTGTATTTTTTATGTAAGATTTGATGATGTAAAATGATTTGTTGTGGTTAATTGGGATCAAATTGTGAATGGCTCTTCTTCACGTATGTGGTTGATTGTTGACTTTTTGGGGGCAGTTTCTTAACTTTGATAAGGCGATCGAAAGGGGCAGAAGGAGCTCAGAGTGAACCCACCGAAACGACAAACAACAAACAAACAACAAATCATGAGGAGTGAGACAGTGTGCAGAAGTTTTCTTAAACGTTTGCTGTAAAATGCCTTTCCTCCCATGCACCAGTCGCCCAGGTGTGCTAAGTTTGTCCAGCGACAAATCTATACAAGACTTGAAAATTAGTAAATGTACTGGTGCTTTAAGATGGACTACAAAAATGACCATATCTTTGAGTTTTGTTTTTAATGATTCTTTTCCTCTTATGTAAAGCACTGTGAATTGCCTTGTGTACGAATTGTGCTCTACAAATAAATTTGCCTTATCTGTAAATTAAATTATGTACTCTTCTATGTATGTATGTATGTATGTATGTATGTATGTATGTATATATGTATGTATGTATGTATGTATGTATGTATGTATGTATGTATGTATGTATGTATGTATTTTTTTGTCATTATTATCGTTATTATTAGTAATGTTATGGTGCTGCTTATTTTTCTTTGCACTTGTTGTGCTATAGAATGTTGCATAGTCACTTTTGATTATTGAAATCAATGCCAAAACAAAAAAAGTTGGAAGCCATTTTAAGAGAGCAAAGCACAGACGAAGGCCATAGTGCTGGAAGGACGCCTCGCCGTGAGTGTGTGTCCTGACTTTGGGAATGACTAGGAGCCGGCTGCCGGAGGAGCGCAGGGGCCGCGAGGGTTCATGTGGTAAAAGCAGTTCTGAAAGATAAGAAGGCCCAAGACCATTAAGACATTTATAAACCAGTAAAAGAACCTTAAAGTCGATCCTGAAACACACGGGGAGCCAATACAGTGATTTTAACCGATGACTTTTTGTCCTGGTTAAGCTGGAGATCGATTTTTCTTGAAACCATATTGAATATCTGTTATTATGTTATATCTTTGAGTAAATGATTCCAGTCTTGTATCAAACATTTTTTCAATATTTTTTGAGAACTGTGGTAAAAGGGAGATGGGTCTATAGATTGTGAAGAGGTGTTTGTCCTCATTTTTATAAAGTGGAATGACCTTGGCTGTTTTCATTTCAAGCGGAAATTTGCCTAGTTTCAATGATTGGTTACATATGTAGGTTAAAGGTTTTGAGATTCCCTAAATTACCCATTTCAGTTTTCATATCAATTTCATTACAATCTGTTGACACTTTTATCTTACATTTATTTATTTATTTGAACAGGACCATGTACAATGACATTATGCTCGGGGGCAAAGATGATTGCACCAGATTGTAGCTATGCAAGCTAATTTCCATCTGCAGTCCTGGATCAGGGACGGGGGGAGTACAATGTGCATTGTTTACAGTGCAACAGTTTTCACAGTCTCTGACACTCAATCATTCACTCACACTTCATCGTCATCAACATTATTTTAACATCGAGGTTCATTGCAGATACCAGCACCTTAAAGTTAAGATTACAGTATTAGTTGTTAAAAAAATCCTAGAACAATTTACACCTAGTAAAGCTAATACACTTTTAAATAAGTTTATAAAAGGAGCTAAGACAAGACTATTCTATACTAATTACATAAAACCATATATACATATTTCGAATAATAGTGTGCAAGTTTGTGCTCAGTGTGTGCATCTCTGGTTCTCAATAAACCACTTCTTTACTTCTCTGGAGAAGGTACAGAGGTTACTTTCATTTGTGAGCTCAGTGGGGAGCTTATTCCACTGTTTGGTCCCCTGGTATGAGAAGGACGATTGGGCAAGGCTTTTTACACTGGGGAATACTGCACTGTCCTCTGGTGGAGGTTCTGGTGATCCTGGTGGTCACAGCTGAAGTCTGGTGAATGAACTCTTTTATAAACAATATCAACAACTTCCTTTTCAATTACATCAGAAAGAACTTTAACTTTTTATTATTTTGTTCAAGACACCCCAACATGCCTTGTATGTTATAACTATTTTCTTCAAGCAATCTATAATAATAATCTTTCTTAGCATTTCGTATCATAGTTGTCAACTTATTTTATACTTTTTATATTTGTTTTCAGCTTCAGATTTAATGAAATCTCGATAAAGTTTATTTTTCTTTCTACATGCATTCCTTATTCCTCCAGTAATCCATGGTTCGTTTTTAGATTTTTGGTTTCTTGTACACTGTTTGAGAGGACAATTCTTGTCATATAGTTTTAAAAAATAAACTTAAGGGGGGCGCTGGTGAGCCAAGATGGAGTGAAGACGTGTATTTCAGAGCTCCTGCAGATTTTTAAGAATTTCACTTTGAAAAACGACATATCTTGAGTAAAACCTTACTTGGCCGTGCTTTTTTAACAACGATAGACCCCAGCGAATCAGGTACTCCAATACTTTACCATGATGGCGGACAAACTTCGAAAATACAAGTTTGATGCTACCGAAAAGCTAACAACGAGGCCCGCCACGAGACAACACGCTGCAGAGGAGGTGGAATCATCACAGGGTCCCGACGTGGTCGAAGACATCAAAGCTGAGGTTCTCGTTTCTCTGAAAGATGATTTATGTCAAATAATTCGTGAAGAATTGAAGAGGGCACTAGCTGACAACCTTAACGAGTTGAAGTCAGAGTTGCAGACCGTGCGGGCTGAAATTGCAAACAATACCACCGCTTTGAGATCCCGACTGGACACCATTGAAACTGACGTTGTGGATGTAAAAAATGGGCTATCTGTGTGGTCAGATGAGGTGACCACACTCCAGTCTACTGCTGAGGACCTCAAACGTGAAGTGAAGTTTTTACGGGAAAAATGTGACGATCTGGAAGGAAGAATGAGGCGCGGAAACATACGCATTTTGGGCATTGACGAACAACCAAATTCCAGCAGTCCAAAAGAGGTGTCTAGAATACTTCGACAAGCTTTACACTTGGACCGAGACGTGAAAGTTGACCGTTCGCACCGCTCAATCGCAACCAAGAACCTGGGAGATGTCAGTCCCCGAGTGATCATCGCCAAGTTACATTATGATGGGGACGCTGTGGACATTTTGAGAAAAGCAAGGGAGAATGGCCCGCTGACCTATAATGGCAAGAAGATCTCAATTTTTCCGGATTACACCACCGCTGTCGCCAAAGCCCGTGCTGCGTTAAAGACGTGCGTAAAGCCTTACGTGGACGGAGCGATGTGCGTTTTGGGTTGTTTTATCCAGCCAAATTCCGCATCACACACAAGAGCGTCAGTAAGGATTTCCAAGACCCCAAAAAGGCCATGGATTTCGTCCGGGACAACATTCTTTCCTTTGCTGCTGCGACTGAGCCTTAAAGGTACTCTGAAACTGCTGCTTGGATTGTGAACTGCTGTCTTTGTATGCACATGTTGGCTATATCCGGGTATTTTCCCCTGTTGTTTGGTAAAAACAAACGTAATACTATATGTCAATATCATCTTCCTCCCTGTAAATGTATGTAAAATTGTGTAAAAATGAGAGGCTGAATGTTTGAGTGGCAAATGCCTTAGTCGTTCAATTATTGACCTACCTGCAGGAGCCTGAGCTAGATCTTGATCTTTTTTTTTTCTCTCTTCTCTTGGCTTATTATTACCATTTTTCTGTTTTTTAGGTATACACAGCCTGCGATCTGAGGACTGTGTTTTTCGCTACTTATTATAGTGGCTAGGGACTTGAAACCCACTTTTTTGCACTGCGTTCGACCTATGTGTTGTTAATTTTGTTTTGTTTTGCGTTCTGGTCCCCTTGTTCCCCGGGGTCCCAATTTACTATAATGGAACAACAGAGCTCTTTATTGTTGTATGCTGTGATTTTGGTGTCAAGTATCAGGACAACTTACAATTAGATCATGATGACTCATACATTGCAACATTATGCCATATTTTAGGATGCTTCAACCCCAACCCATCTTGCCTTCTTGCCACCTGGCCGCATTTGCCTCCGAAGCGATGCTTCCGATTCTCCGTTCTGATTCTGCTGTCTCTGTAACCCATGAGTGCTTTATCAATCATAAGTTATAACGTGAAGGGACTTAATGGCCCAATCAAAAGAAAAAAAATATTACTTCAACTTAAACACGCTAGATGCCAGGTAGCACTTTTACAAGAAACACATCTGTCAGATGAAGAGCACCTCAAATTGAAGAAGTCCTGGGCAGATAAAGTGTATAATTCATCTCATTGTTAAGTTAAGTTAATTTTACAGAAACATTGGTTCATAAAGACACAGAGGGCAGATTCATACTGGTAAACGGGCTAATTGATGGTATTTCTGTTTCATTTGTCAACGTGTATGCGCCAAATGAGGACCAACCAGGGTTTATAAAGTCCCTATTTAATGTGATCGCAGAGCACAGTTCTGGTCTCTTACTCATGGGGGGAGATTTTAACTGTGTAATGTCACATCAAGACAGGCAACCTTTATCTAAAACCCCCATTTCTAAAATGGGTAAAACACTTAAATATTTGTCCGCTGAGGCTGGATTTGTTGATGTATGGCGTTCCAAATTCCCCAAAGAGAAAAATTTCACTTTTTATTCCAATAGACATGCATCATATTCAAGAATTGATTACTTTTTTACTTCTAAAACTGAGTTGCATAGAGTTGATGACATTTCAATAATGCCCATCACAATTTCAGACCACGCTCCTGTTGCCCTCCAGTGGGATATAGGTATGGATTTGTCCTCTAGGCAGTGGAGATTGAATGCCTCTCTCCTTAATGATAAAGATTTTATTGCACTTATTAATACTGAGCTTAAGAATTATTTAGATTTGAATAAAACACCAGATACATCCCCCATTGTCCTATGGGACTGTGCAAAAAGCTTATTTACGTGGTAGCATTATATCCTATGCCTCAGCTTAAAAAAGACGTAAAGTGGCTAAACAAATAGAATTAGAGAGTAAAATTAAGGAATTAGAACATAAACATAAACACGGGATGACATCAGACTCTTTGAAGGATCTTAACACTGCCCGAAGAGAACTTACAGTCTTACTATCCGAAAAGGTTGAAGGAAACTTGCGGTTTGCCAAACAACAGTTCTATGAACATGGGAATAGAGCAAGTAGGCTTTTGGCCTTTAAACTTAGGAAACAACAATCATCCAGTATTATCCAAAAGATAAAAATGGGAAACAAAACCATGGTTAAACCAAAGGACATTTCAGAAGCTTTTGCAAAATTTTATAAGGCCCTGTATCAAGACACTGACACATGTTCTGATGAGATTGGCATAGCATGGTATTTGGAGAACGTCAAAGTTTCTGAACTGTCTGATACCTCATCTATTGAATTAGATGAACCAATTGAAGAATGGGAAATAAAACTGATTATTACATCTCTCAAAAATAATAAATGCCCTGGGCCAGATGGATTTATAAATGAATTTTATAAATGTTTCTGCGATGTACTCACTCCGCTTCTTCTAGATGCTTATAGATATGCTTTAGAAACCAAAACAATGGCTCCATCTTGGTCAGATGCTACAATAGTGGTCTTGCATAAAGAAGGCAAGGACCCTACGGACTGTGGTTCATACAGGCCATTGTCTATGCTGAATGGCGATATCCGTATTTTGACAGCCATATTGGCACGCCGTTTGAATAGCATAATCACTGAAATTATACACCCAGATCAGACTGGATTTATAACTGGAAGGCATTATGGGAATAATCTACGCCGGTTATTAAATATTGTATCTTATCAAAAACAGAGCCAATCCATGACCGCAGTAATATCACTGGACGCTCAAAAGGCTTTTGATCGGGTGTCATGGAAATACCTAACTCAAACTCTAAAAAGATTTAAATTTGGCCCTAAATTTGTTGATTGGATAGAAACAATTTATTCTTCACCTCATGCCTCTGTTAGAGTTAATGGTTTCAGATCAGCCAGGTTTAACTTGGAGCGTGGATGTTGACAAGGTTGTCCATTATCGCCTTTGCTATTCGCTATCAGCATTGAGCCATTAGCCCAGCTCATTAGGGATGATGACAATATTAAAGGAGTGTCAGTTGGCAAAGAAATACATAAAATATCACTCTATGCCGATGATATCCTATTATATCTTACAGAGCCATCTACAACAGTCCCCTGCTTGCTGAAAAATTTCGGAATATAGTCACTTTTCTGGGTATAAAATAAATGTAGATAAGACCGAGGCAATGGATGTCTGTGGGAGTATTCCTTTGGAGGTGAAAAAACATAGTGGCTTCAGATGGCCTAGAGAGGGCATAAAGTACTTGGGCATATATATCCCCCATTCTTTAGATAACCTGTTTAATGCTAATTATGGGAAAATGTTGAATGCTATAAAAAATGACTTGGACCGCTGGTCAGCATTGCCAGTGTCCCTTCTCGGCCGCATTGAGACCATTCGTATGAATGTCCTTCCAAGGTTGTTATATGTGTTTCAAATGCTACCAATTGGTATACCCAGGTCAACATTTGAGGAAATAGACAAACTGATTTCTAAATTTATTTGGCAAGGTAAACGTCCACGCATAAAATACAAAACACTCCAAAGACTTAGGGAAGATGGTGGACTTAATCTTCCAAATTTAAAATACTACTTTTGGGCAGCACAGTTAAAACCATTGATGTCATGGTTATTAAATGATGATCATACACGATGGTTGAACATAGAACAGACAATGTGCTCTGAGCCACTGCACGTATTCCCATTTGTTAATGTACAAATTAAGGGTTTATCAAGGTGGACTAAAACCACATTTGATATTTGGAAGAAAGTTAGAGTAGCATTTAAGTTACCAACAAAGATTTCTACTTTGACAAGTATTGGGTATATTAAATCCTTTACACCAAGTACTGTCGATAAGGGTTTTCGAAAATGGGCTGATAGAGGACTTGTCTATATACATCAGTTAATTGATAAAGATGGCCTTATGTCATTTGAGCAGTTATGGCAACATTTTCAACTTAAAAAAAATGAATTCTTTAGGTACTTACAATTGCGCTCCTTTCTGACATCTCATATAGAATGGAAAAAGATTTTGGACCCTTCAGCAATTGAAGAATTATTTATACAAATCCAAAAAAGAGAAGGAGATATAAAGTTAATCACAAGGTTATATAAAATATTTGTATCCACTTCTCAAAACAAACCCATTCAGGCCAAACAAAAATGGGAGGCAGAGGCGGCCCAAACTATATCTGACGAGATGTGGAAAGAGGCATGTATACAGGCACACCAAACCACAAGTTCAAATACATGGAGGGAATTTAAATGGGAAATTATTAGTAGATTTTTTCGAACTCCAGATGTTGTTTCTAAAATGAACCCTAATGTACCAAGTTTATGTTGGAGAAATTGTGGCACAGCTTTGCCTAACCATACACATATCTTCTGGTCATGTCCTAAGCTGTTACATTTCTGGGAAGAGGTGTACAAGGCAATTCGCCAGATTCTTCACGCTGCGATACCAAAAGTCGTTACAGTGGCTGTACTCGGCATCATTCCCCAAAGTGTACAAGGGCGAGGTGAAGCATATCTCCTAAATATACTTTTTTCAGCGGCTCTGAAATGTATCACAATAAACTGGTTGAAATCGAGACCACCATCACTTAATGCCTGGATTCAAAAGTAAAAGAACTCTACCAAATGGAAAAGATCACTTTTTTACTACGGTTGAAACAAGACATCTTTAAGGTGCGATGGAAACCTGTCGAGGCTTTACTAATGTAATCCACAAATTGGATGGGGAGTGAACCTTGGGTTGGGTTATGTTGCTTTACTTATTAATATGTGGTAATATGTGTGGTTAATATGTGTGGTATAAATGTGACATAGGCATTGTATGGAAAAATGTGTGTGCTTTGCTGCCTTAGGATGTGACTGATGTTTGCTTGTAATGTTTCACTGTAAGTTGTTTTGCTCTGCTGTTTCCAAAACGATTAATAAAAAATTTAAGTTCTAAAAAAAAAAAAATAAACTTAAAAATGTACTGTAAGCTTTATCAATATCAGTGCAACGTAAGGTCTCATTCCAGTTCTGTCGTAGTAAATCGTTTTTCAATGCATTTAGAGCCTGAGGTGTCTTCCAGGTTATGTTGTTTATGTTCTTCTTAAGTTGGTTCACTGATGAACAAGACTGTTGGCCTGGATGGTCCAGATGGATGGAGTGGTGGATGGTTGGTGGACGGCCACTATGTACCAACAAGGCCAGCAAGGAGGGGGCGGAGAATCATCCTCAACTGTCCCCATAAAACTAAGCAAGTCCCCATAATGTGCGTGTTAACTTTGGTCGCCACAATGTAATAAATATCCACCCACACTAATACTTGTAGTGCCATAAAACACCCACGTTCATACCGAAAGGTCACTTGTAAAAAAAATATTTATTTTTGTTTTGCAACAGGATACCTGCCCATCTACTATTATTACCGGGGTATAGTTTTTTATAGTTGTTGTTGTTGTTTTTAATGTTTACATCTAAATCAAAATTTTCCATGTAAAAATCTGTCTACAGGTCTTTCATTATCTCCTCCATGAAGTTTGACTGCAGAATCTATAAAAAAGAAAAATACATTTGCTTAGACAAACATACACAAACGTGACATGATTTGTTGCACAGAAAAAATGTTTATCTCTGTATAATGTATATTTATCTGGATCTGATCTGAGTAGTTTTGAGTCAATGACATTTAATTACTTGTGTGATGCGGAATATTTCACAGGTTTCAAGATATTTCTAACGGATCATGCAATAATTTGGCTTAAAATGAAAAAAATAAATTAGCCAATGAGGTAAGTAAAATTATCTTAGTTGGCAGATAATTTGGACTTAAGTAAGAACTAATGTATTAAAACAAGCCAAAAACCATTAATAATAATAATCTAGTTCCATCAAATAAATAGTTGTAACTAAACTTAACTTGTCAAAAACATCTGAAATGAACATTAATATCCTGATAGCAAGACAGAACTCATCTAGAAATTCATTTTTTGCAGAGTGAAGAATAAAGTCAATGACTAAGATTTACAATATCAAGTCCAAACAATATACATGACATACATGGTTAAAAACATACATTTAGTTTTCTTACTAAGCTAATTTATTAATTCAGATAGGTTCGTTCATACTTCCACACACACCACATCAAAATAAGGACTAAAGTGTGACTAAATGTAGACCTAAACCTGGACTGGAACAGGACCAACATCAAGGCTCAAATGGGCCAAACCAGGAAGTGTGAACGAACCCAAACAGAATAAAATCTGTTCCTTCAAGTTTTCCTTTTGGGCATTGCCATGGCAGCACCATCTTTCTTTTAAATATTAATGCTGACGTAACTGTGACCCACCTGATTAGGAGTGAGAATGTCCATCCAGTCATGATCCAGGTCCATTTCTGTGGGAGTGGGAGACGACGGAGGAGAAGTGGGGCAGCTGCAACAACAGACAATCAATGATTACAAATAATCAATAACAATCAATAATACCTATTCACATTATTCCGTAAGTTGTTGTGGGCCCCGCCATCTTTTTCCGTTGTATTAGTTTACATGGGGCAGACGAGCTCTACAGTAAATAAGTTCTACTTTGACTAAAAGGCAATTTTCAGGCCCCAGGAAACCGGTGCTTTGTGACTTGTTGTGTACATTTAACATTTTATGCGAATCAATCTACTTTATATAACATTTTAGCAGCAAGACTTTTTCTTTGGAAGTGCCTTTATGTCTGAAGTGCACTGTAGCACAGCAGTTAGCGCTCTCGCTTCACAGCAAGAAGGTCCTGGGTTCAGATCCTGCAGTGAACAGTTGTGTGTTGTGTTGGACGTCTCTGGTGAAATACTCGCTTGTTTTGTAAAGTCTTTAACATGTTTCAAAGGACACTTGTGTGTTTATAAAGTGACATGTTTGTGTCTCAATGCTAACGCTAATGCATAACAATTTAAAGCTAAACAACCCGACTGCCACCTTGTGCACAGAGTCAATAGTACTCTGGCATATGAATGAACAGCGCAGTCCTGATGTCACGCATCAACAGCCCAAAAGGTCCGTGGCCCAGCCCGTCGTTACTGGGGTCGGCCCATCATAAAGCTGATACTCGAAGTGGACTCGAAGCTGTGGCTGGAGCCTGGTTCACATTGATAGACCTCATGTGTGTAGTTGGCCTGACGAGCCCGGCAGAGGGAGACAGGGCAAGGTGGTGCAGGCCCGGCGGGAGCGCGGAGAGAGCGCAGCGACAGCAACAGCGCTCCACTTTTATTGGCGCACGTCAGGAGGAGGAGGAGCAGCAGGAAAGTGACGCACAGCTGCACAGGCCGACACTTGCACAGATAAGAGGTAGCGGCAGAAAGACCAAGGGCATAGCCTGTAACAGTCTAAAATACATTTCCTTTTAGGTGGTTCAAAGTCTTTCAAATTTCAGTCACAATATCAATCTAATCCTTGATGCAGTTTGTTTTGTTGTGTTCAATCTCAATGTTTGGCACCATATTCCTAATAAAAGAGATCGGATGATTTGAGGTAATATCAAATAGACCGAACACTTTTGTGTAATTATTTTTACTCCTATTGTAGCATTATGTCAAAGTAACATTACTCTTAAAGTGCATACGACAGGTTTTCATGTTTTTCTAATTATGACTTCGTTAGGTGAGACAGAACCTGTGGTAAATATGTATCATAATTTTACATTGATCAAGCTACTGTTTGTGAAAATAGAAGTTGACAATTACAGGAAGTAATTCTAAAACGATCAAATGTCATCAATAAGTGACGTGCCATCAAAAAATCTGCGACAATTTACAGCTACAGATGGATTTTTCTAACAGTTTAAACAATCTTTCAACAAAAAAACAAAACAAAATGTTATAAGGTATTCATTTTTTATTTATTTGAGCATCTGTAATATTAACATATACAAGAAAACATAATTTATAATACACTACATTCTAAATGATTAAGTGTCATAAATGTCTTTTTTCTCCCAGTGAAACTCATGGATGGTTTTGTGTCTCAGGGCTCTTTGGGTCAGTGAAATCAATGTCAGACACTTGTGCCAATTGGTTTTCCAGGTAAGTCCAATTAAAGGAAGAACTACTAAAGAAGGACCACATCATTAAACAGACCATTTTCAAGCATTATATGAAAGACAAAAGATCTCTCTAGTGCCAAAAAGAAGAACCGTGCTTTCCGTAACCTGACCTCAGCCCTATTGAGAACCTTTGGAGACTTAAGTCAAAGATCTATGAGAACGGGAGGCAGGTCACATCCAAACAGCAGCTCTGTTTTCTATCTGTTTTACTCTCTATTCTGACCTCCTGCAAAGAAATTCAAGCAGAAACACTCCACAAACTCACAAGTTCAATGGATGCAAGATAAAATGTAATTTGACCTGTTCAGATGTTTTGATTGAAATAGCTTTTGATTTCATTAAATATGACCTGCTGATGCTTCTGTAACTCTCTCGGACTGACTGTCTATGTGTGGACCCTGTGTTTCTTCTTGTCTCAGCACACCGAGCTTCAGGACTCTGCGTTGTGTCTTGGTGATGTAAGAGTGGCTTGGTGTAGTGCAGAGAAAAAAGGAGCACAGCGCAAGTGCACCATCTAGTGGTCACTCCCTTACACTTCTAATTTAACTAATGACCATTTTCAGTTCTTTACAACAATAACATGGTTTGAAACTGTTGTGCATAATTTGGAACAGTGCAATTTAATTTTTTTATTTTTGAAAAAATGACTGTTATTGTGAGGTTTGTTCGGTACCATTCCAATTGTACACTAAAGGTGGATGACTTAAATCGTAATTTATATTGAATATTTGGCAAAAAAGAAAAATATAGTTTGCATAATAATTTGGAGTAGTAGTAGTTTGTGATGCTTAAAATATGTCGGATCATACCTATTGTGTATTTTATTGTTTTTAGCCCATTTACAGTATGGTTGTTAGGAAACCAACCAAGGAAAATGTTCAAACAGGAAGTGGCATTATACTTGTCAGCAAATTGTCAAACTGAGGATAAATAGGCTAAATTTATAGTAAAAATGTAAATATAATCATACGTTTTAGTGAAATGTATAGTCAAACCTGTATATGCTTTAAAGGTCCCATAACATGCTAAATCGACTTTTCAGAGGTTTTAACCTTCCTACAGTGCTATTTGGGCCTCGTATGTTGTGCCCAAAGTGGTTTTTCGATTGATTCCCGCATGTTTTCACTAGAGAACTGTCTTTTCCGTCCCCCTCGGCTGAGCAGCAGACGGGGGCTCATCCATAGAACTATAATAAAACCTGGAAGATGAATCCAAGATGGCCGTCCTGTTTATCCCTATGGAGAGTGCTCATTGGCGCATGACCCCAAAAAAGTTTCTTACTTCCGCATTTACTTCCTGATACGGCGGCTGACATCTTTGTTTTACTTCCTGAAACGATGGCTGACATCTTTGTTTTACTTCCTGATACGATGGCTGCCATCTTTGTTTTAGGGCGCCACGTGACGACAATCCCCCACTTCATATAAAAACGGTAATTTCAGTGATTTTAGAAACGGTAGAAAAGAACATTTCCTTCTATTTTATTTAAATACCGATAATAATTCAGTCCTGTCTGCAATTATAATGAGCAATTTTAGAAAAAGGCTGGTTCCAAGAGGCTGCAGTACCTCGCACGGCCACAAATCAATCTGGGACCACAGTCAGAGGGGGCGTACCTTATCCAGTTCATTTAATACATCCATGGGCTCATCCCATGGATGACGCGCTTCACAAGGATGACGCGGTGTTTAAGCCACGCCTCCAGGAAGCGCGCAGCCGCAGAATAAACACAGCTAATGCTAATGCTACACAGTAATTACACGATGGATACGACAGATCGAAGAGTTAGCTTGTTATTTACCAAATGGCAACGTCCGTCGTCGAGGCCCTGGAGCACGTCAAACTCCAGGTCAGATCCAGGACGTAGGACTCAGCACGACGCACCGTCAGGACGGATAAAAGGTTTATTCCCGTGTTTGTGTATCGCTGTTTACTGGAGCACACGGCGGATGCGCACTATCTCCGCTCTAGGCTTCGGCACGGGTTGGGCGGGGGAGGCGCGCGAGTTGGGCGGGGGAGGCAGCCTGCTCTCTGTTCGGGGGGGTCAGATCTCAGAGTGAGCCGTTTGCTTTTGCAAGGAGGGGGGCCAGTCCAAGAAATGGGTGTTTTTTGGAAACTGTTATGTTATGGATATTGCACAACGCAAAAATGTATCAACAAAGCCCTTAGAATAGACTGTGTAAAGGGCAAAATAGCAGAATATGGGACCTTTAAAGCAGAACTAGTAACTTCAGTGTCAGAGCTCCCCCTGCAGTTCTCTTGTGAAAATACACTGTTCGAGAAAAGATGCAAAGGTTTCACCCTGAGACAGCAGGGGGCGACAATGGGAGCTCTAAACATCCTTAAAATAAGTTTGAAACCACCATAAGGACTTACAAAGACGTAATAAGGTAAATGTACTCTGCTTTAAGTACATGTTTTGTACCTTAGTTGTCACAATATCCCTCCAGCCCGACTTGCTCCTCCGCCGAATCCTTATCCAAACTTTGCCTCTTGTTCTTCTCTCCCATCAAAATGGCCGCCAAAACAGTAACCAACACCGTTCCCGTTAAGATGAGCACCGTTACCATTTCTGCGATGCAAAGTTCATGCGCTACTTCTACAATCAGACTGCCTTTTAACTCCTCTGGATCACTGCATTTTAGTTTATGGTAATCGTCCAAAAACAACCTGTGAATATCGTCCAACTTTCTGAAAACTCTTTGCAAGTCACAGTCGCAATGCCACGGGTTTCCCTCCAGCAAAACATGCGCGTTCGATGCACAAATGCTAAGCAGCGTCTTAAATTGCAGACCGTAAAGTTTATTGTACGACAAATCTAGCAAGACAACGTTGCAAAGTGATGTAAAAACTCCCGGTTGGATTACGGCGATCTTGTTTCGACTTAGTTGGAGCATTTCAAGGGAACGTAGAGTGGAAAAAGTTCCTAATTCCAAGGTCGTAATGTCGTTTTCGTTCAGATATAAGTGTCTCAAAGTCGTCATGCAACTGAACGCTCGTGATTTTATTTGTCGGATGTGGTTTGAGCGTAAATCCAGCTTCACGAGGCTGTCCAAATCGTCAAAAATGTTGCTTTCTAAGACTGTTAAGTTGTTATAAGCCAAAGATAGTTCAACAAGGGAGTTTAAACCAAGCGAAAATCCCAAACCCAAATAGGAAATTAAATTGTGGCTTAGGTCTAGCTTTTGCAAACTTTGTAGATTGAAAAATGCGCCATTGAACACAAAGGAAACCATATTATCTTGAAGCAGTAATGTCTTTAGGCTGAGAAGATTCCCAAAAGAGTAGGGCTGTATTTGAACAATGTTATTGCGGGACAGGTCCAAGTATTCCGTACTGAAAGGGAAGTTTGGAAGAGTGTCCGAGATGTTTAGCGATGAACAGTTGACGTATTTGATCTCTGGCAGGCAGGTGCAGCCGGTGATGCAGGAGTTTTGCGCCGCAGATGGAGACAGAAGCGCCACCTGGAGGACAAATGTGGAAAAGACGAGGAAGTCCATGACCTAAAGAAGAGGAAAAGAGGAACATGTCATTTGCGGTTTGCGAACAGACGTGCAGCATTGGGAAGTAACTGAATACATGCTCAAAATACTAATTTAGAGTAACTGTATTCAGGTTTAGCAGATCTTATTTGGTGGTTTTCAGCAGGGCATAAACAATCTAAGAAAACGTTTAGGACCACCACCAAAAGGGGGCCACATTTGCTCTGGTAAAAACATAAACACAAGTTAAAATGTAAAACTAATATCTACAATCGTAGATCTGTATCTTATCTTTAAATATAGCATAAAAATACAAATATTTAGTGTGGTCTATTCCAGTGTTTCCCAACAAGAGGTATGTGAGGGATTACCAGGGGGTACTTGGAATGGTTTCAGGTTTAAACACAGACTTTTATCATTAGTTGTAAATTTATCATCTTTTTGGAGTAACTTGGACCATAAATATAATAGTAATAATTGACTATATTCGACTAGTAAACCCATTTATTTTCCTGATACTCAAGTTAAGGGGTACTCTGAGTGTAAAACAAAGATTAGTGGGTACGCAAGACCAAAAAAGGTGGGAACTACTGGTCTATTCTAATGGCTAATTTAATGAAAGAAAATGTTACATCTAAAATGCACCTGAATACAGGAAATTACATGTAATTTATTCCAGTTTTCTTGGGTAAGGACCATCAAATCCCCCTTTAGATGCTTTTATCTCTAACTGTAAAAATAAATGTAAATACAGAGAAATGTTGCCTGCGCAGAGTTCCCGAATCACTTTTTCCTCCCCTTCAAATCACCATCAAATCCCCCTTTAGATGCTTATCTCTAACTGTTAAAACAAATGTAAATACTGCCTGCGCAGAGTCCCGAAACACTGTATTTCTCCCTGTGACAAAGTGGGTCTTTGTCCTTTTAATCACCTCTAATTTGTCTTAATTTTTAATTTCCCATATTCAACTGTAAACTTAATCCCGGGTTTGTTTAGTTTAGTTTGTTTAGTTATCACACAACACATATGTTCCTTTTCAATATGTTTATTTGTTTAAATTTGTATTTCAGTTCATTCCAACAAACTTACCTTGTCCACCACATGGTCTGATCAAAGAGGAGGAGGGTCTCATGGCGGCCATTTTTAAAACCTTTGTAGGGGTCATGGGCCAGACCATGTGGAGGGGAGAACCGCCATAGTTCAATTTGGATTTAGTTTAATAAGGTGTTTAAAATGTATTTGTTTTGTGTTTGTAGTTTCATTTAACATTTGAGTTGTTTGGGGACATGGGTCCATTGGAAAGGAATAGCAATTTCCATTGTTTGTGCCAGGGTTGAGTTGGTGCAGTTCCCTGCAATCAAGGTGTACTGTCCTAGGGGAGGGGCCTAGAATATAAAAAGGGTTCTGCTGGCCCCATTTCAAGAGGAGAGAGCCTTCAGTGCAGTTGCGTGCACATGTTTTGTTCATTTTAATAAATCTTGTCTGGTACAAGACTTTTGCATGTCTGCCTCCTACTTCGACCACTTCGGGCCAGCTTCTCCACATTTGGTGGCAGTGGTGGGATCTGGGCCAGCTTCCCCACATTTGGGGGCAGTGGTGGGATCCAGGCCAGTAGGAGCAGTAAAGAATGATGGAAACCAGACAGAAGGTTCGTGCTGATGGAGTCACAGGTCCACCTGACAACCTAGAGGGGACATTCAGCAAAGAACTACAGTCGAACATCTCGGGACAACAGGCAAGTCTACAAGATCTTATGAGGCAACGAAGGAACCAGTTTCTCACCTCCAATGGGAGGTACAGCAAAGCCGTGTGGAGCTTGCAGAGAAGGCCCCTGAAGAGAGGAAAGCATCTCGTGCAGAGGTCCACCACAGAAGATTGGAGCAACTTTTGGCTTCTTGGACACTAAGTCGTGGCATGTTTTGGTCGGCGACTGCGGCATAACCGTCAGTAGTTGCTATGAGCTGCTGTCGGGAGCTGTGGAGTGCTTGGTGTCTTCACTGTAGCTGTGTGCAGTTGGAGCAGCCAGCGCTATGTGAGGAGGAGTTTGGACAATGGTTTGGGTCTTTATTCCAGAGGTCCAAGAACCCATTGAGGAGTCAAGGTTCACCAGCTCAAGGTTCACCAGGCCTGCGTTCTTGGTCTGCTGAAGATTGGGAGCTGTTTGGAACTAGACTCTTTCCAGGTGAAGTAAGGTACTTGCATTGGAGAAGAAGTTCTTGATACAAGAGGAGCTTTGGACACCTTGAAGTTGCCTACTGTCTTAATGTGAAAGTGTTTATTGTAAATTGGTTACTGTGTTTTGCCTAGAATTTAAAAAAAATGTGTATCTATGGATTTCCTGTCCCGTGACTCACAGGAGTAACGGTTTTAAGAGGGGGGGTGTGTGACAAAGTGGGTCTTTGTCCTTTTAATCACCTCTAATTTGTCTTAATTTTTAATTTCCCATATTCAACTGTAAACTTAATCCCGGGTTTGTTTAGTTTAGTTTGTTTAGTTATCACACAACACATATGTTCCTTTTCAATATGTTTATTTGTTTAAATTTGTATTTCAGTTCATTCCAACAAACTTACCTTGTCCACCACATGGTCTGATCAAAGAGGAGGAGGGCCTCATGGCGGCCATTTTTAAAACCTTTGTAGGGGTCATGGGCCAGACCATGTGGAGGGGAGAACCGCCATAGTTCAATTTGGATTTAGTTTAATAAGGTGTTTAAAATGTATTTGTTTTGTGTTTGTAGTTTCATTTAACATTTGAGTTGTTTGGGGACATGGGTCCATTGGAAAGGAATAGCAATTTCCATTGTTTGTGCCAGGGTTGAGTTGGTGCAGTTCCCTGCAATCAAGGTGTACTGTCCTAGGGGAGGGGCCTAGAATATAAAAAGGGTTCTGCTGGCCCCATTTCAAGAGGAGAGAGCCTTCAGTGCAGTTGCGTGCACATGTTTTGTTCATTTTAATAAATCTTGTCTGGTACAAGACTTTTGCATGTCTGCCTCCTACTTCGACCACTTCGGGCCAGCTTCTCCACACTCCCCCTTTCACTCCTGATTTCTTGTCTTTAATTTATTTCCCATTGTTCAGTCCAATTATTTAAACAATGTGTGTTTGGTGGGCTACAAATAAAGTGTTGTTTAGAATACAGTTACTTTTCTAAAATCAGATGAAAACATTGTGGTATGGGATCATGAAATGTAGGCTTCGAGCTGAACTGAATTAGTGAGAAAAATAGCATGCGCAATGTTTCCTTCTCTAACTTTTCATAAAGGCAAAATATTCTGCATTTTTCATATTGGTTTTTTTTTTTGCAATCTTATGTTTTGAAAAAAAAAAAAGTTTGTATGTTTTTACTGAAAGGAATTGATTGCACGGTTCACTGACACGCAGTGAGTGCATCCAGCCACTAGATGGCGCCTCGCCATCAAGTCAATATATTCTTACAGCGCTGTTGAAAACAGCCCTGCAGCAGCAGCTCAGGCTCAGAACGAGTCTGTATATGATTTAAGGACTTAAAACAGTGTAAGATTCTCAGATGAGTGACTATGAAATCCGAAAAATCGTCACGGATCTTCTGCTGTTTTAAGTCCTTAACTCATCGCCAGACTCGTTCTGAGCATTTCTGCCTCTAACACAATAATTGCTGCTATTAGCTTGATCATCATATGCCACATGTCTCTTGAAGTGATAACATAACAAAACTGTGTATCTACTGGCTGCATAAACTCAGAAAGTGTCAGGCCAGACGGCAGAGAAACATGTTCATATACTTCAAACTTTTTTTTTTAACTTTCAAAACATGAGATGGCAGATTTAAGGCACTCAAGAGCTTGAGCATTAAAAGCTAATGTAGCATGTGTGTCGACAGTTAAATGTAATAGTGATACTAGGTGGTAACTACACAGATTTGCTTGGGCTAGATCAGAAAGTATAAGTTCGGCTCTAGGAGTGGAGGAAAAGAGACTGAGGCAGGAGTCAAAGTTTACCGGTACCATATATTGACAAACAACACACAATTGACAGACAAAACACGAATGGCCATTCACCAAATATTCAACAAAGTCAACAATTAATAGGCAATTCCACAGTCGAGAATATGATCAATGAGAAATTTAAATTTACAGTTCAAGTTCAGAGTTTGATCAAGTGTCCTTTGAACAAACGCGAGAAAGTTCAAAAATGTTGCTCTAATCGAAAGAGCAACCACAACACAAGTCCGAGGCGGTCCGATTGTCCAACAAGAGGATGTCCAGAAAATATGAGAGTGAGTGGACCGCTCGAATAACGAGTCGCGAGGGCAGATGTGAAAAAAGAAAGGGCGGCTATGAGGAGCCTCCTACCAGCCCAACCAGAGCAGGAGGGTTGGTCCCGGACACGTTGAGTTGAGATTTCAGACTTCTGGCTTAGCAGTCAGTGGATTCGGTTCGAAATTCTGGGCTTAAAGCTCGCCATCAGAAACACCTGGCCGGTTCCGAAGTTTTAATCTATACCGCGTGCTCCGTCCGCGATGGGTCGGCACCAGTAGTCGGCTCCTCAGCAACGTCCCCAAACAACGCGCCGCTCGCACCTGCCGACAGATTGCTACTGCCGGTGTTTTGTAACCTCTGATTGGCCGCGCTCGGTCCCGTGACGGAACCACGCATTACGCAACAGCAATGACGCAACCACGTAAGCAAAGGTACGGACAAGAGAGGTTTATTAATAGAAATTATGTTTTTCCACCCGGGTTACACCCTCCCCCCTTTAGATCATGCAACCCCCGATGCATGCTAAACGTCATAAACACGAGGAGGTAACAAATTTTCCGTCGCAGAGGAACTAAGTGATTCACCATAAGCATTAATTAAACCATGGAAAAGAGTTTGAACCACCGAAATAAGCGGATGACCCAATGCAGAATACTGCAATCGATTGGGTGGTTGTCGTTGCCGACTAGAACGTCGGACAGCAGAATCGGACTCAATTTCAGGTGAGCGTGGGGCTTCAGCAACGGTACCAGTTGGACTGAGCAATGGCTCATCAAGGCTGGGTGATGCCCCTGCTTGGCCAGGGAGCTCTGGTTCTTCAGGCAAGTAGTCGTCACCAGGCTCAGGTTCTTCTGTCACAGGTTGAGACACTTCGCGCTCAGCAGAGGAATCCCCATCTTCAGGCAGTTCGACTCCTTCATCTGCAGGTAAGTTGGATTGAAATGATGAAGGTACAGATTCAGTGTGGGTCGCAGGACTGTTGGCCGAAGGCACAGGCATAGAATCAGCTTGAGGCAAGGTATCAGCTACAACCGGATGTACACTCTCAAAAGTAAATGAGGTCGGCTGAATCTGAGCTTGAGACAACTCCCATCCCTCATCTTCATCCTGGTCTTTGTCGGAGTCAGCAATAGCTTGTCTCTGGCTTCGAGTTTGTGGACGACGGGGTGGAGTGTCTGAAGAACCATCTGGATCATCATTGCCTGACAGGAACGGACATGGGAGAAGGAGATCCCTGTGTAATGTGCGGGTTGGACCAGTCTTTGTTTCCGGCCGCACAGTGTACACTGGTAAGTCTCCTGCACGCTTCAAGACGATGTAGATGTCTTGCTCCCATTTATCTTCAAGTTTATGCTTGCCACGCAGCCTGACATTGCGGACAAGTACTCTGTCGCCTTCCTCCAAGCTTGATGGAGTGACGCGTCGATCAAACCGCAATTTGTTCCTCTCGCCCGACTTGGCGGCGTTCTTGGATGCAATCTGGAAACTCTCGTCGAGACGGGATCGGAGGTCCTTGACGTACTGGGAATGAGATGTAGACTGGTTCTTTTGCAGAGGCAGACCAAAGGCGAGATCTACGGGAAGACGCGGTGAACGGCCGAACATAAGCTCATACGGCGTAAACCCTGTGACGTCATTCCGCGTACAGTTGTATGCATGCACTAGCGGCTTCACGTAATCCTTCCACCTGGTCTTTTGCTTTTGCGCCAGAGTCCCAAGCATGCCAAGTAGTGTCCGGTTGAACCTCTCTACTGGGTTTCCCCGAGGATGGTAAGGGGTTGTTCTGGTTTTTTCAATCCCAGCGATTTGACAGAGTTCCTTTATCAATTTTGACTCGAAGTCTGGGCCTTGATCTGTATGTAGCCTCTCCGGTATTCCATAAAACACAATAAAGTTCTCCCATAAACATTTGGCCACCGTCTTGGCCTTTTGGTTTGCTGTGGGTATTGCAACGGCAAATTTTGTAAAGTGGTCAGTGAGAACAAGAATGTCTTTTGTATTGCTTTGATCGGGTTCCAATGAAAGATAATCCATGCAAACCAACTCCAGTGGACGAGTTGTCTTGATGTTAACCAATGGTGCAGATCTTTCAGGAAGAGCTTTGCGTCGTACACAGCGACTACAAGTCTTGATCTTGGATTCTACATCAGCTGCCATGTGAGGCCAGAAGAATCTGGATCGCACAAGGTCCAACGTTCTCTCGATGCCCATGTGGCCCATGTCATCGTGTAGACTTGTTAGGACGACTGACCTCAACTCTTCAGGCAGCACCAGCTGAAACGAAACCTGTTCCCCTTCTTGCCTCCTCCTATACAAGATGTCCTCTTGTAGCTCGAGGCGATTCAACTCCCTCAATAGCAGCCCTAGATGTGGAAGCTCATGCCTTGCTGTGGGAGGTACTTTCTCTCCAGTTTCCATCTGGTGAATGACCTCCCGGATGACTGGATCAGCGCGTTGGCAATCTTTAAGATCTAGATGTGACATAGCAGGAACAACAGGTAAGCCATGGTCAGTTTCACTGGCAAAACAATCTGGAATAGCGTCGGCAGACAGGCTCAAGGATTCAACAAGGGAGACGGGACTCTCTGCAGAATTGTTTGGCTGATTGATGACAAGGCAGCGGTAACATATGGCAGAAACAACAGCAGGGTCCACTTCTTCCCTTTCCCCTGGTTCTGAGAGATGCTCTTGTGTGAATTTCGTGATCAGATCCCAATCTTTCCGTGCAGCAATGTCAGCAGGTTGGGTGTGAGGGCGGCGGGATAGGGCATCAGCATCGATATTTTGTTTCCCAGCTCTATATTGCAGTTTGAAGGTGTAGGTGGACAGGGCGGCGAGCCACCTGTGGCTTGCGGCATCCAACTTCGCCGATGTCAACAGGTAAGTGAGGGGATTGTTGTCCGTTACAACCACAAAGTTGGCTCCATACAGGTAGTCATGTAGCTTCTCTGTCACACTCCACTTCAATGCTAGGAACTCGAGCTTGTGGGCAGGGTACCTTGACTCGCTGGGTGACAGGCCCCGGCTTGCATAAGCAATGACTCTCAGCTGTCCCTCTTGTTCTTGATATAATGCCGCTCCGAGCCCGGTGGTGCTGGCGTCGGTGTGAAGTATGTAAGACAGCTTTGGGTCAGCAAACCCAAGGACCGGGGAACTGGTCAATTTCTCTATGAGCGTCTCAAAGGCAAGCTGGCAACCAGATGACCATCGCTCTCCGAAAGGCTGTTTCATATCGTGGATCTTGGCTGGATTTGATTTCGCCCTGGACTTGGAGGTAGGTGCATAGCCACGTGTCAGATCGTTCAGAGGTTTGGCGATGGCCGCATATCCCTGGATGAACCTCCTGTAGTATCCAGCAAATCCCAAAAATGACTTGAGCTCTTTCAAAGTTTTCGGAACTGGCCAGGACTTTAAAGCAACAATCTTGTCTGGATCCGTCTCAACTCCTCTCTCAGAGACAACATGCCCCAGATATCGCACTGATGTCTGGAAAAACTTGCACTTTTCTGGAGAGAGTTTCAGACCATAGTCTTTCAGACGATGAAGCACTCGCAGCAGCCTTTGTTCATGTTCTTCCAGCGAACTTGAGAACACTATAAGATCGTCGAGGAAAACAAGCACATCCTTTAAATGAAGATCCCCCATGCATTTCTCCATCAATCGTTGGAAAGTACTTGGTGCATTTGTCACCCCTTGGGGCATCCGATTGAATTCCCAAAATCCAACTGGCGTTACAAACGCAGTCTTTGCTTTGTCGGCTTCATCCATCTGTATTTGATAGTAGCCCGACTTCAAATCAAGTACACTGAACCATCGGGAACCAGTTAACGCCGAAAATGACTCCTCCAGGTTTGGCAGTGCGTAGGCATCTTTAATAGTCTGCAGGTTCAGTTTGCGATAGTCGATGCACAACCGTATGTCTCCGTTCTTCTTACGGACAATGACAATAGGTGAAGAGAATGGTGATTCTGATTCTCTGATGACCCCCGCCTCCAGCAGATCACGCAGATGTTGGCGCACGGCCTCGACGTCTTGAGGGTGGATAGGTCGGGCCCTATGCTTGAAGGGTGTCTCATCATGCAGCTTTATACGATGCTTCACCTTGTCAGTGCATCCGAAATCCAAGTCATGTTGTGAGAAGACTTCAGGAATTTCATTGAGCTTCAAAGTTATTCTCTCCTTCCACTCGAGAGGAATTGGCGATGCTCCAAAATCAAACTTCAGAGCAGTTGAAGGTCTTTGAGATTGGGAATGGTTAGGAGACACTTGGTGCGACAGGATCTGTGGTGATGTTACAAGTTCGGCAATGGTACAAAGTGGTGTGAGGGTTACCTCTTGTTCTGATTCATTAGTGAGAATAACCGGGATCTTCTTGTGGGAATGTCTTGGAAGCATAATGAGCGAGTTCTTGACAAACAGCCCAGCTGGTAATGGTGAGGCTGGCTTCTCCACAAGAGCCCACTGACCGGAAGCTGTCATGTTAGATTGAATAGAGCCATCCACGACTATGGTCTGCCCAGCGGGGATGAGGACTGGAGACTTGCTGGCTAACCTCACAACTCCATCACTGCCCACCTGTTGTTGCTGGTGGCGTAACTGCAGGAGTTTGAGAACGGCTTTGTAACCATGAGCAGATGGCTGGAACTCTGCAACCTCGCTCCCCATATACTGGCTGTAAAGTGGCTCCAGAGTATTCATTCCGATTAACACTGGGGACTGGGAGTCGGAACTGATGTCAGGAACGACCAGTGCTAACGTAGCCACATCGAAGTCTGCCCCCACAAACTCCCTTGGAAAGGTAACAATCATCTCCACATATCCAAGATAAGGAACGGCCTGTCCAGCAGCTCCTTCCACTTGCAACAGATCACACAAAGGTTTCACTGGTTGGCCTGAAAAATGCTGGTTGTAAAATGAAACTGGAATGGTAGTAACTTGCGACCCGGTGTCTAGGAGGCAATTACATTCTTGATCAGCAATCTTGACATTTGCGGTGCAGCGGGAACCAATTAACCCTTTAGGCAACTGGGATGGCACAGCAGGAGTGATCCGAGTCAATTCTTCACATTTTACAAGTTTCTTCTTGTTGGGACATTGTGGGTCCACAACAGTTCCGGTTCGCCCCGTAACAGGAACTGGGTCTAGTTTAAAGATGATCGAGCCATGGAATTTGTTTTCTGCCATTTTGCTTGTCTTTCTGCGAACTGTTTCTTCTTGACAGACACGAGAGCAGAGTTTGGGGGGTTTTCACAATTAGTCTTTATATGGCCGTCTTCACCACACCTATAGCAGTAGCCAGGTTTGGGTGCAGAGGGCAGGGTCTTTGGTTGCTTGCCTGCCCTCTGACCCTCCCCCAGTTTACGACCAGATGTGGGCTTGAAACCAGCAGCGTGACAGGGACTTGACTGGCCAGCGGTGAGAGCTGCAAGCTGCTTTTGGATATCGGCCAACTGTTGTGCGAGTTGCTGCGTGACTGTAGTGAGGGCAGCAATCTCTCCTTTCTCTGCACTTTCGGTGTAGGCATACTGTGCATGGGCTGAAACTTTGGGTCTTGATGAGCCAAGGTGTTGTTTCATGCGGATGGCCTTGGCAGTTTCACGATCTTCTTCAGTTCGCAGCAGTAGCAAAAATTCAGCAAATGTTGGAGGATTAAGTTTTCGCTGTTTCAGTTGTAGTTCGGTTATGAGAGAGTTATCCCAGCAGCCACGGCAAAATTGGGTTAACAGATGTCGGTCAATATCCTTGCTCATGACACCTCCACGTTTAACTGCCGAATTCAGAGCAACTTGAAGACGATGCAGATAGTTTGATGGCTTTTCTCCAGCATCTTGGAAAGTGTCCAAAAATTTTGCATATAGCTCCTCGCCATCCTGCACAGTGCCGTATGCAGAGTCTAATGTCTGGAGATAGATGGTGGGTGGAGTATCTGGTTGTAAGTGTTTGACCATATCAGCAGCAGGTGGCAGCAGACTCTCGAAGATTTTACGTGAGCGCTGAAGGTCGGACACTGCAGGATCTTTCATCAGCAATTCCACGCCGGAACGCCAAGTCTCGTAGTCCGATTCATTCTGAGGACGGGGCAGCCTTCCAGAGAAAGCTCGAATGCGCTGCGATGTGTAGTGCCCAGCACCATCTTCGTTCTTGACTATGTGCTCCACAACATAGCGCTGGATTTCCGGAGGATTCAGATCATGGTGTGACACAGCTGGCAGTGACTGTCTGTGTGTGTTCTGAACGGTGGGATTTGGGTTTCCTGGTGACTGAGTACCACTCTGGATCGGGATTGTAGCAGCTGGAACACTCTGAGGATTCATGTCAGCAGTGGGAGGCAACACGTTGATAGGGATAGCAGTTGGCGGCTCTCTCTTGCTGTCTTCCACTGAAGTCTCGGCCTCATCAGTGACTGGGTGGAGCTCGCTGACAGTCTGGCCAAGCAGAGACATCACCCCATTTAATACAACCGCAAAATCTTGCCCCGTTAGTTTGGCAACTTTCTGTAATTCCCCCAAATAATTATGAGTTTGCAATTTGCCTATTTCATCCGCGCAGACGGTTGCTAAGTCCCGAATTTCATAGGTGACTTTATCGTTTTCACAAATATATGTGTAAGGCAAAATCTTACGCAATGCGAGTAGCGGTGCGCCTGAACTATATTCCACCACAAGTGACTGATGGAAAACTGAATCGGGTTCATCAATAACTTCCGCCTTCACAACAGAACCAAAACGCTTTAGAAAATCAACGGCTTCTTCATCGGTTTCTGGGTTATTCGCGTCCTGTACTAAGACAGCGTTTGGAATTTTAATGCCATGTTTCTCAAATGTTTCCATGTCTCTCAATTATATGGGTTTAACTCCAAAAACAATACTCAACTCTATCTACTCCACTCCTGGCTAGCTCGCCACGAATTATGTAGCATGTGTGTCGACAGTTAAATGTAATAGTGATACTAGGTGGTAACTACACAGATTTGCTTGGGCTAGATCAGAAAGTATAAGTTCGGCTCTAGGAGTGGAGGAAAAGAGACTGAGGCAGGAGTCAAAGTTTACCGGTACCATATATTGACAAACAACACACAATTGACAGACAAAACACGAATGGCCATTCACCAAATATTCAACAAAGTCAACAATTAATAGGCAATTCCACAGTCGAGAATATGATCAATGAGAAATTTAAATTTACAGTTCAAGTTCAGAGTTTGATCAAGTGTCCTTTGAACAAACGCGAGAAAGTTCAAAAATGTTGCTCTAATCGAAAGAGCAACCACAACACAAGTCCGAGGCGGTCCGATTGTCCAACAAGAGGATGTCCAGAAAATATGAGTGACGGGTGCGCGAGAGTGTGAGTGGACCGCTCGAATAACGAGTCGCGAGGGCAGATGTGAAAAAAGAAAGGGCGGCTATGAGGAGCCTCCTACCAGCCCAACCAGAGCAGGAGGGTTGGTCCCGGACACGTTGAGTTGAGATTTCAGACTTCTGGCTTAGCAGTCAGTGGATTCGGTTCGAAATTCTGGGCTTAAAGCTCGCCATCAGAAACACCTGGCCGGTTCCGAAGTTTTAATCTATACCGCGTGCTCCGTCCGCGATGGGTCGGCACCAGTAGTCGGCTCCTCAGCAACGTCCCCAAACAACGCGCCGCTCGCACCTGCCGACAGATTGCTACTGCCGGTGTTTTGTAACCTCTGATTGGCCGCGCTCGGTCCCGTGACGGAACCACGCATTACGCAACAGCAATGACGCAACCACGTAAGCAAAGGTACGGACAAAAGAGGATTATTAATAGAAATTATGTTTTTCCACCCGGGTTACACTAATAACACCAAAAAATGCATAATATGTTTCCATTCAATCTCATTAGTTATATATTAACTTTGATAGACATTTCACACCTCATTTTCATTAAAGAAATAGACTAAATGGACGTGCACAAATACATACAATACATAAAATATATGATTTGCAGTTTGTCTGTCACCATCATAGATCGTACTGATAAAACCAACCAACAAACCAAAAATATAAAATCAGAAAAGTAAGTTTTTGTCCATTCAGTAAATAAGATGGAAAGATGAAACATTAGTAAAGAGTAAAAGCTGCCCTCACCTGTTTATCAGCCGCTGTCTCTTATCCTTCGATCACAGAAGAGCAGACCAGGTGCACGACTCTCTCGCTCTCTTTCTCTCATGTTGACAGCAAAGAGAGGCTCAGACAAAGAGGAGGTGAATAATTTAGGCGCATGGGCCCGGGACAGTCAACAGCACGGGCCCCGGCTCACACTGGCACCAGCACACACAGGGCATAATGTAACAGGAGCGTCTAAACCAACAATACAGACGACAAATGAGCGCACGCTTGTTCACAGCTCACATAAGAACAGCTCTTAAAGTCTACAGCCCACAGAAGAGTCTGCCAGTGGATTAGAGCTGTGTTTCCCAACCAGGGGTGTGACAGGTATTACCAGAGGGCACTTGGAATGGTTTCGGGTTTTAAATGAAGATGAAATGTACTTTTATCTGAAGAAAAAGGCGTCATTAACTGTAAATTTTGCATCTTAACTTGACCATAAATATAATTAAAACAAAATATTTAATAGTAATAATTCACTATATTCTACTAATAAATCCATTTATTTTCCTCAAAGTCAAGTTAAGAGGTACTCTTAGGTGTTTAGATAAAATCCCAAATTATGTCTAGTTTGCTTGCACGAATAAGAGACAGTTGATTAACGGATAACTCAGCAGCAGTGGTATAGTTTCTGTCCACAACAAGCAAAAGCAGTAGTAGCATCTGTTCTTTTTTGCACATTTTGTTAATGTTCTGTATTTTTCTGTCACCTGTATGGACATAACTGGAAATTAGCACCTTTGTATAATATTAAACATTTTAAATTCTACAGATGTTGTGTCTATCAAATAAATCAATAGACAAAAGTAAATCAAAGGCTAAACTTCCTGGGGGTCCAACTACCTGGCTTTTCTAGCGACAATAAAGTGCAAATGAGGTACTAAAAAAAGTTCCTCAGTCTGTCTGTGCCACAAACATGCAATAGTTCTGTGTGGGTTTCCTCCTGACAGTTAGCCCCAGCGGCATTGACGGTTGGGTCAAATGCTGAGGATAAGTTTTCCATCAGGGACAAAAAAAGTGTACCTTAAACATATCCTTACACAATGGGAGCCATGAGGTGAAAGAAGAGGTTATCACTCCCAGCAGGAAGCACACAAAAGTGACAGAAATTGTGTAAATGTGTTTTTTGATTAAAACACCATTCGTCCGTAAATACTCTCCACCAGGACGTCACTTCCCTTTAGCTTTATGTGTTCATAAATTCAGCAACAATCTCATATTCACGGGCCTTTCACGTTCTAAACTAAACTAATCAATTAACTGAAAGAATAATCTCTAGACCTGTGGGCTAAATCTGACCCACCAAGCACTAAGGCCTGGCCCATCATGGTAAAAATGGGCCAATGGTTCATATTTTGTCCTGTTCAAGATGTAGTTAGGTTTAGTCGTGGTTTAAACCTGGTCTAGTACTAGATCTGCTCTAGTTCAAGTCTGGGTATTTATCAACACTAGGTTTGCCTTTGATAACTCCTGCTTTAATCCTGTTTTTACGAGAGAGTAATATTGTTAGCAGATTTCTGTGGAATAGTATCACTGCGAGACTATCACTTTGGATCCGGGAAAAAACATAATTGTGGTGCAGTTTTGCGACTATAGCCCTCCGAAAAATCTGCCCCCTTGGAAAATATAATTGAATAGCCCTGCTCTAGACTGATCCATTACTACAATAAGCGTTAGTCGCAGCTCTAGACTGGAACCTACTGCTAGTCCAGTCCCCCCCCTCTGAAATTATTTTGTTATTGCAGTTTTTAAATTTCTCAAGTTCTTCCCACCACATTCAACTACTTCTCCCTCTTTTTATACAATTTGAAGTGGTCACGCTAGACTTCTCTGTCAGTCACTTTCTATCAACCACTTCAGTGAAAAAAGTCCAGCTAAATGGAGATAAATGTGCGCAATGAAACTTTTTGGTGGGTGTCATGTCTAATTGGTGTCTCCATGGAGATGTTACCACTTTTTTCTGTGACATTAAAGTGCCTATGACAGGTTGAACTCTATTTGACTATAAGAAAGTTAAGATTAATTTATTCAAGATTTAGCAAAAAATAACCTGAAACATTTCCCCCAGTTTGGCCATCTTTTTTGCTTTAAAATTGTACTTCCTGGTTGTACATCATGACATCACACTAGGAAATTTTGTAACTGTTACCTAGCAACCATGTTTTAAACTGGGCAAAATCTCCTCTAATGTCACAGAATTTTTTTTTAACTAATAGAAATAAGTAAGAACAGCTTTACTTTGTTGAATGAATGTTTAAAGGATCCGAATATGTGTTTATTGTGTGTGAATTGACTCCATAGTGATGTCCTCATGTTTTGGAACTTTGCTGTACTTCCCGTCATTTTCAACCATTCTTCTTGACAAACTAGCACTTTATTGGTGTGAAACTATCATTTACATTTACAACAGATCCTATCCCACTAAATAGAGTCAAAAGTAGGAAATCATAAAAACCTGCCATACGCACTTTAAACGGTCTGTCTCTATCATTGGTCCCTCGCTCCTCGTTGACTCCAGTGTCTCCGGCGTCTGTGTGAACGTGATCCTGTGGACTGGATTACAGGACGTGCATGATTTCATTTCAGACCATGATGTAACACATTTGTTGTCCCTCGGAATTAAAAGAGCAGTAAAAAGAATCAAACAACATTTTAACAGTTGACATCAAAGGACAAATACTATGCATTATTAATAAATCAACTTGTGTTTTAGAGTCTGTATCCCAGATAACAACGAACAAAATAGTCAATGATTATTTTAATGCTTGTCATAATCATTCCAATTCATTGTTGCGTCCCTAATTGTATACTTTTACTAGGCCTGTACTGCTACTAATATTACTACTGTCTGTTTATCTTAAATTACTTCAATTATTGTTTTTCTATCTCCAGGGGTTTAGTGTATACTTTTAGGCATTCATATTGTTTTAAATTTATGAATACATTTGAATCAAATACAAAAAAATATTAGAGTGAAAGTATTCTTGCTTAATTATATAATAATACATTGAGAGGAAACAATGGATGAATGTAGTTCAAACTGCAATAACACAGAGCAGCACACGAGGGCAGCACAACATAACGTATCTCAAATAGTCTACTACAAAAAGCCACAGTAAAAAGTAGTCTTCATGAATATTTCTTATAGCATGGAAAAACAATAGGTAACATAGAAGCTTAATACCTTTAACTTATTTAAAAACAAAATTATATAAAACAACTCAAGACAAATACATTCCGTTGTATTGAACAGATTAATTGGCTGATCTGATTTTTGGCCGTTGTGAACAAAGTCAATTATGTAAAAAGATGCACTGTGAGATGTTGCAAATGGTGCATTAGAATTGTAGATTCAGTCGAGTCTTGGGCTTAACATGAAATGCCAAATGAACAAATGTGAGAGTGGGAGTGTCAGATGTGCTTTTCTGATGGAAAAGAGATCTGTGTTCAGACGTGACCTGAAACAGTCTTTATCGACAAGTGAGGACGACTGAGGACGATTGAGGATGGCCGAGGATGACTAAGGACGACAACCAAAGACGACAGTGGACAACAGTGAACGACAGAGGACCGCCGAGGACGACAGAGGACAGCCGAGGACGACAGTGAACAACAGAGGACCGCCGAGGACAACCAAAGACGACAGTGGACGACAGTGAACGACAGAGGACCGCCGAGGACGACAGTGAACGACAGAGGACCGCCGAGGACAACAGAGGACGGCCGAGGACGACAGTGAACGACAGAGGACCGCCGAGGACGACAGAGGACGGCCGAGGACGGCCGAGGATGACAGTGAACAACAGAGGACCGCCGAGGACAACCAAAGACGACAGTGGACGACACTGAACGACAGAGGACCGCCGAGGACGACAGTGAACGACAGAGGACCGCTGAGGACGACAGTGAATGACAGTGGACGACAGTGAACGACAGAGGACCGCCGAGGACAACCAAAGACGACAGTGGACGACAGTGAACGACAGAGGACCGCCGAGGACGACAGAGGACGGCTGAGGATGACAGTGAACGACAGAGGACCGCCGAGGACAACCAAAGACGACAGTGGACGACAGTGAACGACAGAGGACCGCCGAGGACGACAGTGAACGACAGAGGACCGCCGAGGACAACAGAGGACGACAGTGAACGACAGAGGACCGCCGAGGATGACAGAGGACGGCAGGGGACGACAGTGAACGACAGAGGACCGCCGAGGACGACAGAGGACGGCAGGGGACGACAGTGAACGACAGAGGACCGCCGAGGACGACAGAGGACGGCCGAGGACGACAGTGAACGACAGAGGACAACAGTGGACGACAGAGGACCGCCGAGGACAACAGAGGACGGCCAAGGACGACAGTGGACGACAGTGAACGACAGAGGACCGGCGGGTACGACAGAGGATGGCCGAGGACGACAGAGGACGACAGAGGACAACACAGGACGGCCGAGGACGACAGTGAACGACAGAGGACCGCCGAGGACAACAGAGGACGGCTGAGAACGACAGTGAACGACAGAGGACAACAGAGGACGACAGAGGACCGCCGAGGACAACAGAGGACGGCCGAGGACGACAGAGGACGGCCGAGGATGACAGTGAACGACAGAGGACGGCCGAGGAAAACAGAGGACAACAGTGGACGACAGTGAACGACAGAGGACCGCCGGGTACGACAGAGGACGACAGAGGACAACAGTGGACGACAGAGGACAACAGTGGACGACAGAACACAACTAAGGACGACAGTGGACGACAGAGGATGACCGAGGACGTCCGAGAACGACCAAGGACGACAGAGGACGACCGAGGACGACCGAGGACGACAGAGGTGACGAGGCGTTAAATAATAATACAACAACTACAATAATATTAACTACAACTACTACTACAACAACAGTATTTAATTTTTATTTATATTGCACTACGTTCGAAGTATAAATCTCAAAGTGCTACAGTTAGTCAAAAAACACACATTAGTAACAACAATCCCAAAAAATAAAACCTAAGGCAACTTTAGGTTAAAAAAAAAAAAAAAAAGCTTTTTGAAATAAAAATATTTTTAGGTGAGTTTTAAAAATGTTGACGGTTAGTGGGGCCCTCAGGTGGACAGCCGCGGTGCAACCGCCTGTGTGGAGCATAGTGTGGAGCTTTGTTTTGGGGACCTGGAGCTGATGACTGTCGGTGGAGTGGAGACGTCTTGAAGTTTGGAGTGGTGTCAGGAGTTCTTTCAGATACACTGGTGCGCTGCCATAAACACACTGATAGGTCAGGAGGCAAATGTTATATTCCACCCTGAACCTAACGGGAAGCCAATGGAGATTATGGAGGGTCGGGGTGATATGTTGGGTTTTGCGCACCCTCATCAGGATTCTGGCTGCACAGTTCTGAATGGACTGTAGCCTTTGTAAATTCCTGCCAGAAATCCTGACGAGAAGTGCATTACAGCAGTCCAGCCTGGAGGAGATAAAGCGTGGACCAGCTTCTCAGCATCGGGCAGGGAAAGTGAGGGGCGGAGTTTGGAGATGTTCCGGAGATGAAAAAGTGATGTTACACTACAACTACAACAACAACTACTACTACAACTACAACTACTACTACTACTACTGTTAGACAATACTTGCTATTATAGTACTACTTAAAGATGTACTTTTCTGGTGGAGGGCCTGATGATCCGAAAATACATCCCGGATAGAAGGAATTTGCAGGAAGTATGTTTGACACTCGGAATGGGAGGATTTTCTAAATTAACATTCCGCAGCATGAATGCAACTGAATGATACTTCAGGTGTGTTTTTGATGACGGAACATGCTAGAACATGATTAAAAGCTCAAACACGTGACTGTAGCAGAATATGTGTCCCACGAAACAGAAAAGAGGTCTTCAGTTTCTTATCACACAGAGCTGACAACACAGTTTTGAGGTGAACTTTACTGAACTCCTCTCAGGACAAACTGAAGTCTGTACAGTTACATTTGGTGACCTCCTTCAACTACTACTAGGTACTTCTAGTATTCAATTTAAATCAATTTATTTTTATAATGCCCAAAATCACAACAACAATTGCCTCGATGGGCCACAGGTAAAAGCAGTTCAGATAACTGTCCCAGAATGCCCCTGTCCTTTGACCCTCCTTCGCGGCGAGGAAAAACTACAAAAAAACCCCACGGGAAAAAGTAGAAACCTCGGGGAGAACCACAGTGAAGAAGAGATCCTACTCCCACGGACGGACAGGCTGCAGATGAACTAGGACTGACATCCACTTGGACTGTGGAGCCAGGACCACTCAAGAGGGAGGTGGCTTTAAAGAGTTCCTCCAGGCGGACGAGGAGCAGTCCACCCAGTGTAGAGAGATCCTCCAGCAGGAGATGAGGAACAGTTCATCTAGAGTAGATGAACTGTTCCTAGAATTGTACATATTACCATGAAAACCTGAGTAATATTATTTTGAAGCTCTTGATTGATGTTCGTGTTGAAAAAGCAGAGATTCATGAAATTGTACTAGTTGTGGCAAATCAGTCTATTTCAGTTTAATTCTTGTTTTCAATAAAATGTTTACTCAAACCTATTTTTTTGTCTTACTCACATTTCTTGTTGCTAATTGAAGCTCTACTTGGAACCTTGTTAAGCTTCAACCATGCAAAATGTCACTTTTGCCATTTATTCAGCTGGTCTTAAACCTTTCGATTTTTATTCAGCTATTTATTCATTTACATTTAAGGTTTTGAAATAATGATTATGTTTTCCTTACGTTTGTTTCTAAATAAGGCAACTGTTCACAAATGAATGCCCTTAATATATTGTTGCCTTTTTCATTTATAGAATTAGAATTTATGTTGAGCTAATTATCCTAAAATCCACATTATTTGCTTCAACATAAATGAAAAAGGGTAAAGTATTTATTTAAGGTCAACATTCTCCACGCCTGTTTCAGAAAATACATGCTCTGTCTCATGAATATTTCCTTTGACATTTACAATGAGCCGCCATCTTGTATCATCAGTGGAACATGAGCGCACAAAGAGGCCTGATCAAAGCGCTCCGTCTGATGTTTATGAAGCTGCGTGTTTTTGATTTGAGCTGGTTTGAACTGGGCCCAACCTGTGGCCCAATCAGAGCTGGACCATGAAGGACCAGACGCAAATATAATCACTGAGTATCTCTGAATAATGCACCTTCACTGGCATTGACCGATTAGTAAACAGTTATAAGAAAGATTTTAACTGTCACTCATTACTCATCGTAGTCATAATGTGGCTGGTTGTGACTAGGCATGGGACGATATTGAAATTTTATGTCATGATTGTCATAGAAAAAAATAATTGCCATTAACGATAATATCAGGATAGTTATTAAAATTGATAGTTTGAAAATGTGATATATAAAGACTTTCTCATAAATAACTTCTGACATATTTGTACTTTATTATAAGTGAAAACAAAAACGATCTAGAAGAGAACAGAATGGATAAGTGGCTTTTTTCTGCTCATTCTGGTGACAAAATGGCGATTGTCTTGTGTGGCGATTATCACGATTATACAAAATGTAGCACAAATGATTATTGTCTTCCGTTTTTATCACGATTTTATCACGAGGGCATCTGAACCTTTATAAAATCTTTTGCAATTGGTCTAAGGCTGCAACTAACAATTATTTTGACAATCAGTTAGTCTAGCGATTATTCATTAAATTAATCTATTGGTTTAGGACGTGAAAGACCCTTGAATATAAGTTTTTTGTTTTTTTTACCACATTTGAGAAAGCTGTCTTTTCATAACATTCTGGTGGAGAATATTTATAGATATATTTTATTTCAAGTATTTTAATACAAAAAAACACACAATTTACATGTTTCCTGTGTCATTTTTGTGTGATTCCTCCTCTGTTTGTGAAATAAAATGTCTTTCTTCAGCATATAAAATGTGCTGTTTCATTTAGAATACATTTTATTCATATTTTTGCTCTTCCTTTAGTAAATGTCCAGTTAAAACGACTGTGTAGATGGTGTATTTCTACTTAAGACCTGGTTTATCCCTAATTTAGACCTGAAATAGTCCTGTTATAGACCTAGTTTAGATTTGGTGGTACTCAGAAAGCCAAATCTTTTCTTTGGTGGAAGTGTCTGATTCAATATTTTTTAACATCCCAAGATATTTTTGTAAGACTTGTGACGATATGAAATCACAATATTTATGTTAATATTTAACTAACCGACTAACTCAATAAACAAGTTAATCAATTCCTCGGGAAATGCTACACAAAGCAATGTTTGAGACTCATATCTGTGTTTTTAGGTTAAATTGTAAAGTTTTTAAGGCTTAAAATATATCACATTTTACAAATTTTTCACTTTCCGACACTTTTTACTATTTTTTCAGATCTCTTGCTTTAACAATTCTCAGTATTTTTGCCTACTTTTCACTCTGCGTTATAATAGTTGCCGGTCTCTAAGCAACGACTTTGTTAAATGCCAAGAATAGACTGTAAATTACTTCCTGCAGAGAAAATCAATGTGTTTTTCTGTCAACAGTGAAGTTATGTTAAGGTGATCGTCGGGGGTTGTATTGTCGCTGACTTATGGAGTTTGCATGTTCTATCTGTGTCTGAGTGGGTTTCTGAATGTTCTGTGTTCTCTTTTCAAACTAAACCGCTGCATAATTGAAGAAAAATTTAGCTCAAGATCTTTACTAAAGATCTGGAGAAAACTTTTTTAATCTCCGTTTGCTCCTGACAGAATCAACCCCAATCAAAGGCAGAAGACACATTTCTAACTCCATTATATGTTGATAAATTAGGCTACAAAGTGTTTGCTAAAAGTCTGTAATTGCTGGATGCTTTCACAATACTTTACAAAGATCCAGTTTGGTTTTCTGGGTCCATGATTTCCGATAGCTTTAACCAATCAGAGAAATATTTATTGTCCTTTGTGTCAAAACAAACATGGCGGCTTACGAGCAAAAATGCAGGAAAGAAATGCCACAGATGAGGACTGATAAATGGTGCAAATCTCTCAAAATCAACAAACAAAACCCTAAACTTTGTAAATTTGAGGTAAAAGAAGGTGTAGATTTTGTTTGGGAAGATGCAAAGGTAGTGGAAATTGAACTTTTTTCTTCTTCCAATACGCTTTCTGGCAAATTATGTGTATTTTAAGCCCAACTAATTCAAGCTGAGGCACAACTGAGTCTTAATGGAGGTTGTTGACCTGGTTTTACCTCAGAAAAGTAAAAGGGTAATTCTGTAGACAATAAAATACAGCATGCAGCGCTGGCATCGCAGTAGCATTTAGCACAGATCTCCTGCTAGCATTGTTGGATAACTGGACGAATTTGGGCCGTTCGATGACTTTTTTTCTTCTCCGTTTGGTACAATATAACTCCTAAACTCGCCATTTTTTCTTGTAGTTGTTGAACAGTAGGTGTAAAAGAAGCTCTGACACATTAAAATGAATGTAATATTTCCACCTCGGAGGTTCGTTTGAGGACGTTAACTCGAGCATTGACTGTATCTGTGTCATCTCATATGTTTTGTTCATTTGCTTCAATGTCTTCGGTCTCTCGTGGACATCTTGGACTTTCATCGAAATTTGTGGATGATTAAAATGAGGAGACTCTGAGTACAATGTTTGACTGCCTTAACTTAAACTAAAGTAGAAGCCAATAGAAAGAAATGAAAAAATGTTGCATGTAATTTTAATTTCTGAATTTACACCTTACCTACCTTAAAGCTGGGGTACCCAATTATTTTCCTTAGAAGTAATACATTTTGTTTTGTTCTCCTGAAAGTGTATTGTAAAAGCATAAGATTGTGAAAAAATCTGACCGCTACACACTTTCTTCATCTAATAATTAAAGATTTTAGATTTTCAAACTTGTAAGAAAGATGAGAGCTGATTGGCTGTAAAAGAGATAATAATTCACTTTTGTGTGTGAAAAAGCTGTGCAAGTGGCCCAAAAATCAAAAGTGAAAAGTGATGAGCCAAAGGGTTTGTGGGTTAGAAAGGTTTAAATACATACTTTATTATTTCACTGTTTGAAAATAAGATGCCCCAGCCCTAGGACAAATACATATTATGCATTATTTGTATTGTTATTATCCTTTAAATCTGCTCTTGAGTGTCTTAGGTTTGACATGCCATGTTTTAGAACTAAAAATAAAATCGTCGATGTAAACCCTCATTCGTCCAGGTGTGGTCCATCGTAGAAAGGGTTTCAGAGGTTGTCATCCGGACGCCGTTTAAAGATCGAGACGTTTCGACTTTTATCCAAAAGTCATTGTCAATCAGAGAGCTGGTATGGGAACTTGGGCTTATATGCTACTCTAAGTAGTGGGAGTCCTGCCCCCAGGGAGGAGTCACTGAATACCTGTCAGTCATTGTCTGATTGACAATGACTTTTGGATAAAAGTCGAAACGTCTCGATCTTTAAACGGCGTCCGGATGACAACCTCTGAAACCCTTTCTACGATAAAAATAAAATGCTTTTACAGAGAAAAATATAACTTAATCACTGCGTTGGAAGATGCCATTTTGACTTTGCTGTGGCTCCATCTACTGGCTGCAGAGACAATTACACACATGTAAATATATACCCACAATACACTGTAGTAAGTAGTGGATCTGACTAGGCATGGGATGATATTGAAATTTTATGTCATGATTATCATAGCCAAAATAATCGTGATTAACGATAATATCATGATAGTTAGTAAAATTGATGACTATTTGAAAATGTGATATATAAAGACTTTCTCATAAATAACCTCTGACATGTTTGTACTTTATTATAAGTGAAAACAAAAACGATCTAGAAGAGAACATAATGGATAAGTGGCTTTTTTCTGCTCATTCTGGTGACAAAATGGCGATTGTCTTGTGTGGCGATTATCACGATTAGACAAAATGTAGCACAAACGATTATTGTCTTCCCTTTTTATCACAATTAACAATATTGTTGTTTATTGTCCCATCCCTAGATCTGACAAAGTTGTTATCCTGATTAGACGGAAGAAATGTTCAGAGCGAGTCTGGTGATGATTTAAGGACTTAAGATTCTGGGATAAATGACGTCGGCATCATCTACGTCACACATCGAAGGAGTTCAGAACACAGTGCTGGAGAGAGAAGATTTTCAAACTAAATGCTACTCCAGGTATGTTTTTGATGCCGGAACACTGTTAGAACAGGGTTAAAACCTCAACAAAGTTTTGTCCTTTAAAGTAAAAATGGCAACTTATGTACTTTCCTGGGACGGCACTGGTGGGCATTGTGGTTTATCTATCTATGTATACGTTCAAAAAATTAGTGGCTGTGATTAGATCTTCACAAAATTGGACGGTTGTCAGAACGCAGGAGGAGAAAGTAGTCAGAGGCTGGGCAAAGTCAATAGAGCAGCGAAACCTTCAATAGACTAATATATGCTGAAAAACAAACTAAAAATATAGCAACAAAGGTAACCGGATTAATTAATGACATTTTCTCTGCAGCACTGAATGATTGAAAACTTTGCCATAAAAGTCCAGGTGGTAATAAACCAATTTTTACCCAATTTTTGGAGAAGGAAAAACACTACTCTTTTCTGTTTTGCTTGTTTTTTGGTCAGTTTTCTCTTTCATGTGGAAACAACAAACTTGCCCAATCTGCCACTAAAGATGTTTTATTATTTCATGTAATCCACTTCATCCATGGATTTCTACTGGACATTTTAAAATGCATTTTTCTCCCACAGACACATAAAGATCACCTCTTTAAGTAACTGCACACACTAAACTTTACAATCTTTCAGGATTTGTTGATATCTAATTTTAAGCCTGATTTGTTAAAGTTTTAAGGCAAAATTTGAGGCCTTTTTATAGTTAGATCTAGTTTACTCAAAAGCTAAATAAGATGTCCAGAATCTAACTAATATGTGTACAAAATGAACCAGAACAATTTAAACCTGGTTCTGTCAATTTTTCAGATTGAAATGTCACAAATATAAGCAATTTTGGCCGTTTTTACACATTAAACGCCTTACTTCTATGAAAACATGACATGATGAAAAACTTAATACGTTTTTTTCTTACATTTATGTGAGTAAACTACAAGACAAAATTCAAATCTATATCTTTAAATTTACAATGTTTTCGTATTCACCTGCACCGTCTCTGAACTCTGAACTAAACTGAGCTGAGGATCTGGAAGCAAAGTGGACGTTTTCATGTTTTTTCCAAAGATATTCCACTGGATGCTTCTGTATTTGGTGCAGACGTAACAGGTGAACAGTGACATGAGGAGCAGGAGAGAGCTGGATGACATTTCTGTGTCAGTCAGTGGAATAAAGCCTATTGTGCCGTGAGTGTCTGTGGCAGCTGATAACATTTAGTCAAAGGACATTTTAGAGGGAGATTAAATACATTTGAGCCGTCTAAAACAGGCCTATGTTTAGTTTGGGGATGATAGAGATGTCATGGATATCTAAAGGGAAATGTGACAATGCAGGTGAGATGGTTACCAAGGAGATTTTAACTTCTATTTTAAGACTGACTTTGAATAACTTTAAATCATGTTATAAAGTTTCATCATCAAGACACATAAATCTGGAGTACAGAGGTGGTTAGTTCTTTGTGGAAAGTAACAAAGTACAAAAAAAAAAAAGCTTTATGTTACATTGTTAAGTGATTTGAGAATGTATGTTTCTTGCACTGCTCCTTCAAATACACTTTTTGGGAACTCCACCAACCTATACTGAAGTAATGGTTTGTTTCTTGCTTCTGTGAATAATACCATTACTTTAGGCATCATTTACGCCAAAGACGGGGAATAATAATTTTTACTTAAAGTTTACTTAAAGTATTTTTAAAATATAAAAGAGAGGTGTGCCATCGGCTTGTCTCAGATGAGATGCAATTGTTTTCTCTGGAATGTTGTACAGTGTGGCATTAAACATATCCATCATCGCCTTAGAGACGAGCGGACAGACCAGACATGTATTCGAAAAAGTTTATTGCCATACTTTTGTTATATTTGTTATACATCTCGCTAGGTAAAGTAAAAAGTACATGATGTTAAAAAGATTACTGTACATTGTCTCTCTCTCTATGATTAAAGGACACATATTATGTATTATTTGCATTATTATTGACCTTTAAACATGCTGTATGCATTGAAAAGCACATTCGTATCAGTCAGGTGTTTCCTCGACTGGATTTGGTGTTAGTAGATGGCGTGCATCTACTGGCAGCAGAGGGAGAAAAACAAAAACTAGCTTTCCCCAACATGCTAATTCAAGCACATATTTGTCTGAGCCTGGTGATGAAATTTGAATCCAAATATTTTGTGAGGCTCAGAGAATGAGCTGAGAAGATGACTTCGTAAACAAGATTAATGAAACGAGCATGAATGTAGCTAAGTACAACTTCAGTTTTGTTTTCGATGAGACAACACAGTTAAAAGCTCCAAAAAAGTCAATTTTGCATGTGTCCTTTAAACCTCAAAATAATTCCAGCAACAAACAGCGACAGGAGAGTTTATTCAAATGCAACACCTGTGAATAAAGGAGTCCATAACAAACCCAGACTTAATTAAGCCTGACTTTAATCTGCCTCATAGATAACCGCGTTTTCACAGCCGTTTGATAATCTCTTCTCTCTTTCACAATGTGCTCACTCGCTGTGTCGTCTGCTTTGTCAATCCCTTTGTCTGCCCCTCTCATATCTCCACGCCAGCACTTCCAATATGAATCTAGTTTTTGTCCCTTGTGGGTTTCCGTAGCCTGATTGCCACCAGCCGCATCTGTCGCGGTATCCATGAAAGCCATTATTGAGATTTGCCTCTGTTGTCAATTAAGCAGGAGGAGGACACACATGTTGTTCATAGAAATGCTAAAACATGTATTCAAATATCCTTGCAGTTGGCATTTTTAACTAAAGAAGTGATTATTCCGCCATTTTAGCCACAAAATAATGATTAGTTTCATTCAAAGATTCAATTCAAACTTTTTTTTTTACCACCACACACACATTTAGTGGCAGCAGTCAGCGCTTTGTGGTTGAACTGTCATTATTAAAGCTAATTAGCAAAGACTAATTTTGTCTAGAAGAGAAAAGGAGAGAGAGAAAGGGAGGGAGAGAAAGTGTAGAGCAGCTCCTCAGTGCAAGTGTAAACAAGACAACAGCTGCTGCAATGGACAATAAAGTAAGAAAAAGATTTAGTTTGAAAAATAATGTGTAAAGTGGTGCAGCTGGCTGATTTAAAACATCAACAAGCTGTGGGATTTATGTGATAGAAACAGTTCTTTAAAGATCAAAATGGTGCAACTAAACTAACATTCTCTACTGTTCCCAGTCCAGCTGATCTTTTGTCATTTTAGCGCAGTTAAAACAGCCAAACGCTGTGTGTGCTGCCAACTGTGATAAAACATCTCTGCATTTAAAGGGTCATTTACGTTCTACATTCAAAGCTTCTACCTTTAGGCCACATCCAGATGCACCTGCTCAAAAAAAATACCACCAACAAACTAACCAACCAATGAACTAACCAACCAGTAAATTAACCAACCAACAAACTCACCGACTAACCAACCAGCCAATAACCAACCAAGAAACCAATAAATTAATCAACCAACCAACCAACCAACCAACCAACCAACCAATAAATTAACCAACCAACCAACTAATCAATAAATTCACAGACCAATCAATAAATTAACCAATAATCCAACCAAATAACCAATGAACTAACAAACCAACCAATAAATTCACTGACCAATCAACCAGCCAATAAATTAATCAATAATCCAACAAACTAACCAATAAACCAACCAAGTAATTAACCAACTAACAAATCAACCAACTAACCAACTAATGAATCAACAACCAACTAATCTATAAATCAACCAAGCAAAAAAACCAACTCACTAACAAATAAACCAACCAAAAAACTAACCAAATAACCAAAATAACCAGCTAATGAATCAACCAACAACCAGTTAACCAACCAATCAATGAGGAAACCTTTGGACTTGACTACAGGGTTGCCAGGTTTCAACAGCCAAGAGCGTCTGAGAAACCACCCCAAACCCACTGAACGTCTGGTGCTGCTTGTTCTACCCTCTGTATTTATGGACGCGACGCTCCTGCAGTGACACAGACCTGCCCGCCCTCTCTCTCGCGCTCAAACAGAACCTCCACAGAGCGCCGACGGCTTTAGACGTGTGGATTTGTCACTGGAATCGACACACGAATCCAGTGCAGCGAGCGCCGTCCGCATTACAACAAGAGGCCTGCTCAGTTTAACAGCCCATTTGGCGGAGTTTTGTCCCATTTTAAAGGCCCTGTACCTGATTTTTATTCATTCTAGTTAAGATAAATTCTCTTTACATTACTCATTGTTTGATAGAGGCAACTTTATGGAAAGACACTGGGTTTGGATCGTTTAATTTGTGCATATTATAAACGCACTTTGTTTGGAAAGAACTAGTGCAGAAGCGTTTGTAAGGGTCCCCTCTTTTCAGCCAATCAGGCACATTGTACACTATGAATCATGGGAAATTTACTGCTTGAAAATAACGTGTGATTCTCTGTCATGGTGCAGTTTCAAAAGCGCTAAAAGCTAATTGTAAGAAGAGTTAGAGGAACTATATGGAAACAACTGCATAAGACTATTCCAGACAGTTGTTTCTGAGTCATGGTGCAACATTGAGTGAAAGGAAGGACTATGTGGGCGGGGCTAACAGTTCAAACAAAAACATGTTCCTCTTTCACGGTTCAAAATCAGGTACAGGCCCTTTAAAGCATCAATGTATAAATCATAAAAGTCGAGTTATGACACATGGGCACAACGGTTAGAACGTAATCTGATTCCCGAACCAGACGAGACCTTTTCTTTGGAGTTTGCATGTTCTGCTTGTGTTTGCGTATGTTTCTTGGGAGTTTTTGAACAGTTTTCCATAAAGAAAAATAAAAACCTTAACTTACATTTGCCTAGAACTTTATTTCCAGGTGCATTTTTTCCTCCGTTTCATTGCAGAATCCTTCGATCAAGATCCTACTGTCACTGTGTCTCAGTCCAGTCGCAGTAATTGCATCTGTTAGTTTTGAGCTGTCATTGTTTGTTTGTTTATATCCGCCTTTTGCAGACTGAATGCCTTTGACAGCAGAAAGAGGAAGTGAGCATTTTGCATGTTTTACTTAAGTTTTGTGACGACGTTGCTGCTCTTGTGTCGCGTGTTTGTTTTGGCCCAGTTTTAACGCGGCTCTTTTCTCTCTGAACAAATGTGCGATTGTGCAAGTCTCAGAGTGGCAGGTTTTTAAATATGCAAATACAAACTGCAGCTACAGACGGGATTACGGAAGAACTTGAATCGCCGAAACCAATCTGTGTTCCAGCGTCCAAGTTTTGCGGGGGAAATATGACGGAATGAATTAAACAAAATCATCCTAAACATGCACAACAGGTTAATCCTCCGCACCAAGATCACGGCTCAAGATTTGTAGTGAATATTGAGTTGTATCATTGCACGATGCATGGTTTCTTTGGTCTGTAACTTCAAATATGGTTAACTCTATGCTGTTATACTATTTACACAGCAGGAAAATACATTTATTTTTTTGCGTAGATAAAGTTAAACATGCAGCTTGTGTCTGCACATAGGCCTGTCTCGATAATAATCATGGTTTTAGGCTTTACTGGATAATAGCTTACAGAAATGTTTGTCTTACAGTGGATATTCATTGTGTTTAAAGTTTATTTTAACACCCTTCTCCACATTTTTAAAGCTCAAATACAATTTTGAGGAAGGAAAACTATATTTGTCAATCCCGTAGAGAAATAAACTAACTAACCTCGGAAAGTTCATTTGCAAAAACAGATAAGTGCCATTTGACAAACAAATTGTAGAAGGCTTACAATTTACTCTTTGTCTGTGGTGTTTTCAAAAGCTGAATCAATTTTAGCGCAATAAAAATATTATTCTATCCCTTCTAGAACTTAACTTTAACTTGCTGCAAAAATGATCCACACTTCCGTCCCACAAATGCTGAACCTTCTCATTATTTGTTATGGACTGGCACCACAAATTAGCCACATTAATCTAAAGACTTATTGCCCATTCAAGGGAAAATAGAGCAGCAACTAAAGATTATTTTGTTTGTCGATTAGTCTGGCAATTATTCTTTCATTTAATCAATTAGTTGTTTAGTTGACAAAAATCTGCCCAGACGAAGCTGAAACGAAGCAGTTTGAAGATCCTACTGGAGTATATTTGTGAACTAAAAAGTGTTTACATTTTCATCAAATACATACATTTTACACATTTTACACAACATTTTCTCACAATTGTGGCTTAATTTAAAGGTCCCATAACATGCAAAATCGACTTTTCAGAGGTTTTAACCTTCCTACAGTGCTATTTGGGCCTCGTATGTTGTGCCCAAAGTGGTTTTTTGATTGATTCCCGCATGTTTTAGCTGAAGAACTGTCTTTTTGTCCCCCTCGGCTGAGCAGCAGGCGGGGGCTCCTCCTAAGGATGACGCTTCCCAAGGATGGCCGGTGTTTAAGCCCACGCCTCCGGGGCGCGCGGCGCAAGAATAAAAACAGCTAATGCTAATGCTACACAGTAATTACACGATGGATCGACAGATCGAAGAGTTAGCTTGTTATTTACCAAGCGGCAGCGTCCGTCGTCAGTACTGCATGATCGTCAAACTCAGGTCAGATCCAGGGCGTAGGACTCAGCACGGCGCACCGTCAGGGCGGATAAAGGTTTATTCCGTGTTTGTGTATCGCTGTTTACCAGAGCACCACGGCGCATGCGCACTATCTCCGCTCTAGGCTTTGGCACGGGTTGGGCGGGGAGGCGCGCGAGTTGGGCGGGGAGGCAGCCTGCTCTCTGTTCGGGGTCAGATCTCAGAGTGAGCCGTTTGCTTTTGCAAGGAGGGGGCCAGTCAAGAAATGGGTGTTTCTTGTAAACTGTTATGTTATGGATATTGCACAACGCAAAAATGTATCAACAAAGCCCTTAGAATAGACTGTGTAAAGGGCAAAATAGCAGAATATGGGACCTTTAAGTCATAAACCATCTTTTCTCAGCTCATGGCATGTTTTGGAATGTTTTGGTTAACGATTATTCTATTCTATTCTATTCTATTCTATTCTATTCTATTCTATTCTATTCTATTCTATTCTAAATTACTAGACAATTATTTCAGTAATTGATTAGTTGCGATTCATCAATTGACTTCTTGCAGCCCTAATGGAAAACAATCATTTGCTTTTAATTGAATAATGGCACACATTTTTTAAGACATTGTGAAAATAATCTTACACTTGTTTATTTATGCTGACAGAGAAGACTTTGTGTTTTGTTTCATGTGAAAATGCCCAGTTGCTATAGAAATATTAACTGTGAAACAGCAAATTTTGATTAAATAAAGACAAAATAGTAAGAAAAGGACACTTAAAACAAAGGATTACAAAAGATGACAGCATTTGCAAAAGGGAAGAGGAAGTCACGACCCTTGAATTTATCCATCTGCACCCACAAAGGAGAAATAAAATACAGAGGGAGTGGAGGTCCAAGACAACACGGTAAATCAAACACCCTACGAAGCTGGATTAGTGGGTCAGCGAGGTAACTTCGGGGTTAAGCCTGTTGTGGCGGTGAATCTGGTTAACTGCCTGCCAGAGTATATCTCTATGGCAACAGGCTGAAAACTCCTAACCTGCTCCGGACCAGGTGAAGTTACTGCAGCTCAAACAGCACAAGCAGCACCAATCAGATCTCACCATCGCCGTGACGTCACCTTCCTCCAGATTTGGAGCACGGGTTGTACGAGGAGCGATCTCCAGAGGCAGAATTTTCAGAGATCGCCAAAACACATTGGATTTCCTTGATATTATCTTTTTGAGCTGATTTTCTCGTGAAGGAATTTTTTCCTCATTTTTTTCGTTATGTTTGCTGCAAAATTTGTCTCGGTCCTCTTTTCTGACTTTAGCTGCTGCCACTGTTTCCCTTTGTCATAATTTTACTTTACTTTTAAAGGAAAAATATTCTGCATTTTCTTATATTGTCATTAGCCTTACATTGAACTTACACTTACTTAGCCAACTTACACTTACTTAGCCAGCAGATAGTGCCAGAGTAATATACAACCTAGTGAAGTTAGCATGAAAAGACGTCATGATGTGGATTTTCTGCATCAGTTATTGTGTTTAGACGGCAGAAATGCTCAGAACAAGTTTAGCAATGATTTAAGGACTAAAAACAGCAAAATATTCTCAGATAAGTGATGTGTTAAGTGAAGATGATCCGAAAATATGTCCCAGATCAAGGGAGTTCCGCGGGAAGTGTGTTTGACGCTCAGAGAGGGGAGGATTTCTTTCCTCAAAATAGAGTGAATGCAGCTGAATGCAACTTCAGGTATGTTTTTGATGACGGAACATTGTTAGAAGATGTCACTGTAGCAGAATATGTGTCCTTTAATATTTATGGATGATGCTTGTTCCACCTGTGAGAAGTGCATCCCTTCACCATTGTTAGAACTGGCTAACTCCCCCCCTTTATGTGAACGCACAAAGTGTCATTCAGAAAGTGGGTTGGGTTGGCAGAACGTGAATATATGAACCTGTTACATTCGCCATTAATTCTCTGATTTTGACGATTCTAAAAAGGTGTGATTTTGTGTGAATCCTGATGTCACGTGTGCCTTTTCTCCTCACATTCATTCATTTTGTGTTGAGTTGTATGAGCTGTATCTCCCACTGCTCACTCTGAACTCTGTGATGGGCCAGCTGCGAGAGGAGCCGTGAAATTGTCAGAAGTGAATAATCTTTTTAATTTCGTCGGAGTGAGTTTAATGACGAGGAACGCGCTGAATGGGCCAGAATCGGTGGCATGAATAAAAATGATTGTCTTATTAGTATAAAACCAATATGAGGCCAATCACTACATCAGAAAACCCACACGACTCCTCCACGTGACATATTTCTGCGCCCTCCAAACACGGCTAATGCATATTTAACAGTAATAAATGTATTTACAGTGTTGTTTTTATCAAACGAGAAACGAACTGTGAAAAATACACATGTAAAAGATCATTTATAAACTTGGCAATTGTTTGATTATTTTAGGATCTGAATTTTCTGCCCGTTTAATCCTTCTTCAATCCTTCTTAAAGGATCCTACTATTACATCATTAAAATAAGCAATACATTTAAAAAAGTATAAAAACATATGGCAATAATAAGTTAATGGTTGCATGAGCATAAATGATTAACACACAATGATAACACAGAACATTTTAAATTCCAATGAAAATGATTCTTACTTCGTTCATATCATAATCTGCAGTAATTGTAATGTTCATGTCTTCTTGAGCTTATGTTTGACTTCCATTGCTCGTGCTGAGAGCTGATTCCTCTGACACATGGCTCTAAATATACAATCAACTTTAGAGACTTTGTCTTTGGGCAAAGGAGTAGGAGAGCACCACCTAGTGCCCATCTGGTCTGATATCTGTGACGTTCATCTAAGCATGAAGTGTTTCATTTAGAAAGAAAATGCTATTGACTGGACACAGATATAGTTGTAAGTTGCTGCTCTGAAGCAGTCATTAAAAAACATGAGTCCAACTCTCGTCATTTTCTGCAGCGAACATAACACGCAAACATTGCAATATCTACAATTGTTTTCAACAAAAAATAACTTTTCACAAAAAAGGGTGGTTGTTTAAAAATAGTCAACAGTGATTATGTTTCCATGTAAGCCAGAAATGTGATCATTATCTGATTTCTGGAGTTATCAAATTATTGAAATGTCATGTAGTTAAATCTGACGTTTGTGTAATCTAATTTCTTTCTGATCGCTCACATCAAAAGGAGAAACTAATGTGGCAATGGACACATTAGACAAAAATAAAAGAGAAAATGTTAGACTTTCGTGCAATAACAGTTCCTCTCCATGTATTATCTGACATGTGTCACCAGATGTTTGCGATGATCAGATTTCTCTTGTGCTGTAAACACTGACCAAACATCATACTGAATTAGGTTTTCAGATTATTCAAGTATATTTTTTTTTCCATGTAAATGTACTCAGTAATTAATTTAATTTAATTGGTGTGGTGAGTTTGCAATACAAGCTTAATGTGTGAACTTGTCATTGATCTTAACATAAAACATATTTTTCAGACTTTGTGATTATTTGTTACTGGTTTAACATCATTTGTTCCAATAACAAATAACACAATAAATTACATTGCTGTATTTGTCAGAATCATTTCTTTACTTTTGGTTCACCATCTTCATTTGGATGTCATAATTTCCGATGAATGGAAGGGGCCAAAAAACAGACAAACAAAACATATTTTTCAAAGAACCCATCCACAAAACTTGAACCTTATTTATGTTTATGCTGGGAATGAGTCGTGGGATTGTTTTGAATCTTAAGATAAATTCCTTTGAACTATTGACTGAATAACAACACTACAATTCTGCCATAGTACTTTATCTATTTTTATTATATACAATTTCGCCATAGTACTTTATTTATGTTTTGCAGAATTTGTGCTGACAGAAAAAAAAAGATATTGTTGTTTGTGGCAGTTTTTGTTTCATGTATCCAATACTTTAAACCAGAACAAAAAAACTTTAATATATGACGATTAAGAGGCAAATTTTCACCTGCTCTTCAGCTCAATATTAGTCAAATTATTAACTTCAAAGACACCAAAACTTGCTGATTTTACACAATAGCATCAGTAAACCAGAAATAATGGGTCTTACTTTGTCTGTGTGAAAACACTTGTCCAAAGCTCCACATTAAAGTAGTGTAATTCGATCTTAAGTGCTTCGTAATGACTTGTAAATCAATTTGGAGCTGGTTGACTGAACTCTCTTTGACTCTTTTGACTTGTGCCCACTCAGTTCAGAGCGAGAGGAGCCTGAGGTGGACCATAATATCAATTCTCCATGGGAAACTAGACCCGTCCCACACCACTGCTGTGTCAGGGTGTCTGCTAATATTTGTGCATGTTAAGTAGTCAACAAATAAAGAATATGGACCCTTTAAAGGTTTGTGAACAAAAACATTGTACATTCTGGAATTGGAGGCAAAAGTGAAGTGGAACATACTAGGATTCACCCAAGAATATGACAAAAAGTATCAAGATGGTTGTGTCAAATGAAAACTACTCAGACACGCGAGTGATGTCAAGTCTAGTTTAGAGACATTTTCTATTGTATTTTACATCATTTGTTTATTTAAAGCTGGGGTAAGTGACTATTTATGGGTGTAAATTTGTAAATTTTGTGTTTTCCATCAAAGAATGTCTTGTAAAAGCAGCACTTGCTGACAGAAATGAGACCTCTGTTTCATCTAATAGTGAAGTATTTTGTCTCAAAGTGAGAGCTAAAAGCTGCACTCTGATTGGCTGGGCTTGGTTGGTCCTCCCCAGTTTCAATTTGTCGTCTGAAAAAAGCTGTTGTAAAGCTGTACACAGGACAGAAAATTAATACATGTGAATTTTAACGATGTGCCAAAGGGTTTGTTAGAGTTAGATAGATTAAAAACCTACTTTGGAGTCCGATTCCCCAGCTTTAATAGGACATTATGACACACTTAGCATTTTAGATAAAGGAAAAATCCGGATTTTAAGGTTGTACTGGACATATTTTTCATTTTATCAACCGATATACTTTATACTTTACCGACAAATGATACTTTTATGAAGTTCAAATACTATTTTAAAGCTAGAAAATAGATGTTTTCCCCCCTATCGTATATTAAAGAATTCACTGATATCTCTAACCTCAAAATTCAAAATGTCTTTGTCTTTTTAATTAATAGACTTTAGATCAGATGTTTATAATTTATCATCTGTTTATAGTCTACTTCACTTTGCCTCCTTCATTTCATAATTCTTAACATTCTTATGACATCTACATGGAAAGGGGTATGGTAGAAAAAAGTGTCAATAGTCATAGCTGTTTTTTAAATGAAAACTGTCATTAGAAGTCATTTTCACTTTGGTGCTGGTCTGAGAAGTGACCATTTATACTGTACTGAGCTAGTTTAGTCTTATACATTATAGCTTATATAGACATTATAGCTTCTCAGTCCAGCGCACACACAACATTCATACAGGTGTGAAGTAACTTACCCATGGAAACATCAGCAGAATGCACTGGTCGGAGCTGGGATAGAACCGGCAACCTTCAGGTGAATGAACGCTCCACAGTCGCTCCTGGTGTTAGAGGGCCATACCTTTACAAACCAAAATAATACATAAAACATAAATGAAGCAGCGAGGTAAATGTATTTGTACAGCAATTTTGACTCTTTAAAGCGAAGTGCGTTTAAACATTTTATAATTGTTTTCCTTTCTCATTTACAAACTCAACGCTCTGATTCAATGCATGCAAATTTCGAGCATTGGAAATTAAAGTTTTCCCTAAAGGAGGCGGAAATTAGTGCAGTAGTTTTCAGATGGAAGTCAGTGCATGGACTTCTTTTATTTGATAGTTATCAGGAGACGATGATCCACCACACCTTTAAAGGACAAATGTTTAATATAGTAACTTTTTTTTAGCTTTTAACCATGTTCTAACAATGTACCATCATCAAAAACATACCTGGAGTTGCATTTCACTTCATTCACGCTGTTTTGAGGAGTCCTGCTTAGAAAATCCTCTCAGACAGTCAAAAACACTTCCTGCTGAACTCCCTTGTTTGATTACGTTTCGTTTCGATAAGGCTCACGTCTCACGCAGACCCTTAAGTATTAACTTAACTAAATTGTGTAAGCGGTTGGCGCCATCTACTGGCTGTATACACTCAGCAAGTGTCAGGGCAAACAAAAGAGAAACCACTTTTATTGTTTTAAAACAGAAACAAAAGAAGGTAAACTTAAGATACTCAAGAGCATGTTTAAAGTTAAATTTTAAAACAATATGAAAAATACATATTTTTCCTTTAATATAAAGGTGTGTATAATATCAAAATGTTTGTTTTTTAGCTTATGATAGCACAACTTTTTCAATTTTACAGTAAAAAGTACAGGGTTGGTGTGTTACTTTATTGGCTGGTTAGTTTATTTAGCCTAGTTAGATTGAAGTCTGAGGGCCTCATTTTATCTCTGGACCATAGTTTGAACACCCCTGTTTTAGATCAATATTTAAAATGTACAAAATATATAAAATAATAATAATGATCCACTGGAGTCATTGATAATAACTTTGTAGTTGTATTAAATTTAGCTTTTTATAAACTTTAACTTTGTACACAATTTCACGACGGTTAAAGGAAACACTGAATGCCCCCGACTATTAAAAAGTTCTCCAAATGCCCTCAATGCCCTTTAAAACAAGTCTTACACTGAACCATCTGGCTTTGGAGGAAAAAGAGCTGAAGACTTTTCATCGCATTTCTACTATTAGACACAGAAACACACAGAATAATGAGAGCAGTGAAGAGGATGCTGTCAGAGAGAGAAGTGCAACAGCTTTGAGGAAACAAAATGTGTATTTAGAAAGACAAAGAGGAGAGGAAGAGGATGGAGAGAGGCTCAGATGGAGAAGGACGAGAGGAAACGGAGGAGAAAAAGGCAGGTGCAGAGTATACAGATACATGGCTATATGACTGCTAGAGAGAGAGAGCTGAGAGAGAGAGGGGGAGAGACAGAGAGAGAGAGAGAGGAAAGAGAGAGAGAGCTGAAAGAGAGAGAAGAGAGACAGAGGGGGAGAGAGAGAGGAAAGAGAGAGAGGGAGAGAGGAGAAGAGAGAGAGAAAGAGGAAAAAGAGAGAGAGAGAGCTGAAAGAGAGAGAAGAGAGACAGAGGGACAGAGAGAGAGAGTAAAGAGAGAGAGAGCTGAAAGAGAGAGAAGAGAGAGAGGAAAGAGAGAGAGGGAGAGAGGAGAAGAGAGAGAGAAAGAGGAAAAAGAGAGAGAGAGCTGAAAGAGAGAGAGAGAGAGAGGAAAGAGAGCTGAAAGAGAGAGAAGAGAGGCAGAGAGAGAGAGAGAGGAAAGAGAGCTGAAAGAGAGAGAAGAGAGACAGAGAGAGACGGGGAGAGAGAGACAGAGAGAAGAGAGAGAGAAGATGAAAGAGAGCGAGAGAGAAAGAGAAGAGAGAGACAAACAGAGCCGAAAGAGCAAGAAGAGAGAGAGAGAGAGAGAGAGAGATCACACATCTCTCTCTCTCTCTCTCTCTCTCTCTCTCGACGAGGTGCACTGTAAAAAAGAAATGGTTGTTAAAATGATTTATTGTGATTCTGATGATGTTTTAACAATTTTTAAAAACTGTATTCACTACATTACGTTATATTTATTTAAGCATACTTCTATTTTTTTCTTATTTCAAGGCAAAATTTCAAAATAATCCTTTAATTTCTGCTAAATCATTTTTTCTCAAAAAAAGAAGAGGGACTTGGTGAGTCTGTTCATCACCAGAAGCTCCAGAAGAAGAGGAAAGTCCACATCCAGGACCAGGACAGGATGGTCCGGATTCAGCCCAACGGTGGACAGTGTCAAGAAGAGAGACAAGGAGGAGACAAAGCCTTCAGTTTAGTGACGTCTAAGGTACAGGTGAAATGCAAGATTAAGATTAAGACTGGGAAAAGATTTAGGTTTAGGATTTGGGTTAGGTTTAGGAACATACCAGGTTATGGTTATGGTTAGGTTTGTTGTTTTTGGCATTAAAATCACACAAGAAAAGTGTAGCTATAACAAGAATAAAAAGAACGGCTTGGGTCTGTTTCATAGGATCAAATATATGGTTTAAAATGTTCAGAACTGTTCGATTGCACGTTTTTCACACATTACCATAACAACCAGCAGGGAAGGCAAAATAGCAAAATAAACACTACTTTTTTAACAAATAACAATGGATATATTGTTTAAATTTGCAATAAACTGTACAATATGACAGTGTGTGCACATTCAGCTTGAAGGTTAACAAATGAACCGACTAAATAAATCTATTCCGTTCAACTAATTTACATCTCAGACAGTGTTTTTTACAGTGCAGGTGCAGGGCGGGTGGAGTTATGGGCGCGGGTGTCAGAGGGGTGTGTCTGTGTCCAGGCCAAGCGCTCCCCTCTTCCTGCTCCTCGTCTCAGGCCTTTGTCCAGAGTTAGTCCTCTTTTAAATGTGCTGATTCACAGACTGTGGAGCACGAGAGAAAAGAACTCAAGAGCAAAGAGTTTATGGCTGCAGAAGAGAGAAGAGAGAAGAGAAGAGAGAAACGTGAAAATACAAGCAGGACATTTACTTAACAAGTTTAACAAAATTGTACTTTTTGGAGTAGTTTTCAAACACCATATATTGCTTGGATCTAATGATATACTTTATAGTGTAAAATACTCTAAAAGTGTTTTGCTCCTCTTCCTTCTGTGAGTGAATTTGTTGACAATATTGAATGATTTTTGTGGTCTATCCTTTGTGTTTAGTGTTTTGTCCTTCCACTTACATTTTAAAGGACACATATTCTGCTACAGTGACTTTTTTGAGCTTTAAACCATGTTCTAACCATGTTCCGTCATCAAAAACATACCCGGAGTAGCATTCAGCTGCATTCACGCTGTTTTGAGGAATGTTTATTAGAAAATCCTCCCCTTCTGAGCGCCACAAACACTTCCTGATGAATTTCCTGGTTCTGGGACATATTTTCAGACTTTGCACGTCACTTATCCGAGAATCTTCTGCTGTTTTTAGTCCCTAAATCATCGCCCGGCTCGCTTTGGGCATTTCTGAACACGTTCACTGCTGCTGCTCACCCGTACCGTAATGTTGGTTGACGGCTAACTTTACAAGATTGTGTGGTGCTAGGCGCGATCCAGTGGCTGGATGCACTCAGTAAGTTTCTTTTGGCAAAGGCTGATAAAACTTGTAAAAATGCATACTATCTTTCCTTTAACTTAAATGTATTAATTAGTCTTCAGTGGAACTTACAATGGCTCTTACTTCAGCAGCAGTTTCCCCAAATACTTTTTGTCTCACATGAGTCATTTCTTGAAACACTATGTACTTCTACTTGAGAAATGTCACTTTGAAGTAACATCAATCTTTAGTTGTTATATTGACAAACATCTTTATACGATTAGAGTGGATTATTTAGTATATTTATATTTATGGAGGTCTGAAGTAAAACATGTAATATTCAAAAATAATCTTTCAAGTTGTAAAACACAACTCACATTCCATGCACTTGAGCAATTGTATAAAAAAAAAAAACCTGTTGATAACGATATTAAGCACTATTTTTTTGTGAATGGTGTGATTAAAAGTTACAATGAAAAATTGTGGATCATTTTACATTTCCTTAAAATGTATTTATGTATCTTTTAAGTCAACTTAAAAAAAAAAGGTTTCATCAAGACAATGTTAAATGAAATTTGGATGTTTCAACTTCCAGAAGTAATTGAGCAATCTGAAACATTTGAAAGTTTTTTCAACAATGGAACACTGCTTGACAAATGACTGATTTCTAGTAAACTAATAATACAACTGTTTGTTACGGGTTTTGAAGGGTGAGAAATTTGGACTGTTGCCACAGCAATGTACAATTTAAAACAAAATACTGGATCTTTTGAATGGGAAAAGTCCTCAAAATGTTGCATGTTTTTTGTGAGTTATAACTGCTGGGAAGAAAACCTTGAAAACATGATTTCACTGCAAAAAAGGAATTTCTAGATGAGTTAAAATGTCTTGTTTTCAGGATATTAATCTTAATTTCAGACATTTTGACTAGTCACGATTACTTAAGAGTTATTTATTTGATAGAACTGGATTATTTTACTTATTTCAAACAGTTTCTGACTTGTTTCAAAACATTACTTTCTTATTTTAAATGATCTGCCAGTGGGTTAAGATTATTTTAATTACCCCACTGACACATTTGCTTTCTTATTTTAAGATAAATTATCACATAATCTGTCAGAAATACCTTGAAACCAGTAAAACATTCTGCATCACGTAAGAAATTAAATCTCACTGAGTCAAATCTACTCAAATCCAGATAAGATAGAAGATTAAGATAGGCCGGATATACATTTTTTGCTGTGTTGAAATGGAAATTGTTGTGTTTCTGTGTGTGTTTATTCATTTATAACTTATTTTTTTGTTTCGGCGCAAAACTGACCGAGGAAACGATCTGAAACAAGTCTGACTCTGACTCCGGCTGACCTGTGCGTTTGACGTCTTAATCCAGGGCCGCACCATGGACAATCTTTTTGCTTCTCCCTCAGCGCCTCACTGAAGCCGCCCCCAGAGAGCACACAAGACCCCATTTGACCGGCAGTGCCCACCGCCCATATAAGGAAGCGAGGAGAAAGGTGGGCGGGGCTTGCTCTATACACTGACACATTTGTAAAGCGGCTGAATCGCGTCGGGAAAGGCCTGAGAAAGCGCTTAGACCCGGTTGGTTTGGACTCGGCGATGTCTGGTGCACACATTTTACACGAACCCAGCTCCACGCCTCTGTCTTTGAGGCCAAACGTTAGTTTGGCCCGAGCTCATCCGTCATCCACGCCAACTCCACAAAGTCTTTATTCAATTAAAGAGTGAAATCTGCTCTTTGGGCCGCGCTCCTCCCTTCGCTTCCACCTCTGTGTCCAACACCTGTTAGCATTCTGCGGCCAGTGCGGTCAAAGCAGCGCCCAAAACGAGGCTTCGGAACAATTTATTACCCAAGAAAGAAGTCACAGTAATACAATTTGATATTTGACAACAGGAAAATGTCTCTGCAAACGATTATGTTGAAACTACGCTGCAAATCCAAATAGAATTCTTTCCTTGATAAATATTGATCTGGATGTGAAGTAAAATAGGAGTCAGTCTTTGGAGGTGGAAGGTGAATTCTTTTGGTGCAAGAATAAGGATTGTATTTTGCCAAGAATGTAAAACCAACAGACCATAAAAAACAAAGTAACACTATGATGGTTTGGTTAAAAAGCCTTTATTTAACCAAGCTTTGTTTCAGTGTTTTCCATCCTTTTTCAAGTTGTGGCACACTTTATTGATTAAAATGTTTCAGCGACACACCATTGACCAAAATATTACCAAATTGCCAGCTTTTTGTAAAAAAACAAAAAACAACAACAATGTCCATGGCATTGTCTGGTTCTTTAAATTTCATAATGATTGTTTTGCTTCTTTCCTTGGGTCAGAGGTTTGTTCAAGATACTCCAAAAAGGTAAGTTATTCTAGTAAATTCATGTGTTGTGAATCTTTGAATCTTTAAACATGCTCTTGAGTATCTTAAATCATCAATCTTAAAACATCTCATGTTTTGAAACAACAAAACAAAGCTTTATTGTGCTGAACTAAATGAACATCGCTTGCCCTGGCACTCACTCAGTTTTAGCAGCCTAGCAATATCGGATAACACCTACACAATTGAGTTTTCACGTTAAGAGACTGTGCAACATGTTCAGCCTAGCAGCAGCAGTGATCATGTTTAGAGGCAGAAATGCTCAGAACGAGTCTGCCAAATATTTAAGGACTTAAAACAGCAGGAGATTGTCTTATAAGAGACGTGCAAAATCTGAGAAAACATCATCAATCGAGGAAGTTCAGCAGGAAGTGCTTTTTACAGTCGCAGGGGAGAGGATTTTCAAACCAACATTCCTCAAAATGGCGTTGGTTAAAAGCTCAAAAAAGTCACTATAGTATATACTATTACTATAGTATATACTATAGTATAGTACTATACTATAGTAAAGTGTCCTTTACATTTTTTAAGGCACACCTGGCAACACCTCAAGGCACAGTAGTGTTCCCCAGCACACCGTGGAAAGTCAAGGCTTTATTTAACTGAAAAGGCACCAACACATGTTTAAAGCCAACAACAAGACCTTGCAGAGTCTTAACGTCTTTTAGCTGCAAAGAGCTTGTACTCGCCACCGTGAGGGCTTTTTTAACCTCCTTGACCAAACATGTAAGGAACTAGTACAAAATTATTATTATTACAAAATACATACAATTAAAATCATGTGCAAAACAACACCTCAGCACAGTTTGAGTTTATGTTTATATTAATTCACAGAGGATCCAGAGAGGAAAATGGAAGAAGTAAAGCATCATTTTAATCTGTGAGTCCAGTGGGAGAGACTCAGAAAACCATTGCCTCCTTCTTAGATAACATAACTATATTGCATTATATTCTGTCAGTTGATGTAAAGTGAACTGCAAAGATTTGATGCTTGAAATTTCATGTCTTTTTTGATTCATCTGAATTGTAAAAACACTCTCAAAAGAAGCAAACAATAGAAAAGAACATCCAATCATTTAAAAAAATAAGATAAGAGATAAGATGTAACAGACTCACATGTAAGTCATTTTCTTTTTAGGTTGACAGGTTTTTCCTCATTTTGTGGTTTGTTGTTTGAAATTCTAACTCTTTCTTCAAATACTAAACTATTTTTTTAGTCTCATACACACATTTTCTACCCTCTGTTTAAATTTGAAACTTTGTATTTACAAAAGCACATTATATTGACTTGTCGTTCCAGACTTATTACTATTCCTCCCGTCCGCTCCATATATTCTGGCTGTCTGTCCCTGAAGGCTGCGGTTCTTATGAGGGCCTTAGATCTCAGTCACTTTTACAGTGGCTCCATATTGTTCCATCTATCACTGCGCTCAGGGCTGCGGGCGGCGCGGCCTCAGCGGACGGCAAACCAGATTTACTACGGCGAGCGGGAGGGACAAAAACGTACAGAGAGAGACAGAGGGGAGAGGGAGACGTGATGGACATGTAGCATCACAATCTGACCTCAAGCAGTAGCGCTTTGTCAGTGTTATAAATGTTTTGGGAGTCATTTTAAAAACAAGTTTGTGTGGGAAAACATACACAAGAAAATGTTTTATTAGTCTGCGGCTTAATGGTCTTTACGTTCAGTTGTTTAAAGGACAAATATTATGCATTATTTGTATTGTTATTAGCCTTTAAAGGAAAAATATTCAGCACTTTTCATATTGCTGTTAGCCTTTAATGCTCTTGAGTGCCTCATGTTGAAATCTCATGTTGAAAAAAAAGGTTTCTTATTCATTCTTTGACCTGTGGGATCAGTCACTATGAAATGACACTTACTGAGTGCATCCAGCCAGCAGATGGCGCCAGCGCTATATACAATCTAGTGACTTTAGCACTGAAAGATGTCATTGTGCAGATTTGTTGCAGCAGTTGTTGTGTTTAGACGCAGAAATGCGGCTTTAGCGATGATTTACGGCCTTAAAACAGCAGAGGATTCTCTGATAAGTGATGTAGTTGATCTGAAAATGTGTCCCGGATAGAAGGAGCTCAGAAGGGGAGGAGTTTCAAACAAACATTCTTCAAAACAGCGTAAATGCAACTGAATGCTACTCCAGGTATGTTTTTGATGACGGAACATTGTTAGAACATGATTAAAAGCTCAAAAAAGTGATTGCAGCAGAATACGTGTCCTTTAAAAGACTCATTTTTTCAGACTAGACGTTTGTTCAGCTGACAGTCTCGACTTCTCACCCACAATTTTCTTCAGAGTGTCAGCTGATTTACACAGATAGATTGATAGATACTTTAGTTTGAGAAGAGTAAAAGCAAATAAGGAGGAAATTTAAACACTAAAATGTTGACGATAAACCGGAACGAGGGGCCTTTTTACTCTCACACACCTGGGATACTGTCACGAAGAAGTCTGACTGCAGATGGCGCTGTTGTCCTGCCTCTTCTACCGGTGAAGACGACGAAAAAACCTGTCTGAAGAAGATAGTGAGTGAGAAGTCGATACTGTCAGGTAAACAAACAAACTCTTGTCTGGAAAAAGAACCACTCACTGGCATTTAAACAGATTTTGTCAATTTTAACCATACATTTGCATACATGAACATTAAAGCAGCACTAAATAACATTTCTACCTTATAAAACACCTTTGTAAGTCTGTGCAGGGGTTGAGTATGTATTTTCGGGGAGTTTGAAGCTCACGTCGTCGCCCCCTGCTGTCTCTGCGAGGAAAACCAGCTGCAGCGTTTTGCGACATAGATCCGAAGACGATTCTCCTGAGAAACATGGCTCTTTTTAACATATTTGGCAACGTGAAATTATTTTGTTTGTGATTGTACGTCCTTGTTTCAATAAAAAAGAAAAAGCAGTGAATTATCACAAGAGAGCAGCAGGGGGAGCTCTGTCACTAAATTTACTTAGTTCTTCTTTAAACGCACAAAAAAGTATACACAGGAAATAATACGCCAAATAAGATCTATGGGAATTCATGGTAAAATTAAATAACACAAAATATAATCAATCTTGACTCACTAACTATTTTGAAAGTTAATTTTGGAACTCAAATGATATATTAGGACACTTAAATGTGAAAATATGCCATGTATTAGATCAGGGGTTCCCAAACTTTTCTGGCTGGGACCCCCAAAATAGCCATGCAACCCACTCGGGACCCCCAAAGCGAAATTAAAATTACAGTAGCAAGAATTTTAAGTGTGAAATCAAGTTTAATACTGGTTATTTGAATAGTTTATTGTCTTAGTGGACTCTATTTCTCTAAAATATACTGTTTTTGATTAATAAAAAAGAGTAAATACAATGTCATATTAATTAAAGTGTGATCTTAAAATCATCTCGCGACCCCCAGCTCACCTCTCGCGACCCCCCGGGGGGTCCCGACCCCCACTTTGGGAACCACTTAGATTATAGAGCTAGATTTTCCAGGGAACACTAGTTTGCCTTGAGGTTTTGCCAGAATTTGAGTTAACAGATCCACAAATGCGAATGTAATTGACTAATTTACTATTTTGGAATGTCCTGAGCACCTTTTGCACCAAAAAACAACGCAAAACCATAACTATTGTCAAATTTAAAGAACCAGACAGTGACGCAAACATTATTTGCCTCATTATGCACCACTAAATGATCTGTTTCAGTAGTAAATGGTGTGCCGTGATATTTTTGGAACCCAAAATGCGTGCCGCGACTCAAAAAAGGTTGAAAACTCTGGATTATAGAGCTTATTTCAGAGCTATAGTGTCACTGGCTCGGGTACTGTCCTTTTAAGCAGCAGCAGCTTTGGTCTTAGATTTATGAATGGGGGACTACAATATGGCCGCCGTGTGAGAGGAGTGAATGGAGCAGAGACAGATGGAGCAGGAGTCAATAATGAGTTTAAGAGACATGAATCTGCACGGATAAATGCTGCTCGTATGTGTCCATTTCATTAGATACAACAGAGTTTTAAGATTGTTTGTTTAAGATTGTTATTTTATGCACTGCTCATTTTGACGATGTGTTTTTATTTAGTTTTCAAGTCTTTTCACTGTTGGTTTTACTTGAGATTTAGTCAAATATTTGTGTTTAGCTTTGGTTTTTGATGGGTGAAATGTCATGCTATTTCATTCGACCAATTCTATATTTCGTCAACCAGAAATTTGAAATCTATATTGCACTGGTTCATTAAACATACACAAACCTTTTCCTTGAGAATGTTGTGTTTCCACCTTTCAAAATGTACTTTCTCACGTCTCGTTTCTGTATCAAAGTGAGACTCTGCAGGTGAATAGGAAAAAAACTTAAATTTAAAGATATTAATTTGAAACTTCTCCTGTAGTTTACTCACATAAATGTAAAAAATAGATTACAAGTTTTTTCATCATGTCATATTTTCATGTAGAAATGAGCTTGTGTGTAAAAACGACCAACGACCTTTAAAAAGATCTGTATTTGCAATTCTTAGATAATTTGCAAACATAGATTAGTACCATTTTTTTGTCCAAATGTCACTCCATGATCAAATCCAACCGTTCATCATTACTATTTGTCAAGGACGGTAATAAAACACGTAAAAAAAACGTAGAAAAGAGATAGAGAAGGGAGTGTGTGATGAAGAGGAGGTAGAGAGGCGTAATCATCGGTGGCAGGAGGATTGATGGCCGACCTCTGTGTATGTTTAAACATTTAAGAAGCTTCAGGCCTGAGCAGCAGAGAAATAAACGAGATGAGACGAAAACGTGTGATACAGTGAGACCGAGGGCGGAGAGCAGCAACTGAGGACAGAAACAGCTCACAAAAAACATTGTACGTGGATCAAGTTCAGTTAAATACACTGTTTGTTCATTATGAGTTAAGTATTTGTACATGCTTTATTAAAACCAAGATGTAGTTATTATAAAGGGTCATGTGTTTCATCAAGTTTAGCTGTAAAATATTTGTAGGTCAAAAGAAATGGGAATCTTAGTAGTAATTTGGCATGGGCCCTTCATTGCTGCTTGCTGTTTTATTTACCTCTTTTTCTATAAATCCAGGAGTCCATCAAACTCCTCTTTTGCTTTAAGTGTTGAGGTTACATCTGATGTATATTTGACTATTTGTTTATGCTTTATTAAGGCTAATTAAGGTGAAGTTATTTTAAAGTGGTACCAAAAACAATATAGCAATGACAGGAAGTAAACAACACCAAATTTGTCAAACTGGATAAGAATAGGAGATGTTGCTCATCGTGTAACCTGAGCTCGGTCCTGATTGATTTGTGTTTCGCTCTGAATCAAGTTCTACACATTTATCAATCTGGAGAGTCGCTTGCCAAAAATGTAACGCCTTGTGACGACACAGCAGTGGAACAAGCTGAGAATCAGAATCAGAATCAGAATCAGAAAGCAGTTTATTTCCATTGTCAGTGAAATTCACAAACGTAGGAACTTGCTTCGGCGTAGGTGCAACATAAAGCAATGGATAAAATATAAAAAATATATAAAAAGGCATGCATAAGATTAAGAATAAAATGGACTAAGATAGACTAACACTATATACAGAATGTACAGTTGGCAGATAGTGCAATGTGCAAATGTGGTAGTGCAAATAGATTGTTCTTAAATAATATTATTGTTAAATCAGAATCAGAATCAGAAGCGGTTTATTGCCATTGTCAGTGAAATTCACAAACATAGGAATTTGCTTCGGCGAAGGTGCAACATAAAGCAATGAGTAAGTGACAGGTGTTACAAAGTGTTCATGAGTCCAACAGCAGAGGGAAAGAAACTGTTCTTGTGGCGGGAGGTTCTGGTCCGGATGGACCGTAGCCTCCTGCCCGAGGGGAGTGGCTCAAATAGTCCGTGTCCAGGGTGAGAAGGGTCAGCTGTGATCCGACCTGCTCGTCCCCGAGTCCTGGAGACGTACAGGTCCTGGACAGATGGAAGGCTGCAGCCGATCACCTTCTCAACAGAGCGCACAATGCGCTGTAGTCTCTGTTTGTCCCTGGCTGTGGCTCCAGCGTACCACACGGTTATGGAGGAGGTGAGGATGGACTCGATGATGGCCGTGTAGAACTGCACCATCATTTGCGCAGGCAGCATGGCTTTCCTCAGCTGCCGCAGGAAGTACATCCTCTGCTGGGCCTTCTTGATGATGGAGCTGATGGTCGGCTCCCACTTGAGGTCCTGAGTGATGGTGGTGCCAAGGAAGCGGAAAGAGTCTACGCTGGTGATGGGAGAGTCTGTCAGGGCAAGGGGGGGCAGGGGGGCTGAGACTTTCCTGAAGTCCACGATCATCTCCACTGTCTTCTGGGCGTTGAGCTCCAGGTTGTTGTCGAAATCAAACGTTGTTAAATCCAGTTGAGAGAAAAGCACAGACTTCTTCCTCGTTCTCAAATGCACAAAGCGCTTCTGTGTACTCGTTTTTCAAAACAAAATAGTCCATAAATCTGCTTAAATAAGCCGAAGTACGTCTGTCAGCGCCGCCATGTTTGTATAGATTCATCCCTTTGACTTCTGCCTTAACCACAATGCTGTGCTGCGATTGGTCCAGCACAAAGCGGCTCAAACCAATAAGAGTTTGTGATAAATATTGCACAAATTCATCTGACTGGCCAGGTTATTTATCAAGGATCCAGGAGGTAAATAATTACACATCAAAAATACAAGGAAGATCCGAGGCACTGTAATAAAAGTCCTTGATTATGGCGATAGGGACGTGTCGACGTGTAGCAAAACATGTGAGGTGTAACACACGTTACAATAACATATAATACAATGGTGTAATCCCTCATTCTTACGGAAGGGATCCATTATAGGAAATGTTTTAATGGCAGTTATTTATAGACCCTTTAAAATGTGACGTTATCAAAATATCAGAATGGAGGTGAGAGGAAGATGACTAAATTTTTCTATGATTCGCTCATATTAGATAGAAATTCTTCTGGTTTTAAGTGTTTGTGCTGGAAAAAAAGCAACACATGTGAATTTCCAGGGTAGAAAGGTCAGATAGTTTGCTTTTCTATAACAAATGATGGACAAAATACAATTTTCTAGCCTTAAAACTGTATTTTAGCTTCAAAAGAATCCAATGTATGGGATAGAATCTAATATATCTCTTGATAAAATTGTGGGCTCAACATTTCTGTATTGAGTATTTTCCAGTAAAACCCATGAATCTGGATTTTTCCTTCATCAAAAATATAAAGAGTTCATCATAATTTCCTGAAACATCATGTAAAATATAATTATAAATGTTTTTAAAGCAGCTCTGATGTCACTCACATGTGTCTGAGTGCATTTCATTTTCCAAATCATCTTCATCTGTAACACTTTAACTACACTTATTCATGACTTAATAAAGCATGAACAAAGACTTAGTTCTTAATCAACAAATACTTTAAGAGGAGAATTATTATTAGATTATTAGAATTATTCAGGCTTAGTAACTACTCAATAAATATTCTAACCCTAATTTCTAACCCTAACCTTAATTAAGCAGTTACTAATCCTGAATCATGTTTAATAAACTTCATATTCATTACGAATTAAGTCTTTGTTAATGCTTTCTTAAGGCAAAATAAGATGTAGTTATTATAAAGTGGTACCCCAAAATCATCTAAATGTTTCATATTTTGTGATATTTTGTGGATAAATCCCACTTCTACAGTGAAATCACACACACGTCACACATTTCGAATTTAGAATGTTTTTTGTTTACAAACTTTTAAAGGGGCTATAGTTTAAGAAAATCCATCCTAAAATCATTTTCAATCTGAGGAGCTGGTCTGAGAAACTCGATTGTAAACTTCCCATAAGACCATAATCATGTACCTTTTAGTGTACTTCATTTGCACTTTAAGAATGGTACTTTCACTTTTGTACTTAATTACTTTCCACCAATGACGACGAGTTAATACAGCAATTACTGTGACAGCTCTTTCTCTCCTCCATTAGCAAACCCTCCCTCCGTGTCTTTATGGCAGTGGACACCGGGTCCCATGCTGCGTGCTAATCTGGTGATTTTAAACAGGGGCCAAACGGCGCCGTGTCCCCGTTTTAATCAGGGCCGGCCTTTCTTTGCCGCGTCTCTCTGGGGTCTCCCTGAACAGTTGTTAGTTCAAATCACCAGCTGTCAGTCACCGGCGCACGCTGAGAGCCACAAACACAGACTTCACACGGGGAAGGCGGGGGCGGGGGGAGGGCATCTGGGCTACTCTTATCGCAGCGGGACGTGGATGAACCGTGCTCCGCTCCCGCTGTGAGTGTGTCAAACAAGCAGTGATTTAGACTCAAACATACAGCAGTGCGGCGGGACACGGGGCTGTGCTGTGAAAGGAGGCGGCAATTCTCCGCGAATATTAAGCACAAATTATTCCGTTTGTTTGTTTTTTTATGGGTTACAGGTGGAAGGAGGCGTATGAGAAAACAGCTAGTAACTCAAAGGCTTCTTGTGTACCTTCTTTGCATATTAGAGGATTATTAAAAGCAGCACAGTTTGGTCAGTTAGTGAGAAAACGCTATGATAATTCTTTATAGTCCACATGACAGATTACACACACTTCACCAAGACACAGTGAACACGATTATATTTAAGATTCTACTAAACATTTTTGCCTATTTACCCCCAGTTTGACAGTTTTGTAATGTTTATAGTTACGTTATAGTTATGTTATAGTCACTTCCTGGTTTAACGTGAGCAGCAAATGTGACATAACTGACATAACTGTTACCTAGCAACCATTTTGAAAACAAAGGCCAACATTGATCTTAATTTCAACAATTCTGATTAGCTAAGATGCATTTTCTTCATGGACCAAGATAATTTTACTTATTTAAAGGTGTTTTTGAATCGTTTCAGGTCATTTTTTTCTTATTTCAAGCCAAATAGTTTACCAAAGATGCAAGATTTTTTTATTAACTGTCTTATTTTAAGCTAAATTATCTTATTTTTTAAGACTTATTTTTTAGGCTCCAGTCACCCGCGACCCCTAACGGGAATAAGCGGTAGAAAATGAATGAATATCTTATTTTTTAGAAATGTCTTGAAACCAGTGTCTATGTCGCATCAACAATTACACTGGAAAAAATATGGTCTTAAATAAGATAACAAGTTAATAAGTGCTTGAAATAAGTAGTGTTTAACTTGTTTTGAGTATATTTTGAAGTAAGATTGCCAATGGAACAAGCATAAAATATCTTGTTTTACTTAAATTATGAAAAAGACAAGCATTTTCTTGATCCTGATATCTTGAAATTAGAAAAAGACACTACTGCACTTGAAATAAGAACAAATGTACTTGTTCTATTGGCAAATCTTATTTTAAGACTGTCTAAATGTATTCAAATCAAGATAAATACTACGAATCCAATCACTTTTTAACTTATTTTCTTATTTAAGGTTGTACATTTTTCCAGTGTAAATCTCCTCTTGTCAAAACTACTCAAAATAAGATTAATATTCTGAAATCATGTCATTTTAATCAATTCTAGCATTGCTTAAAATGACCTAAATTCAGAATACTAATTAAGTTTTTGCAGCGTAATTCAAATAAATAATTGACGTAATCAGGTACTGTACATTTTAACTGGTTGTATTTTAGTATTATTAAAAGTTAGCATTAGCCAACTGCTACTGTGCCGTCGACAGCCCTTTGGATTAAAACAGAACCGTGTCTTAATGCGATGAGGGCTAAACAGCGTGCCTTGTTTGAGAATGAACCCATAAAAACGAGCGCCACTTCCCCGTCCAAACTGCATCCACGTGTTTTCCGCTGCGTTTTATGGCGAAGCTGTGAGTGTTGGCGGGCAGAGCTCCTGTGCGAGGTACGAGAGCCGCTGAGGTCAGAGATGTGGGCATAAAACACACAAAACACAGGCATCTGCTGCTGGAGCCAAAAACCAACTCACTCCTCCTCGCCCAGCGGAGCCACCCACAAAGAGCCGCTCTCAGCCACCGCCAGGAAACTGCTGTGAGTTTTATGTAACGGTGTAGATGTTGTGATGGTTTCTCTTTGTCTCGTTTGTCTGTTTTTAAAGATGTTATTAATCCACTTCATCCATAGATTTCTGTGGGACATTGTGATCTCAAAGGCCGTTTTCTAAAATACATTTTTCTCCCAAAGAGACATGAGGATTAGCCTTAAAATGGATCGTACAAACACCAAACTTTACAATCTTGTACTTAACAAGATTTTGACGAAACGTACAGAGGGATTTGTCGATATCTCATTCTAAACCTGATTTATTAGTTTTAAAAAATGTGGCGAAATGTGAATTTTTAGGCCAATTTTCAGTCAGATCTAGTTCACTCAAAAACAAAACAAAATATCCATAATCCCCTCTGTAAAGTTTTTTTCTAACTAATTCAAAATGAACCAAGAAATTTAAACCTGGTTCTGCCCATTTTTCAGATAGAAACGTCCAAAATATGTGTAATTTTGGCTGTTTTTACACATAACATGCCTTATTTCTACATGAAAACATGATATGATAAAAAAAATGTGTAATACATTTTTTACTTACATTTATGTGAGTAAACTACAGGAGAGGTTTACAATCGATATCTTTAAATTTAAGATTTTTTCCTGTTCACCTTCAGAGTCTCACATTAAAAGAACAGGACAGTGGCACGGACATGTTTTTGCCCCATTATATACAATTTTTTCCCCTGCAAGGTGTGATTAGTAGGTTATGTGACTTGGAATCTTTGCTGCAACTCAAAAGAAGCCGACACACAGTGCAGTAAGAGTTTTTGATCGTAGAATGCGCATGCGTCGGCGTCTAGGTTGCTAGAGACACCGGCTCCAAACAAAGTCTATTTTTTTGCTTTTAACAATACTCTTTTCTTATCCTGCACAACCTAAGGGCTTTTATCTGCGTTTTTATCTGGACTGATTTGTTTTAACCATCGGATTCCAGGATTTTAGTGTTTTTAACTGCGAAGGACACTGACGTGAGTCAACAACCGCAGGCTAGCATAGCTAGGGCTACAGGTGAGCCTTAAGCTATGCCCTCACTTACCTTCTCATCCAGCTGTGAGAGCTGCGCAGGCTTGACCCAAAAAGTTGCCGAACTGGAACAACGAATTTCCTTACTATTTAAAATCCAAGAGGATGGCGATCAAGATATAATCCTGGGACGGACTTACGCCGCTGCCACCAGCCTACAGTTAGCCGACACGGCTAACTACTCTACCACCAACGCCTCCCAATCACGCCGGCTGTCCTCACCGGTTCCAGGTGCCATCTCAGACAGACAGCACTGGTTTAAACAGGGAGCGCGACCCAAAGCTCCAACCAGCTCCACTCCTGTAAAGTCAGACCCGTGGACTCGTTGGGTCCGCAGTGGCTCCAGGGCGCGGGATAGCCTGCGCTCTCCAAACACTGGAGCTACAAAACTGGAAAACAGATTCACTGTCCTGGCCTACGACGAACACTTTCCCCTATGGGAGCAGGTTCTCCCGGACGAGGGGCACGCGTCATCGCAGATCCAGTCGACCCGACCCGCCGCCAACAGCCCGCTCTCAGACCAGCGGATCGGCTGTTAGGTCTCGCCACGGCGCCTGCATTTCACCCGGCTCCTCAACCTCCCGGGCTGCGGGGCATGGCCGTAGATCACCACCACCTCTGGGTCTATTGCATGAGAGTGAATTTCGCTGCTGCACTCACCGCCACCTGCTGCTCCATCCCCATCTGGAGGCTCCGTGGCTGCCTCCCCACACGTCGGGACAGACCGCTCGGCGTGGGTCTGGGGGCCCCGCCACGACCGCCCAGCGCACGCTGGTCCCGACCGCTGCGTGAGCTGGGCGGCCTCTACGCCCTCCCAACTCATGTCGAGCTCGAAGCTCGGCGTGAGTCGGGAGGGTCCGCTGCTGCGCCCTCACGCCGCTCTTCGAAGTCTGAACACTCGGGGTGCCGCGGGAGACGGCCGCCGAGCAGGTGGCCCGTGACGCTGCAGAGTCGGGCTCAAACCTCTGCAGATGGCCCAGTTACCGCGCCAAACCAAGCCCGTCCGTTCTGGTGCTAGGCTCGTCCATGGTTCGGCATGTGCGAGTAAAGAAAGGCTACACCTCCTGTCACCCAGGTGCTCTGGTAAAGGACATTACAGACTCCGCCCCCACCATCCTCCACCACCATCCATCAATATCAACAGTTGTAATTCACGTCGGAACCAACGATCTCAGATTACAGCAGTCAGAGACCCTCATGGGCGATTTCAGGACCCTCATCTCCACAATCCACAGTTTAGATAAACAATGCGTAATTTCTGGACCATTCTCACCACCTCGTTTCGGAGACGTTAAATTCAGCCGTCTGAGACAATTACACATCAAACTAAAAACCTACTGTAGAGACAATAAAATCCCTTACGTGGACAATTTCCTTACATTCTTCAACAGGCACGAACTTTTTAAAAAGGACCACCTTCACCCAAACCACTCCGGATCCCGCCTTCTATCCCACAACATCGAACTCACTCTACAGTCAGCATGACAATATAACCAACCACAACACATTACGGTAATCATCAGCAGAGAGCGGACAATCCATAAATCCCTCAATAAATCAACAGTTAACAAAAATAACCTAAAATACCTCCAGAAAACCTATCCACAACAAACTCCTAGTCCCCAGTCCCCGCTCACAATCAATATGGCTCTTTTTAATGTCCGCTCTCTGCTGAACAAATCTTTTATTATAAATGATGTGATATTAGACCACAAACTTGATTGTTTGTTTTTAACAGAAACCTGGCTGGGTGCAGATGCACCAGTTGTTCTCACTGAGGCCTCTCCACCTGATTTTAACTTTGCTTTTTCAATAAGGAGTGGTAAAAGGGGAGGTGGCACAGCCTCTATAAGTACAAACACTCTGGCCACCAAACCTGTTTTATTTAACAATTTTACAAGCTTTGAATATCACTCCATTGTTTTTAGCAACCCACAAATTTTATGTGTCACCGTTTACAGACCACCAAAGAAATGTAGTCTTTTTATCAATGAATTTTCAGACTTTTTATCAATTTTATACAATTCTTATAAGCATATAATTTTAGCCGGTGATTTTAATCTGCACATCGATGTCTTAGATTCTTTTTCAAATGATTTTTTAAACGTTCTAAATTATATGGATTTTACCCAGCACGTCACGCAGCCGACTCACAACAGAGGACACACTCTGGACCTGGTCATCACCCATGGCCTGTCCACCAGTGTGTCCTCTGTTGTCGACTTGGCTGTGTCTGACCACTACTGTGTGTTTTTTAATATCACCGGTTTTATTCAGCGAGAGACCTCCCGTGAGAACTGTGAGGAAGCGCCATCTGACCCCTGAAGTGGCTGCAAACTTTATTGAGGTTTTAGAAAAAAGTCCAATTGTTTTACCTGCACCCTGCGATTTTATTACGGACAATTTTAACAGTCGACTTCGATCAGCTCTTGATCTCATTGCCCCCCTTAAAATAAAAAAGACTGTGACTAAACCGACACCTCCATGGATAAATGAGAAACTCAAAAAATTAAAGCGAGAGTGCAGGGTCGCAGAGAGAAGATGGAGAAAAAATAAAACAACAATAAATCACCAACTCTTCAATAATCAACAAAGAATATATAACAATGCAATTAGAAACTCAAGAAACAACTACTTTGCCAAAATAATCATCAACAATAAAAATAATTCCAAAGTCCTTTTTTCAACCATTGACAATATTTTAAACCCTGATTTTAGCACATCTCATTTTACTCCCACAGACTCTCTCTGCGAAGCGTTTGCAGACCACTTCATGGGGAAGATAGACACCATCAGATGTAACATTTTATCCAGTCAATCAACTGCTTTTAACACATCTGATTGTCTGTCTTTACCGGAGGAAACACTGGACAGTTTTGTCCTGGTTAATGCTGAGAGTCTTGATAAAGTTTTCTCCTCAGTGAGACCCACCACATGTCTTTTAGATCCAGTTCCTACAAGGTTTTTTAAGTCATTTTATGGATCTTTTAGGGAAGAGCTTTGATGAATTGCTCTCTTCAGACAGGGGTCTTTCCCACTGCCTTTAAAGCGGCGGTGGTGAGGCCCCTGCTGAAGAAGAGCAATTTAGATTTTAATGATTTTAACAACTATAGGCCGGTATCTAACTTACCATTTTTAAGCAAAATTTTAGAAAAACTTGTTTTTACTCAGCTAAATTATTTCTTAAACACACACAACATTTTTGAGGAATATCAGTCTGGTTTTAGGGTAAACCACAGTACCGAGACAGCCTTGACAAAGATTTTAAATGATTTTAGGTTAAATTATGATTTTAAACAGGTGACAGTGTTGGTCCTACTGGATCTAAGCGCTGCCTTCGATACAGTAGACCACACTATTCTTTTAAACAGACTCAAGCACCTGGTGGGCCTCTCTGGTACTGTGCACAAATGGTTTTCTTCCTATCTCACAGACAGAACATTCATGGTAAGTTTAGATACCTGCTCCTCCAAGGTCCATAAAATCACATGTGGTGTGCCCCAGGGTTCGATTTTAGGTCCTGTACTTTTTAACCTCTACATGCTCCCTCTTGGTGATGTCATCAGGAGACATGGAGTCAACTTCCACAGTTATGCTGATGATACGCAGCTTTACATCTCCATGTCTCCTGATGACACCAGGCCAATGGATGCTCTTTTTAACTGCATTTTAGACATCAAATCCTGGATGGCAGAAAACTTTCTCCAGCTTAACCAGGACAAAACTGAGGTTTTAGTCATCGGTCCTGAGGCCCAGAGAGAGAAACTTTTATCCAAACTGCAAGCACAGTCTTTTAATCCATCAGCACAAGTAAAAACCTGGGCGTCATCTTTGACTCTGAGCTCACTTTTATTCCTCACATAAAGAATATCACAAAAATAGGTTTTTATCACTTAAAGAACATAGCCAGAGTCCGTCCCATTCTCTCTCGGGCCAACACGGAGACCCTGATGCATGCTTTTATCTCCAGTCGTATAGACTACTGTAATGCCCTGCTCTCTGGTCTTCCCAAAAAGAGTATTTCAGGTTTGCAATTATTACAAAACTCAGCAGCACGTGTCCTGACTAAGACCAGGGGGCGGGACCACATTACACCGGTTTTAAAATCACTGCATTGGCTCCCCGTGTCTTTCAGGATCGATTTTAAGGTTCTTTTACTGGTTTATAAATGTCTTAATGGTCTTGGGCCTTCTTATCTTTCAGAACTGCTTTTACCATATGAACCCTCGCGGCCCCTGCGCTCCTCCGGCAGCCGGCTCCTAGTCATTCCCAAAGTCAGGACACACACTCACGGCGAGGCGTCCTTCCAGCACTACGGCCCTCGTCTGTGGAACGGCCTGCCGGAGAACCTCAGGGCCGCAGAGAACGTTCAGGTTTTTAAGAGCAGGCTCAAGACCCACCTTTTTAGTTTAGCTTTTGACTAATATTTAATTTGTGTATTTGTTACATTTATTTATTGTGTTTACTTATTTTATATGTATTTATTTAAGTTTTACTCTAGTTCTATTTATTTATTAATTACCCATATTTATTTATTTATTTATTTATTCTTTTATTTATTTTAGACTCCAGTGTTTCCTCTGAGGGGCCCTCTGTACTGGGAGCGGCGGTCGTCTGTGGTTGCTGGGCCCTGGCTCATGGGCCCCTGGTGGAGGTTTGGTGCTTGCCCCATCTCTCCTCGGGGCCCTGAGTCTGTGTCCTGTGGCTACGGACTCTCTGCTCCTGGTGCAGACGGCTCCTCTGATGGTGCTTCCTCAACTGGTGTATCCGCACTCAGCCTATTGTATCTTAGGGTATGTGTGTGTAAATACGTGTGTATGCACATAGATTGGTGTGTATCTGTATGTGTGGGTGTGTGTGTGTTGTGTGTGTGTGTGTTCAGGTGTGTATGCGACTGTGGGTGGGTTGCTTGGCTCGTGGGAGGCGGTGGGGTGGGAAATGGTCATGTGTGGGAATGTTTTTAATATACACTGTAAAGCACTTTGTGCTACATGCTATGTATGAAAAGTGCTTTATAAATAAAGTTTGATTTGATTTTGATTTGATTTAGCAGCAGAATTCCTCTGAGAATCATACAGCGAGACAAAACTCAATTTTTTGTTTATTGGTAAATTGCTTTGTCAACATATCGGCTTTCATGTGCAACCAACGACAATCTGCTCCTAAAGATGTTTTGATATTTGATTTAATTTAATCAAGTTGCATTCAGATTTATACACGACATTGTAACTTCGAAGGTTGTTTCCTCGAAATGCACTTTTCTCCCATAAAGATCTGGGCTCCTACACCAAACTTTACAATCTTTTTGATGCAACGTAAATAAAGAACCTGATTTACTTAAAAGTGAAATAAGATATGCAAATTCTCCTCTGTAAATATTTTTGTATTTAATATGTCAACAAAATTAAACAAGAAATTCCCAAATATGTGCAATTATGGCCATTTTTACTCATTTTATACTTTATTTATGAAAACGTTACGTAATGAAAAAACTTGTAATATGTTTTTTCTTCTTCTTTTATGTGAAGAAACTGAAAGGGATATCGCCATATTTAAGTTTTTTATCATTCACCAGCATTTAATTACCCTGTCTATTTGTCTATTTTACATCAAAAGAGTCATTATGAAGATGATAATAGTAGATTTTTTTTTCTTTTTTTAATCAAATCTAATCTCTAATCTAATTCAAAACAAATCTAATCTTTGTCCTTGTAAAATTTGCCTTGAATTTACTCCAAGTTCAAAATTTAGTCCTGGTATAATTCCAAAATAAACCTGTTTTCATGCGTCTTTTGTCTTTATCATTGCAGCTATAGCCTGTTAATAAGTGTTTTGAAATCCACAGAGGATAAACTTGAGCACAGTTGGACTTTTCATCTTCATCCTGTTACATTTGCGCTATGATATATATTTCAATTCACTCACCGAACGCAGAAAGAGCAGAGTGTGTCCTTGAACTGGTGAACAGTCTTTTAAACTCGAGTGTTTGTGAATCTGAGCCGTTTAAGAAAAGCTAAAGGCTCCTGCAGGATCGTCTTCACTGCATGTTTTACCACAACGAAGACATCGGCAAACAAAAGAACCAACGGTGTATTTTACGGTGATATTTTTTCCACAAATTAAAAATTACAAACCCAATGTCTTTCCATTTAGTTGCTTCTATGAAACAATGTGTGATGTAAAGAGAATTTATCTTAACTAGAATGAACTAGAATCAGGTACAGACCCTTTAAATCTCAACGTTTAAAGGACAAATGTTCTGCTTTTGACCATGTTCTAACAGTGTTCTATCATCAAAAACGTACCTAAAGTAGCATTCAGTTGCAATCATGCTGTTTTGAGGAATGTTCATTAAAAAATCCTCCCCCCTCCAATCGTCACAAACACTTCCTGCTGAACTTCTTTGATCAGTGACGTTTAATCAGATTTCGTACACCACTTATCAAGAATCTTTCTCTGTTTTAAGTCCTTAAATCATCGCAAACTCGTTCTGAGCATTTCTTCAGTCTAAACACAATCACTGCTGCAGCTAGCTTGACTCGTTTAGCACATTCAAGAAATAACAAAGCTAACTTGTGTAAATGCTTGGCCCCATCTACTGGCTAAGTATTGTCATTGCAAAATTGTTAAAATTTCATAATACACTTTTTGAGGTGGCAAATTTACAATACAATACAAAAAATGCATACTATTTTTCCTTTAAAGACATGTTTTAACACATTTCTGTTGGTTTGACACAATATCATCTGATTGTGGTTATTATAAAAAAATAAGATTTTTTGTTTATTGCCCAGCTCTATGCAAGGAGGTCACGCTGAAGTCTCTCTCTTCGTGGTTTGTACTTTTAAAATACTTCTTATATTGTGTAGTATCTTCCGCTGGACCGCAGTGGGCACACAGCCAGCCAAATGAAAACGCAGAAATCAGAAAGCAATAAAGTTGATCCAGTGATTAGATTTACAACAATCCTGTTTTTACCGGAGCAGTGAGAAAGAGCTTTTGTGTGATGAAATGTAATTTGATTTAGCCGCCAGTCGAAGACATTAGGAGAGCGGGACTGCAGCCAAGACCAAGCCGAGACCCAGAACCCGCCCAGAACTCCACCAGGTGCAACAAAACAACACAAAATGGATTTCAGATTTCACTAAAGGACGACGTGTGCTCCGAGCCCCCACTGAGTCTGAAGAAAAGAAACGCTCACAGACCACACAGCACGGACAACCAAAGTGCACGGGGATTGAAGTAAGTCATGCTTTTCACCACAGATGTTAATCCGAGTTTTAATTGTATCCGGAAAAGCAAGTGCAATTAGCAAAAAGAGAAGAATTGTAGTGTTTTACTTTCATTTGACTCGTTTTATGCGATTTAAACTTTTTACTTTTATTTAGAAATTGCAGAATAGAATTAAACTCACCTGTTTTGCATTTGTTCAATTATAAGTTCTGAATATATTTTTTTTTGTCAATTTTTTTACTCATTACACAGCTTTCCTCCATTGTGTTAATCTGCCAATATGTCTGTTTATATGTCCATTTAAAGGGGATATATTATGTAAACTCAACTAGACACACACAGACACACACACACACACACACACACAAACATATACAGACATGTACATCCGACAATACATACATTAAAATCCAGGGAGTTCAGCAGGAAGTGTGTTTGACGCTCAGAGGGAGAGGATTTTCTAATAAACATTCCTCAAAACAGCGTGAATGCAACTGAATGCTACTCCAGGTATGTTTTTGATGACAGAACATGATTAAAAGCTCAAAAAAGTCACTTTAGAAGAATATATGTCCTTTAGGCTTGATAAAGTAAATACAGGAAAAACTCTAAGCACTTCAAAACCACCAAAAAATGTGCTGAATTTATTAATTTGGTTGCACTTTATAATGACTACACCTTAATTAGCCTTAATGTTCATTCTGTATTGAGGTTAATTAAGGTGTAATTACCAGTGCGTATATTTACAAACCCATGAAGCCTGAGTGTGGCCCGTGTTGTCTTCCGTGGCCCACTTTCTCTGCTCCTAATTGGCGGTGCCTGTTTGAAAGTGCGATGGTAAACTTTGGTTTGATCAGCTTCAGAGGCGTCATGAAGCATCTCCTGCATCAGCATTTCTCCACCTCTGTCTCCCCTCTCCTCCCCTCGTTATATATTAGCCCTGTCTCTCTTATCCTCTCCCCTCCTTTTTTCTCTTTTCTCCTCATCTCCTTTCTTCTCTCTTCTCTTCTTTTGTCTCCTCTCTTCAATTCTTTTCTCTTCTTCCTTCTATTCCCTCCGCCTCTCTTCTTTTCTCTTCTCTTTTTCTCTCCTCTCCTTTCTCTTCTCCTTGCCTCTTTTATTCTATTCTGTTCTTTGCTCCTTTTCTATTCTCTTTCCTTCTCTTCTCCTATCGTCCCTCCTCTCCACTGGTCTCCTCTTCTCCTTTTTCTCCTCTCTTGTCTTGTACTTTTTTCTCTTTTCTTCTCTTTTTCCTCTTTTCTTTTCCTCTCCTCTCATTTGTCTCTTCTTCTCTCCTCTTTTTCTCTTCTCTCCTCTTTTTGTTTTCTCTTGTCTTCTTTTTTTCTCTTCTTCTCTTTTTCCCTCTTGTCTTTCTTCTCCTCGTCTGTCTTCCTCTCCTCTTTTTCTCTCTCCCCTCTCCTCTCTCCCACCTCCTCTTTACGTCCTGTTTCTCTCACATGTTCTCTCTGCAGATGTGAAGGGCCCACACTTGGAGCTCGTCTGATTTGGGCTCCAGATCTTCTCTTGACGCTCGTCTCTGTGGACGCTTCTGCTGAGGATGTAACCCACTGACACACTTTTACCCCGAGCGGGACAGAATCACCAACGGGACAGAAACACGAAGAGGAGAGAAACAAGAACGGGACAGAAACAAGAACGGGACAGAAACAAGAACGGGACAGAAACACAAAGAGGACAGAAACACAAACGGGACAGAAACACGAACGGGACAGAAACAAGAACGGGACAGAAACATGAACGGGACAGAAACAAGAACGGGAGAGAAACATGAACAGGACAGAAACACAAACGGGACAGAAACACGAACGGGACAGAAACATGAACGGGAGAGAAACATGAACAGGACAGAAACAAGAACGGGACAGAAACATGAACGGGACAGAAACAAGAACGGGAGAGAAACATGAACAGGACAGAAACAAGAACGGGACAGAAACACGAACGGGACAGAAACATGAACGGGACAGAAACAAGAACGGGACAGAAACATGAACGGGACAGAAACAAGAACGGGACAGAAACAAGAACGGGACAGAAACATGAACGGGACAGAAACAAGAACGGGAGAGAAACATGAACAGGACAGAAACAAGAACGGGACAGAAACACGAACGGGAGAGAAACATGAACGGGACAGAAACAAGAACGGGAGAGAAACATGAACAGGACAGAAACAAGAACGGGACAGAAACAAGAACGGGACAGAAACATGAACGGGACAGAAACAAGAACGGGAGAGAAACATGAACAGGACAGAAACAAGAACGGGAGAGAAACATGAACAGGACAGAAACAAGAACGGGACAGAAACATGAACGGGACAGAAACAAGAACGGGACAGAAACATGAACGGGACAGAAACAAGAACGGGAGAGAAACATGAACGGGACAGAAACAAGAACGGGACAGAAACAAGAACGGGACAGAAACATGAACGGGACAGAAACAAGAACGGGAGAGAAACATGAACAGGACAGAAACAAGAGCGGGACAGAAACACGAACGGGAGAGAAACATGAACGGGACAGAAACAAGAGCGGGACAGAAACAAGAACAGAACAGAAACAAGAACGGGAGAGAGACACGAAGAGGATAGAAACAAGAACGGGACAGAAACATGAACGGGACAGAAACAAGAGCGGGAGAGAAACATGAACAGGACAGAAACAAGAACGGGACAGAAACACGAACGGGAGAGAAACATGAACGGGACAGAAACAAGAACAGAACAGAAACAAGAACGGGAGAGAGACACGAAGAGGATAGAAACAAGAACGGGAGAGAAACATGAACGGGACAGAAACAAGAACGGGAGAGAAACATGAACAGGACAGAAACAAGAACGGGACAGAAACACGAACGGGAGAGAAACATGAACGGGACAGAAACAAGAACGGGAGAGAAACAAGAACGGGAGAGAAACAAGAACTGGACAGAAACACGAACGGGACAGAAACAAGAACGGGAGAGAAACATGAACAGGACAGAAACAAGAACGGGAGAGAAACACGAACGGGAGAGAAACACGAACGGGACAGAAACAAGAACGGGACAGAAACAAGAACGGGAGAGAAACATGAACGGGACAGAAACACGAACGGGAGAGAAACAAGAGCGGGACAGAAACAAGAACAGAACAGAAACAAGAACGGGACAGAAACACAAACGGGACAGAAACACGAACGGGACAGAAACATGAACGGGACAGAAACAAGAACGGGACAGAAACACAAAGAGGATAGAAACAAGAACAGAACAGAAACACAAAGAGGACAGAAACAAGAACAGAACAGAAACAAGAACGGGACAGAAACACAAAGAGGACAGAAACAAGAACGGGACAGAAACACAAACGGGACAGAAACACAAAGAGGACAGAAACAAGAACAAGACAGAAACATGAACGGGACAGAAACACAAAGAGGATAGAAACAAGAACGGGACAGAAACACAAACGGGACAGAAACACAAAGAGGACAGAAACAAGAACAGGACAGAAACATGAACGGGACAGAAACACATAGAGGATAGAAACAAGAACGGGACAGAAACACAAACGGGACAGAAACAAGAACAGGACAGAAACACGAACGGGACAGAAACAAGAACGGGACAGAAACACGAACGGGACAAAAACATGAACAGGACAGAAACAAAAACACGAGGAGGAAGCTGAAGAGAAGAGGCTTCACTTTAGATCAGAACTATTCAACTTGTTTTCACAGAGGGACAGATTTTTTGGATGGTTTTGTTCTTGAGGCCAGAAACATGTCTAACATTTTTGAAATACAAAACATGTAACATCTGCAGACTTGAACCAGGACTAAACCAGGACTAAACTACTAACAGTGAAATAGAAATGGACTTAAAAGCTGTCAGTCGAGTTATAAAAGTGTTCTCCCATCATTAGTTCGATAGTTATATTTGATCTGATTCTTGCATGTTTGATTTTGGTCTTGTCTTGTCCTTGAGTTCTCAGAACATGTCTACTGTCACATATGTTGGGTTCAAAGATGTCACAGTGACAGGAAAATGATTAATCTATATCTGCTGCCTGAAATGTCACTATGTTCAATCAGTCGATCAGACCGTTTCTAATGTCAAGCCATTTTATATCAATACTGCGATGAACTATATCGACGGACTCATAGTTAGTACATTTTTGGCCAAATTGAGTAAACGAAAAAAAAAAAAAATCAAATTTAGGCTCTGTTCTCGGCCAATCAGAAAGATTTTGCACAGCCAAATAAACACAATCTGCCCAAAGTGTGTTCTTTCTTCTGTAGTTTCTTTTTCTATTTCCCCAAAAACCTTGATGAAGCACAATTATGTTATTTGTTACCTTCTCCAGAGAACCCCTCATCCATACGCATTGATAACTCAAAATATCATCACGTAATATTCATATATGTGTACATTAGTATGTTTACATAATAATCTTCTGATTATTATGTCATTGGTCAATTGGTAAATATCTGACGGAGTAAAGCTGATGTCTGGAGGATAATCTGATTGACAGTGGTTTGAGGACTTGTTGGGTTTTGAGGATTCAATTGAGAACACTTCTGAAAGTAAAACTCACTCACACAAAACATCACTTGTTATTTCTCCTTTATTAAATAATAATAACATTAAAAAAGAAAGTTTTCTGTACAAAGTCTACAAACAACAGTTGAGTTTCCGGCCAGTGCTGTCGATGCGACTGAGATGTGTGACTCGTGTGTTTCCATGACGACCAGGAGGTAATACTTTAAACCGGGGACAAAAGCGAAGATTAGGGACGCAACAATCGAGAAACGCATCAAAACACGACAAAACTCCATCGCTGCATCCCTAATAAATACAGTTTAATTGTAATGAAGCTTGAAACGTGAAAGTAAAGAGTGAGAGAGACACAAAACAGCTCCAAAGGCACTTGGAAAAACGTCCACATCATGCATCGCTCCATTTCTGCTCGGATTTTAGAGCAAATTCACTTGTTGTTATAGATTTTTATGGCTAAAAAAATGAACTTAGACTTTTTCAACACATTTTTCACTTATCATTTTCAACAACAACACAAAAATAGTGCTTTTATGATAGTTAGTAATTTGGTTGAAAGTAAAAAACGGCAAAAGTAAAAGTGCTGTACTTAGGGTTATTTCATTTTTACTTTTACTTCACTGCATTTGAGAGCAGATATCTGTACTTTTTACTCCACAGCATTTTTTATCTGGACTGTAAAGTAGAAAGTACTTTTGTATAAATTCAGAAATTAAGGCGTAATTTGTAGCATGTTCATGGTGACATTCTGCATGAAGAGGTCCCAGCTTTAAGCAAATAAAATTTACATAAAAATCACCAGAAACATTACAAAATTGATTTGAATTGCTAATGTTGACCAAAGATCAGGCTTTATAAGTTCTCAGAATCTGTGTGAAATACTTTTAATTTTTATGCTTAAAGTACATTTTATGTCAAAACTTTTACTTAGGTAGATTTCTACACGTGCTACTTTTATTTGAATACTTTTTCGCTCCTGTATCTGCAGTTTTACTTACTGAAATTGAGTACTTTTTCCACCAATTGAGTACTTTTTTTGTTAATTCCTCACGTAATTAACTTTATACGTTATATTGACAAATTTGAGCTCACAAAGTTTCAAACTTCTTTTTCGCAAAACATTGAACCACTTGCTATTATCTGTATTTAACAGTTTGTATAGTTGCAAAAAAAAACCACATTATTAGTTTATCTGTTGCTATCTGATTGTTAAACAGTCATTAATAATAAATCAGTAAGGTTTTCTTTACTTGATGAAGTCGGCCATTTGGTTCAGGAGTTTGTACTTTTTTAATGGCACAAACTGTACAAAGTAGTTAAAATTGTGTCTTTTGTTTTTGCTCTTGGACCTGGAGCATAAAAGTCCAACTCAGACCTAACTCTGGAACAATTTAACCTCCATCTCACGGTTAAAATAAAGCTTTCTCCTGCAGCTTTTTCCATAATGTTTTGTTTAACTTTTATATTTGTTCTTCTTCCGGTTGTGTCTCTCTCATTCTCGCACCATTGAACAGCCTCCATTCACATTATATTCGATAAAACCTGCAGTACTGTGCAAAAAATCTACCAAAAAATAGATAAAAATTAAACTAGAAGCACTAAACTCGAGCAAAGACCACAGCCAAGGCACTGGTCCAGTCTTGCAATGGTAAAGTCATATTTCTTTACTTTTGGAAACATTTGCCTTGATGTTTCTTGTTTTAAACTTAATCTATAAAACTTTAAATGTTGTATGGAAAGCAGGTAAAAGAAATTAAACCCTGCCTGACATATAACGCTAATAAATATAATAAAAACTAAAATAAATCTCACTTTTGCACTGCACTGTAGGCCAATCGGATTTGTTTACATGCAAAAAATATGTAGCTGGATTGATCGATTCTTCAAAATGACCAAAAACGAAGCTGCCGAACCAAAATATACGTAAAAATGCAGCGTTTTCACGTCTAAAATGTCATGTAGCATATATTATTTCCAATGCGAGAGGTAGGTTGACATTCAAAATAGCGAGGCCAGGAGGACGGCCGCAAAGTGCTTAGAAAAGTTAGTTTGACCCCACGCCAGGGCTGCTACTGTCCGCTAATGAAGTTAATGGTTTTACTAAATGTTTTTTGTTCATTTTTAACTCTAAAGTGCGCTGGAATGCAAAGGTGGATGTCAGTAAAGATGTGGCAACCCTGAGAAAATATAATGGTGTTTTATGGGTGCGTTTACTGTTGTTTAGTTCTGGTTTGGGCCCAGTTTAGTCCAGATTAAGGCGGCGTTCACGATTGCGCGACTGGGGCTAAAATTGGGACTAAACTAGGACTAAACCAGGAGCAAAACATGGACAAAGTCAGGGCTAATGTCAGAATTAATTTGAGCTCAGTTTAATCCCGATCTCGACTTGGTTTGGTCCTGTTCAAGTCCAGGTGCAGTCCATGCCGAGTCCAGATTTAGTTCCAGGATTAGTCCCGTTTTTAGTGCAGTTTTTTGTATGAACGGAGCCTGAAAATACATGTGAACCTGGTCTAGTCCAGGTTTAGTTCAATTCAATTCCAATTTTGATGTGTTGTGAATAAATGTGATTAAAAAAAAAAAAAAAAAAGATAAAAAGATAAACAAATTGTTAATATTGAGGCTGAGTTTTGGGTTGAATTTGGAAACAGACAAAAAAAAGCTTGTTCAAATATAATAAATTCTTCAATATTTAAACAAAAACATCAGGAAAAGTTTATAATAATTACAAAGACTTAAAGGCGTTGTACTTGATTTTTACTGTTTTGAAATGTGAAAAACAAAACTATATCATGTGCCTGATTTTTTGCACGTAATGACGTAAAATCTGTGTTGTTTCAGCACAGATATATTGTAAAAGCATCTATTCAGTTGAAATGAGAGCACAGCACTTTCTCTGCATCTGTTTATAGAGCGTTTTATTCTACGAGAAGCAGGAAGTGCGCTGTTAGCATGCTAATGTTTGCTAGCTTTGGCTCAGAAACTCATGAAAAGCGCTTATAAACTCATGGCCTTGAATAATTAGATGCTAGGGCTGCATTAGGAAAGTGAGCTATACATGTGACTGATGTTTAGGAGTTTAAAATGAAATAGTTCTGTTTTTCACGTTTTTAAACAATAAAAATCACAAACTCCTAAATCATTTGCGTTACTAAGCCTTAACTATTTGCTCATCTTGAATCGAGTCTTTTATGCATTTTAAGGCTAAATAAAGTGTTATTATAAAGTAGTAACAAAAGTTGACATTAAAACTTCATAATAAGGGTTTCTCATTTGTAATTTTATAATATTTTGATTCATTTGTTCATTTGTTTGTAGGTTTTGAGCTTTAAATTCATGGCACATTGAGCGACTCCTGTTCAGTAAAGTCAGTCTGACACTAACAAATTGTTGTAATATTTAAATGCGGTGTATAGGTCCAGTTCGCTAACACATTTTGACAGATAAATAAAATGACTTTTCACATTGATTGCATGTAAACATATCCACGTCTGGTCTCTGTTATGAAGCGCATGTGTTTTGTATGTGTTTGGTTTATGTTTCTATCAGTTTTCAGTCCTTCACACAGCACTGGCCCTCTTCAATGGCTGTCCTCCGATACAGCGTTTATACTGTAGTTAGCTTAAGGCTCGTTGTGTCCAAGAAAGTCGATGGGACCGCTCTCCTTCATTAGAAATCCTTCAGTCTTCCTTTGATCGCGCTGGACACAAGGGTGAGATGGTTCGGTCCATTTTACGTCCACCTAAATATAGACCTTTCTTTGTCTTCTTTGGCAATCCATAGGTTGCAATAAAAACAATCACATGACATTTTTTTTCCACACAGTGTCTGTCCATAATTAGGGAATTCGAAAATCAAAAAAATATATATGTATACCAAAGACAGACTCTAGAATACTGAATCTAAAGCACGACTCCATAACAGCATGTTAGATTAAGATAAACCTCTGATTTCTGTCTATTCTCAGCATTTCCATTACGCCAGAAAGCAACGGAAAACGTGGCAAAATATAAACAGCGATCAGGCAAAACATTATGACGACCTACCAATTAAAGAGTCACATTTAACACACTTTCTGAGAAGTTTCTTCGAGGTTGAATTGAATTATATTGTTCTTATCTTTCATTGGTTCATCACTGTTTCTACCTTGGACCAATTTTGACAGAAATCTTGTCTAACTGAGCACTAAACCAGGTCTAAGCCAGGTCTAACCAAGGACTAAACCAGAACCAGGTCCAACCAAGGACTAAACCAGGTCTAAGCCAGGAATAACCCATGTCTAACCAAGGACTAAACCAGAACCAGGTCTAACCAAGGACTAAACCAGAACCAGGTCTAACCATGGACTAAACCAGAACCAGGTCTAACCAAGGACTAAACCAGAACCAGGTCTAACCATGGACTAAACCAGAACCAGGTCTAACCAAGGACTAAATCAGAACCAGGTCGAACCAAGGACTAAACCATGTCTAACCAAGGATTAAACCAGGTCTAGCTGGAGGACTAAACCAGGTCTAGCTGCAGGACTAAACCAGGTCTAACCCAGGACTAAACCAGATCTAACGACAAGCCTAAACCAGGTCAGACTCTGGACTAAAAAAGTTCAAATCAAGAGTTTAGCCCTAGCTGACCAGCGGGGCTAAACCTGGTCTAATCCAGTAATCAACCAGGTCTAACCAGGGACTAAACCAGGTCTTGCACCTTTGCTGTAGATGACAGATCACTGCAGACCAAGAACTGCAGTTTTAAAGCCAAACGCAACAATTTGTTCCTGCTTATCCTCAGAAATATTCAACCTCTACCCAATATATCCCAGATGTTGTGCTAATGATTTGCCAGATCGCTGTAATCCCATCTTGAACCATGGAGTCAACACAAGCTAACAAAAGTCTAAACAAAAATGGCGCATAGATCTCTACAGGGCGTTACAAACTCAAGCTGACATCTTTTTATCTGAGAGGACACAAGTCTACAACGAAAAAACCTTTACTCTTCTATGCCACTGGATTCACGATTCAAGCGCGGACCGACGAGGGAGGAGGAAGCTAGCGACCTCCCCTAAATGTATAGAACTCATATATATAAAAAAAATCAACCAATGACAACCTAAACGTCCATTCTTTTCCTTCTAAAATCTAGTTAGCGACATCTGATAGACTTCTATAGGCATTCACTTCTTGATATGTCTTGACCCACTCGAAGCTCGGAGGAGGTTCTTTTCCCGCTATTTTGGCACAGTATCGAAAACGTCATGCAGAACCCGCCCCCATCGGACCGCGCCGCCATTCCCGTAGTCCAGAACGTCCAGATTGTCGCGATGGGGGTCGTATTGTCCTCCTCTTGTTTAACGTAAAGGCTTCATGCCACGACGAGGCTGGTGGTGTTGGGTTTCGCGATTCGAAAACGGGTTAAAATCGTGTGTTCATTCATTCATTCACAGGCTTGCAGGCAGAGATATGTCACCGTAGAAAGAGGCTACAGCTAGTTTGAGGCCTCGCGGGGGAACAGTAGATCCCGTAGATTCGCTATAGGAGGTGGGACAGGCCCCCTTTTGGACATCAGCGGTATAGCAGGTACATTGAGTTACATAGTGCTTTGCTTGTCGATTCTCACAAGTCCGGACAAGTCTTTTTCAAGCTTCGGAGCAACATCTCTGCTGGTTGATCTTCACTTTATGCTTGATGCCGTCGTACAGCTCGAAGTTGTAGTTCTCTAAAGTGGTGGAGGATCTCGACGAAAGGCCGTTGTAGGAGCAGGTGCAGTAGAGGAGCAGGCCGGCGCAGATGGCTCCGAGCAGGACGCCCAGGGAGCTCATGACGATGATGGTGAGCAGGATGGGGTCCAGGGTGTAGAGCCAGGCGTTGTCCTTGTCCTTCTCGGAGACCAGCGTGACGGACGAGGGGTCGGAGTCTGCGGAGGACGGGGTGGAGAAGGAGGAGGGCCAGTCGGGGAAGACGTACCCTGTCAAGGAGAAGGAAGAGAAGAGAAAACGATCAGTGTCATTGTGGAATCGATGGGTTTTAGAGTGATGATAAGCTGGGATTGTTGCCATGGCGAGTATGATTTAAATGGGTCCTCAAAATGAGACCCATAAGAGGAAAGTGACACCCGGAGGTTTTACAGAGCTGTGGTTCCCAAGGTGGGGGTCGCAAGGCATGAGCTGGAGGTGGCAAGATGATCTCAAGATATAAATGACAAGAATGTAGTTTATTTATCTGTTTTTAATTTGACAGTGTAACAGTGTCATTTGGTGAACTTGTGTCAAATAATATAATAAACGAGTCCAATTCAAACTTAATTTTACAAGATTTTAAATGAATTATTATTATCATTATTCATTTTGCACCTCTTATCTAAGAATTCCTGGGGACCCACTCAGAATCTGTGGGTCCCCCCTGGTTGGTAATGACTGCTAAAGGAACACAAATGTTTGGGAACCCCTGCTCTACCCCTGCTGGTCTAAAATGAAGCTAAACAATGAACTGTGAAACCTTTATTATCATATTACGTGATATATTTATTTATACATATTTTTTAAATCCATTTATATCTTTTTTGTGGCAATAAGTGACTTTTGTTTTACAATAAAAATAATGTTTAAGTAAAATAATTCATAGGTAGATGTGTGTGTAATGGTATATACAGTTTCAATAAGATACATAATAAATATAAAATGCAGATGCAATTTAGTAGGACTGCAACCATTAGTAAAAAAAAACGTGAAATTTCCAACAGCTAATTGGCAGAAATGACCAATTAACCAATTTTTATTTTGTCTTTAGTATTATGGTTTTATCTGGATTAAATACAGGTATGGCAGTAACATTTTGATTGATTTTTTGAATATTGACGATAAAAGAGGAAGCAATTCTTTCTTCCTTGTTTCAATCGATTTTCCAGCTCGTTTTGACCGTGTCCGAGACCCTGGGAGGCATTTCTCCACGTTCTCCTCCTTTTCCCTCTGGCACGTCGCTCGTCTCTCATGAACCCTGTGTGTTTTGTTGCACTTGGGCGTCTTCATGTGTGTACATTCAATCAGAGGATTAAACGTGCACCTGTCACCAACCGCTCCACACAAAAGCCTTCATTTCACATGCTAATAATGGTAATTCTTCACCCAGCGCTAATAACTCACAATCCGGTTTGGGAGATGAGTTATTGTTTGATTTATCGCTGGTGATGGGGAACAGTTCCTCCCCAAAGACGACATGTTTATCGCCGAGGCACTTTCTGACGGCTTTTGGACGCGCTCGTTGTCGACGCCGTCAGCCGTGAAATTCATTCAAGTGATATCTCTGCCAAAATATTATTAAAATCTGAAAACGACAATCACAGAAGCAGAGAGGATATTTATAGCTTACAGTGCCGTCGATGAGAAGAGCGGAGTGATTTAAGAAGTGATTTTTGGTTTTAAATTTTACAGTTTTGAGGTTGGCACGATTATTTCCTTAAATTAAATACTACTTCATCTTAAATATTTTGACTCTGGTTGTGCAAAATGTGATTATTATCTGATTTCTGGAGCTTTAACATAATTTAAATGACATGTAAACTTAAAAGTCTGATGTGAATAATCAGAAAGATCATGATCACAAAGAAATCAGATGATTTTTCTTTGTACATCCAATTTTAATAATCTTTCATCATCAAAAAAGGGTTAATAATTAGATTGTGTGTGTGTGTAAAGTAAAAACAGAATTATTCGGCAAATCTTATTATAATGAAAGGCACTTTTATGGCTTTTTTTTTCTTTCATAAAATTCAACAACAATCTGAAAAAATAAACAATAAATAAAGTAGGAACCTATCTAAAAAAATGGATTATGAAAACAAATAATACACAATTGTACTAATTGTACTATTGTAGTTATTGTATTCAGTGTTATATTGTGAAAACATTTGCAAACAATTTCATTTATTTATTTAAACAGCAGCATTTTTCCTTTATTATTACATGAGTATTTATATTTATATATTTATATTTATTTATATTAAATTATTTATAAGATATTATTATCTCAGTATCACTTTATAATAACTACACCTTAATTAGCGTTAATAAAGCATGAACAAAGACTTAATTTATGATGAACAAATAGTTTAATAAGAAGAATACAGGTCTTTGTTCATATTTTATCAAGGCTTTTACAAGAGTAGTTATTATAAAGTGTTATCCATTATGTCTTTGATAAAAAAAAAAAATAATAATAATAAAATGAAATCAGTTTAATTATTGATGTTAATTATTGATGTTAATTTCTGTCTTCATTTCCACATGATTCAAGCTGCAGCTCTTGTGTTTAGTCAAAGTGCAGGGTAGTGCTCTGTTATTGTTACAGACACATGTTGTGGCCCTGGAGGAGCCTGTCTCGTTCACTTCGTCTATTTCAAACATGGAAAAAGCAGAAAAACATCTCTCTACTACGTGCAGCGATGCACTTTGAAATCCCATCCACTGTGCCATCACAGCAGACTGGGCTGTCCCGCTGCCTGAGGAGCTGTTTCTTTCTTATGGGGAATCACGGGTGCGAGATAGAGCCACAGGCAAGCCCATAGTAGTGCTGCACTCAGAGGGATAGACTTTTAAAATAACTGGTAGCGCCGCGAGCACGCAAGAGGCAAAGCGAGGAGGAAGAGGGAATAAAGAGTATAAACCTTCGCCGATGGTTGGTCTGTTGAAAACGGGGTCTTTACCGAAATCCATTGGTCTGGGATCTGAAAAAGAATAAAAGAAAAACAGTTTTGAGCTCAATTATGACATGTACTGTTCACTCTGTCCACGTGCTGCTCTGTACACTGTACTAGTCACTTATTGTAGTGTAGCATTATATTTTTGCCGCACAATCGGTGCTGGATTTGAGTCTATTTTTGAGCATATACATATTCTCCTGCTGTTCTGTGGGACAAATCAAATTTATGTGCACACTTTCTTATGGGCTTCGTCCATTTACATCAGTAATGTTCAATTTCCTTTTACTAATTTGTGTGCAGGGGACATGACACGTGTGTTTGGAGGTGGGTCAGTGCTTTGCCCTCAGTTTGGGCACATGACATTATGCCTTTCACCCGCCTGTGATCATTTAAAACAACAGACACCTTCAGATGGAGAGGAGGACCTTGTTGTTTTTGCCATACATTTAGTTTGTTGAGATATTGATTATTGTGTCTGTCACATATGATTGTATATAGTTAAAATATAGTAATGTTAAGTTAATTTCAGTAAATATTGGTATTTTGTTAAAGGACACAATGATAGTTTTCCTTTCAGACTGGAGTTGAACCATCCTATAAGAATGACCTCAGATTAGTTTTTCAACAATCTGTGAAGAACACACAAGGCAGGAATTGAACTAACAACCTTCCAGTTTGTGGCCTTAACATCACGATCATGTTTTCATCAAATCACAGTAAAATCCACACTCTTCAAAACGTCTCCTTTCTAAACACATGTAGGTGCAAACGCTTTACAAATTCACTTTTTACTCATCAAACAAAATCAAGATTACCTGCAAAAATCTGACACGTTTCTCTCTGCGTTAAGTGCTTTTCCGTTTTGCTTTGCTCAGAAACGAGTCAAAAGACGCCGCGACGGTGAAAAGCCAGCGAAAAAACATGCCCGCCATTCACAGCAAAATACCGCCATTATTTCTTTACCAACACGTTCCTTTTCCTCCAGTACGGTGGAATTTAACTCGCTCAAATGGCTCTTTATACTTTCAAGTGCAAAACCAGGGGTTCGGAGGCTGTTTAAATTCCGTTTATTCAGAGAAATTGATATTAAAATCCTTTTGGGGCGCGCGGGAAACGTAGGCAGCTGCACGCGGGGGCAAAGGAACCAAAAACACATTATGGAGCAGTGAAAGAGTAATAGATATTCACGAAGATAAGAGGTGAAAAACTCATTTAGTCGATATGAAAAAAGATAGCAAGCCTCATTTCCGCCGCCAGATAAGGTCATTTTTCTATTAGGGATTTTAACATGTGCTGTGTCTACTGTCGACGGCTATAAAAAGACTATAGGAACTTCAGAAGCTCATCACGGATCTGCGTTTGAGCGGGAAACAGAACAAAACATTATGCAATAGAGGTACAAAATGTTCTTTCACATAAATGAGAAATACATTAGATTTTATTTGAATCAGGTTGACAAAATATAAACTTTGTCATTAGAGTTTGCTTTACTTTGTTTAGTTATTGTCTTGTGAATGTAAATCCGAACATATTTCAATAATTGCTAGTTGTTGCTCTCCAAACCATCAAATGCCATTTTTCGATGTCAATAAGTGTTGTTTGTTTCTTCCAATAAACTATCTGTCAATGTCAAAAAGCTTTGTTTATTAATGTCAATGTGCAGCGTTTGTTAAAGTGCCTCTGGATGGACTACACATTTAACTAAAATTAAAAGGTTAAGACAAACATATTTGAAATTCAACTAAAATCTTTACAAATGATTCCCCAGTTTAGCTAGGTTTTTAGGTTTTAATTTTTACTTCCTGGTTGTAAATTATGACATCATAGTAGGAAATTACGAAGAAACCATCCTGTCCAGAGCACCAAAACTCATCTAATGCCACAGATGTTTATATTTGACAAAGAAAAATACTTTTATTTTATTGAATCAATGTTTAAATTGTCAAAAAAAAGAAGTTTATTTAGAGTAAATTATGCGTAACCTTTGTCTCCCCAGTGTGATGTCATCTGTTTGTTTACTTTCTGTATCATTTTCAACAGATTTTTCAACTTTTCTCCACAAACGGCGACCTGATTGGTGTAAAACTATAATTTATATTTACAAGAGGTATTAATACACTGAATATAGTCAAAATTAGAAAATCACAAAAACCTGTCATACGCACTTTAATGTCAAAGTCTGTTGATTTTTATTAGTAATATGCAAACATGTTATAATGCCTTTTCTTGTAACTTTTTCTATTAAAATTAAAGGAGACATACAGTATTATGCTTTTTTCAGGTATTTGGCATTGAACTACAGCATAAGCAGATCATCGTTTTACATTTTGTTCATTGTAAACTGTAATATTGATCTAAAACTCCTTAATAATAGAAACAGGTTCATCCACTTCCTGTTCAAAATTGCAGAAGTGATCAGCCCCGCCTCTTCATAGTGACATTTCACTGTAACAAGCAGCGGATTGTCATGTTTTTATTTCAGAAAAGTGGCGATGTGACCATTTTTAACTCACACGTGTCTGAATTTTTCAAACAATCGCAACTAAGAACAGAGAAGTGGGTGGGGATAAGGGGTAGGTGAAAACAGACATTTTCTAAACACTCAAGCCTCAATACTGGATTAACTGTAAAACTGATTTTGCACAATATGGAATCTTTAAAATTAAAATTCAAGTGTAAAGTCTCTTCTAAATGCTCTGACGACTAAAAGCAGACATTACACTTTAATCCTGATCAGGACAGTATTGAAAATGTTTGAGATTTGGAGTGCAGTGTGAAAAGTTGTAAATTTAGCAATCAAAGTACAAATTGCAATCTCTTCTGAATAAAATCACCTCCACATGTAGAATGAGACATCAATGGTGAACCTCCTACAAAAGCAATTCATAAAACTACTACAAATTACAGTAAAATCAGAGAAAGCAGCAGCAAACATTAGACGTGATTAAATAAATAAAGCAGCCTGGACAGTTACATTGACAGTTGATTAATGCAATCAAATGCAACCAGCAGTCATTAAAGAAATATTTAAATAATTAGCAGGTGCACTATGTACTTTTTCCTTTGTCTGTAACGTTTGTCTGTGTTCACACGTCCACCACATCAAAACTGAGACTAAAAGAGGGAACAAAACTGGGCTGGATTTAGGGCCAAATAATGGAAAGTGTGATCTCTTACTCCTGCTTTAGGCTTGGTTTAGTCCTGGTTTAGTCCAGTTTTAGTTTTGTTTTAATCCTGGTTTAGTTTTGCTTTAGTCCTTGGTTTAGTCCTGGTTTAATATGGTTTAAATCCTGGTTACTTTAGTACTGGTTTAGTTCTGTTTTAGTCCTGTTTTTGTCCAGACTTAATCCAGGTTTAGCACTGCTTTAGTCCTGGTTTAGTCTTGCTTTAGTCTTGTTTTAATCCTGGTTTGCTTTAGTCCTGGATTAATATGGTTCAAATCCTGGTTTAGGTATAGTCTTACTTTAGTTCTAGTTTAATCCAGGTTTAGTCCTGATTTAGTATTATTCTACACCTGGTTTAGTCCTGTTTTGTGGCAGATATTGACAAAAATGAATGTCTAAATATTGTATTAGTTTTTTATCTTGATATTCTGATGATATTTTAACAAAACATCAGAAAAGTGCTACAATGTGCCTGTAAATGTTCAAGTCGAGCAAAAAAAACATGAATGGACCATAAAATTCACCACAAAAACATTGTTTTTAGACGTTTCTGTCTTTTTGAGGTCTATTTTTATTGTTTAATTATAGACGATAAACTCGATACTCAACAGCTCAACCAACAACAACTGCAACATTATCCAATTTTTCATATATCTCTCTCAAATCTACTTGCCTTTGATTCATTATGACTCTTTTTATTGCTCAAACGTACCTTAAAATCATGCATTCTTACGGCTTATCTCTTTTAGGATACATGTGTTTATTGGAATCCAATGCAATTTCTGAATAAAAACACTTAATACTCGAAAATATAGTTGATTTTTTCATTAAATTCTCACACTTTCTGAAGTATTGCATAAAGAAGCTGTCTCATCCATGCTTTTTAATGATACAGTTTTAAACCCTGGGGCCTGCCACGTTAAGTAGAAACATCCAACTGATCCAAAAGCTGATTTTCTTTCCCAATTAGTGCAAAAATAAGGCCTTTAAGGTTCAGGCAAAACATAAGACATCTACTGACGCCATTAAATTAGGCCTAGGGATCATTTTCAACACTTTTCCGTGTGTTTTTCCGCGAGGATTCAGCGAGACGAAGGAGGCGAGAGGAGAATTTGAGATTGCGAATTCGCCGGCGGACCAGAAATGCTTAGCGAAGACTTTAATGAACGCAATCGAGTCCATTAACTAATGAGAAATATTAAAAGGCTTCAAAGTGGAGCGTGATGGAGGAGCTATACGGACGGGTGATTTAAAACGTTCAGAAGAAGCCAGGACGTTTTCCAAATCTTGCAAAAAGTTTGACGGAACGAGAGGGTGAAAAGTGCGCGGGTGGCACAACATAAACAGGACCACATATCATTTGTCTGCTTGAGAAGCGGCGAGCATTGATTGGCTTATGGCACGGGTCGCCACAATGACTCATAATGTGTGTAAATCACCGGCGGGTCGATGCCAACGGAGGCCGCCGAGGGTTCAGAGGCGAGGAAATGATAAGCAAGCACAAAATAAGCAAAACAGTTGTGAACCAAAGCAAAAAAAAGAGCGTTTATGAGGCTGGAATGAGTCGATAATGCACAGATTCATCAGAAAGAAGACTGTTTTCAAAGGCTCTGTGCACAGAATTTCAGTTGGCTGTTTATTTGTTGTATTGGCTAGTTCATAGATGCAAAATTCTCCATCTCTGCCTGTTGAAACATGTTCGCTTTGCTGCTGATGCTGCCTGGACTTACGTCGAATCGAACGTTCCTTCACAAACAAATGAATGGAAAAGCCGATCCACGTAGTCAAGAGGGCGTTATAAAACTTTTATTTCATGATGTTTATGTCATTTCTCTGCTCTCCTCATCAGTCACAGGTAAAAGAGGATGTTTTGTGATCACTAGAAGTGCACAGGATCAGAAATCTCCACTTAAAGACAGTTAGCGTTTAGCTCATATGCTAATTACTGTTATTCGTCTAAAATGAAAATACCAAAAGGTTTACACACTGAACAAGGCTTGGACCTCTCTTAAAGTTCATGTGACAGGTTTTTATGATTTTCTAAATTTGATATATTAATACCTCTTGTAAATATAAATTATAGTTTAACAGCAATCAGGTCACTGTTTGTGGAGAAAAGTTGAAAAATATGTCGAAAATTATACAGGAAAAAAACAAACTGATGACATCACATGAGGGAGACAAAGGTTACGCATAATTTACACAAAAGAAACTGCTTTTTTGATCCTTTAAACATTGATTTAACAAAATAAAGGTGTTCACAAGTATTTTTCTTTTTTTTCCTGGTGTAGATGATGGTTTCTTGGTAATTTCCTAGAGCGATGTCATTATTTACAACCAGGAAGTGGAATAAAAAACTTTAAAACATGCTAAACCGGGATAAAATTTATACATTTTATTTTATCAAACTTTGAAATATAGTTATCTTAACTGCATTTTAGTCAAATGAGTATTTCAACCTGTCATAAGCGCTTTAAATGTGGTCAGTGGGTTGGTACCGTCTGACATTCTCCAACTTAGGTGTTTTGCGAGCTAATGCTAATGGCTATAGAGAAAACACATATAGAGACTGCCACTGGAGTCCTTCTAATCTTGATATCTGATATTTGAACCTGCCACGTTCATAATAAACATTAAATATTACACTAACATCAGCTGCATTTAATGTTTCTCAGCTCTTATTTGTTTGCTCGTGTTTATTAGCAGTTAAATATTGTATTTTCACAAACGTTGAGCTCATATTTAACTTAAAATATACTTGTTTAAAAATAAGTCATATATAACATGTTAGATTTAGTTTGTCCATTTACTTGTTGTCATAACAAGAGAACAACCTTTGTGCATTTTTTAAGGATACTTTTTGCACAATTGCTGAAGTTGCTATAGTAACCATATTGGAAGTAGAAAATTGGAATATGTATTCATTTTGCTCATGAATACTTGCTCAAACTGTACTTAAACAGTTGATAAATGTTAGAAAAGGAGCAGAGTTGAGTAATATCTAACTTAAGATAAAGAACGGCAAACTTTTACTCGCAAACATAATCGTCAAAGTAGGTTTTTGTTTTTTAAGTTTAATTTTGCTTCTCTTTCAAGGAATATGGACACAACGACATTCATTCTCGGGGTGATGCTGGACAGAACACATAACAAACACATTTTAAAGAGTTAAACAAATTTACATAAATGAAAAAGGCGCCGAATCGTGCAACGACAGCCCCCGACATAAACCAGACTCCCAGATCGCTGCGCACAGAAGGAGCGGATTCGAAGCTTGACAAACAAAATACTTGAAATCTGCCGCTATTCTCTGACTCATCCGCCGTCTACAGATGTTTGTTTCTGCCCAATAACTGTCTCCTCTGCCAAAAGCTCTTCTTTTATCTGCTGTTCAGTTCCAAACAACCTGCCCTCTCCCTAAAATCTATCTTTAGTGCAGCCTTTCGGTCTTTCATCACGGGAGAAGTTTCCAAGGTTTTTCTTAATGGGCCCTTCGAGATATTGTGCTTTTTCTGGTGGATTTTTGCAACGGAAACTATAGGAAAACGGAAGCGAAAATAGCAAGCTTGACGTAAATGACTCAAAACCGTAAAAACACAGGAGACAGACTTTGACAAAAACATAGATTTATGGTTGACGTCTCAAACAAATCAATGCAATAATCAATACAGCCATTCATCACGATTGGATTTGAACTCAAGCGGAACAAAACGACAAAGTAAAAGGCAAAGATTTTCTATTAAGACCTCCTCCCGGAATAACAATCCAAAAATATATATAAAATGTACAAACACAAGTGTATTTGGCAAAACGTAGCACATTTAAGATTCACAGTCAAGAGTAAAGAGCTGAGTTGAAATGTCAAAAAGTGCTAAACAAAAAAACGTAGAAGTTTGGATGAACAAACAACAGAATTTGGGTAATATTCAGCATTTTAAGTGCCCATGACAGGTGGACTACTCATGTTAATCTTTTTTTTGTACATTTTATCATGATTCAGCACATTTTTTAGTTTTGTAATTTCACTTCCTGGTTGTAAATGATGACATCACACTCGGAAATTACTTTGTACACCGGGCTACAACTCAAAATATATGTGAACAGCTTCATTTTGTTGAATTAATGTTTAAAGGGTAAAAAAATACTTGTTTATTTTGGGTAAATTATGGCTTCCTAGTGTGACGTCATCAGTTATTTTCAACAGACTTTTCTCCTCAAACTACGACTTGTTTGGTGTAAAACTAGATAAAAAAAAAAAATTACAATAGGTATTAATACACCAAATAAAATCAACATTTGGAAATCATTAAAACCTGTCATACGCACTTTAAGGAAGCTTTACAGGCACAATTTTTGCTTTTCAAATAATTTAGAGCTATTTCTTAGGGCAAAAATGTAAAGTTTTAAGACATTTATCAAATTCTGATGCAATGGCCATTCACTAAATATCTGCAAATTTAAAATATATCTATAAAAAGATTTTTCTATTTTTAGTTAATGATTAAGAGTTAAGTGCATATTTTGATTAAGAAAAGGATTGACAATCGTACAGGTTGATCAATTTCAAAATAAACATTCATAAACAAACAAAATCTTGCAAAAAAAAAAAAAAGTCACAATTTAAAGGTGCACTTTGTCAATTTCGAGGTGGAGATGTTATTCGTTTGACCTGAAATGTTCAACAGTGTGGCATTAAACTTAAGTTACAGGTCAGCTCTGCGGAGAGGCAAAGTCAGAATGCATGTTTTTTTTTATATTAATTGACCTTTATTCAACCAGGAAAGTAAACAAGGCTCAATTAATACATGTTTTGAGCATTTTTAGAGCAATAAAACACTGTGGGACATTCCAAAAGCCCTAACATCGCAAGCAAGAGGCCAGGAAAGTGACATAGTGCACCTTTAAGCATCATCTGTGTCATTAATACTGTGAGCGATGACATTTATAACGCTGCATTCACCCAGTCTTGACGATACAATACATTAGACGTTTGAAGACAGTAACAGACACAGGCATGGTACATATAGAGTAAAGTCAGGCAAATATCCATTCATACAACGATTTTAACCCAAGGCACGAGCTTGTTCTGGGCTGAGGAGGTAACAGTTTAAAGCACATCGAAAATAAAGGCATTTCAGGAAACCCACCAGTCTGACGTAAATAAACTTTTGTGCATTTGTCCTTTATCAAACTCGACCTTCTCATCGCAGCGCAGTGTACAGTTGTGTTTTTAAAGTAGCAGAAAAGGGCAGACACTACAGAAATCCTACAGTGTATATACATGAGGGCGTTTCAGAATGATGGGAAAGTAAAAGCGAAAGAAATTAACAATGACTGACGAGTTTTAAACAATATAATGTATCTGTTGAAAGGGGGAAAAGTCCTCAAAATGGAAAAAATCAAGAAATATACAAAATAGAATGCATAAGAGTGTAATCTAATCATTTAAATTTGTATTATTCATTTAAATTACAATAATGTCCTAAAATCTGCACATTAAAAGGCGTGTTAACCTCTCTGGAGATGGATTGCTTTGCCTGGAATGTGCAGTTAGGCGTTGGACTTATCTGTCTCCATGGCGACGAGCAAGTGGCACCACCAGGCCACATTACGAGTCAGATCTGGGGAGAGGCGACCCTGCTGTGTATATTTTTGAGCAATTAAACAGTTGCAATTTAAGGCGAGGCACTATAGGAAAAAAATCTTATATTCAAAGATATCAATTTGAAACTTCTTCTATCATTTCTGTGTGTAAATTACAAGTTTTCCATTTTTTCATATAGAAACAAGGCATTTTGTGTGTAAAGATTGCTAAAATTGCACAAAATAAAAAAAAACTGACAGAACTTGGCTATTAGGTTATCTAGAGTAGATACTAGACTAGATAGATCTGACTGAAGATTGGCCAAAAATTCGAATTTTGCCAATTTTTTTTACCATAAACTTTGATAAATCAGGCTTGGAATTAAATATCACTTTGTCAACATCTTCTTAAGTACAAGAGCAATCTATGGATCAAGTGGATTTAATAACATCTTTAGGAGCAGATTAGACAGATCGGATTGCTGTTTGAAAGCCTATATGATGAGAGAGAAAAAAAGAACAACAACAAAACAAAAATTGGGGGAAAAAAAAGCGTTTTGCCTGTAGTGTCTCGCCTTAGTAAATGCAAAATGGGCAAAGTTTAATAATGCCACACTGGGCCATACAAAACTGAGACTAAACCAGGACTAAAGCCCAAACTAAACCTGCACTTGCTGAGGACTAAAAATGGTCTGAACGCACCAACTGTGAACCATTCCAGGCAAAGCTATAACATCTCTATAAAGACGATCAGCCAAACCAGTAAAACCACTTAGCTCACCTTTAACAACAGCAATTTTACCCACATTTCGGTGAAACTGCGTACAGGTCTGTTGGATGTTGTTATGTCATCGGAAACGCAATCGACAAAAGGCAATTTTCTCTCTTTTTCTCTGAGTAAAGCGGCCTGCAGACAGGAGAACGGCGCTCAGAGGAGACGGCCGCCTTGTTTGTCGACTTGTGGACATCGCAGCTGGACAGGTAACACTAATTCTCTTGCCCCTGTCTCCTAATCCACTCTGATCTACTCCGCGACGGGTAAACAGCGTCTGAAATCTCTGCTGCTCTGCTGCTCTGGCCACGCAGTAAATAGTGTAAATTCTGTCTTTTGGACTGCAGAGGCGAAATTGCACCATAAAAAACATGGTGTGTGCAATTCAAACTTCAAATTGGATATTGAGTCTATTGTCGGTTTAAAAGATTAAGGTTTGCGGGGTTGAAGGAGATACTGGTGGTTCTTACTGATTTGGTTATTGACTTTTTGAGGCACACGTTTTAGAGAACCACATTATTTTATCTAATCTTTTCATAATTAAATGGACAATATTTGGAACAATTAATGGTTAAGGTTAGGGTTGGGTAATGTTTATGTTCATTTTAGTTCATTTTATGTTAATGGTAAATAGTTAAAACGATTAATAGTTTTCCAATGTGCCCCATGTTGACATTTATTTCAATGTTTGCATTATGGCCGCCCAAAACTGTAGATTCAAAGAGATTGTACAACTTTCCATTATTATTATTATTATCAAGAAATGCTACGTAATAGGACAGAAACTAATATTTTGATAACCATTTGCCAAAATTGTGACATATATATTCAAAAACCTTTTGAACCTTTTCTTGTCCAGAGATGTTATTACTTTTCCTGAAATGTTCCACAGTATCACACGGGATTGTTGAGTGTTCAGAATGTTCACAGTTCCATTCACACAAACAGCAGATTCATTAAAGACATATTGTGGAACTGAAACTGCTTCACACTAAATCATTTCAATTGGTGTACGTGTTTTTAAATTATTTGTAGGTCCTGATTTTAATGAAAAAATCGTTGATAATTTGTGTCCAAAAGTGGTCTCTGGAGGAAGACCAGAATTCACTGATTATGTTTGTGCAGTTTAAAATTTTAAAACAACTTTCTTCAAAATCCTGGAGCAGTTTAATTTCCATTATAATGAAAAGGCTGGATCCAGAAGTAAGAGAGACGACATCATCACTCAACAATCCCATTGCATTTATCTGTCCCCTAGAAATCAGCAGGTAATGCCACCAGGCCAAGTTACAAGTCAGATCTGGGCAGAGGCGACCGCAATCATAGTAAAACTGCATGTTTTCAATGTATTTTTGGCCATAAAAACACTAAATAAACAAATACATAACTTGGTAACACTTTAAAATAACTACACCTTAACAAAGTGTGAATAAAGACTTAATAAGTCTTAATAAAGACTTCATAATGAACATACAATTTATTAAGCATGATTCAGTCTTAATAACCACTTAATTAAAGGGGCTGTACCTGATTTTTACTGTTTTGAAATAGTAAAAAACAGAACTGGTTCATGTATAGTAAAATCTGTAAAATACTGTAAAAGAATCTATTCGAGTGAAAATGAGACCACAACGTTTTCTCTACCTCTGTTTATGGAGCATTTTATTCTACGAGAAACAGGAAGTGCGGTGTTAGCATGCTAATGTTTGTTGGCGACACTGAGCTCAGAAACTTGTAAAAAGTGCTCATAAACTCATCGCAGTGAATATTTATGATGCTGGGACTGCATTAGGAAAGTGAGAGATACATGTGACTGATGTAAAGACTTTAAAATAAACTGTTTTTCACATTTCAAAACAGTAAAAATCTGGTACAGCTCCTTTAAGGTTAGGCTTAGGGTTTCAGTATTTGTTCAAAAGTTACAAAGCCTGAATCATTCTTAATAAACTATTTGTTCACCATGATTTAAGTCTTTGTTCATGCTTTATCGAGGAAGGTTATTATAAAAGTGTTACCCATAACTATATGGCCTTACTGTAGAAGGCAAAGTTATACATTTCCATAACTTCCAGACTTTCAATACTTGCAGATGACTGACCCTATACTCAAAACGTCACACGATGCATCTTTAAAACCCATATGGCTATCTTAATCCCACTATATTTTGGGGTTTTTTTCCTATGCACATCCAATCTAAAGCGACAGCTCAGCATTCGAGTGAGTGTAAACTTGTTGTAATGTACTCGCCAGCGGCCCTATGGCTGTTTCCACTCATAAAAATTTAACCGGCAAAATGTAATACCAGGAACAAATCTCACGTATCCACTCGCTTCTCCTTACGACAGTCTCACAGTTGGACAAATGTAACGCACACTGGTGAACACAAATGCACAATTATACTTGGTCTTATCGGTTCTACTGTAGCGCTCCTGCCTGAACCCCGCCACACAGCTGTTAATTCAACATGGGGACTGAATTTCCGAAACACTATCCTCTAACGTGCACCGCTATAGCAGCTGTTGTGCATTTACCCCCTATTACTTACTACATTCATGAGGTCAATAAGGTCAAGCGATTTGCAACAACAAATGCACACATACTTTTAGTCGTAAGCATCAGATGTAACCTTAACCCTTAAAGCAACACTATGCAACCAGAATGTGTAGATTTAACATCGTGAAACCAAAGACGGGTTTGGTAGATTCCTGGATTTAAGATTATAGAAAGTGGAGCAAAAGTATGGAATTAAAACTGCAAGCAGTGATGAAGGGCCCTATCTTAATTGCAGAAGAGATTCATCTAAATCCTCTTTATTTGCCAAATTAACTTAAAAATCATGTTGAACTGATATTAAAATTAATCAGGTATAATAACTACACCTTAAGTAGACAGACAGTAGAAAGTAGCAGGAAAAAGATTTGTAAAATTCATAATGAACTATCTTGGTAACTACTTAATTAAGATTAAGGGTATTAATTAAGTAGCTGACACGCCTGAAGTCTTAACAAACTCTTTTTTCATTGTGAATTAAGTCAAGTTAAACTGAGGCATAGCAAACATTGCGCTAAAATATTTCTCAAATTGAATCCCACAAATGGCAATTGACCTCACCCCACCGCCTTTATTCAACAAACATTTTAAACTTTAGGTGCCATTTATGATACAATATTGACAGTATGGAATATTTAGAATGTGTTTGTAAAAATAACATTGAAAATATATTTAAATTCAAAATGGATTAAATTGCACTGCCCATTAAGGTGTGGTCAACTAGAATGCATAGTTCATTTTGACATTTTAACAGACTGTTTCCTGTTTAATTCCCAATATATGTGACTATCAAATGCTAAATACGTTTGTTTAGTTTAGTCTTTATTTGAAGGAACAGTGTAGAGAGACATTAAGCTCTTAAAAAACGCAGATGTTCCGCACCAGATTATAGCTACAGTGAATATCTAGGTTCCATTTGCAGTCCCTGTTGCATAATGTTGCTTTAAGTGCACATTTAAGTCCGTTGGTTCAGATTTCTTCACACCACCACCATCATCATCACATGAAAATTGCACACTAGTCTGTTTTCTTCAGGTTTGCGAGGTCCTCTCCTTTATCTCCGCTCTGAAACATACCACTGGGTTGAAGCCACGACTTGCACCTCTGACATCCCAGTCTCCAAGCACAGTGAAAAAACGCATCCTTAGATCAGCAACAAAACGTGCTGGAACATCTTCTTGAAGTCAATTTTGAAAAGCTATTAAAATCCCTTTCAGCATTGCGTGTCAAAATCGTCCTTTTCCAGTCTTATCGTGAGCGTCGGGTCACCGTTCGGCTGCGATCCGGGATACATGTGGTTCTGGTGAATTAGATTGTAGTGTAAGTTTTGATTTTGGTAGCTTGTGTAATTTCCTTGCATATTCGGCGGCTGGTTGTTGTGGTACGTCACAGAATGATGGCTGCTCTTCTTCGGCGCCCAGTGGTACCGGTGGCAGCACAATATGACAGTTACAGTCACCACCACCAGCAGCAAGAAGGCGCCAACTCCGGCCAAGACGTAGTACCAGAAAACAGGAAGCGGCTGCGCGACCACTGAGTCTACCGTGGGCTCCATCCCAGACATGGCACCCCCTAGAGGGCAGGAGGATAGGATTTGTGAATGGGTGCGGTTCAAAAATGCCAGAGAGGTGCAGACATGCAGGCCACGAAGAGAAGCGCGGGTGACAAGCGGCAAGACTCAAATATTTGCGTTGGAACAAGAATGGGTCTTCCAGATGTCGTACGGAGTCGAGGTAGAAGCAAAGCCAGCGCCAAATCAGCCTTTTCCATTCACAAGTTCCAACTTTTTGCAATTCAAATATTTGATTTCTTTGAACATAGACTGTATAAAGTTGTCTTGCATGTTGCGGTAATGAAGCTAGCTTCTAAAACTCATCATTTCTGCTGCTAACCACATGCTAACTTGCTAATTAGTGCTGGCTAGCTTATATGGAAACATCTAGAAAAGAGGCAAACGGCTAAAACAATAAAATAAACAATATGTAAATAAATTGTGATTTCTCTATACAGTACATTTGCCCACTAATAAAATAATTGTGTACTAAAAATGTGTCATGTACAGAAGCAAAATATATCATTGAGTGTACATCTACAAATTTAGTTTAGAACAAACATAAAAATTGTGACTGAATTAAGAACAAATCTAGAACTACATTTGTTGCTTTAATTAGTTTGAATATTGAAATCTATTACTATTTATTTTTTGCTTTTTGTTATTATATTGTACTGTTTTTTGAGATACTGTGTCCAAGAAATGTCCCTTGTAGATCAATAAAGTTTGAGCGTGCGTTCATGTTTGATGTTATTTGGTCCTAAAGGAGACTTGGTTTGGTCCTGTTATAGTCCATGTTTAGTCCTAATCTTGTCCATGTTTAGGTCTAGGTTTAGTCGCAGTTTAGTCCCAATTTTGATATGATGAATGTCCAATTTTGAACACAATCAAGTCAACATTACCAGGGCAAGTGTGAGGGCAACTGGATCTACATTTTTACCAACCACTAGAGGGCGTGTGAACTATTCTAGCTTCATTTTTACACACAATTTTCTACAATCTATACGGTCTATGTTCAAAGAGTGACAAGTGTAAGCAGAGGCACATTGACAGGCAAAGGCCCATGCCATGCTGTTCTTCAGACAAAAGCTTTGTGCGACGGCCGGCTCTGACAAAAAGAAGAGCATTTTGAGTAGATTTCAACCTCTATAGTGCACCGACCTCGAAGGGAAAGGGAATTACTAAGAAAACTCCAAGTATAAGGCAAGTCGGAGGCGTTATTAAAGGAATGAATGGAGTGAAATGGAGAGAGGTCTTGTGCAAACGCGGGGTGTAGGGAGAGCGCTAATCCGGCCATGATATCTTTAATCCTGCATTAAAGGGTTTGTCTAAAACTTCAATACTCTGTCAACTGGCTGTGGAAGAAACGCAGAGAGAAGCGGAGGGGAACAGAGAGGGCTGGAGGGAGCGGAGGAGAGGAAGAAAGCAAAAGGGAAAAAAAAGAATGGAAGCAAGTGCTAAGGAGCTGTAGGAGCTGAGGAAGCTGAGAAGCTAAAGTACAGAGAGAGAGAGAGAGAGAGAAAGCACAGGAAGGGGGAGGAGAAAGAGAGGGAATATGGAGAGAGAAGACAGATATAGAGAGAGGTGGGGAGAAGAGAAAGAACTGAGGAAGAGTGATAGAGAGAAAAGACAAAATAGAGAACAGTTGAGAGAGAGAGTGTGGCAGGTTTAAAGAGAGAAGTATGAGTGGAAGAGAGACAAAGAGAGAGAGGTGCAGGTAGAGAGAGTAAAAACGAGCGGGGAGAAAAGAGAGAGATGGAAGAGATGGAGAGAAAAGAGAAAGAGACAAAGTAAGAGAGGGATAAGAGAGAAAGTGAATGAAAGAGGACAGAAACAATAGAGAGGAAGAGGAGAGAGATGGGCAATGGAAAAAGATGGATGAGGAAAAAACAGGGAGAAAAGAGGAGAAGAGAGGGAGAACGACAAATACAGAGGTGCATACAGAGAGAGGGAGAGAGAGGGGATAAGAAAAATAGAATGACATGAGAAAGGGAGAAGTAAGAGAGGGAGAGAGAGAGAGATCATAGGGGGAAATGGAGAAAGAGGATGAGAAAGAGAGGGAAAAGAAGAGCGGTAAGAGAGAGAGAGCAACACATACAATGATATTAATACATAGACAGATAGAGAAAGAGTGGGAAGAGGTAGATGGTGAGAGAGAGACAGGTGAAAGAGAGAAAAAGGTAAGACAGAGAGAAAAGATAGACAAAAGAGAGGGGGAGAGAAGAGAAAGAAAGAGAAAAGGAGAGAGTGTAAGAGAGAAAGGACAAAGAAAAAGAGGAGAGAACAGACAATAATAGTGCAGAGTCGATTGAGAGAGAGAGTGATGGGGTGAAAGAAAGAAGTAAGAAATACAGAGAGTGATGACAGAGAGAGAGGTAGAGAGAGTGAAAGAAAGAGGAGGAGGGGAGAGAGAGAGAAGAGAGAATGAGAAAGAGAGAAAACAATGGATAACGAGAGGGAGGTTGAGGAAGAAAGAGAGAGGAGACAAAAACAGAGACAGATGGAGAGCGAGAAAAGAAAAAGAAAAGTGGTTTAGTGGAAGAACGAGAGAGAGAAAGGGGGAAGTAAGAGAGTGAAAGAGACAAATAAAGAGAGATTTGGAGCGAGGAAAGGAAAAGAAAAGTGAGTGTGTGCGATCGAGAGAGAGACAGCGAGAGGGAGAAAGAGAGGTGTTAAGGAAAGACACAGAACCTCAAGGAAACCTGGGGAAGCTTAATTTAACTTTGGATGGCGTCTTTAAGGGTTTAAAATGGGCTTTGATTGTGGAGCCGCACGTCTCCCAGGACTGGATTAAGACTCTGCGGGTTTGAAACAGGCAAAAACACCGGCCAACGAGCTGCTTTTCTGAGCTTATAATGAACAACCCGGCATTCTTGTCCACATTTAGCTGTTGTAGCTGTTGTAGACACACTGACCCATGTGTTTACCTCAGACGTTTGAAAGTTTTAGGGGTTTTTGAAATGGCTCACTTCTGCCAGAGCTGTCATTACTGATATACTGGTATAAAAGTAAAGAATAACCACTACAACAATTGTCAAGTGATTTAAGGACACAATATGAAACTAGAAATATTAAAATCTAAATGTCAAAAGCAAAGGACAAAAGATTTAATTAACAATCAACATAGCAATGCACTATTATGACAAAAATATCTTTCTCAGTCTCAACAAAATCACACGCTTTAAGGATTACTTTGACAGGAAACTGAAACGTCAACACCAAAAGCATTTTAACAATTATTCCATACCTTCTCACCAAATATTCTGTCAAATTTGTCCAAAGAAGGTCATAATTCATTATAATATCAAATTTATTCGTTTAAAATTCCAACATTTGGTGTCACAATTCTATAAATCAAACTCGATGTTCAAACTAAGGAAAATGATCAATACCAACAATAACAATTTTGACCTCACAGTAGAGAAAAACAACCAATTTACTGAACAGGAGATATTTTGCCATAATGATGATGTAATCTTATCCAGAAAACTCCTGCTCTGTCCAGACACCGCCGAATCATAGGCTACGTTCACACGACTGGTCTTCACGTTCAATTCAAAGATTTGTTCTCAAATCAGATTTTTTTAGAAAGACTGTTTGAGTTGCAAATAAAATGTGACTCAAATCAGTTTTCATGTGTGAACCCAAACAGCCTTGACGTGTCTGATGTGGAGAACAGGACAAAACCAGGAGTCGAACTGCTGTCACATTATGAGACAGACTGAGGAAACATTTTTCAACACCTTTAGTCATCTTTATCAACTTTCTTATATTTTGTCACACTTAAAGTAGAACTAAGTAACATTTTTAACTTATTAAACGTCTTTATGAGTCCGTGTGGTGGTTGTAAGTGTATTTTCGGGGCGTTTGAAGACCCTGCTGTCGCCACCTGCTGTCTCTGAGTGGAAAACCATTTGCAATTTTCCAGACGCCGACCTGAAGACAACTCTCCTGAGAAACTCTGGCTCTATTTTTTATATTTGGCGACATGACATGTTTTTGTATGTGAATGTCCTTCCTTATTTCAATAAAAAGGAAGGTGAAAAAAAGAAGCAACAAAGAAAAAGCTTTTGGCGTCATTTAACTGTGAGTGTTTGTTCACAAGAGACCTGCAGGGGGAGCTCTGTTACTTGAGCTACTGAGTTCTGCTTTAAAAAACAATTCAGTTTGAAACTTGACTTTTTTTTGCACTTTCTAGCTTCACTGCTGTGTCTGGGAGCGTTTGAAGGTTTAATCTGTTTAATTCCTGTCTTTTCTCGTGTAAAAAATGTGTCTCCTGTTTAATTTCCGCACAGAAGTCAGATTAACGTGACCCGTGTGTTCAGACTGCATTCACATCGCAAAGGATCAGATTTGAATCAGATTTAATTCCGCATATGAAAGTGGTCTGAGTCGCATTTGAAAAAAATCGAGCTGTGCACCATGTCGTGAAAAAATGAGATCGAGGTCAGATTCGAAACTGTGTGAACGTAGCTATGTCATTTTTTTTTTTTACACAGAATAAAAATAAGTATTGTTCAATTTCTCTGCTCAGAGTCAAACCAGAGGCACTGATTAGATTTGATTTGACTTTAACTTTTTTACTTGACAGTGACCATAAAAATGACAAATAAATTAATCTAATTTAATATCAAAATCAACGACATTTTAACGTGATCTACTGAACCGATAAAAGCTTGTGATTTTAATGAAGACACTTGAATTTCCGCTCATTTCTCAAACTACACCTCAGCAAGAATAAAAGCCAGCGTTTCAAAGCATTACTTCACAAAGCCGGGTCAAACATACAGCCAAGTGCCACCTGGTTCTGACTATTTTAAGACACATCTTTGTTTTAAATCGTAGTTAAGTCGCTCTCACGTTTCTGACACTGTTCGAAGAATGCGTTTGATCTAAACCTGAAGCGAGTTTGATTTGAACTTTGTGCTATTCTTACAGTCGTGAAAACAGGAGCAAAAGCAGGAGAAGGGTTTGTAATAGACAGGTGTGAAGAAACAATCAGCGTTTGTCATTTGGTTCTAATAAGAAACACACGCACGTTGTCGCGTTAACAGTGGTAATGGTTTAAAAACAACGTTATGGCTAATATTCACAAAACAAATGGGACTGACCAAGAACTATAACCGAAGTTTCGTAAATGTATCGGAAAAATGCTCTTTGCAAAATTTCACCAAGTTATAGTGGAATACTGTAATAACAAAACGATTCAATTAAATGTTTTGAAATTCTTACTCCAGGAAAAATCCTTAATGTTGACGACAAGCATTTGATTCACTATTTGGAAACAGAAATGATATAATTGAAAAGAAAATATACACACATTCTAAACTGTTTAATTGAAATGGATACACATAGCATAAATATGACTTTATTATTTTGCATAACTTTATTTTATCATCGTTTAGACCCAAGTTTGTAGACTTTGTTCACTGACAAAAGCAATACAACTTTTCCTGATTTCTGACAAAAACCAAACCAACACAAACTTATCTTCATTTATACTGCAAAAAATTTCATCTTAGCCCTTAAAAATTGAACGTTTGCACATCACTCGACATGTCTAGACTCATTCGATGTAATTAAAATGTTATACGTTCAAAAAAACGGACTCTTTGCAGCGACAATGTCTCAGTAAGTCAAACCAATTTCCCCAAAACAATAAGGTTAACAACCAAATCTCAAACTGTATTGCAAACCATCATTGTGTCCTTTGGCAAAACATTTCCCTACATTTTTTGCACTGGTAAAAACATATGTTGATGTGATTTTTGTCAAGACTATATGCATGTATCTCAATATTGTTTTGCAATATCTCAATAATGATACTCGGACAATGTTTTAGCATCAGGAACGTGCTAAAATCTGTCTGTAAATGTCTTTTTTGAGCTCCAAGTGAATGGAGCAGATCATCAACCACAAAAGGGCAGAACTATCACTGTACACTGTCATTTTTAATCGTTTTAGACAATATACTCAACATTCTGCATCTCTCCAAAACATCACTATTATCTATATTTTGGCAGCCATGTTTCCGTCAGGCTGCCCCAGGTCACATTCGTTCACCAGCTTCAAGTGTGACTAAGGAGTGAATGATCAATGCATCTAATAATAATATACCAGAAACTTGGATATGTATACATAAAAGTATATAAAATTGAATGCATTATTTGAATTCACTCCATTAAGTCCAATATGCAAATCCAGGTGTCTCAGCCCAGCATGCAGCAGCTAGCCATGCTGAAGGAAGCACTGGACCCAAAATGCTAACGCTAAAAACAACCCAGTAAACCTCCACAAGCAGGTTTTTTTTTTTCAGTTTTTTATCATATTCTCCACAAAAAGTGCCGACTGAAATGGAAAGTGTGTCTTTTGTCCGGAGGTTATGCACTGACAGTTGCTGAAAGCTAAGCTGAGCCACAAGCAGGAAGCGCAAACACTCGGGACAGGAAGTAGAAGAGAGAAACAGGAAGTTGAACTTACTGGAGATTCCTGGCGTCAGCGCTGGGAGGGGTTCTGCAAATAACAAAAGAAACATGACTTTAATATGTGGGAAGTTGACAAAATACTACGACATGCACCGTTGCCTCGCTGAAAGTTCAAAATATCTATGATGCAAGAGTTGTCTGTGTGTGTTATATTTTCAGGGTAAATTACAACAAAACAAACATAAAAAAGCTCCATAGCAAAAATGCCACAGCAATTAACAGAAATGGTGGATTGAGGTGTAATCTGCCTTCTGTTTACACCTCTATTCTCAAACCGTGGCAACGACGTTTTACTTGTATATTATTTTTTTGTTACTTAACCAAGAAATTCCCATTGACATTACCAATCTCTTTATCAACGCACTTTTAGACAATCGCACACATTTTTTTCTCCCAAAAATAGTTACAAATTATAGATCTAATTTCCAAACCTTTCAGCATAGACAGCATATTTATTTATAATTTATTAACTACTGAAATCAGGTATTTTAATTTCCAGACCTTCTGTAAGTCAGAGTCTAAAGTATAAAGTTAAACAAAGGCCTAAACAGTGCGGAGGAAGCTTGCAGATAAATATAGAATGGAACGCAGCGGGAGAGGCTAACAGGGAAGAATATGTGTCAACGAGTCAAAACAGGGCCATCAGGTAAACAAAGTTTATAGAGACGCAGGTTGTGTTTTTTAGGGTTTGCTCCTCCGTCATAAAAGAGGTTATTCGGAGCCTTTTTCAGATCTGCTTCAAGATAATAGACCCAGTAATAACTGAAACACAGTCTGTTAGCAGTTAATCAATGTTTAAAAGCTATTATGAATGTTAAATAGGCTATTAACTAGTTGCTTCATTTTACTAATGGGTTTAATAATGAGTGGAGTCGCTTGTTTTGGATGTTTTTTGGCTTGGTTGCTTGTTGCTCTATGATATCTGGCAACCCCGGTCTGGATGGGAGTCAAAACATCTCATTTTCAAAAAACAATGTATAGCAGAATTTAAAAGTAAATAATCTATCTTCTGAATAGCAAAGCGTCCTCAAAATAGAGAAAAAGAATAACGACATCTGAACAAACCTGAACAAAGGTCGTTTTCACCTTATTCTGGAAGTTATTGTGTCCTACTCAAAAGCTGACCGAGAATTTTGTGTCCAACAAACTGTCTTTTAATTCAATGTGTTTATTCATTACTCAATTAGCCTACTAAACTAGAGATCATCAATCAAGCTACATGCAACACGTAGGTATTTATTGGCTATTTTTCTGTCTCTAAATAAGAGAACATTTGAACATGGATAGCATCATAATAGAGAAAAAAAAGATTACGCAGGGAGAGATCTTAACACTGTCAAAAATAAAGAACGAAAACAGAACTCTGTCGCTTTCAACTGATCAAGTAATTTATTTACATGTGCACAAATAAAAGAATCTGTCCCTGGCATCTTTCCTAACATGAATCCAAAAAGCAAAAAGAGAAAACACAATGATAAAACCCATCCTTCTAAAAGCCAGAGGTGGAGACCAGTCAGAACCAGTTCTACAAAACGGAAAAAGATTAAGAGTGTCATAAAGATTAGTCCCAAAGACGTAACTTTAGCATTCAAGGTCATTCTCAGTACTTTCTGTGAGACACAAATGACCATTCTAATAATTAAAGTGTATATATAATACTCTACAAGTGATTCCAATTTTTCTACAATTTAATCTGTTTTTGTTGTACTAAAATGAATTATGAGTAAAGTGCTAGAGAGACTAAAACAATTATGCATGAGATCTGAGGGCTCCGTCATCCTTTTAAAAGAGGAAATAATTGCTAATTAATTAGCCAAACTAGTAATGACAATTAGCAGTTAGTGTTCTTATTGTAATAATACGTTTTGAGATGTTTGTGAAAATGGTGTGGTAAAACAAATAGTGCTGTGATATGGGCCGGTAGCTACACAACATATCTATAGGCCCTTTAAAATGTGATGTCATCAAAATTCCAGAGTGGAGGCGACTGGAGGCAAAATGAAGATAACTGTAAATTTTTCAATGATTCGCTCACTTTTCTACAACTAACAATGGACAAAATACAATGTTCTAGCCTTAAAATTGTATTTTAGATACAAAAGAATCTAATTTATGGTATAGTATCAAATATATCTCAAAATTAAAAATTATTGTGGGCTCAACATTTCTGTGATCATAATTTCCTAAAACATGATGTAAAATACAATAATAAATGTGCTTAAAGCAGCTCTGATGTCACTCACATGTGTCTGAGGGCTTTTACTTATCCAAAATCAACTACATTTTTTGTGATATTCTGAGGTTAAATCCCAGTTTCTCCAGTGAAATCACTTAAGTTGCGCTTCACTTTTGCCTCCATTATGAACTTAGAACGTTTTTGTTTCCAAACTTTTAATGGGTCAATAAATTAGCTAGTTATTCTTAGATATTGTAGAAACCATAGGGTGCATGTTCTGGCAAAAGCGAATGAAAAAACGACAGTAATAACTGAATTTGTGCGGATAAATAAATCATATACAAAATCATGTCTTAGGGCCCCGCTGAGAGGGTTTGTACCTGGGCCCCAGAATTCAGTGCCACGCCCCTGACATTGTATAGTGTTATCTCTTTGACTAATTACTGAATAAAACCAGCGTAACGTCTAATGCACTTCACACAGTTATGGCAAAGCAGGTGCATTTGAATAAAGCTGACTTGCACAACGGCCCGTCGCATCCACTCGTCTTTCCGAATCAATACAGATTTGTCGAGATTGAGGACGCTATTGAAGTCTAGTGGCCCATAAATCACCCCGCGTGACAGTTATTTACTAAATTGAGTGAAAGTAGAGATGGGAAAATAAAGGAGCTTGCGTTGACAGGAAACGTGGCCTCGCCGTGAGACGTCTGTGTTTTTTCTGTGTCTTTGGTCTGTTCCAGTTTGTCTTTAGTTGTTTGAAAGTGAGGTGTAAATGGAAGCAGACGTCGAGGGAGGAAGGAGAGAGGAGACGGAGGAGAGGAAAGGTGGTAGGAGATGAAAAGAGGAGCCGAGGAGGAAGAGGGTGCGTTTGGGGGTCATGGGAACACCGAGATTTCACCGCTGTTTGGGATTTGACGAAGGATGTGGCAGGGAATATGGAGTTTGAAGTTCAATGGAAGTGCAAGTATAGACTCATTTAATATAGGTGTTCAAAATGGGCCACTAATCAGATCTTGAAGATTTTAACAATAGAAATGACACAGATTTTCGTGTAGACTAAAAGTTCAACTACACATTTCACTAAAACGTCGTGGACATAATTCTATTTAAGATTTTACTAAACATTTTGTCTATTTGTCCTCAGTTTGACAGTTTTTGTAAAGTTTATAATGTTACTTCCTGGTTGAACAACTGATTCCACAACTGTTACCTAGCAACAATACTGTACACAAATGCCAAAATTAACTGAAATGACACAATACTTGAGAATTGACAATAAAAAACATCTTTATTTTGTTGAATGACCGTTAAAAATGTCAGAAAAATGTGTCAGTTGCCTGTAAATTGTCCTTGTGTTTTCAGTGGTGCGTCGCCTTTTGATGACATCACAGAGGGATTCTGTTTTCAAACTGAGCACTACTTCCTGTCATTTTAAACTTTTATTTTTCAAAATGTGTTGATAAATATTTACTACAGGAACTATCCAAACTAATCAGTAGAAAAGCATCTTCACATATAGACTTTAATGTTAAAGGTCCCATAACATGCAAAATCGACTTTTCAGAGGTTTTAACCTTCCTACGGTGCTATTTGGGCCTCGTATGTTGTGCCCAAAGTGGTTTTTTGATTGATTCCCGCATGTTTTCGCTAGAGAACTGTCTTTTCCTTCCCCCTCGGCTGAGCAGCAGACAGGGGCTCCTCACTAAGATGACGCGCTTCCCAAGGATGACGCGGCGCTCAAGCCACGCCTCCGGGAAGCGCGCAGCCGCAGAATAAAAACAGCTAATGCTAATGCTACACAGTAATTACACGATGGATACAACAGATCGAAGAGTTAGCTTGTTATTTACCAAACGGCAACGTCCGTCGTCGAGGTATTGGAGCACGTCAAACTCCAGGTCAGATCCTGGACGTAGGACTCAGCCACGGCCTTACCGTCAGGACGGAGAAAAGGTTTATTCCCATGTTTGTGTATCGCTGTTTACCGGAGCACACGGCGCATGCGCACTATCTCCGCTCTAGGCTTCGGCACGAGTTGGGCGGGGGAGGCGCGCGAGTTGGGCGGGGGAGGCAGCCTGTTCTCTGTTCGGGGGGGTCAGATCTCAGAGTGAGCCGTTTGCTTTTACAAGGAGGGGGGCCAGTCCAAGAAATGGGTGTTTTTTGGAAACTGTTATGTTATGGACATTGCATAACGCAAAATTTTATCAACAAAGCCCTTAGAATAGACTGTGTAAAGGGGAAAATAGCAGAATATGGGACCTTTAAAGTGCCTATTGGACTACTCGTTGAACTAAAATGCAGTTAAGATGAATATTCCGCATTTTGCTAACATTCTTTACAAATTTTATCCCAGTTTAACCATTTTTATGTTTCTAATTTTACTTCCCGGTTGTGTAGGAAACACCACACTGTACGCTAGGCCAAAACTCATCTAATGTCAGAGATTTTTTTTATCTGACAAACAAAAATATATGTGAACGTCTTTATTTTGTTGAGTCAATGTTTAAAGGGTTAAAAAAAAGTAGTTTCTTTTGTGTAAATGATCATAACCTTTGTCTCCCTAGTGTGATGTCATCAATTTGTTCACTTCCTGTAATTTTAAACTTTCAACTTTTCTTCACAAACAGCGACTTGTAAAACTATAATTTATGTTTACAAGAGGTATTGATACATAAATAAAATCAACATTAGAAAATTATAAAAACCTGTCATATGCACTTTAAGGCAACAAACATATTAACCGAACAATTCATTTTTCCATAAAAGACAGTATTTTGTAAGAAAATAGAAGGATTTTTGGGTTGTCATTGTATCCACTGGTAAAACAGGGGACACTGGGAGGAATTACTGTGATAAAAAGTTAGGATATAATAATAATAACAATGAAAAAAGTGTGGTTCTATTAATAAGTAATTAAGTAATGTGAACATAATGTGCACCTGAACCTGCCGAAGCAAATCAATCACTCTTTGAGACAAATTAAAACACACATTAGACAAACACATTAAACTAAAAATGAACTGAACTCATGAGAGCAGAAAAGAATCTTAGATCATTTGTTTGTGAACGTGTTATTAATCCAATAATCATACAATCTAAGTCAGTGTCAAAGTTCTACTGTGAACACAAAGCAGGCTGTTGTGATGTTCAGTGTCGTTCAAATTAAGAAGTTTGTGTGAAATTATAGTTTTGGTGGAAGAGTCAAACAGCAGAACAATCAGACTGATGAAGAGACATTGTTCACTTAATACTGCCATTGTCCGAAGACGAGAGCCGCCATCAATTTAATCAACTTCTGTTTCAATAAACCTCTGCTCTTGCGCCTTCTCTTCTGTCATAGATGATTATACTGAATGAAAAGGCTAACGTATGAAGCTAATGTTACAGCTAATATTTTATGCATTTGAGCTTTTAAAACAATCTTAAAGGACACATATTCTGCTACAGTGACTTTTCTGAGCTTTTAAACATGTTCTAACAATGTTCTGTCATCAAAAACCTCACCCCTCTGAGCGTCAAAAACACCTCCTGCTCAACTCCATAGTTTCTGGGACGTATTTTCAGGTCATCTACGTCACTTATCCAAGAATCTTTCTCTGTTTCAGTCCTTAAATCATCGCCAGACTCTCTGAGCATTTCTTCTGTCTAAACACCATCACTGCTGCTGCTAGCTTGATAATTGCGTGTAGTACATTCGCTTACAGAGATAATATAGCTAGATTGTGTAAGCGTTTGGATCTTCTGGCTGGATGCACTAAATAAGTGTCTTCCCAGACTGCTGAGAAAAAACTGTTTTATTATTATTATTATTAATAATAATAATAATAATAATAATAATAATAATAATAATAATAATAATAATAATAATAATAATACATAATAAACTATTTAATAATAAACTTTTTTGTTTGTTCAAAACATGAGATGGCAAATTAAAGTTACTCAAGAGCATGTTAATAGGCAAATAACAGTACAAAGAATGCATTTTATATATATATACATATATATACATGGTTTTTGGCTGGTCTGTGGAGAATAAACTTTTTAATCAAACGACATAGTGCCCTTTTGGCACAATTAATTATCAAATTATAAAGGCTGCAATTATTTAGAAAACAGACTGTTCCTCACAAAGAACAAAATATTCGGTCTTTGTAAAAAAAAAACTTTTACAAAAAAACTACAAAAGAAAAAATTTTCTTTTGTAGTTTATCGGTTTACATTTCACTCAAAAGCTAAAGCTTCTGAAGTTGATTACAATGTGCGGAACAGAATCCTACTTTTTAAAGTATAACGAGAATATAACTAGAATTTGATTTTTTTATCCTTTGAACATTCACTCAACAAAGTAAAGGTGTATCCATACATTTTTATGTGTCAAATAATAATTTCTGTGACATTAGAGGAGTTTTTGCCTAGTGTATAATATGGTTGCTAAGTAACAGTTACAGAATTTCCTAGTGTGACGTCATAAACCTAAAAAATTACGAAAATGGGATAAAAAAATGTAATTCTTCCGCAGAATCTTAAAGTGCGTATTTTTATGATTTTCTCATTCTGACTTTATTCAGTGAATTAATATCTCTTGGGTTGCTGTTTGTGGAGAAAAGTACACAATTTATAAAATGTTAAAAATTACACAAAATAAACAACTTTTTTGACCCTTTGAACATTAATTCAACAAAAAAACATGTTTTTCTTTATCAAATAAAAAATCAGCGTCATTATTTACAACCAGGAAGTAACATTGAAAACCTAAAAAATGAGCTAAACTGGGGTAAAATTTGTAAAGATTTTAGCAGAATTTGAAATATATTTATCTGAACTTCATTTTAGTTAAATGAGTTGTCCAACCTGTCAGAGGCCCTTTAAATATAATTATCTTAACTGTGTTTTGGTAAAATGAGTATTTCGACCTAGTCGTAGACACTTTAACAAATGTTTTCAGTCGCTTGATCCCACAGACACGTCACCACAGAGAATATCAAACGCCTCGTCTTCATAAACGCTGCAAAAATACTCAGAATAAAAGATAGATGAGGATCCGTGCCTGGCGGTCGTGTGTGGCCTACTTTATTCTTTATTTATTTCTTCTTTCCGTGTCTGTGGGAACGAGGAGGAGCCAAGACGAGCCCTCCCCCTTCTCTCCCACACTTACAGTAAAACAAACCATAAATTCAGGCTGAAAAGGGGTTAAAATGCAGTAAAAAAAAAAAAGAGCAAATGTACAGCGCTGTGGAGCCGCAGCAGCTGGAGCTTAAACAACATGGGAACAGTCAGGTCTGCTTATGTTAGCCTTTAACTGTGACTGATCTGATATTATTGTTGATGCTTTTTGATGTATTCCTGCCTTGTCAGTTTATTTTAGATGTTTTTTTGTGTAATGTGTTTTATTAATCTGTATAATTGTTGAGTATTTGACATTACAGGTAGAAATGAGCTAAAATAAGATGTTGTGTACAGTATAAAGGAGGCCAATGCTTCATGCAGTCAAACTATAAAAACAACAACAACATAAAAGAAAAATTAAACATTTTCTTTTGTAATTTGGTTAGTAGTAGCTTGGGGAAATCAGGTTGTGTGAGCTGATCAATCTGCAGCATTTCATTGTAAAATAAATGATCCTTGCACGATAAACTCCACCTTATATGGATTTAACAACATATATTATATTCATAAATGTACTCTGCATTGGTCATTTCTACTGACTTTATCTTGTCCAGTACAAGATACATTTATTTTATTTATTTTTAAAGTCATTTTTTCTGTATTTCGGAAAATATGAATCATCGGGTGTAACATATTCAACTTTTCGATATGTAAAATTGCGTCAAAGTGAATATTAAGAGTTTATAAACAGTATGACTTAATAACGAATGTACAGGAAGCTAATTATACTATATACACAAGATCACTTCATCCCACAGCGATCTCTGCAATTGCTGGAAATAAAGAACTCGACGCTCATTCATCGTTCTCATTTTGCTCCATAGTAAAAATGAAACATGTAACGGTCAAACTTACGTGTGCACTGCTCCAGGTCCACGCTGCTGCTCATGTGGATGTTGTCGATCCTGATGTGTCCTCGTGTCGGGTGTTCAAAGAAGCCTTCAAAGACAACCTGGAACAGAAAATACGTCCATCATACGTGAAAACACAACTTCAATATTGCAACTGTGTGAGGTGAGACACAGTGGACAGTGCTACGTTTACTAAAGTGCTCCATAAAACAACAACAACTTGAACTTAAGAGGACGAGCCCAACTGCACCTGGTACTCTTTGGGGCTCTGTGGCAGCACCGTGCGTCCCTCCCTCCACAGCGCCCCCTGGTCTCCGCGCAGGGACCACAGCAGCGTCTCGTCCTGGTCCGTGTCGCGCAGCAGCACCCGGAGGCTCCCCTGGGCCTCGCCTTGGAGCTGGTAGTGGAAGAGCAGGCAGAGGGGCCCCTGCTCCGGCCCCAGCTCAGGGCTCAGCAGACGGGCTCGCTTCCTCTGAGTGTGGGGCCCGGCGTCCACGTGGAGGTAGTTCCCTGACAGGTCTGGAGGGACACAGCAGACTGGGTTAGACGGAGGAAACATTGATTTAAGAGTCATGATTTATGAAGGTGAGGCATTGCAGGTGAATAATAAAAAATCTTGAATTTAAAGACATCAACTGTAAACTTATCCTGTATTTTACTCACATAAATGTAAGAAAAAAATATATTAAGCTTTCATCATGTCTTGTTTTCATGTAGAAATAAGGCATTTTATGTGTAAAAATGACCAGAAAAACACATAGTTCGGACAGAACCAGGTTTCAGTTTCTTGGTTCATTTTGTACACATATTAGTTACAAAAAAATTACAGCGAAATCTATGGATGAAGTGGATTAAATGGAAAAATAAAACATTTGTAAGAGCAGATTGGACAAGTTTATCATTTCCACATGAAAACCGATATGTTGAGAGAGCAAACTGACCAAAAAAAAAAAGATTAAGATAAATTGGACAAAATGTAAGTCCAAAGATCAGCTGGTGCTGGTCTCTTAGTGCTTTCTAGAGTTCAAATCAAACATAGCAAACCCTCATTTTGCTTCTATGTTTGGTTCGCATGTTCAGGTTTTCTTTATTTGGGTCCGTAGCATAAACAAAACATGACATAACATGAACAACACAGCAAAAAATGTTCATCCAGCACAATTAAAATGACTTAAATAATAAATGATAATATGCCACTGACACAGAAACCCTAAAGCTGGAAAATCTCAAACAAAGTCAATCTAAATGTGAAATATAGTAACACTGTAGATTAAAGTTCTTTAGTAAACTATTTATAAGTTAATAAGCACTAGTTATTTGTTTATGCACTTACGATAGCTTATAAATGTTAAAAAATCAATAACCAAAACCAAAAATAGTATGCACAGATCATCAATAAGCTACATATTACTATTATTATTTTCCATAATCATCATCTTACAAGGGCTTATAAACACATAACAAGTGCTTATTAATGCATTATAAACAGTTAACTACGGCACCTTAATCTAAAGCATTACCATGAAGTCTTGTTAAAAACATGAGCGACAATAAATAATCAACAGAATGAAACGTTGTTGATTTTTTATTACGGGTCATAAAAGTTTCACTCTCTGGAATCCAAATCTGATCAAAAAACGATGAAAAAGCTCTCCAAAGTCCACATAAAATATTGTTGTTTCTATCACATATTGAACGATAAGCCTACGCAAGCCTTATTTTATTTTTTAAAGTCCTTTTCCCATAACTTTCACAAAACCAGTTGCATCCAAGCTCAAAAACCCTCCGTGGATCCAAAACCTCGCTCATTTCCGCAGCATTGGCAAACGTTTAGCAACACGCCGGGCTTTAGATCTCCTGAACGCAGCCCATAACTGTGACAACCTCATATATTTCCACTACGCCATTTGCATTTTACTCATTTATTGGATTCCGTCTTAATGACTGATGCGATTTCGCCGGGGCTCGTGAAACGGTGTCTGCGAAGGGAGAAATACGGCGGTCGCTCGGGGCTTTAAGGCATCGCGGCTGTTACTGTGTGGTTCGAGACCACAAATGAGTCGTCTGTTTCATCACGAGCCGCTAATGACGGAGGAAAACAAAGCAGAACACAACACGCGGACATGCTAGGCTACAGGCGGGCTAGCTCAACGCGGATAATCATTCTGGAACCAAATAGTGAGTAAAGTGAGTGAGGGGGAGAACGGGAGCATAATTCAAAACAAAACATTCAAAATAAACTTCATTTCGTTGACTGAAATATTGTCGTCATAATGTCATATTTTTGGAGACTAAAACAAAATAAAAAATCATCATAAAGGCAAAAACTATGACTAAAAGTAGATGTTTTTGTCAGCTAAAGTACTTTTATGTTCGTCCAAATAATAATAAAACTAAACTTAAATGAACAAAAGGAACAAGCGCGATCCGAGGTCCACTTCTCAGGCCCAAAGCCTCAAAACAGAAACAAATGCATCGTCCAAGAAACAGGTCTGCAAATGTCCCATGAGGCCTTGAAAAACAGTTTATCGGAGTGAAAATACAATGGTTGGCCAACTATTTTGCATTTAGTCGACTAAATTAATGTGACATTTTACCTGACTAAAACTAGACTGGATGAAGGAACAATCCAGATTTGTGGGGTTTACCAGAAAAATAGTCACAGAAATGTTGGGCGCACAATAATTTTTCATTTTATCTACAGATGTATTAGATACATTACCATAAATTAGATTCTTTTAAATCTAAAATACAACTTTAAGGCTAGAAAATTGTATTGTCCATCGTTTGTTACAGAAATCAAACTAACTGACCTTTCTACCCTGGGAATTCAAATGTGTTGCTTTTTTCCAACACAAACACTTAAAACCAGTAGAATTAGATCTAATGTGAGCGAATCATTGAAATATTAACTTCCTCTCTCCTCCAGTCGCCTCCACTCTGGAATTTTAGTGGGGCCGTCATTGTGTCCATAGGCAAGACACTTCACCTACCGACAAATGAACGTGGTGTATGTGTCATTATTGCTGTCCCAGGGCAGCTGTGGCAAAAGTAGTAACTTTCCATCATCAAGTTTTGATTCAGTGAATAATGCAAAGTGTACAATGCGTTTTGTACGTCCAAAAAAACACTAATCACCTCATTCCGGAAGTTGCTGTGGGCGCCGCCATGTTGTTTCCGTTGTATTAGTTTACACGGGGCAGACGAGCTCAACAGAAAATAAGTTCTACACGGACTAAAAAGCCGTTTTCAAGCCGTCCAGGAAATCGGTGCTTTGTACTTGTTGTTGCACGAGTACATTAAACATTTTACAAATTGATCTACTTTATATAATGCTTTAACGGCGAGACTTTTCCATCTTTCGTCAAACCGGAAGTGCGTTTACTACAGGAGTGCAGATCTGAGGCAAAAAGAGGCAAAAGTGGGCGGGGCGGAATAAAGTGAATATAAATCCAATGTTTCTTACAATTATAAAGCGCACACAAAATGACACAGCATCTTATCAAGAATCAAACTGTATCTTCTTCCACTGAGGCTCTGAAACAACCCCACACAGCTCAGCTCAATCACATAATTCAAAATGATGACCTTCTAAAGCAAATAAATGCGCTAAAACGTTCCTGTAAAAGTCAAAATGTAAAAGACTGTAAAACTGAACATAAAAGTGCAGAAATATCACTTTCTTTATCAACTCTTTTTGCGACCGAATGTGAAAGACCGTATGTAATCTGATGTAAACAAACAAAAATACCTTGAAGTGAACTATGCCTGCCTTCAAACCCGTTCTCCGGCTTGCCTTTCCCTCCCGTAGAGACGTGTTAATTAATTCCCTTCCTTTGTGCGTTCGCCGAGATCAAACGAGGAGAGGCAGGAAAACACGACAACTTTCTCTAACTGTATTTAACGAGCCGCGGTAATTTAGGGCCCTCGTTTCTACTGCCTCCGAGTCAGAAAACACTGCCTCCTCAACCCAAATCCATTATTCATCCAGCGAGATGTGCCACCAAATCTGTTCTGCAATCTCACGCCAACATACAGTACACATTATTACACAGAGCAGGCACAGCTAGCTTCAGTTTGAGAAGAAATCCTTTTAACTTCGCTCAAGGTTTGACCTGATTGAAAACAAATATGACATAATATGGGTTACTCATCCATTTTAAAAAGGCAAATGTAGACAATTCAACTTAACTATGCAGCATCAAAAAGTTATTTAGTAGCTATTCACTAAAAACGGGTGCACTAATGCCATTTCTCTTCATTTTTTGATCCCTTGTTACCACTAAAGCAATATTGAACATACAATTTTGTTCATTTACACTAAGTTAAATTATTAAAACAATCAGAATGCATTGTAATTAAATAGACAACAGTTACCAGCTAAAGTAAGTTTAGTTTACAGCAGCTTTAGGAGGCTAAAATGGTAAAAACAATGCACTGTCATACATTATAGTTATGTGTCCAATACATAATTTTCCTTCTAAACCCTTCTAAAAGTTTCTAAAAACAATATAAGTTGATCTTGCATTAAAATTGCAGTCTGGTCGCAATTAGCAAATCGCAAAGACAGCAATTCTGCAAACAACAGCTCAAATCCTGTCACCATATCATGTAAAAGACTTTCTGTACCCTGTAGTTTAAACCTCTGCAAACATGTTCAAGAAAACATGGAATCTTAGGTAGTTCAGATTTGCGTCTTCTCTCAATTGCTCTCTGAACAGAACTCTACCAAATATTTTTAAAAATGTGAATACAATCGCGATGTTTGCAATTGCAATTAGATATTTTGTCAAATGTGTTTAGCCGTAATAGGTTTTACCTCTTTAGTCTAACATTATTCCAACTTAAAGTGCGTATGACAGGTTTTTAACATTTTCTAATTTTGACTTTATTTGGTGTATTAATACCTGTTGTAAATATAAATGATGATTTTACATCAATCATGTGGTTGTTTGTGGAGAAAAGTTTTTAAAAATATGTTGAAAATTACAGGAAGTAAACAAATCGATGACATCACACTGGGGAGACAAAGGTTATGCATAATTTACGTAAAAGAGACAACTTTTTTACCCTTTAAACATAGATTCAAAGAAATAAAGGTGTTCATGTGTATTTTTATTTGTCAAATTAAAAAAAATCTCAATCATCAGATGAGGTTTTGCCCAATGTACGTTCTAATTTCCTAGTGCGATGTCATCATTCACAACCAGGAAGTTAAATTAAAAACCTGAAAAATTACTTAATTGGGATAAAATTTGAACAGCATTTTAGCAAACATTGAAATATATTTATCTTAACTGCATTTTAGTAAAATGAGTACTTCAACCTGTCATGGGCCCTTTAAGTCCATATGACAGGTTCTCACAATGTTCTATTATTACACAGTTTCGTAGGAGGGCAATGTTTATTACAGTTTTACATCTGTGAAGTTGCAGTTTGTGAAGAAATTTTGAAAAATAAAAGGAGCAGCATAAAAGGAAAAATGAAAGCAGGAAGTAGTGCTGAGTTTTAAAACAGAATCCCTCTGTGATGTCATCAAAAAGGGACATACCAGAGACGATTTATACACAACTGACACCTTTTTTTGACAGTTTAATTGGTCATTGAACAAAATAGGTATTATTATTTGTCAAATCATAACTATTGTGTAATTTACATGGATTTTGGCCCTTGTTTTCAAAATAGTTGCTAGGTAACCGTTGTGGCAGGAAATATGACACAGAGGTAATTTCACAGCTGGCTCCTAGCAACCATTTCGAAAACAAGGGCCAAAATCCATGTAAATGACACAGATTACATTCATTCATTACATACAGTCATTTGTCTGTAAATTGTCTCTGTATTTTCAATGGTACGTCACTTTTTCACAATATCAAAAAGGGATTCTGTTTTAGAACTCAGCATTACGTCCTGTCATTTTAAACTTTCATTTTGCTAAATTTCTTCACAAACTGCAACTTCACAGATGTAAAACTATACTAACTATTTACCACAAGTGCAATTCCACCAAACCATGGCAGAATTAGAGAATCGCAAGAACCTTTAACTCCATGGACATACAATGCTGCCGGTCCTTTCCAAAGTGTGAGATTGTAAAAAGATGGAGGACCCATTTATATGAAGCCGCCTTGTGAATCTTCTTCCTCACTTTCTCACAAACCAAGCACATTTTACAGCACGCTCCACTACTATTAAGCCATTCCTTCTGTAAACTGCCAGCCTGCGTCTAGCACCGATCTCAAACTCCTCTCTCTCTCGTGGATTTCTTTCTTAAAGCCTAAAACGCCTCTCTCTATGACAGCTCCGCTCTCATTTGCATCCGGCGGACGGCTCAGAGACAGACTGCTGCTGCTAATGTTGTGTAGAACAAGACTTAACGTCGTGTTCTTGTCTCGCGGAGGAGACCGGGACGCTGCTGAGTCAATTACACTTCTGAACACAAAAACACACACACACGCTGTACATTCAACACCATGAAACCAGGACCACGAAAAGCCATGAAAAACTAGATCATGGAAACAATAAAACCAGTTCTTTAGATGTAAAAATATATGTTTATGGAATGGGAAATGTTTTAGTGTATCATTTGTGTCAAAGTCCTCCATGGAGTGGGTTTAAAGTCTATATGACAGGTTTGACAACACATCTCACTAAAACATAATGAACATGATTATATTTAAGATTTGACTAAACATTTTGCCATTTTGTCCCCAGTTTGACAGTTTTTATAATAGTTGTAATTGTGTAATTGTTCTTCCTGGTTGGACATGAGCAGCAAATATGACATTACAGGTAATTACAGGTAAATTACAGGTAAATTACAGGTAAATCCACAACTGTTACCTAGCAACCATTTTGAAAACAAGAGCCAATAATAAATATCCATATAAGTCACACAATAGTGAATGCTTATTTAAACTGCCTGTAAATTGTCTTATTTACAATGGCTCGTCGCGTTTTGATGACATCACAGAAGAAGTGCTGAGTTTTAGAACTCAGCACTTTTCAAAACTTTTTCAAACTGCATCTTCACAAATGTAAAACTATGACAAATAATTACCACAGGTGCCCTCCCACCAAACTAAGGCGAAATTAGAATCTGTCAAATAGACTTTAATACAAGTATTTTTACAGTTTGATTATGTCTCTATCATAATGAGTCTATATAATTAGTACATTGATCAATTCATATTTTGGGATAACATGGTCTCTTGTGTCTTTTATTGATTCATTTTATTGTTTTAATATTTTCTTTATTTAATATATTGTTTTTAATTAATATTTATTGTTTTAGAGTATTTACTGTTTTAGTTTTACTGGTAGAGCTGTAATTAGTTTGTTTTCCTTTTTTTCTTCTTCTGTGCAGCACTTAAAATTATTCAGTTTATAAAATGTGCTATAAAGTGGATTGAATTGTCAAACTTATTAGACCAATTATTTAGACATTTAGAAGTATATGATGCATGTACGTTGTTTTAAAGGTTTAATCTAAAAAACATTTATAGCCTATATATTTGTCGTTGTCTGCCACAATTTTATTTAACACAGGCCTTTGGTTTTTTACTTTCAAATTTGACCCTCAACGCTACTGTTAGTCTTAGACATTGAAAAGTTAAATATTTGCACATATCAGACTTCTTTGTTGTTGTGTATTGATGTTAATGATAAATCGCTTCTTAATTATTCCAAAAAGAGTCCTGAATGATCTTGGAACTTTTCATGAGACTTCCCCCTCACTCCGCTGAGCTGTCCATTCACAGTGCAGTCAGCCATAACCTGGAGGATTTCCACAGACGCCAAGGTCATAAAACCAAACGCACCCACCACACACACATATGCACACACACACACACACACACACACACACACACACACACACACACACACACACACACACACACACACACACACACACACACACACACACACACACACACACACACACACACACACACACACACACACACACACACACACACACACGCACACGCACACGCACACACACACACACCTGGAGGTCTCAAACGCACCTCCAGCTCTGCCTCTGGGGGAGCTGCAGAGCTAAGCCAGCAATACTGTCAAGACCATCAAGCACTTATCAGACCGCCCCGGGCTGAGAGAGAGAGGGGGGGGGGAGGGTGAGAGAGAGAGAGGGGGTGTGTGTGAGAGAGAGAGAGAGAGAGAGAGAGTGAGAAAAATAAAGAAAGGAAAGAAAGAGAGAGAAGAGTGAGAGCGAGAGAGAGAGAGAGAGAGGGGGAGCGAGAGATTTAGAAAAATAGAGAAGGAAAGAAAAAGAGAGAGCGAGAGAGACAGTGAGAGAGAGAGAGAGAGAGAGAGGAGAAGAGAAAGGGAGAGAGAGAAAGAAGAAAGGAAAGAGAGAGAGAAAAAAGAGAGAGCGAAGAGAAAGAGGAAAGGAGGAGAGAGAGGGGGGAAGAGGAGAACAGAGAGGGAGAGAGAGATGGAGTGAGAGAGAGAGAGAGAGAGAGAGAGAGGAGAAAAGAGTGGGAGAGAGAAGGAGAAAGAGAGAGAGAAAAGAGAGAGAGAGGGGGAAGAGAAGAAGAATGAGGGAGAGAGAAAGAAAGAAGCAGAAAGAGACAGAGTGAGAGGGAGGAGAGACAGCGCGCAAAAGAGACAGAGAGCGAAGAAGAGAGAGAGAGAGAGAGCAGGAAAGAAAGAGGGAGAAAGAAAAAGAGAGAGAGAGAAGGAAAGGACAACAGGGGGAGGAAACAGTGTGCATGAGTGAGGGGGGAAAGAGGGAATGAGGGAGAGAGAGGGAAAAGGAAGAAGAGAATAGAGAATGGGAGAAGTAATATAGAGCGAAAAGGGAAGGGCGAGAGAGAGAGGGGCTTTGTGATGGATAAAACAGTCTTTTCCCGGCGTTTTAAAGATAGACAGATGAAGAAAAGCCGAGGGGAGCTGAGCGCACAGAGAGGGGTCAATGACAGAGGCACAAACATGGAGCAGAGCATCAGGAGAGGGACAGAGTGTGAGCGCTGTCTTAGGGCGCACTCACACCAGGGCGATGGCAGAGGGGTTTGTGGCTCGCACTCACACCTGCACCAACGACCACAGTCCCGCCGGAGCAGCACAGAGCAACGTCTGTCCACAGCTCAAGGTAAATACAAGTGTTGTGTATTGACTTTCTCCTTCACCCCATCTAAATCAGACCTGTTTTTCCTAAAATGTGTGACTAAAATGAGCCTCAATTCAAACTGAAGCTGAACTATTGTCTGGACTCTTTGTGAAGCTGAGACTCTGTAGTTTTGGTCTCTAGAGTCTGATTTACTCTGATTACACTTGGAAACAAGCTCTGCTCAGAGGAATATCAGATTTTAAAGTCTGCCTAAATTTTCTTTATTAAATATATCAATGAGTAAAGCTGACGCCTGTAGCAGTTAATGTTGTTAATTTTGGCTTTTATTTTTCGTTTTGACAATCCCCCTTTCAAAGCTGAGGCTAATTTAACAAAAAAAATGTTTTAGGGACTTGTAATAAAGTTAAAAAAAAAGTCCAGGCGGAATCCATATACAAGTTCTATTAACTTTTTCAGAATATTTGTGCTTTTGGAGTAAAAAAGTGACTAATTCATCCCAGACTGTTTGATTAGACTGTAAATAAGAGGGTTACAGCTTTCTTTTCATCTTCTTTTAACATGTCCAGCAGCTTGATAGTTTCCTTTTTATCAGACGATGGATAAAAAGTATAAATTAATAAAAAATCACAACTGGTTTTAAGGAACATCAGCTTGTAAACAGAACATGAGCAACTGTGCTGTGCTTTGGCTCACCTCCTCCACCTGTGTAGTTTTTTGTGTACGTTAGGCATTAAGTCTATGTGTAACAGTATGTGAGGCTTTTCCGCACACGGCCTTGAACGTAGCAGATAACAGAAACACAAAAAATCAAGTAAGAACTGAAATGTCATCAAATGAAGCCTCTTGTGAAGGAAAGAACAAACCAGAAGTGATCCGACACAACCCTCAACCTCAGGAAAGCTATTCTGAAATCTTTGCGTCATTTTACAGCCTCAGCCGGAGAGCGCCGTGAGCCATGGAAACCACCTATTATCCCCTAATTAGTTCAAAACGCACCAAAGCAGGTCGACAACAAACAAAAAATAATCTTTTTGTATAACATTACGTGCAGAGAAGTTCTGACTTACAGTTGAATATAAAAAAACGAACGAAAAAAATGTATTGCACGGTTAATAACTTTTTTCTGAACATAAACAATACATTTTTCCCTCTGACTTACGCTCCAAGGCACATACTTTTACTGACAAAGCATTGACTGTGGACGATTAAAAAGACCAAGATTGACGTTTAGAAAGTATCGATTAAAATGTGACTATTTGCACGTTCAATAGATGTAACTAAAATGTTCTTTCAAAAGTACAATAACTCTTTTTTTCCCCCAGCGTACACCTGTGCACTGATTGAGACTCACTGTCGGAGGCCTGGGTGAGGTCCAGCCTGCTCCCGTGGGTGCTGTGGGTGCCGTGTCCCGTGGATGTGCCGCTGCCGGCCGTGTGCAGGGACCAGCTGACCCCGGACTGTGGATCTGCAGACCAGCCGCACAGACTGGACTCAAAGTCACACACGGCCGAGAGAGACGGAGTGGTGGCTGTGACGAGACAGAGAAAGGGTTAGAAAAGGTGTGAGTTTTGACCCTGCAAGGCTTCTGTACTCTCACCTTTAACACAATAATCAGCTTGGGGTTTATGTGTGTTGCTGTTGTAGGTTTGACCAATCTAAAACACTATCTGGACTGTGTTAGTTCTTGGCCTTAAAGTGCGTGACAGGTTTTTAGGATTTTCTAGTTTTGACTTTATTAGATGGAATAAACCCTGTTGTAAATATTAATTGGAGATTTACACGAACCGAGTGTCAGTTTGTGAAGAAAAGTTGAAGAATATGTTGCGATTTACAGGAAGTAGAGCCGAGTTTAAAAACATGATGACATCACACTAGGGAGACACACTCAGGACAATCAACAAACACATGTTTCTGATCCTTACAACATTAATTCAACAAAATACAAGCGTTCCCGTGTATTTTTATTTGCCAAATAATAATTTCTGTGACATTAGGGGAGTTTTGACCCAGTGTACATCATGGTTGCTAGTTACACAATTTCCTAGTGTGATGTCATGAAGTAAAAATTTAAACCTAAAAAAATTGCCAAACTGGGATAAAAAGTGTTAATTCTTTAGCAGCAGCATTTTAAATATAATTATCTTAACTTTGTTTTGGTAAAATGAGTACTTCAACCCGTCATGGGAACTTTAAGTAAGAGTGGAGTAAGAATTTTTTCTTACAGGGCTTTAAAGGCGCTGTACCTGATTTTACAGTCTTAAAAATGTGAAAACAGTTCATTTTAAACTGTTTCCAGCAGTCCAGAGTTAATTTAATTACTCAGCACGATGGGTTTACAAGCGCTTTTAATAATTATCAGAAGTCAGCCTTTTGCTGGATGCACACTGCGGCCTTATTTTGATATTTTCATCCTCACAGGAGCTTTTACAATATAGTTGTACTATTGCAAAACAAATTTTACTACAAAACTTACATGAAAAGAATTGGTTACAGCCCCTTTAATGAGGTTTTGAAAGGATTATGGTACAAATGTGGAAAAATGTTATACTTAAATACCACTGCACTATGTCACTTTTTTGATGGAGGGTTTGTCTGGAATGTTCCACAGTGTGACATTAAACATTTTTATCTTGCACTTATTCAATTACTTGTGTTTTGATTGCTAAGAAAAACTATTTGAAAAACATTCTTACAGGGTGGGAGATCGTCTCTCCACAGATATGTTGGTGTCACGTGCTTGTCTCCATGGAAAGAGATAAGTTTAATGCCATACTATCTCCGTGGAGACAAGCAGAAAAGTAATAACAACTTAAAGGCACTGTACGAGATTTTTATGGTTTTGAAAAATGAACTACATCACATACCCAATTTTTTGCAAGTAAAAACGTAAAATTTGTGTTGCCCCAGTACAGATATATTGTGAAATTCAGGTGAAAATGATACCACAGCACTTTCTCTACATCTGATTATAGAGCGTTTTATTCTATGATGTGCCACTAGCATGCTAATGTTTGTTAGCTGATGGAAAAACTTGTGAAAATTCTTTACAAACTCATTGCGGTGAATATTTAGGATGTTCGGACTGCATTAGGAAAGTGAACGATACATGTGACTGATGTAAAGAGTTAAACATGAACTAGTTCTGTTTTTCACGTTTCAAAACAATAAAATCAGGTATAGGCCCTTTAAATTCAGTATGATATAAAACTGTCAGAGTTGTAGTATTTTTCTTAAGTAACTGTTGGATAACTTGGCTTTGGTGCTTTTAAACTCACAAGACATTTGGACGCCATCACCAGAAATATTATATATATGCTGCATTTGAACATATTTAACATAAGAAGGACATATTTATAGTTAGTAGCATCTCTTCTGAAGTAAAACTGTAAGGATGATTAGCATATAAGCATGACCTAAACGTCCCGGGAGCATCTTTAAGCAGAAAATTAGCCTTTCCAAAGTGGCACCAGAACGCCCGACGGATTCTAATCCAATTGAACATTTGGCTGAACTAAAATCACAGGCGTTTGACTGGAATTGTCCACAGAGAGAGACGGACCCATGGGCGGGAGTCAAAAGACTTATAAAAGACCACCAATGCTTTGAGAATGTGATACAAGAAATTATGGGTCTGGAAAAACTTCAAGCTAAATGTCGATTTGGAAAGGATTCGTCGAGCTGGAACTTTATGCTGTGAACTATTTACACAGAGCCAAATAAAATAGAAGCAGGACAAATTGTGTCTCTAAAGGGGAATTGGGATCAAACTACAGTGATCGGGGGTGTTAAGTTTGTTAAGATTGAAAACACTAGCACTAAGCAACTCTGTAGTAAAAGGCAAATGTCATTTTTTTGTTCTTATGGGGGTCATATGTCCTTACAAGGCTACCGTAGGTGCTCAAACCAACATGTAATCACTGAATTATTACTGCACGTCTGCATTGCTTTGGGTGGGTTTTCTTATAATGTTAAAGGGACTGTACCTGATTTTGAACCGTGAAATATAAACATGTTTTTGTTTTAACCGTTAGCCCCGCCCACATAGTCCTTCCTTTCACTCAATATTGCACCATGACACAGAAACGACTGTCTGGAATAGTGTTATGCAAATGTTTCCATATAGTTCCTCTAACTCTTCTTACAATTAGCTTTTAGTGCTTTTGAAACTGCACCATGACAGAATCAAATGTCTGGGATAGTGTCAAGCAGTTAATTTCCCATGAGTCTTAGTGTATGTGCCTGATTGGCTGAAAAGAGGTGACCCTGGAGAACACTGCACTAGTTTTTTTTCCAAACAAAGTGCTTTTATAATATGCACAGATTATACATTACAAACCCAGTGTCTTTCCATGAAGTTGCTTCTATCAAACAATGTGTAATGTAAGGAGAATTGATCTTAACTAGAGTGAATAAAAATCAGACACAGGCCCTTTAAAATACATTTTAAACTGGGATTGAACACCTTTTCAAATAGAAAATTCAAGCACTTTTTAAGCACCATCAAGATAGACTTGCAAGTTTTTTTCCAGCACTTTTATACTTAACTCTGCCGCAACACATTCACGAACCCCATTTAAAAGATGAGATTTGCACTTAGACATTTTTTCCGCAACGATAGAAATAAAACTTTCTGCTCCTTATACTTGACTTATATTGTAAAAGCAGCTCTTGGTGTCAAAATGAGACGACTGGGTGATGTCTGTATCTAATTATAATGCATTTTTATTGTCAAAGAAACAGAAAGAGTGCTGTTAGCGTGCTAGTTATTGTTAGCAATAACACTGACAGCCGCTCTGTTGAAAAAAAGGACATAAATTAATTGTGGTGAATAATTAGGAAGCTATGAATGCATTAGCAAAGTAAGTAGTTTAAAATGAACTAGTTTTGTTTTTCATTTCTTAAAAAAAAGAAAAAATCTGGTCGCCTACAACGCTTTTAATGTATTTCTCTCACACTTTTGACTAAAAATGCATCATCGCACTCTATAACATCACTTTATTGGGGGAAAAAAGTTTTATTATCCCATTAAAACAAAAGCTAAAGGTAATTATTTATGGTTACCACTGGCCTCTGTAGCTGCCGTTGGATAATATTTTCAATCTGCCTCTCTGTGTATGATTTCATGTATAATGTGTGTGTGAAGGTGAACTCGTCTGGCATCGGGAGCTTATTTTCACTCCCCCAGAACTTCTCCTTCTTCCTGTGGGACCGAGGATTCAAACTGAGCGCAAAGCCAAAGAAAAAGCCACATGACATCATCGGTTTGACCTTAGTGCAGTGTTTAAGAGCGGAGGGGAGGGGAGAGAGTAAAGAGAAAGGACTTGAATTCAGAATATTTCTCTCAAATTTAAGGGTTTCAACTGTAGATTAAAGCTGTTGGTGGCAGAGTTGGATAAAGTAGCCAAAAATTGAGCAAGACTGAAGTATCTGTCAGGACACAACATCTGATTTATAATTTGAAGCTATGTGTATGTACTTGGAAGGACAAAACGTAAAATAATGCACAAAATATGGTAATATTTAGAACAAGAGAGAACAACTGAAAAATAACCAAAAAGTGGTAATACAGTCAGAAGAGTATTTTACAAAGTACAAAATACATTACTCACAAAGGAAGAAAAGTATGGTGTCTGGAAACTAGTTTGAAAGTAGTTACTGATCTTGGGTAAATGTATTTGATGACCCAGATTTATTTTTCATTTTCAAGTGTAACTGGAATTGAGCTGCAACTATAATTTTGCTCATCGATTATTAACCCATTATTTTTTTATCATTAGATTTATTGTTTTGAGCAAAAGGCCCATAATTGTATCTTTTTAACTAAATTTTACGACATGAAGCAGTGTTTTGAGTTGAAGATGAAGACTACATTAACAAGTTTTCCATGTCATTTTAATAATTACTGCTCAAACTGAGTCATAAAACCTACTTTTTCAGCTCATGGCATGTTTTGGTGCCTATGTATAGACAATTTAACGATTATTTTATTACTTAATTGTTTCAAGAATCTATGTGTTGAGAGTTTTTTCTTCTTTTTGTTCATATTTACAGAAAAAAAGAGAAAAATAAAGTAATTTGAATTGGGGTTTCATACCTGGTCTCATGGCTGGAGTGGTCTGCTCCACTTTGGGCAGTGTGGGAGTCGCTGTGTCCGGGGCAGTGGTGCTCTCTGGAAACAAGGAAACACATCAGAGTCAAAATGTGATACAGGTGGTAATATTTAAAAACAGAGTTAAAGTGCATATGACAGGTTAGACTATATTTCCTGAATACATAGTGAACATGATTATATTTAAGGTTTTACTAAAAATGTTGTATATTTGTCCTCAGTTTAACAATTTCTGTAAAGTTTAGAGTGTTACTTCCTGGTTATACTTGAGCAGCAGATGTGACATAGAACTGTTACCTAGCAACCAGACTGTAAACAAGGTCCAAAATCATATGAATTACACAATAGTTATGATTTGACATGTAATAATACCTGATAAGAACCTTTATTTTGTTGAATGAATGTTTAAACTGTCATAAAATTCTGTCCGTTTTGTGTAAATTGTCTCTGCATTTTTGTTGGAACGTCTCTTTTTGATGACATCACAGAGGGATTATGTTTTAGGACTGCTTCCTGTAATTTTCAACTTTTATTTTTCAAAAATGTGACTTGAGTGACGTAAAAGTATGATAAATATTTAATTAGAAAAACACGAGAACCTTCATCTGCACTTTAAAAAACAACAATTGTCAAAATAGCATAATAATGTCAATTTAATTTACGGGTTTAATTTCACTGGGATAGGCTCCAGTCACCCGCGACCCCTAACGGGAAAAAGCGGTAGAAAATGAATGAATGAATGAATGTCAATTTAAATAACATTTAAATAGCTGAGATGTGATCTTGTGTTGGTTTTACAAGACTAGTCAATGTCATTTTTCTACGTGAAACAATATTGTGGTGCGTTATTTTGGGTCCAACACAAGCAAATAGAAGTAGCTGGATCAAAACTGAAACAACACGTTACACACAAAATCTCGAACACGTCAAATATGGTTAGGGAAGATTTAAGGCTCCACGACTTGGAAAATATTTTGCTTTCAAGTTTGAGTAAGTAAGATGAGATGAACTGAAAACAATGTGGTCAACAAGTGCACATTCGCCCTTGAACGCAAACTTTTACCCTGTGACAAATAGTGACAACACACAGTAAACAAACACAAGCCGGTATTTCCGTACAGTATTGGAGCACGTTTAAACTCAACAGTGTAACGTTGATGGATGGAGCCCTGATCTTGACCTTGGTGAAACATCAGCGTGAGACAGACGATCAAACACACGTCAGCAGAAGAACATGTCAGAGTAACCTCCAGACCTCCTGCTACCAATAAACTCTCTACAAAGTGCACGGCAGAAGCTCTTGAAGGGAAAGCGCAGGTTCGTTTTCCTAGAGTGTTACGGGTCAGATGTGTGAAGAGCTGAGCAATAAAATCACCTGTAATTCAATAAGAGAAACATGGAGTTGAAGTTGGTAAAAGTATTGGAAATCAGATACTAATTGATATAAAAACTAGTGTCGAAACTATGCACTCATTTGAGCAAGAATCAATACTAACAAGCAACTTTACAGGACAAAATGTGACCTTTTGTGAACAGTTTTACAGTAATCTTGAGCTTTTTAGACCTCAATGTTTAAAGTGCGTATGACAGGTTTTCATGATTTTCTAATTTTGTCTTTGTGTGATGTATTAATAGTTGTTATAAATTAAAATTATAGTTTTGCACCAATCAAGTGGCCGTTTGTGGAGAAAAGTTGAAAAATCTGCAGAAAGTTACAGGAAGTAAACAAACTGATGACATCACGCTGGGGAGACAAAGGTTATGCATCATTTACACAAAATAAACTACTTTTTTGACCCTTTATTCATTAATTCAACAAAAAAAGGTGTTCACATCTATTTTTATGTGTAAAAATTTTAAAAATCTGCGACATTAGATGAGTTTTGGCCCAGTTTACAGGTGGTTGCTATGGTAATTTCCTAGTGTGATGTCATCATTTATAAGCAGGAAGTGAAGTTAAAAACCTAAAAAATTGCTAAACCGGGATAAAATGTGTAAAGTATCTTGGCAAAATGTGAAATATATTTCTCTAAACTACATTTTAGTGAAATGAGTAGCTCAACCCGTCATACGCACTTTAATAAAGAAAGTATTATTATTCAGTGTTGAAAATGTCAGTCTATTCTTTAAAACCTTGACTTAAAAAAAGAGCATTTGTAATTATCCTTGTGGTGTCGAAAGTGAAATCGAGAATCGAGAATCGAGTATTTCCTAATATCGAATTGAGTTTGACAATTTTAGTATCGTGATAACACTAGGTGGAAACACTTTCAATAACATTACAGTTACAGTATGTAACCATGGTTCTCTGAGTGAAAAGAATATGTAACTATTCTTATTATGGAAGATGGAATGGTAACTACTTACTACTTAAATAACACACTAACTTTAACTCCTTTCTTAAGTAGTTACAAAGCTTAAATCATTCCAAAGAAACAATTTGTTCTTTATGAATCAAGTCTTTGTTAAACATATTATTAGGGTATAGTTATTAAATGGCACTGATTAATGTTTAATGTCACACTATGGAACATTTCAGGCAAAGCAATACAATCTGGTGGACTGCAAAAAAGAACCTTCTTAAAATTAGAAAAAGTACACTCGGTTTAGTTTAAAATTTACTACAAACAAGTCCTATTCTGAGCAACAAATCAAGAGATCTAAAAGAAATAAATCATGAAACACAAAAAGAAAAAAATAATTTAAACTAGAATACTCTTGTTTTAAGAAAGGCTAATGTCTTGATGTCTAAGTTCCGTAGATTTTAAGCTTTATTTTTGTTATATAAACTTAATAATCTGACACATTTGACAATTATTTAGTGGATATCTTTTAAAACAAAACAGAACATTTTTTGGTCTAGATTAATGATAACGAATCTTTAGCTCTATAAAATCTGCAGCGAGACAATACAATGTCAAACCCACTCCACTAAAAAAGTTACACGGTGCACCTTTAAAATCGCCCAAAAACAGCGTTCATTAAACCCATCAAACAATCCAAGCCCAACAGTAACATTCTTTCAGTTTGTCTTTTTGCAGCGTGTCAGAGTGTGTATTTTAAGGTTCCTTCTGGTGGTGTTGAATGTGGTTTGCGAGGCAGAACTGAAGCCGGTCGGATTTATTGTGACAAATGACAGGAAAAAACGCTGGTCTGAAGAGAAGAGGATATTATGACAACACGGGAGAGGAGAGGAGAAAGTTTGTGGTGAAACTTCTGAGAATGTTTAAGTGTGTGGTGATGTGGCATGTGCCGAACAAAGCCATGACATGTGCGTCTGTTTTATGTGTGTGGTTTGGAGGAACATGTTGTGTATCGAAAATAGAAATGGTTAGCTTCTTTTCCACTGCAGATTCCAATATTGACCTGTAAACTTTACTTTGATGCATAAATTGACCGTTTTCCTTTATTAACTCAGTGCTACTTCTTGTATTTTATTCATTTTTTTGCTTTTAATTTATTTCAAAAGCTGAACCATAACCGTTGTAAAACTTCGACTAAGTGAAAAGTAATAAAAACATATAGAAAAACATAAAAAACACACATTCTTTAGTATAATTTTTTGTATTTTCTTTCTCAAATATTAAGTGCCAGTGAAGTATGAAACATTTTAAGGGTTTCAGCTTCTTTTTCCCCCAGTTAAAATAGTAAATTTTGTTTTATTTTTTTAATTTCTTATCATTCTGAAACACATGGATATTGGAAACAGTAAAACATATATTGAACCTAAACTATTTTACATATTAAATCAAGACAATATTTTAAATTTGGGTTGTAAATTTAAGTATAATTGAACCAAAATCATAAGTAGGGATGAAAAACTTAATTTTTTAGTGTAACATAATGTCATCTGTGGCTCACTCTGTAACTGAGATGTTTAAAAACTCACAAAATGTTGTAAAATGCATGTAATTTCTCAAATGTTGCTACTCTAAGATGTGTAAACGTGAGAAGTACCAAAAAAGAAAATCTACAAATGTTGAATCTCAACATTTTTATTGGCGACCAGACCCTAAAACTCCAAAAATCAAACATTTAACAACATAAATTTTAACTTCTCACATCAATTTTTCACTTTATCGGCCTATAAAATGTTCCGATGTCATCTTAAACCCAGAAATTTGTCCGAAAATGACATATTCATCCAAGATCATTCAATTATTCTAAATTCAAACCATTTCCACTCGAGTGTACATCCACGTTTTTGCAGTGCAGAGTGAAATCCAATCTCATTCCAGCTTCACCACAAAACCCGCAGTTATCTTTTCCATAACTCTCGTGCCGTTGCCGTGGTGTCAGAAGCTGTATTACGGTTTTCATTTGCATTTGTCGGCTGCAACCGTCTTTGTAATTTGCTTTCCGGGATCTTTCTGTTATTTTATGTCACGTCCAAACAGCGGCTCGCTAAATCGTTTGTGTAGAACTGCGGTGATTTACTGCTAATGTGTTCTGTCTCGATGTTTTCATGACTCACGCGGCAGATGATATTTAACCTATGGACCTTGTGCTAATGGCTAAAAGTTTGGGGAAAGAGTGATTTCAACTTTGTCTGTGACTTCAACTCCGGGTAAACAGAACATTAACATTACACAAGCGATATTTATTTGGTTTGCCAGAGTTTGTATAATCATTTTAGCGTAACAATATGCTTTTCATTTTGTTATACAAGTTGTACAATGCAAGTAAAGGTCTATACCATTCTTCTACGTTGCAATTCCCTAAAAAAACAAAACTAAACAATCAGTTTAGTCATCTGTTAATTGTAATGACTAAAACATGATTACGTGTTTTAACTGGACTTTGACATTATTATTGTTTACGTTTTTTTCAGTAATGTTAGCTCTTCCCTTGAAAATGTATTATAATCTGTTTATCTTACACTGTTTTTGAACTGTAGACATTTTTTTTTGCAATTGGAAAGTATATACAATGGATACAACACTAGTTTAGGAAGTATAATGTTTTCACCATTAAAGTGCGTATGACAGGTCTTGATTATTTTCTAGTTTTGACTTTATTTGGTGAGATAATAGATGTTGTAAAATAATCAAATGAACTTTTACTGTGGTTTGTGAAGAAAAGTTGAAAGAAATAGCAATATATAAAGGAAGTGGAGCAAAGATCTCTACTGATGACGTCACATTGGGAGGAATTTCAGATCTGAGCGCAGCAGTAGTCGGCCAAGCTAGCCGTTTCTCACAGCTAATGCTAACTTTGTTCCAACGTAAAATATAAAGCAACAACATATTACAATGTAAAGTAAACACTACCTGATTGTTTTTGTTTATAGATTACTTCTGTTTATTTTTTTTTTTCAATCTGTCTTATTTTTATATTTATAATGCTTCAAAATTAGCATTAGCATTAGCATTGACTCACAAACACCTCTATTTATCAGCAAAGTGTCGCGGGGAAGTATTCATCTCATTTGCAAAATCTTTAACATGTCGTCTTTGTATCTTTATGCATTTAATCATTTTCGTGACTTTGCAAAAACCTCATAGAGATAGCTTTGGGCAGGAATGTAAGAGATTTCTTATTAAGGGCTTGTCAAAATGACACATTTCCTAACAAGGAAGTACTCAGTAGTAGAATGAGCTCGCCATTTTACAAATAAATAGCAACGTGAAATTCCATTTGAAAGATTTTTTTTTCCTCAAACCTCTTAAACATTAATTTAACAAAATGTTTTCAAATATATTTAGTCTATTTGTCAAATAATAATTTCTGTGAGATTAGAGGAGTTTTGACACATGGTTGCTAGTTAACAGTTTTTTAGCGTGATGTCATAGTTTACAACCAGGAAGTAAGTAAGTAAGTACACACCTAAAAAGTGTTAAACTGGGATACATTTTGTAACAATTTCAGCAAAATCTTAAACATAATGATCAGTGTGAACTGTGCTTTAGTAAAATCTGTTGTCGAACCAGTAAAGTCAAAGGCACTTTAAACCATCAAGAAACAGACAAGACAACAAAGACTTTTATTTCTTTTTTATTTCCAAAACTTGTGAGAAATTTCTGCAAGTGCCATCAAAACCTCTGCTTCTTATTAATAAACATTGTCTATTTAAACCGCAAAACTGGGAACAGGCCAAAAAGATCGTGAAGAAACAGTCTGAGAACACAGACAAATCCAACACTGTCCTGATTCCATCCCAAAAAGCTGTCAAATCTTGTGCAACCGCCTCCAATCCCCGTGTTTTATTGATCACCCTTTTCCCGAGCTGTAGAGTATTTAATCTGTACATTTTACGGCCGGCGCGCAGGAAGCCACCGTGAGTGAAAACAGTATTGATCCGCTACAGTATCAGTGGGTCTCTGAGGAGAAGAGGAGGTTTGTCAGAGCCTCACATCGCTCTGCCTTCAAGCGCAGCAGTCCATCACACAGCCATTAGGCCAAAAGGCAATCCCCGCTGCTCCGGCACGGTCCAGCGAGCTCCGGGCTAAGGCCACGTCAAAGCTGGGACTAAACCAAGACTAGAACAGTACAAAAACAGGGCTAGAACTGGAACTAACTGAGTCTACATCAAGACTAAACCAGGATCAGCCAGAGGAAAACACGTGAACGCAGCTTTAATGAATAACAATGGATGACAACAAGTGTGGGATAAAAATAAAAGACTAAACTGGAACTAAACATGGAGTAGAACAGGACCAAATGAAGGCTAAATCGAGACTAAACCAGGATTAGTCCAGAGCAAACACGTGCACACAGCTTTAATGAATATCAATGGATGAAAACAAGTGCGTGACAAAAAAATCTGACTAAACTGGGACTAAATCTGGGCTAGAACAGACTCAAATCAAGTCTAAACCAGGATCAAATCAGAAAAACATGTGAAAGCAGCTTATATGACATAACAATGGATGGAGACAAGAGTGTGTGACAAAAACATTTGGACTAAATTGAGTCTAAAACAAGACCAAACCAAGTCTAAATCAGGTCAAGATCAACCAAGAGGAAAACGTATGAACGCAGCTTTAATGAATAACAATGGTGCGTGTGACAAAAAATTGCGACAAAACTGAGTCTAAACCTTGACTAAAACAGGACAAAACCAAGTCCTAATCGGGACTAACCCAGGATCAACTACAACTACTATTGCTCAATGAGAGAATTAATGGTGCACTATGTAACATTTGCGGTGACGGCTTTTTAGTCCATGTAGAACTTATTTTCTGTTGAGCTCACCTGCCCCGTGTGAACTACAACGGAATAACGGAAAAAGATGGCGGAACAGGTGTCAGAACTTCCGACAGAAAAGTTATAACAGGAAAATACACCATAATAGTTCAGAAATATTATGTTTTATACTTGTGTTGAAAGGTTACAAGCTTTTCTGTACAAAGAAAGATGAGAATGTGCTCAAGTTTATGCCAATACATGTACAAAAACAGTAAACTACTACTATTACTATACTATTTTCAGGGTGTCTATTTCCATCTGTAAGGAGGACTGCTGATGAACTAATTTGGGCACATTTTCGCTGTTATAGAGTTTATAATATATGCTCTCCCAATGAAAACTCAATAAATAAATTCTAAACTATAAATTTAAACGTACGCACATACAGCTCGGGTCGATATCTTTATGTTTCCTGTTCAGACGAAGTGCATCTGAGGCCAAATGAGGCCCCAGACCCCGCTTTGGGACCCACTGTACGGGATTCGCAGAACCGGCCCGTCCCGCTGGAGACGGTTGTCACAGGGTCATTATTTAGGCTGACGAAAGACGATTTATGCACTGAGCTCTTTCCATAATTGAGGGACATTTTTCGTGTGTGTCGAGCGCGGAGTCAGCAGGTTTTACAAGACGCCGCTGTTCTAGTTCGGCTTGAGACGAGACAAATATATTACGTCACTGCTGTGGTGTGGTTTCTTTAGAGGTTTTTAGTCACTGATAACGAGATTTATAACCAAACCATTCTTTCCTGGAGTGACTGGAGGTTAACTTGAATTGATTAATGAGTGACTGTTGTGTGTACAAGATTTAGGTTTGTCAAAAGTGTTAAAAATCTGATAATAATTGATACTATACTAGTAAAACTGAAAAAAATAAATAAAAATTACATACAAATTTGACTGTCCTGAGCTTTATCTGAAATAGTATAAGACCACATGGTGACGTAAAGACAGTGCAATCTTTTGTGATGAAAATAGAAGTTTAAAAAAGAGCATTATTTTATTTTAATTGTGTTATTGAAATCAGAATCGAGTATCAAGCTTATTTTTTAGTCTCGAAATCGATTTGAAATGTGTACACGACCGTCTTAGAGGAAAAAATATCTATTTTTTGTATCGCTATTAGCCTTTAAAACACACTTTGATTGGCATTTCATGTGTTAGAACTAAAATAAAAGTTTATAAAAACAAAAAGAACATCTGTATCTGGTTCCGTTTGCCCTGGTACTTACTGAGTTAAGGCGCCATCTACTGGCTGCACAGCAATGCGTTTATGATAAATGCGAGTTAAGCTAGCAGTAGCAGTGATCGTGTTTAGAGGCAGAAATGCTCAGAGCGAGTCTGTTGATGATTTAAGGACTTAAAACAGCAAAGGATTCTCTGATAAGTGAAAAAAAACATCACACATTGAGGGAGTTCAGCAGGAAACGTTTTTGACGGTCGGAGAGGAGAGCATTTTCTAACCTGTGTTCCTCAAAATAGCGTGAAAGAAGCTAAATGCAACTCCAGGTATGTTTTTGATGACGGAACATTGTTAGAACATGCAAAAGCTTAAAAAAGTCACTGTAGCAGAATAAGTGTCCTTTAAACAATTATATACCTTTTGTTTGTTTGTGTTGTTTTCTGCAAAGCACTTGAATTACTTTGTGAATCGTGTTCTACAAATAAACTTGCTTTGCCTTAATGACACATAGAACTAATGACCATCTGGTTAATGGGCAGACATTTAACCCAAAGCATCACTTCCACCAAGAAAAGAAAAAAATATATATGTTAAACGTATTACTGTGAATTATTTGTACATTCAAGCTTTCATGCAGACCAAGACTGTAACATTTTAACAGAAAACGAAGTAAAAAGCCCTTTAAATACTACATTTTTTGAATTCGCCTATCATTTGAGCCATTACTTAACACATCTCCACACTTTCCTGCATTTCAAGCTTCAAATGCGGCGTGAAAAAACCCCTGCAGATCTCAATTTCAAAACTCAAATTCCCACCGATTAACTAATGATTATAACACATCAAATATTTATCTTTCTTCGCAGCTGGCCTTTTGCGGTTTTAATCATTTTAGTGACCTTTACAGTAGCTTCAGAGGCAGTGAAAGGGGGTGTGGCCGAGTGCGCGGGGGGCTCTATTTGATGAAACGCCTGGTTAGTGGATTGACACACAGTTATAAAGTACAGGAGCCGTGTGTGGTCACTAATTGGGAGGAACGGAGACGGAGAGAGAGAAAGAGAGGGAAGAGGGGGGTTAATTGCGGTGGTAAAGGGCACAAAATGAAAACAGCTTAATGTCAGCGGCTGGAAGCTACTTATCCAATAGTTAGAATGTGGTGCAGCGATGAGGACGTTTGGGGTTACATAATAAGGCTGCTGCATATTGGAGAAGTTCATAAAACTTTGACACATATTAAGTAAATTTGACTTTTTTGAACTTGCTGTAACATTGTTCCCTCGTCAGAAGCAAACCTGGAGTTGTATTTTGCTTCATTCGTTGTTTTAGTCATCCTGTTTATTCCTTTCATGGACTCTAAGGTTCACAGAAATAAATAAATAAATCCTATATTTCAAATTTTGTCAAGATTTGTCACGTCAAAGGCAGAGCTCCAGAGTTCTACCGCGGGTTTAAAACAGATCTGTTCTATTTTAACCTTCTACTGAGATACAGATTTTAGTTTTGTTTGTTATTTTGAATCGGTTTAGTCTCATTTTGAACCTCTATTTTCTTCTGCTGGTCTGTTGCATGTGACAAAAAGAATTTCCACTTGGGGATGAATAAAACTAATTCTGATTCTGATCTGATTCTCGTCCTCCTAAATCATCAGTAGACTCGCATCATCAGATTGCGTTCATTACAGTAACGTGCTTATAGCTATTGTATCAGGGGCAGGCTAGCTTCTGTTTATTTCCCCCTCGGTAGCTGGTAGATAACAGGCTAATGTCAAATACTGATGAGAGATCAGCCTAATAGTCATGCGTGGTTTTCAGCTTCCTTTATTTTAAGATTTTCAATATATACAGTATATTTTTTATCTTAGGAGCACAGTGTAGTTTGTTTGTGGGGGGTATGAAACATTTTATTCAGCTGGAGATGGAATAAAACCACACAATCTCCTGGAAACAAGCTGCAAAACAAGTACTTTTGGGGCAATAAAAACGTCTTTAACTGAAAAATGAATGACGCCAGGCAAAGAAACAACTATTTTATGAAAAAACCAGGTGATGTACCCTCAAGTCATAGTGCACCTGTTAGTCGCAATGACAACAGTTCCAATCCTGCTGAAACCCATAGATACACCATTTTAAGTTCTAAAACGCCAAAGAAAACAATAAATAATACTTTAAAGTATTTTTCAAGTACATTATCTTTAAACCCAAATGATTTGTTTTAGGTCAACATAAAATAATAAAATGGAATAAGGTTCACACTTTAAACTCAACATTTGATCTTTTTGGTGGTGGTTGTGCCCTGGTTTACTGCTGATCAAGTCCTGTTTTAGTCGTAGTATTGCATTTATTTGATCTATTTTCATTAATAAATACAGATTTTCACATATAAAAATCTATTATTGGCTTAAATGGAGATTGTGGTATTGGGTTTACAACTGGTTTCGCTCTGGTTTTATTCCAGAAAATCTCACTTCAGCCCAGAATTCTTGGCAGAAAAGTCAGAGCACCCATGTTATAATTTAGGTAATTGCGCAAAAGAACAATGATTCAGAAAACTTTGGGGAAAAAAAAAAGTTCATTTCTGCCATGCCATTGCCGTGTGCACAGTTGCCGCTAAATAAGCCGAGAACATTTCAAAACCTCAAGTGTTTCGGAGTAAAAAGAATTTGCACTGATCATGAATGAAAAATCAGTCAAGCACTCTCAAGCACCGGGATCCAGGTTGGACTTAGCGCTAATTACCAAATCTGCCGTCTGAAAGTGTGCGATGGCAAAAATGAGTTTGTTTCAGCGAGAAATTCAAAAGCAATCGCCCAATTAGTGCATTGTTCGACGAGTTGTGGTGAGAAAATGTAACTTAGTGGAGTATTGTAGTTTCATTCAGACAAAAAGTTGGCAGAAAAAGGTCTAAAAGTCTGAAAGTGAAGTCTTGGAGCTGTGTTCAGAAACTATTGAAAGTGAATGGCTCATTAGTCCAGAGCGTGACAAAGAACACACATGAATTTAAGTACAATTTGAGGAGATTTTGTTTCTGTAAAACGAATGAGGGTAATGTAAGAGCTTACTAATTAAATAGGCCACAAAAACAACAACAATTGAGTTAAGCTTACAATTTACGTGGACCATTTTTACAAGTAATGCATCAAAACGGGTGAGGAAAAGGAAACAAATGAACTTATATAGCTATTTTTACCAATTGAAATTGAAATGAAACTTCATGTCTAGTGCACTTTTAGAAATACATATAAGCTTTTTGAGCTTTTGCTGCGTTAAATCCATGGGTTTCAGAGCGATGAAATAGAAGGTAACAATTCAAAACTATTTATTCTATCTTTTGAACGACAAATGTCCTCAGAATGTCATCTATAACAGGAATGACCACCAACCAACAACTGATAGTAATCAGAGTAAAGAGTAATGCTCTTTAAAAAAAAAACTTGTAAAGCAGTCCAAACTTATTGCTAACACATTCCTAGCATCATAATTATTCACCGTATTGAGTTTATAATCGCTGTTAACAACTTTCAGAGGCTAAGCTAAGTTTTTACGCTTTTATGCTAACAACAAGTAGCATGCTAACATCGCACTTCCTGGTTCTCAGACGACAAAATCACTTAAAAGTAAATGTGCCTTTGACAGGTTGAACTACTAGAATGCAGGTAAGATGTTTACAATTTTGATAAGAAAAAAAAAAAAAAGAAACATTTTATCCAAGTTCAGCAATTTTACTTCCTGGTTGTAAATTATGACATCACACAAGGAAATTTCCAAGAAACCAAACTGTCCCCGATTCTTCTCTTTCTTCCTCTTTTTTTACAAATAAAAATATGTGTGAAGACCTTTATTTTGTTGAATCAACGTTTTTAAATGTCAAAAAAGTTGTTTATTTTGTTTTAAATTGTGCATAGCCTGTCCTTGAATTAAATAAGTCTGTGTCTCGTTGAGTGTTTGTCATACATTTTTTTTTACTACCTTTAATTTTCAACAGATTTATCAACTTTGATCAGTGTAAAACTATGATTTATATTTACAACAGGTTTGAATTCACCACATCTGTCATACATACAAAAAAATTAGATGCAGACAGCGAACAGCAGTTTGCTTTTGACTTTGGAAAAGCTATTTTTACTTTATTACATGAAAGAGTAAGCAATTTCAAAGTAACTCAACTTGAAATATATAAAGGATTTGCACAGCACAGCTGAGGAGCCCAGATTGACACTTTTTTTTGGTGAGTGGCTCTATCGCTCCACAGTGAGTACAGTATACTGAAAAACTAATATTTGCTCAGACTCCACCTCCTGTGCCTCCGATGTTTACAGCTGGAGATGAGACTGACTTTATTAAGAGCGGCTGCCACTCTGCACATATTTATACAGATGCAATATCACACTGTTTGTTTTCTCTGCACCTCCTCCGTCACCTTTGGATAAACTTTAGAAAACAAGAGCTGGCGACTGGCGTTACAGAGAAAAAAACAGCATGCAAAACTTTAAAGTGCAGCTATTTTTACAAACAAGTCCTAATTGTTGATTGTTGTTCAGATTTATATAGCATTTTATGTCCTTTTGGTCATGAATGTTGTTCTGTTTTTTGTTCTTGGATCCATTCACCTCTGTGTTTATTTTTGTAAACTTGACAACTCTTTTTTTATTCAGTCTTGGAAGTAGAATAAGTAAAAGTTGAGATAAAAATATTCACATTAGAAGAGTTCTATTACAAAAAGAGATAACTCCATTTTCAAAACAAACAAAAAAAATCTTCTTTCCATTCTATCTATTTCTGTTGCATGCATTCTATCAAGGAGGAATGAACTACTGTTTGGAAAAGTCCATTCAGCTTTCTTCTTTTTTATTCTTTTCTATTTTCTATTTAACTGATGTATTTTGGTGCTAGGACTTCTATTTTTATCTTACAGTAAAATACATTTGGTTTTTGAAAACATGGCTGTGCAAAGAGTAAACTGCAAGCCTCTGATTACTTTTTAAAACGGCATAGAAATAAACGCTTTCATTCTCCATTTTAGATCTGTTATTATTAGACATTATGATTGAGCAATGTGTGAAAAGGGAGTGAAGCCTTAATCGATCTGGCATCTGTGCAGATACCAAACCCCTAGGCCATCCTGCTGCAGCGGTAGATTAAGTCGTAATAATGTTTGTCTCCACTGAGGGGGAAAGGTGCAGGGTGTAACTGCATCTGAAAGTCATCACTGCGTTTGGCCCAAAGAGAACACACTTTACTCTGTCCTCTTCCTCCCCCTTTTCCTCTTTCGCTTCATCTCGCTCTCTCTCTTTTTCTCTTTATGTCTCTTCCCTTTCCTCCCTCTCTTTCCTCGCTCTCTCATCTTCCTCAGTGTCTGGTTTTCTGTCTCCCTCTCTCATCTCACTCTTGTCTTTCTCACCCCTCTTTCCATCGCTCTCCTCCCTCCCCTTCTTACTTTTTCTCTCTTCCTCTTTTCCCTGTCTTCTTTCTTCTCTCTTTTGCCCACTCTATCTTCTCTATTTCTCTCCTTTGTCGCTTTCCTCTCCCCGTCTTACTCTCCCAATCTCACTGTTTCTGTCTCTCTCTTCTTTTCTCTCTGTCTTTCTCTTCTCCCTCTTCCCTTGTTCTCTCCCCCTCTCTCTTACCCCTCGCCTCACTCCCTGTACCCCATCTTCTTAATTTCTCTCCTCTTTCTTCCTCCCCTTCTCTCTGCCTCTCTTCTTCCTCTCCTCCCTCCTTCTTTCTTCTCTCGTCGCCCTTTCTCTCCTTTTTCTCTTTCCTCTCCCCTCTATCTCCACTATTTCTGTATCCCTCCATCTATTCTTTTCTCTCTCCCTCTTCTCTTTGTTTCATCGCTCTCCCCGCCCCCCATATTCTCAAAGTTGTCTTTTCTCCCTCCATCTATCACTCTTTCTCTCCCTCCCTTTCTCCCTCCCTTTTTCTGTGCTAATGCTGCTAATGCTAATTAGCGGCATTAGCATTAGCAGCAGCTAAACATGTGCGTCTCATTGAGTTGGTTACAAGAGGAGAAGCAGAGGTGAGCTCATTCTGGGCTCTGGAGATTCGGAAATACTGGCTCTGGATGTTAAAACCGTAAAAGACAAATTATACTGCGCAATTCTGCTTCATAATGTGACAAAAGTAGACTGAACAACTTGTGTTGATGGGCTTGCTGTAGTATAAATATAATATAAATATAAATGTATGTGTCATCCAAATTTCCATACAATAACGTTGAATCTGAACACAGGCAAGATAGTTTAAATTGGATGAATAAATAATGTGTTGTTGTGCAGTTGCTGTCGTAAACTTGTTTCTCTACTTGGGCTTTATTGCTATTTTCAGGTAAAAAATATGCTTTTAATGCACCGCTAAAATAATGATGAACGGCCGCTGTTATTGCTTTACTCAAGTTTTATTCTCCTTTCAGTGGCTAAGGTCGTAAAACATGCTTTGTTGTTTACGTTTTTGTTGAGGTTTTAACCAGAAAAAAAGAATGACAAAATCTGAACCAAAAAGGGACTAAATGAAATATACAAGAAGTTGTTAGAGCAACTTTAGCAAGAGCAATGGTAAAGTTTTAACAAGAACTAGAACCAAAGACCCATAGATTCTTCCAGAGTTTGTAAACAAAATGCTGCATTACCATTAGCCTAGTTTAGCAAGAAGTTAGCACAAATGGAGAGCCTTCAAACATCACAAACTATAAAAATCCAAGGCTGTTTTGCCGACTGACAACCACTCGACCGCACTTGAGGTTTTGTTTTAATTTGCTGTTCTATTTAAATGAATTAGTAGAATGTAAACACAAACTGTGTGCGCATGTTTGTGTCAGTCCTGAAAGGGTCTGTATCAGGGCTGTTAAACTGAAGGCCCGAGAGCTGGATCAGGCCCGCTACACAATCTGATACGGCCCGCCACCCTTCTTATAAATATTAGAAGATATATTTTTTTCTTTTCTACTGTTTAATTCCAGTTTAGGTTTTGGTTTGGGCTTGGTTTAGTCCTTGTTTAATTCTGTTTTAGACCTGATTCAGATGTGGTCGGTATCTAGCATGGTTTATTTCTGGTTCAGTAATGTATTAGCTATTTTGTAGAGGATTTTGCTTTTTATTTTTCCACAAAAATCTAATAAAGCAGTATTTATTTCATCCCTATGGAAGCAAATCTACAGTTAAAGCGATGGTATATTAAAGTGGAGCCATACAACTTTCTCTAATGTGAAGATATACAGTACTAGCTCTGTAGTCGACTAAAGAAATTCTTGGTCGACTAAAGACCTGCCCCATCGACCAATTAATTGACTAAAAGGGGTGTGGCAAAAAATATAAAAAAGTATAAAGTATCGCATGTACCTAACCCAAACTGCACTCAAAAGAAGAAGATAAAATAATTAGTTGACTAATAAAAATCTTGGTCGATTCATCTACTAAATGACTAAAGGATTACAGCCCTACATTAATTATTGGTCCTATACGTTCCATTTGTGATTTAAAATGAACTCAGCGATACTTAAAATATAGCGCACAAACCAGGGATCGTGGAAAGTTTGAGAATTACAGCAAGATAATAAAACTAAAGCCATCTTGATCCAATGGATTCGCCAACGCACGGACAATAAATTCCCTACCTTTTCACACAACATGACTTACTTACACATAACAAAACAACCAGACTGAAAACTGATTTATGCTTTGGGCGACGTCTTCCCACACTTCCACTACATCTTTCTCAATCGCGGCGAGAATCCGAGCTTTATTTACACAACTCTGAGTCGTCACCCCGGTTTTAAATCCAAACAGGTGCGTCGTCTGTGAGGTGTGCAGTCCACAGATGTTCGGCAAAAAGAAAAAACCCCAAACAAAACCAAGAATAAAGAAGCAATAGACGTAGGTTCACGGACACGAAATAACATGTTTTCACCAGAGCTGGCGACAATGATTATTTCTTCAATGAAACTCAGGCTTGTGTTTCTGTTTTGGGCAGCGAGCGTGATAATGAGATGCTAAACTACATTATTGTTTTGGCCCTAAAAACCCCGATGTGTAATTTTGGATTGCTTCATCGTGGCTGGGTGCACAGATTGAGAGGAAATTGCAGCAGGTCAGTGAACCTCATTGTCAAATATGAAAACAATTCGAAACGCTGAAATGGAAAAAGCTATTTGTGTTGGAGTTACAGTTACAGGAGGAAAAAAAACATGCTGTGATTGGCTGAATATGATTCCCCTTTGTTTAAAAAGTTGAAGTTTAAAGACAAAAACGGCACAATTAAATGTAAATGATTTGTGCTAAATGTATTGCATATCTTTTCGCTTTTGCGTCTGGACAAAGTAATCAAACGTTATCGGTCTTAATCTAGAATAAATTACATCCAATTGTTGGAAACTATAAAAAACGGCATTAGGTATTATCCATTAAAGTCTTAAATTTAGAAGCTTGAACAAATTGTAAACATTGTAATTGAAAGTAACCAAGAAATGTCATAAGAAAAAGTATTAACTAATTTGGATGGAAGATGGCCTATTAGTCCCAGATAATAAGAGCTATGTACATTAAAAATACATTCGTTTTGCTTCTAAATTTTGCTCCTAAAATGTTTTATTCTTCCATTTAATCCACTTCATCCATAGATTTCTCTGGGACATTGTAACTTCAAAGACCGTTTTCTTAAAATGCATTTTTCTCCTAGAGGGACAAAAAATAAATCTGCCTTACAGTAGCTCCTACACCAAACTTTACTATCTTGGACTCAACATAATTTTGACACAGAAGGATTTTTTTAATTTCTACTTCTAAAACTGATTTATTGAAGTTTTAAGTCAAAAAAATCAGGTGACATTTGAAGAGAACAATAATAGACTAATAAACAACTAACCTAAGACCACAAAAATGATCAAAAAATATGTTATTTTTTACGTTATTTCAATCCTACAATAATTTGTTTACTTAAAATGCTAGAGGTACGTGTAAAAACTAAAAACAAACCTAAAACGTATATTTTAGTTCATTACGTTTTACTACGAGACACCTCTCTGACCCTGAATCACAGCCTTGTCAACAAAATGCCGGCGCTGTGCTGTAAAGTGACTCAGACTGTGTGGTTTGTCGACAGTTGTGCCACTTGGAAATTATGTTAATTACCACCAAATGGCAAACCACGTTTCATTATTGTTGCAACAAAACATTATGAGAGCGACAGTAACAGCTCATTAGCAGCAGCAAGAAGTCAAATGTAGCTATTTCTATTTCAAGCTATTACTACTACTTCTATTTCTACTGCTACTACTCCTACTACTACTACTACTATTCACAAATACTTTACATGAACACGACTTATACAACTTTACTACTGTTTCTGATGCTACTGATACTACTGCTACTGCTCCTGCTCCTCCTTCTCCTACCACTACATCTACTACTCCTACTATTCCTACTGGTACAGTAATTACTACTACAACTCCTACTCTTCCAACTACTCCTGCTCGACCTCCTCCTAGTACTGTCAGGAGCTTAGTGCCTCCTCCCTCCTAAGTGTGTGTGTTTCCTTCTCCCCTCCTGTGGTGTCCTTGTTTGGAGCTTCCTGGGCATGACTGATTGGCACACCTGGAACCCATCTGCAATCAAGCATACACCCTCTGCAGTACAAAAGCTTGGCTCATTCATCCACACCCTGCCAGATCGTTCAGTCTACTTCCGTGCCTGCTCCTGCCTGCTATCCTGGTTCTCACCTGTGCTCCTCGGTCCTTCCCGCTCCTGCCTGCTGTCCTGGTACTCACCTGTGCTCCTCGGTCCAGCCTGCTCCTGCCTGCTATCCCGGTACTCACCTGTGCTCCTCGGTCCAGCCTGCTCCCGCCTGCCGTCCCGGTCCTCACCCGTGCTTCCTGGTCCAGCCTACTCCCCCTCAGCCAACTCTCAATAAATTATTCTGTATTGATCCATATCTCTGGTCTGCTTCATTGGGTCCGCCTGTCGTTACCTCCTAACAAGTACTACTATTACTACTACAACTATACTACTACTACTACTACTACAACAACTACCACTACTGCTACTAATACTACACCTACTATTCCTACTAGTACAACCACTACTACTACTACTTCTCCAACTACTCCTGCTCCTACTGCTACTCCTACTATTCCTGCTAGTACAACAACTACTACTGAAACTCATGCAACTCCTCTTCCTCCTCCAACTACTACTCAGGGGAGTAGACAGTGGGGGACAGAGGGCCTCAGGGTCTTAGGGGTCCAGAATTGGACCCTCTTCCTATTAATTTATATTAGAGGAGGGCCCATGTGAGGCTTCTTGCCCCGGGCCCCCAAATTTTTGTCAACAGGCCTGCTACTACTGCTACTACTGCTACTACTACTACTACTAGTGCTTTTACTGCAGCAGTTGCCATGAGAACTTAATTACAATGTTGTTATTGTTTATGAATCTCTCACTTCTTCTTTTGCTGTTTTGTACTGTTTTGTATTTGTTCTGGTAAACAGACATATCAATCTTTTATGTTGATATTTTATTCATCCACCAGTGTTTTTAAGAGAAAGTAGAAAACCTCAGAGGGCGTAGCCTCCTGTGAGTCGGAGAGGTACTTTAAGATACGCACTTGTCCGACATATTGGTACAGTGTGTGTATTTGTGTACTTTTGTGTACTGCAGTGTGTGAACAGCTGTGTGCAGTGGACTGTGACTGCTGAATATTTTATCTCTCGTCACAAACTCAACGCAAATATGCACAAAGGAAACTGTGTCTATTCTATCGGCGCTTCTCTGCTGGATTTCAGGGTTATAGTTGTGTTTATGAGGCTTGAAAACGACATAAAATCTAACTCTTTTACAGTGTTACATAGAGTTTATACAATAGATTTGGTATAAAGACTTCAGCTGGGGAAATAGATATAAAAATATTACATTTTTAAAAACATTTGGGGAAAATATTTATGTTGGCGTATTGTTCCAGACAAAACATTGATGTAGATGAACATTACTGATTGCAAAATCGGAATTTCTGTGGCAACTCAAAGGAAAAACAATAAAATGACAATACATAATAAATAGTAGAATAATCATAATTTAAGCTGTAACTAAGAATAATTTCAGTAATCGATGGGACAGCAGAAATTTTTTCAATTGGTAGACCAGTCAAACAATTATTTCTACTGTACATAGAGATTTTTTATCTCAATTATTAACTAAATAAAGTTTGAAAAATCGTGATGATCTGAAATAGTTTATTCTTTTTTGGACATTTTGATTTAATAATGCCGCTGTTTTTGTTGTAAAAGGTCTTTTTGTGTTAGTTTCAGAGGCTGTTTTGTCCAGATAACGATTACAATCATCAAAACATGACAATTATTTTCGAGTAGTTACAATTAGTGGGTTAAAGGGGCTGTGCCTGATTTTTATCAAAAACAGAGTTAGTTTATTTTAAAGTGTTTACATCAGTCACACGTATCTGTCACTTTCCTAATGCAGTCCCAGCATCCTAAATATCCACCGCCATGAGTTTAGAAGCGCTTTTCACTTTTTGTCGTTGCGGGTAAAGCTAACAAACATTAGCATGCTAACACCGCACTTCCTGCTTCTCGTAGAATAAAAAATAGATGCAGAGTAAGTGTTGTGGTCTCATTTTTAATCAAAAAGATGCTTTTACAATACATCTGTACAGGGGCAAAACAGATTTTACTTTATTACATGCAAAAAAAATCGGGAACATGAACAAGTTTTGTTTTTCACGTTTCAAAACAATAAAAATCAGGTACTTGTTGCAGACTTATTATCATAATATTGATTCCCAACTCTGGATAAATAGCTGTTGCATCTGATTTATGCCTAATCAGCGTTACTCTGTATTGAATAATTTGATTCAGAATGACAGGAAGGGGAAAGTTAAACAGTAGAGAGCCATTAAAACAGCTCCCCTGTAAAGCAAAAACAAAAGCAGCAGCAGTGGCACTCTAAATCACCTAATGTTCACCAATTACCAGCCAGACAAAGCCTAATCTCGCAGAGCACCTTGCCCTGGGCCAGCGGCGGCGGCGGTGTCTGTGTGCGGCGGTGCGGAGGGGAGCAGATGTCAGCGCGTTCACGTCAAGTGGCAATGAACTAAACTAATGCAGTGATTACAACCAGGAGGCACACATCTGGAGCGCAGACACAGCACGGGAGGAGCGAGGACGGGGGTCTGCGCCGATCCTGGAGAGATACGAGGGGCGGGAGGCGCTCAGAGCGACCCGAGAGCGCACACCAGATAAAGACTTAACGTAATCTCCACAACTGGCCGCTCCTGGAAAGTGATTCGGAGCGTTTGAGAGCGAGGTAATTAGCAAAATACTGCCTTTGTAAACGTGTTTCTGTCGCCGCCGGAGAGAATTATATGACAATTCTAACGTTAAATTCAAGTTTTAGGGTTATTTTACTCCACATTTTGTATTTATTATAATTAGAAATGCGCAGTATACTGTATCTAAATTTGGATAATACTGTGAATGTTGTTTTGAAGATACGCAAAATTTGAAAATGAAGTATATCGTTTAGAGCACCCACCCCTAAACTCCTTAGCAACCCAACAATCCTTCAGGGCCCCTCAATAATAATTTTCTCTATGACTATGTTTTTCTTCTTTAAATGTACAAATAAATATAAAAATCGTAATACTGATTAAAGTAGTGCATATAAGCAAATATATTATGTAAAGTGGTTTTTAAGCTCAATTTTCTATTATGCTTGTCATGTGGACACGTTTTGGGGGCCCCTGCAGAGATAATTTTCCTTGGCAAATCTTATTTTATCTTATTAAATCTTATCTTAATCTTAAATTATAGCACGATCAGATCAGAAATATCTTGAAACCAGCGGAATATTCTGTAGCAATTAAATGTCATCAGCTCAAAGAAAAAGTCATTTTAAGCTTGGCTAGATATGCATTTTTTGTTGTGTAGAGATCTGGTTTCCCCTGCGTTTTCCACTTTTAATCGACAGCAAACTGTTCAATTAGTCGGCGCGTCTTTAGTCGAACGAGAATTTCTTTTGTCGACTACAGTTTTAAAACAGTCTGACCTGCGCTACCAGCTCTGAGCCCCTTCTCTCTCTCGTCATGAGCGGCCTGTGGGTACGTCTTGACACTTCAGGGCTACAACCTCAAGGTCCCTGTCTCACACACACACACACACACACACACACACACACACACACACACACACACACACACACACACACACACAGGCAGTGACGTTGCTCAGCCTTGGCTTCGGCCCACTGGGAGCTGGTCCTCTCATGTGTCACTACGACTCCTTGTCTTCACCTGTCGGGCCTCACAACCTGCACAAAGTCTAAAAAAAAACATTCAAATACTCCTACTACATCCTTAAATCTCCACTTTTCCTGTTTTCCTGGTCATAGACGCGAAATTCTCTCTCTCTGCCCGTTGCTCAAACACCACCGCTTTGCTGCCGATGCTACGCAGACGTCAAATCGAACGCTCCTTCACAAACAAATGAATTGAGAAGCCGATCCCTATGTTTAAGTATGCAAAAGTTTTATTTCATGATATTTATGCCATTTATCTGCTACAGTAACACGTAAAAGAGGATGTTCAGTGGTCACTAGATGCTCGCCAGAAGCACAAGTTCAGAAATCTCAACTTGAAGTCAGTTAGCCTTTAGCTCAGATGACAGTTTTACACGCGAATTATCATCTAAATTAAAACACCAAATGGCTTATACACTCAAAAACGACTTTTAACGAGGCTCTGACTTCACCTAAATGTGGTCGATGGGTTGGTACCAGCTGACACAATTTGAAACCAGTGAAGAATTCTTTGTCACATACAAATAATTAAACGTAACCTGGTCAAAACTACTCAAATTATAGCTCAATATTCTGAATTCAGGTAATATTAAGCAAGGCAAGTTATTCAGTTTTTGCCGTGTGAGCTGTTCAAAAAGAACTCCGAAACAAATCCGAACTGTACTTTATATTCATTCTTATTGCTATAATCTTTTAGACTGTAAAGTAAAGACAATAAAACACATATGGCTTTCGAAAACATTCCTATACAAAGAGTTTTACAATGGCCCTTACTGTATCTGTTTTCCAAATTAAACTATATACTTTGCTTCTTTCTTTAGCACAGTCTTGCATTACACATTCCATTACTCGCTATTTCCTCGTCTCTGCAAACAATCACTACATAACGTTGCACTATTACCGTAAACAGCCCAACCTTGGCCACAAAAACAGACATTTATTCCTAAAATGTGTACGTATGAGCTTGTAAAAGTCATAAATGATCAGTCTTTCTGCACTTCTGCACAACATGGGACGGGCACAGCTGGCCACTATTACTGCTCGTCCCATGACCTAGACATTTTAATCCCGTTCCAGACAAGCAACGTTCCCCCCTATAGAGAATTAACTATTGCACAAACGCACCGGGCAATAGGAGCGTTACCCCGTGGAGCAAAACACGTGAAAACAATAAAGACTTATGTATGGGCTCAGACATAAGCTGCTATTAACGGCGCATTAACGTCACTAATGTTGCATTGTAATCACGACGGTGGGCGGGTTTATGTATAGTGTTAAATGGAGGGTCGCAGTGAAAACTAGGAACGGTTGTGATTGGTAATGACATGTCCGTTACGTGATTGTTAAATGTGGAAGAAGTAACGCGACTTTTGATTTTGAGATGTTTTCGCTTTGCAGATGTTCTACAGATTGGCAATAAACTCATATATTGTGCGTTTATCCAATTACATGTTTTTATTGCTCAAAAATACCTTGAAAATTGTGTCTCCAAGTTAAATGCCATACTGCAGAACATTCCAGACATTGAAAAGAAAAGTTATGCACTGACAAAATGTGTTTCTTTGCTTCTTTCTTTGCTTCTTTTTAACCTCATTTTTGTTTCTGGAGCTAGAGTTTTGCTCAAATTAACTTTATAATGCAGCAAAACAGAAAGTGAAAGTAGTTTCTCTGTTGTTGCTCCAGCTGTGCAGAGCATAGCTAGCTTGTTTGCTAACGACTTGGAGAGATTAAGGACATTTTAACTTGCCCAACGACAATTTCCTCAACACGTGGACCCAGAAACATCTTATTTAAAGAAAAGTAATGAGTTCAAAGTCTGTAAGAGTGATGAATGTGTTCCTGTTGTTTATCTGTTTTTCTACATTTGTATTTGTTGTCAAACTGTAGCTGCTCTTTCACATTTTAGATGTGTGTAGAGCTCTTGCAGGAGAACATTTCATCTGCATAACGTCTTTTGCATCTCCATGGAGACTAGAAATAATGACTTCTCGGTAACACTCTGTGCTCTCTTCGTTCGAGCACCTTTGGTCAATGAGCAATATACTTTTTCATATCAGACAGAAAAAGTCATTTTACATTTAAAAGTTTGCATAAATTGTATGTTGAGGGATGTTTAAGGCCAACCATGAAAGTTTCACAGTGATTAAATAAATATAGACACCAAAATGCCCTGAAGATAACACGAGGGATTATAAAATGGTTCCTTTGTTTATAACTATTAACTATTTACAAGAAGTTAATAGCACAGTTTATTTTTTATTCACACTAATATAAATGTAAATAATCTGTTAACCAAAAATGTGCGCTAATAAACCAACATGTTTTCAATTACCAAAAGATAAATGCTAATAAATGTCTTATATTTGATCATAAACAAATAACTAGTGCTTTTTAATGCATTATAAACCATTTACTAAGAGTACAGCAAATCCAGTAAAAAGCACAATGGATTATTTACTAGTACTTTGTGTGCTAGTCCCAAACCTGGATTAAAAATGAGTAAAACATACACCAGTGCATTATGGGAAGTGACTGAATAAAGCACCTTTGAGCCTCTGGCAAAGTACTCCAGACAAATGCATTATAACCCTTTACAGTTACAGTATATGAAGTACTTTGTGACTTTGCAGATCGCAGTAAAAGTATCCCGTTCCTTCCCGGCTCCGTGCGTGACGCGGTGCAGTTGTTCTCTTACCTGGCAGGTCACAGCCGAGCACTTCCATCCTCATGCCAATCCCAGCGGGGGACCAGCGCTCGGGAAACACGCGCACGAACTGGGCCACGATCTCGTCGAACCTGCGCACCTCCGGAGTGTCGTAGTGGCTGTTCCCCTCGAAAATCTGAGGCGAGACACGTCAAGGGGGGAAAATATATGAGTGTAAATGGGCTGTGAACCGTAGCGCGGCGGCGTCGGATGATAATTTAGGGGCTTTGTGTTTAGATATTACACAAAAGGGAAGGAGTCCAATTCAAATATGGCCCCGTAAACGCCGGACGTCCCACGGCTGGACATTCCTGGCCTCACCTCGAGCGTGTAAGCTTTAACATTTGTTGGAAAGTTTGGTACTCGCTGTAACTCTGACTGTTATCAATGTATAGATGCATTTAGGTTAAGACAATGATTTCAGAGATTGAATTTATCTTGTTGACATGTTTCGGCTGCTAACTGCTAATCTTCTTAAAAATAACTTAAAGTCTACGTGACAGATTCTAATGATATTCTAATTCTGACTTAGTTTGGTGGGAGGGCACCTGTGGTAAATACTTATCATAGTTTTACGTTAAGTTGCAGTTTGTGAAGACATTTTGAACAATAAAAGTTTAAAATTACAGGAAGTAGTGCTGAGTTCTAAAATGGTGATATGCCATTGAAAATACAAGGTAATTCACACAAAACGGACACATGTTTCTTCTATTTTTAATACCATCCCAATGACAATATTCAGCTGAGATTAGCCATTTGAAAAAAAGAAATGCGTTAAAACATGTCTTTGAAAGTTGTACTTGAAGTTTAATCAGACACGTGTGAATGGATTGTAAAAATACAAGGGCTGTAATGAGACTAGTGTGTGGTTAGTTTTCCGATCAGTCGACTGGTGAAGCAATTATTTCTACTGGAAATTTTGACTTTTTAAATACATTTTAAATTAAATAAAGGTTGGATTTATGGTCACTGAAAGCATCTAGATATAGAAAAAGTATGAATAAAGTGTATTATTAAGGCAAATGAGCAATTGTTAATTCGTTTTTGACATTTTGATTTAAAAATGTTGCTGTATTATAAAAATAGTTAACTACTGTCAATGATGATAGTCGACTATAGTCACGATTAGTCAATTAATCGTTGCAGCTTTAACATTTTCTCAAAAAAGTGCAAAAATATCTAGTTTTAAAGTTTTAATCAGCACTTTTTGTAGCATTTTTCACTCTAAAAGATTCAAGTTTGCATATTTTCTTAACAAAATTGATGATATTGCTGATATTTTTAAGAATCTGCCAAATTATATGCATGTTTTCACTGAAAGAACATTAGCATTTTCATTAGCTACACTTAGAAAACAAGCAATAGCCCAAGTTTTCCTTCAAACCCCTGAAAACAGCCGACATTTCGCCTGATAGATTTAGTGATATTGCACACGAATGACCAAATATTACGCACTGTTTGACCGAAGTGACTGACAAGAATGAAAAAACACTTTGTATTTGTGTCTGGATAATCTCTCTAAACTGAAGCATCGCAACAACTACACGCCTCTTATTTTGAACCTGTCAGATTTGTTCTTTCACAAATTCGCTAAATTGAAACAAACGCTTCGAGACGGGTGCCAAATTTCCAAGTCCGTCTCTCAGCGCTCTGACAAGACGGAGTTTCCTTTGATTCCTGAATGAGATTTCGATCGCCGGCGGCTAAAACACAACTGCCGTGCTCCTTTTTCAAAACTCACACGGGCTTTTTGAATTCAAATCATGTCGTTTCTCTGTTCCTCCACATGTAAATGCTTAGAGGAATTTCCCCAGATGCATATTGCTAATGACAGGCAGATGAAAGCGGGAAAGAAGACGCTTAGAAATACTATTAAAGACACACTAAACCCTGACAGTGACTACCAGCATTGCTGCATATCAGTGCAAAAGAAAGACCATTTTAATTAGCACCCAGGAGAAACAAATAGAGGATGAGTGAACAGGAAGATGAGAAGAAAGCCAAAGAGAGAGAGCATGAGAGAAAGGTGATTAAATTGAATTATTATCGGTGCGTAGACTTGAATAAAATGGGGTTTTCAGAAAATGACTCAAAGGTTTGAATAGACAGTTATAAATACTCGAGGAGCAGACAGTGAATGGCGGGCTGTATTTTTTGGTAACATTGCAAAGGTTTTTCGATTTTTAGTTGTCATGGTACATTATTGATTGGGATTTCAGAATAATAATAACAAAATGTAAATATTATAACGTTACAAAGTCTTTAAAAGTATCATTAGGACATGTTTATTGACAATTGTAAGGGAGATAAGTAGTAGAGATAAAGTATTTCTGAGATTCTGAGCCAATGAAAATAATCTACACTTTTTAGATTTTGCCGCAAAAGAGAATAAATAAAGTTGACGTTATACTGCTGCTGATTACATACAAACGTTTTAGGACAGGAGCACGAAGTTAAGCAAGCAACTAACCCTACAGGGCCCAAACTGATGGAGATAATTGATTTATACTGTGATTGTTTGCTAAAAAACACAATTATTGTGTGATATGATATAATTTGACTGTTTTAAATTTAAAAATAGATAAACAACAAACTAAACTGTAAAAATTTCTTTCTACTTTTTTGCTTCATGGTCTCAAATATGACAAAAGATGACAAATTTCTTGCAAACAAGAAAAGAGCAACAAAAACAAAGTTCTTAAACAATATAGATGTGATCTCGGAAACAGTGGAAATTACTGTAAATATATACGATTTAACACTTTTTATTGTTTTATACTTCAATATTTGTGACTGATGTAGACTTTAGACTTCAAGCTTTACTGTAGAATGTAGAGATTATAATTATAAGAAAAAAAGAAGATTTTATGAGATCATATTAAAATCATAGCACCATATTGAATCTATTTTTAAACAGAAAACTGTAGTGAAATTAAGTTAAATAACACAATAAACCAGTCAAATGAATACAATAACAGTTGATTTGAAATGTTTTGCCAGATAAAAATATTACACAGCAAAATAGTAGTAGTTATAGTTGAGTTAGAAAGTCTTGATTTCAGGATATTATTCTTACTATTCTCACTATTTATTTGATGGAACTAGATTATTTTACTTGTTTCAAAAAGTTTCTGACTTGTTTCAATCATTACTTCTTGCTTCAAACCAAATTATCTGCCAGTGGGTTATGATAATTTTACTTCCCTCAAATTTATTTTCTTATTTTAAGCTAAATTATCGCATGATCAGTCAGAAAAACCTTGAGACCAGTGAAATATTCTGCATCACAAACGCAATTAAATCTCATCAAGTCAAAACTAGAAATAGAAATGATAAATCCAAGTCATTTTGTCACGTTGGTGTTTGGGTTCCTGGTCGTTTAGATGTGTTTTTTCGGGGTCCTGGTGTGAAACATTTAGAAAAGCTCTTGTAGAGTGTCAAAGTTACCTTGGCGAGGCCGGTCTTGCTGTCCGTGATGTGGCTCCAGTCTTTCCCGTTCAGGCTGTGGGCCAGTTTGTATTTCCGGACAAAGGCTCTGTTCTCTGCGCTGGTGCTGCCCTCCAGCCCCCGAGCACCCTGGGTAATGATGCCCCGCACCGTCTTTGGGACCCCCAGATCCACCTGGAACACAGAGGAAGTGAGAGAGAGGCAAGAGTCAAAGCAATGAAAGGTGGAGTCAATCGATACGGCAGCAATTTATGTTTTGTTTTGGGTTTTTTATGATTCTTCTTGCTTGCAGTGTGAGAAAGCTTATGAAAATTGACAGAAGGAATTGTCAAAAAAGTCAGTAAATCTGCACGTTATAATGTGAAATATCGTTGTCCATCGCGAATAACTATAAATTGTCTGCAAAGTATCTTGATAGAGTAGATAATTTGCTTAAAAATGTCAGGTTTATAAGCAGTTACTGTGCAATACGCATGCAATTTGGATACAACATGGAAAAACAGGATAAAATAACAGTGAAGGAATTTTTAAAAAAACAATAAATTAAATGAAAAAGGGGCACCACTTTATAATAACTGTACCTTAATTAACAAAAACATTAACAAAGACTTAATTCATAATGAACAAATCGTTTATTAAGAATGGTTAAGGCTTAAATACTTGATTACGGAGTCAAAGTATAAAGTGGCAGCCATTTTTAATAAACTTTGTCCTTTAGGAATTAAGTATTTATTCGGGCTTTGTTAAGGCTATTATAAAGTGTTACCAAAATATACAATGTCCATCAACAAAACATTTCTGAAAGGTTTTGCACAGACAAACTTCCCATTTCTATTTGTCACTTATTCATTATAGTTTGACTCAACAAATCCTTTAATATTTTTATTTACACAATATTAAAGGTGGGGCACCTAATTTCACACGACAAAACCGGTGAGTTACATTATAAACATTATGAAAACTGTCAAACTGGGAATAAACAGGCAACATTTTGAGTAAAATCTTAAATATAACCATATGTTTTAGTGAAATGTGTCATCTAATGTTGAAAGTCATGTATGGAAACTATATAAAAAGACCTCACATGACTACCTTTGAAACCTTTTCTACCATAAACTGTGGAATATAAAGGTATAACCAAGATGTTTCCTTCAGTGCTCATGATTTGTCAGGAAAAACTGTAAACAAAACCTGAACATTAAGGTGAGAGTACCTGCAGCCACTCCTCTCCGGCGATGGGCTGTGTGGGGTTTGGAAACCATCCCGAGCGACTGGCCACGAGCCTCGCCGCGCCCAACGAGCCGTGCAGGTCCCTCATGGACGAGGACGAGATCTGGGAGTCAGGGAGGAGGCCCGACATCATGCCCTGGAGCTCAGAACACGGAGCGTCTGTGGACAAACACACGAAAACACTTGATTTAACTCCATTGTCAACATTAGCGCACCTTTGTTACTGAGAAATCTGATGTAATTCGCTGTGAAAGTTTATTTATTTAATTCATAGCACAGGTGGATGTTTTCCATTTGGGTGCGTATTATGAATTTAGGCACGTTTTTGATTTGGTTGTGCGTACAGTATTAAAGTCCATATGACACTTTAGACGACACATTTCACTAAAACGTAGTGAACATGATTATATTTACGATTTTACTAAACATTTTGTCCATTGGTCCCCAGTTTGACACTTTTTGGGAAGTTTATAACGTTACTTCCTGGTCATGGGCAGAAAATATGACATAGATAAAGGTAATTCTACAACTGTTACCTAGCAACCATTTTGAAAACAAGGGCCAAAATCCATAAAAAATACACAACAGTTAGGAATTGACAATAAATAATACTTAATAATACCTTTATTTTATTGAATGATGGTTTAAACTGTCCGAAAAATGTGTCAGTTACGTTTAAATTGTCCTTGTAGTTTTGATGGCACGTCGCTTGTTGATGACATCACAGAGGGATTCCATTTTAGACCTCAGCTCTACTTCCTGTCATTTTAAACATTTATTCTTCTAAATTTCCTCACAAACTGCATCTTAACTGATGTAAAACTATAAAAAACTATTTACCACATGTGCCCTCCATCCAGACTGAGTCATAATTAAACAAAAATGAGAACCTGTTATATATGTTTTGTATAAAGAGACCATCTGTGACATACACAAAAGGCATCCCAAACAAAATGAATGAAAAAGAGCAGAAAGAAGTGTGATCTTCCCTCTTTTTCAACATTTTAAAAAGTAAAATCTAATCTTTCTTTTTACATTTTGAGTTTGTGTTTTCAGCTATTGAGTGTAAATACGACGGCAGAAGTGGGTCTTTCGCTCTGCCATTTGCACATTTTGAGAAAGTTACCTTTTTTTTCATTCATTCATTCATTTTCTACCGCTTATTCCCGTTAGGGGTCGCGGGTGACTGGAGCCTATCCCAGTGACTTTGGGCCTTAGGCGGGGTACACCCTGGACAGTGGCCAACTCGTCGCAGGGCTGACACAGAGACAGAGACAAGGACAGACAAACATTCACTCTCACATTCATACACAGAAAGTTACCTTAAATAATCTTAAACCTTGACATAATCTTGAATTGACAAAAAAAAAGACAAACAAAATAAAACAGAGAGAGTAATATAACAATAGTATTCACTTCATTATTGAAAGCGTTTTGTTTAGCTGTTTTGCCGCACAGCTACAAGGTCATGGTTTCAATTCCCTCTTAGTGAGGTTTAATCCGGTGAAAAGCTTGTATATTCCTTCCACGATGACATCAATTCAACGAGATTAAACATAAAATGCTTTCTCAGATGCCTTATTTAGCCAAAAGCAACCGACGAACCCTTATTTTCTGTAAAACATGTCGCTGAACGATCACATTATATTATTTTTACGTGTCCAGCGCATTAGCATCTTGTACCACCCCATGTATTATCTTCATCCTGTTATTAAGAAGACGGATAACTTGAGCAGAGCCTCCGATGTGGACGGGACCTGAGGGAAAAGAGCCGGGGAAATCCCTAAGTGAGCTAATGAAAGCGTGCAGTAGATCAAAGTCGTACTATTTATTACCCTGAATAGTGTCTAACTATAGAGTCTAATGCTAAAACATGTCTTTTAAATGGGAGAAAGGAGAGGGAGAAGGTTCCATTTGGTGCGTTTGGGCCCAAGAGAATCGTCGATAAGCCGGAATTTAGTTTGATTTTTGGTTTGTTGCAACTGCAAACGGTATATTTTATTTCTTCTATCAATGTTTTTGTGTATTATCCTTGATCACACTAAAATATCAATGTGTTTGGTTGAAATGAAACGCTTTATCCACCAAGTGTTTCACAAGTTGCCAGTAGTCCAGATGGTCAAAATGCATTGGTAAAGAATTGTTAATATAGTTTAAAACAATCTTTCTGACGCCTTATAATGTTGGATTCACAGTCAAATAATTATTCTTTGGACTAAACCAAAACAAAATCAAGCCTAAAGCAGAACTGAACTGAAGTGACTAAACCAGGACATAGTTAATCTTAGTAGTAATAATCTATTTGTGCGATTTGATATCACATGATAATAAAAACAGGCTTTTCTTTAGAATGTTATTCTCAACATTAAACAAAAGTAGTTTATTTGATATTTTCATTTCAGATCTTGATTTTATGTTTATGCTTTGTCACTTTAAGTCGCATTTTGTTGCTTTCAGTTTTTTTGTGTGCTTTTTTAGTTGCATTTTTGTTGCTTTGAGTCTTGTTTTTGTCGCTTTTAGTCATGATTTTGTTGCTTTTAGCCGCATTTTTGTCGCTTTGTGTTGCGTTTTTGTTGCTTTTAGTCGCGTTTTTGTCACTTGTAGTCACCTTTTTGTCACCTTTAGTTACGTTTTGTTGCGCTTAGTTGCGTTTTGGCGCTTTTAGACAAATTTCCCTTACTTTTAGACGCATTTTTGTCGCTTTTACTCGTGTTTTTGTTGCTGTTTGTCACATTTTTGTTGCAGAACACGTTTTAACAAATCTAAACTACAGGGTTAGCTGTTTTCATGCAGAACAGAACAGTATATCTTGTTGTTTGCAAGAAATGATTGCGCCTCAAAAACCGCACCCGATTTGCTAAACGCGTCCGTTGAAACTGCGATGCGATTTGGATTAACTGTGCAGCCCTCATTCAAAAGGAAACCAAGACTGGACCGGGACGTCACAAAGAAAAACAAAACTCAACCTTCCTTTCCCACTGAAGCAACAGCCACCCCACATTTTGAGCACCGCTGCCAGTCCAGAGCAGACATTTGAGTGACTATTGTGAACATATTGAACGTAGAGGAGGTATATAGAGTTGATCAAGTGATAGAGAAAGGTCAGATGGTTTAAAAGGGCAGAAGAGAGAGGACATGCACAGACTCGGGGGGCGAGCAGCGACAGTGAAGGGTGAGCCTGATTGATGGTGACATTCGCGAGGCCTTGGTGCAAATGAATGTTTAATGTGGAGACCAAGAGCCAGCGCTGCTTTAGTAAATAATGAATCGGCAGTAAACAACCGCGGCGTTCAGAGCCGGGCAAAGTGATTAGCAACGAGCTGCATTGTTGTTTGTACTGCAATCGTGTGACAGGGAGGGAGGACTCTAGGGGGCGCCGTGAAGAGATGGGATGAAGAGGTTGTGCGGCTGGTGGAAAGAGCAAAAATTGGCCCTGGTCAGCTTACACATGAGTTTCAGAGTGACATGTAAGGCTGTAGTCGACTAAAGAAATTCTTGGTCGACTAAAGACCTGGTTTATCGACCGGTTAGTCGACTAAAAGAAGTTGAGAAAAAATATATCTAAACTATATATATCAAAAAAAACAAAACTGCGTTGGAATTCATGCTACAACAAGAATTTATGCAGAAAAGTACTAATAAACAGTGTATTTATGTTAGATATTATAAGTTTGATTAAACTTATGATTTACGCCAAAATCTTCAGCTGAATCACTCATATCTTCACCTTTTGTTTTTGGCATTTAGCTATCTTAGTGCTAATAAGGGCTTGAGTTAAGAAATATCTATCTTAATTTTAAATTTTTAGATTTTTACCATCTTAAAATAAGAGAAGCTGTGTTTTTCCTTTTAATTTCAAGCGTAGTAGCTTTTTTTCTTTTACTCAGTTCTTCTGTTTTTGTTATTTTGAGTAAAACAAGACATTTTAAGCTTGTTCCATTGACAAATATTTTTAAAAGGCAGTCAGAAAATCTTCAAATCAAGATAAATAATGTTTAACTCAAACACTTAATCATTTATTATTTTATTTAAGATTTTATTTTATTTTTAAAATCTAGATAAATTAATTGGTCGACTAATAATAAGGCTGGTCGATTAAGACACCATCGACCGATTAATCAACCAGACGACTAAAGGATCACAGCCCTAGTGATTTGGAACATTTAACAGTTAGAAAGAAAGAAAATATGAAATGACTGGACTCATATAAATATAAGTAGACGCGACATTCATAGCAACTCAGCTAGTACGGTAAGATTTGAAAGACTCTATCTATCTATCTATCTATCTATCTATCTATCTATCTATCTATCTATCTATCTATCTATCTATCTATCTATCTATCTATCTATCTATCTATCTATCTATCTATCTATCTATCTATCTATCTATCTATCCATCCATCCATCCATCCATCCATCCATCCATCCATCTATGTATCTATCTATCGCATTATTAAAATCTACCCTTACCACTTATTTTGATGAGGAAGCAAATTTATGATTTAATTATAAAGCTCAAAGAAGCAACTTTAGCATCATTTATGACACGTCAAAGCACTTCAATATATTCACTGTTACTTTTATCATCATCATGCTTTTACTACAAAAAAATTGCAAAATAATGCTGGTCCCAAGTCTGAATAAACGGGTGAAAGAAGAAAATTGCGAAGCCTCACGCTGATTCTTTGGTGTATGTCTCCAAAAGAAAATTCAAGAGACTTGATCATACATTTCTGCGGCAGTGAGTAACCAACGCAGTGACAGCTAGGACAAAATTACACCTTGAATCTTACATTACTTCCCATAATGTCACCAAAAAGCAGAAAAATGCTGCTATCTCTCCTCCGCACATAAACAGACCGCCAGTGGGAACAGTCTAATCCCTGCACCACCCATAAAGCTTTCATTCAGTGACATACCATTAACTTAAATCACACTTTTATGTCCCTCTCTCAACTTTTCCTCCCACTTTTTACCTATACTTTTTCATTTTCCTCGTCTTACGTCTACGCTGCACCTTGTTCTTCTCACCTCGCTCGCTCGCTCTTCTCTTCTGGGTTTGATCTCATTCCGACGCAGCCCGGGGCATCTATCAATCATTTATTTTTAGTGCCTTTATGATATTTCTTCCTCACGCCGCGCTCTTGTGAGGAAAAGGCCAAGTGGAGCCTCGTCGGTGGTGGGTTTTTCCAGGTTTAGTGGAGTAGAATTGGACGCAGTGGGAAGTGAGTGGGCTGAACTTCACAGGGAAACGAGACCTACCATGTTTTCGGGCTTTGTGTGCATCTGTACAGTGTAAGCTCACGGGAGGGCGGCTCTTAAAGGGATAATGCCAGTGTTTATATCGGAATGACTGTATTTGTGAAGTGAACGTGAAGAATTCCAAGAAAGCACTGGTGAAAAACAAACTGTGAACCTTCATGTTGATAGATGACCACTGAGACATTGATGTTTCTTGATAATTTGATTGTTTATTAACGGATTTCTTTTGTGTTCTGCTGATACTGTGATGTCAAGATTATCAGTTTAATCGATGGTTGTGATCATTCAGGTCATGATATAATCATAGAAATGTAAAAAAATCACGATAGTACTAATTTCTAATTTCAGAAGCAAAAATAGGTATATGCAATTATATCCAGTCTAAAAAAAAACATCTAAATGTAAAGTACTTTTATCTGGCTGTGTTTGTCACATTAACGTTATTTTGTCATTCAGAAAGTTTGATTTTGAAAAGCTGGGAACAAAGCTGTGTATTTGTAATGAATTAGACAATCAGACTGAAAGAAAATGTAAGATTTTACTGTTGTTCTAGTTACCAAACAAACTGAAGTAAACAGAAGTTTTTTTTCCTTGGCCAATCATGACTTTTTGATTCAAATTTACGTTCCGTACTTTACCTTCAAATCAAAAATAACTAAATATGGCTTTAAATCTTAATTTCATGAACATGAACAAGACCCTTTAAACCAGCACAATTTGACACAAAACATTTATTCCTACAAAGTCTGAACTCGGCTCCAAATCAGACCAGACTCAGAATCAGATAATAGAGGTTCAAATATGATGTAAAAATAAGACTAAACTTGTTCAAAATGACTTTAAAAATCTATATCTCAATAGAATCCACGAGAGCGACAAAGACTACAACTGCAGCTACCCTTTATATATAACTTGTGATTCAATAGGCGCACCGTGACTGTATGCGTTTCATTTCTCAGTTCCTTCCACAGTCATTACAATGTATGACTCACTTCTACTATGTCTGATTCAAGGATCGGGTTTGAAAGAATAGAATATGTAGGTGTCGGCTGTCGAGCGTTTCCCTTTTCTCTCAGCTTTAAAGTGAACTTATATTGTATGATGCGCTGCCCATTTTCCACAACAAAATAATGAGCCTTTATTTTATTCTTCTAAAAGGTTTTCCCAGACACTCGCAGCAGCCTTAACATTATATGCAATGATTCACTCACTCCACACAGTTTTGAGAACAGTCGCACACAAACCATAGTCGAACAAAGCTATGGACGGGGCTTATACTGCAAACTTTACCCTTATGTGAGAGTATTTATAATTAGTAAATAGTATTAGTAAAGTATGGTTCTCTTTCTTGTAGATCCATCATATTAAAGGACACAATTATGCATTATTTGTGTTTTTATTGGCCTTTGAACATGCTCTTGAGGACTTTTGCTTTGGCATTTCATGTTTCAGAACTTAACTTTCAGGTGTTTCCTCTTCAGGTTTTCGGGATTGTTGAGCGGAAATAAGCAAAGCTAGCTCGCTAAAATAAGCAGTCAGTGGTGGTAAGTAACTTTTACAGTGGATATTTTTTACTTTTGCTTCATTAACTTTGAATGCAGGAATCTGTACTTTCTACTCACTTTCTACATGTTTTAATTGGGCTGAAAAATATCCCGAATGTTTTTTTTTTTTTTTTTTCACAGTCGTGGTGACATTATGCCTAAAGGTTTTGAGTTCAAGCCACAGTAATGAAAAAACAAAAATATATACTTAAAATTCCCTAGAAAAACGTGAAATTGATTGGATTTTCAAGTGTTCAGCACAATTCTCTGTCAAAAACGCTTTAACAGTTCTCAAAATCTGAGCGAAATACTTTTACTTTTTATTCTTTTTATCCTTTACTCTTTTTACATGCTACTTTTACTTTTACTTGAGTTTTTTTGCACATGTATCTGTACTTTTTCTTTAGTAACAAAATGAAGCCGTTGTAATGAACAATTTGATGGCAGAAATGCTCAAAACAAGTCTGGCAGTGGTTTATGAACTTGGATGGATTTCTATCTTTGACGTCAAAAATCTGGGAGAGTTGAAACTGAGCGTTTTCTGAGGCCCTGCCAGATTAACAAAAGAAGCGTAAATGAAACCCAGACATAGCTTTAAAGAAGAAACCAATGTTGAACAGCTTTAAAAAGTTAATTTTAATCGATTTGTGTCTTTTGCTTTGCTGTATTCCCTCTCGACGACAGACAGTGGACAGTCGTGATGGATCTCTCGGTGCAGTAGAACAAATACGCCCCAGAAAAAGCTCAGAACCATGTGATCTAATACAATTTGAGGTGCGTTTGCAAAAAGGTGAAAAATATGCCGCCTTCCTGTCTCCCTCCTCTCCCCCACACGCACCCGCCGTACAATCCTGTTTGATTTGGAATGGCGTGGGTGCCGAAATAGCCCTCCTTCGATAAGAGCCATATCTATCCCCGTGAATGGCCACTACAACGGCAGCGGGGAAGGCCTTAACCCAATAATGATACAGTCGCACGCACCAAATGGATTCTAGTCTTTTTCTATCCGCAGCCGAAACAGAAGCACACAGACGGCCTAATTAAGTTTTATCTATTTATAGTATTGAAGCTGATTATGCCGTTCGAAAATGGTGTTTGTTTGCCGGTGCAAGAGATGAAAGCCGATGCTATCACCTGCACAGCGAGCGTAGTGTTATTCTATTAGATGGGTGAGAGAGGGGGGGAGAAAAGGGGATCTGAAAGCAGGAGAAGGGCCAGGGCAAAGTGTCATGGAGCGTAAGAGCAGCTGGCTTTGTGCGCCGCAGAATAGACTGACAAAAGAGCTGAATACATGAATGCAAGTAATGGAGATTAATAGAGGAGCTAATATGGGAATTATCATTAGATTGTGTTACGGAGAATGGGCGCTTTGTGAGAACCTGTTGAGAGGAAATGTATTAAAGGGATTATGGGAAATGTGTAAATGAAGAGGGGTCTGTATTTTATGTTTCAGATACGGAAGTGGCCTTGACGTTGTTGGTCCTAATTGATGCCTTTTGAGGATATTATACAATCAGATCTGTCACGATAATTACTATATCGACTTATCGTTCGGTTTATGATGATGGGGCAATATATTTTGGACCTCAGTATTTATCGTGTGTGCAGCTTCTTTGTAACTGTGGGGAAATTATTGTTGTTTTTCCATTTTACAAACATATTTGAGCTGAAGAGTGCCGTTTGAACAGTCCTGAGAAGTCTATGGTTGTGCGTCTCACCTGTGATCTGACAGCCGTACAGCTCAAATCTCAGGGCGATCCCGTTCTTCCAGGTCTGCGGTCTGATCCGGACAAAGCGGGCCAGGACGGGCTGAGGGATGCGGTTCAGGACCACCTCTGTAGGGTCCGTGTTGGCGTGGAACACCTGCGGAGAGGAGATATCAGTTATAAAGACGAAAGCTTCTACGATATCCATGCAACCAAGTGAAGCTCGAAATCACATGACAAATACTTAGAAAAGCGTTATTTGTGTTCAGTACAAGACCCCAAAGACAAAAGGAGTATTGTGTAACTTTTCTGGTGGAGCATCGTAGAAAGGGGTTCAGAGGTTGTCATCCGGACGCCGTTTAAAGATCGAGACGTTTCGACTTTTATCCAAAAGTCATTGTCAATCAGAGAGCTGGTATGGGAACCTGTGCCTTATATGCTACTCTAAGTAGTGGGAGTCCGGCCCCCAGGGAGGAGTCACTGCACTCCTGTCTTTGTTATAAGATTGTTTGTTTGTCACCTGAGACTTGATTAATTGGTCTATCTTGTTGATTAATGGTTGGCCTCACCTAGTTTCACCTGTGTCTAAAGGTCTATTGTTATCTTGATAGCTGGCTGTTGCTCCCTCCTCACTACTGATTGCCTCATTAGCATTTGACTGGTCTATTGATCTGGACCAAGGTGTGAGAATGCTGTCATAAATTTTGGCTAAATTAAATCTTAAGCCCCCATTCCTGTTCAGGGAAGGATTTTCTCTTTTTACAAAAATGGCCTCCTTTACTCCTCTTTCAAACCAGTTCTTCTCTCTGCTCAAAATCTTCACCTCACTGTCCTCAAACGAGTGATTTGTAGCTTTTAGGTGCAGATGGACTGCACTCTGCGGTCCGGTGGAGGAACATCTTCTGTGTTGGTACAGCCTTTTGTGCAATGGCTGTTTTGTTTCTCCTATGTAACGTCCTTTTCTGGTGGAGCATCACATCACCCAATTGTACAGGTGCTAGTACTTTGCTTATAATGTTTCACTGTATAGCATTAATTTTAAAGTCTATATGACACATTTAAAAAAATACGTATGTAAAAATGTATAAAACATTTTGCTTATTTGTCCCCAGTTTTTATAACGTTTATAACTGTTCTTCATGGTTGGACATGTGCAGCAAATATGACATAGTTAGAGGTAATTCTACAACTGTTACCTAGCAACCATTTTGAAAACAAGGGCCAAAATCCACATAAATTACACAATAGTTATGATTTGACAAATAATATTATCTGATAAGACATCTGTTTTGTTTAATGGTGTCAGTTGTGTGTAAATTGTCTCTATATTTTCAATGGCATGTCGCTTTTTGATGACATCACTACTTCCTGTCATTTTTTACTTTTATTTTTCAAAATCTCTTCCCAAACTGCAACTTCACAGATGTAAAACTATAAAAACATTTACCACAGCTGCCCTCCCACCAAACTAAGTCAGAATTATAATATCATGATATGCTATGATTCATATAGAAATTGGTGATCAAATAAGACCGACGGGTTAAATCGGGGCAGAGGTGACCCAGCTCCAAGTAATTTCAGCATTTTTAGGTATTCTGGGGCAATAAAAGAATTATAACTACAATAAAAGTTGGCGAACCCACCACATGAGAAAAGTTAGATAGTGCACCTTTAATTTCAGTCTTGTTCTTAGCTGCCACCATCTGTCTGTCAGCGTCAACCAATCACAGGCTGCCAAAGTAGACCACAGACCACTTTCAAAGATTAACTGGCATCAGATCGAAATACTAATGATTTTAAGTCGTTAGAACAAAAAAATAAGGTACACTTTTGAATTTTCAGGATAGAAATGTCAGTTACTTTGCTTTTCTAAAACAAAGGATGAAAATAATACAATTTGAGCTTCACAAAATTTACAATTTGTGTAACAGCATGTAATATATCTGTAGCTAAAATGAAAAACTATTGAGGTCAGAATTTCTTTACATTTGTCGAGTAAAAACTAAGAATCATGATTGTGCCATAATCAAAAATGCATCAAAAGATTAAATCACATAAAATACAATTGTAAATGTCTTTTTTAATGGGATATTTTGCCTCCAGTTCCTTCCAATGTATGTCTTTACACACTTTTAAAGTTTATATTAGGTCTGCAATAAGTTAATCGATTAATCGCAACTAATTGATATAACCCTAACCCTAATTGAAATAATTGTCAACTAATTTAGTAGTAAACCGGTCTATGCATACATTCTAAAACATGTCTTGAGCTGAGAAAATAAGTTTTATGACTCAAATTAAGCCACAATTGCATACAAATTATGCAGAAAATGTGTAAATTCAGTGTATTTCATGAAAACACTTGTTTAGCCAAAAATGTACTCCACCAGGTCCTCAAACGGCTCCACTTCAGCTTCATCTGGGTCCAATTTAGTAAAAATCTTTTGCATTCTAAACAGGAGGATCTCTCTACACTGGTGGACTGCTCCTCGTCCACCTGGAGGAACTCTTTAAAGCCACCTCCCTCTTGAGTGGTTCTGGCTCCACAGTCCAAGTGGATGCGTCAGTCCTAGTTCATCTGCAGCCTGTCCGTCCGTGGGAGTAGGATCTCTCCTTCACTGTGGTTCTCCCCGAGGTTTCTACTTTTTCCCATGGGGTTTTTTGTAGTTTTTCCTCGCCGCGAAGGAGGGTCAAAGGCAGGGGCATTCTGGGACAGTTATCTGAACTGCTTTTACCTGTGGCCCATCGAGGCAACTGTTGTTGTGATTTTGGGCATTATAAAAATAAATTGATTTGATTTGATTTGACAACTAATCGATTAATTGAAAGAATAATCGCTACACTTATCCATTTCCATGGCAACAGCAGAAACACCAGCCTCCAAAGCCGTTCCATTTTCACCTTTTTACTAACTTCTTGCCTTATCTTTCCCACAATTCTCAAAATAACATAATTCGTGGTAGCATCAGACCGCACAGTATCACAACTTTTCGCCACAAACACCACAACCCAACTCCGTTTCCCATCAAAGCTGACAAACCCCACAGTGTCTTAACGCAAAAACCCACTCGCCCGTAAACAACCCACGGTGTCGCTTTCCCACCGCCCGCTTTCCTTCCTCTCATCACTTTGACACTTTCATTCAAACATATCGTTTTTACCGAAGAAAAGCCCACTCTTCTTTTCAGCTGACGGTGCCCTCCCGCTCCGTCGCTGTCACACACACACGCAGAAAGACTTCCACCGAAAACGCGCACGGATCCAGATAAAAAAGGAAATTGAATGCGGCCGCTCGTGGCTGCAGGCGGTTTTTGCATCTCTTGACACCGGGACTTCGTATCTGAGCCGATCAGACGGAGCGTCACTGCTCCCGCTGCCTCCATGTGTGACTCCGGCTTTGTTTGACACACAGTCCGGCTTCTGTTTGGGAGTCTTTATTGTGTGAGTTTGTTTGTTTTTTTTTGCCTGAAAATGAAATTGCTATGTATAGAAGTGTATAGACAGGAAGGACACCGGCAATAGGCAATATGCAAAGTTATTATTGTGTTTGGCTCGCTGTGTTTCAAATGTTTCTTGGAGATAGTGAAGTTTCGGCCACATAAAGTTGCAGTGGATCTGTTTATAGTCTTGTCTAGTCTAGTCATGACTTAAAAAAACGCTTTTCAAATCCATAACGTTGGAAAAATAACAGGGCGGTCAGTGTTAATCAACGTTTTTGTCAATGTCATACTTTTGTTGACTAAAACTAACTAACTCTAAGAAGAACTATAAGTAAAAGGTCATTGTGAAAACATTCCGAAGAGATTCAGGCAGCGTTCATATTTGTACATACACCACATCAAAACTGGGACTATGAAGTGAATAAAACAAGAACTAAACCTAAACTAGACCAATACCAAGCCAGAACAAGAACAGGACCAAACCAAGTCTATATCTGGACTAAATTGGGCTCAAACCAGGTCCAAATCAGGACAAGTGTGAACACACCATAGAATGTAAAAGAAAATGTTGTATGTTGTTTGATTAATTTCTTGAAAGCATTGAAGGATGGGTCAAATGAAACGTACAAATTTCCTTTTGAGGACAAACTGTTCACTTTTAAACGCTTAACACTGTCTGATAAGGCACTGCATAAAGAACTTCCATGATACAGAAACAAATTACATCCAATTGTATAAGTTATAAGATCAAAAAATAGAGCTTTATGTAACTTCTTTGTTTCTAATGGTCGGTCAGCACTGCAGGAGTTTGGTTCACTTTTGGTTTTGCTCAATTTGCTCAAAAAGTTAGCTTAACATAAACATGCTGTAATCCACCCAGACTTTGTGTCACATCCAGTATATTTTTCACTCATTTGGATCACAACAAAGTTTCTTTTATACACTGCAGCTCTACCAACTATAGTCTGCACCACGGAGGAGTTTTGCCTCATTACAAAGTTTCAAATGCTGTTTTCCTCTGTTCTCCCATCAGTTCAAACCAGTGTTTATAACATGGAGTAAAACGCGGTTCAGCGCAGCCAAAGGCCCTGCAATTACTTGCTTGGCTACTCTTTTATAGATGTTCACTTTGTTGTCGATGTGTGTGCGAGTAAATTAGCTATTTTTCCTCATGTTCCCAATCCATTAAACCCGCGTGTTCCTTCAGGGTCGACGGAATCTGGATGAAAGGATTTTGTGAAGGGAATTGAACCCTCAACTCCCAAGTCACACACACACTAGTGGACTGGTGCCCTTCCACTGGCCTTAATGCTGCACTGTGACGGAGTAAATGATGGAAAAATGCCTAAAGGCCTCGGCAAATCTAATGGGATCGCGGTGGATAGATGTAATTACGAGTGTGCGAGTCTCGAGCCGCTGTGTTGAAGTGTAATTATGAAGTCTCCAAGTGAGGAGCTTTGGAGGCTGCAGGGAGATTTCTGATTTCCCCTGGCTCAAAGCGAAACATTCCTTCAGCAACGCATTACCAACAACACCCTCCCACCGAAAATACTGTCGAAACTATGAGTGGATGCAGTGGAAAGCCTCTTCAATCATTACTTTGATTTCTGTGTTCCTAATAATAGCGATGAAAGAAAATGCGCACAAAAAGACACACGGATTGATTGGTATGGACTACTGGAGCTGGAAGGACTTGTTACACTGATCCTTTGCAAACTGAACGCCTGCATTCTATAAGCTGGTACTATTTCATATGTTGGCGAGTTAGCGTTAGCCAGCAAACATCCCAAACTATGAAGAACCAGAGCTGTTTTGGCGATTGACAACAACTCGACCAAACAAGACTAACATCAAAGTCCTGTTAGAAATCTTTACGGTGTAGAAGTGTTTTATGATGTTTACAGATTTCGTGATTAGCACAGATGCCGCTAAATGTGGGAGAAAATAGCCAGTGCCAGTCACTACCAGTTCACCTCTTGATATCTTTGCCTTTGTCATCAGAGGTGCATGAATCCTTACAGCGGAAGCAAAGCTGGACTGGACTAGACTGGAATAGACACAATCGCAATGTCCTAGGGTTCATGTCTCTGGATCCTGTACTGGAGGAAATAAACTTCTCCTGCATTAGAACTCCAGCCTCCTCTTTCAACGCTCGAGTTACTTCAATTTATTCTGAAACACTAACAACCACATACTACACATCTTAAATCTAACATTGTCCTGGACAAATTCCTGCATAAATAGAGTGGGCAACAAGTATTTAACCGTGAAAGTTACATTTTATTTCATCAAGCTCCACAAAGTCTACTTTAATAAGTGACCTTTAGGATGGGCTCTGTGCACGACAACACTGGGCTAGCTTTAAAGATCCAGCTCAGTGTTAGTACCTCCTGTTTCTATTATCCATGGGGTTTTAGCTAAGTCAGTCTAACATTAATAAATACTAAAAGATCAGGCAGTGAACGGTGAATTGGATATCTCAACATGTTAAATGCTTCACCAAAGGACACTTGTGTGTTTATAAAGGGACGTGTTTGTGTCTCAATGCTAATGCTAATTCTATTGTTGTGGCATAAAAATGTATATATAATAATTAAAATAACAAACTGAAATAATCTTACCATCGTAGTCTTTACTTTAACGTTTAATTGGCTTATTTTATATTTTACATTTCAATAAAAGTTAGCATTAGGTGTGAGAAATTGTTAGCTTAGCCAACTGCTGCCGCGCACAGAGCTGGAAGTTCAATCTTTATTCATTTTATGGATTTAACATTTCTCGTCACAGAACAAGAAGATAACTTGATCCTAATATCCTAATAGCCGTGTTATCTTTCACGTGAACATCTCCTACGTTTACGATGTCAAGAGGGGCCTAAAAACAATCTGCTAATGTCCTGAACGGTGGCTGATCGGTGCCTGTCTGTCTGTGAGAGGACGGGTTTTAAAGGTGCCATGTTTCCATATAGTGTTAAAAGACAAGAGCAGGAGACAGACGCTCTGAAGGTGAACAGGTGCTCACTTCTTCACACCTACGGGCTATTTCTGTCTGCTTATATCACCCGACACGTGGACAGTATCTGCCTCTGCGCAAAGGCCTTTTTCTACATAATTATTGTGATTGAAGAGGTTATAGGTATTTTTGTATTTTGTACAGTGTCAGCCATGTTTTATCAAAGGACAAAAGTGGCTTATAGAGTTGTCGTGATACTAACATTTCAATCTCAGCTTCGAAACTAGGAAATAAGATAAATACTCGACAATAGACAATAGACAGACACTTTTAACACAAAATAACAGCACCTTTCTTTCTGTTACTAAATGGTCATTTTCTAGACCCAATAAAGCTCTAGATCATTCTAAAACTGTTGAGGAAAGGTCCCACTTTGTCCTGTTTTTATGATATTTTCAGTATTGATGAGTATCTAGTTTCAATACTATTTTTAGCATCGAATAGTATTTGATTTTTGATACTTTTGACAACTCTAGTGTCTAGTTTGAGGGATAAAGTTGCATAATAAATCCAATAGGAACAAAATCTTTTATTGTTGAGATTTAAAAAAAAACAGTAAGTAGTAGAAGTTTGTTTCAGAAACTCTTTGTAACTTTTTCTAGTTTCCATGGAGATTGGTTGATTATTGATGTCATTAACAATATCTTATTTAATTGCACATTTTAATTGCAAAAATACATCTCCATAAATCTGACCTGTAACTCACTGATTTCACCTGCTTGTCTCCATGGCGATACAAGAGTTTAATGCCATACTGAGAAAGTTTACGAACCCCAAATCAGAAAGCTTAGACAATTTTAATTATTGAACATTATATTTAAAGGAGACATATGCAAAATCAACTTTAATGACCATGCTACGTCATCGTTTCTTCATGATTCATCAATTGTGTTTTAATTGATTTATGTTTGAATAATCCTCAGCTGCTACGAAATGTTGCCCCCACCCACTGCTCTCTACTACAATTTAACAAATTAGAGTTATTCATGTAAAGTTTTAAAATGTCACATAGCCACTTCAAAACTAAAAACTTGTAAATTACCATCTTGAAGAGGCGGGGCTTATCAGTTCTGCAGTTTTGAACAAGAAGTTAGTGAATCTGTTTCTATTACTAGACCGTTTTAGATCAATATTGCAGTTTATGATGAACAAAAGGGAAAATAATAATCTACTTATAGTAATAAATCAATATTAAGTGCCTGAAAAAAGCATAATATGTCTCCTTTAAAATGTCTAGATAGGGAATCTGTGGCTATAACAGATATTGACAATGATTGTTTTTTCTTCTTCTAATGAACTGTGAAACTCCTACACAGTATATGTTGTCGATTTGGCAGTTCTAGTAGAAATAATTCAGAGAGAGAAAAACACTTCTGTCTGACCAGTCTGAGTAAACCTCGTGGGAAACTCCAGTCCAGGTGATGCCGGAGACGGACTAAATAATTCAAATGTCCACCCTGTGCGTCTATGTGGGACAAGTTATAAAATAATAAACGTCTTCTGCCCGCGCTTCTCTTCGCATTTCCTCTTCGACTGTGGGGACCTCCATCTGTGTCTGACAGCCGAGCCTCTGACCCTTTCAAAATAAAACATCACTTCTAATGCAACCCTTTAGTCGCTTGTCTCAGCTTTTACTTTGTTACTATTTAATACTTTGACTTCAATTATTTATTTGTCTAACTTCCTGCAGCAGGCTTGGTTAGGCTTTTTACCCTTTTAAGATAACATAACCTTTATATATATATTTCTTTGTACCTGTCTTGCGGAATAAAATACACAGCAAACAGCAGAAGAATAAAAAATCTGAAATCGAGAACTATTTAAAAATATACCTTAATTTTAACAATTTAACAACAATATTAAAAGGTACCTTGAATAATTAAGATACAAAGGTTGTTGAAATCGTGTATCACTCCTTGTCTAGTCTTAGTTTAGTCCTGGTTTAGTCCTGTTTAAATGACAATTATGGACTATAGGCAAGAAGTTTTGGTTTGGTCCTGGTTCAGTCTTAGGGTGCGTTCACACTTGCACAAAGACCACATCAAAATTGGGATTAAACTGGGACTAAATTGAACTGGAACTAATCCTTGGCCTTAACCAGGACTGGAACAGGATCAAACAAAGTCTACATCTGGACAAAAACTGGACTCAAACCAGGACCAGTCAAGTGTGAACGCAACCTTATTTTAATCCAGGTTTAAATATTCTGTACATTTAGGTTAGACCTGGTATAGACCTGGTTTAGATCTGCTTTGGACCTGCATTAGACTATGGTTAGGACTTGTTCAGAGTGAATTTTGTCGCTGTATTGAAGTCCTGATTAGCCTGTAAACCCAGATTTTAACCTGACTAGGTTAGGTCTTTGTCGAGCCTCAATTTAGGCCTTTTTAGTTCTGGTTTGGATGCATTACCACTTGCAAAATCACATCAAAAATTGTGACAAAACCAACTACTAAATCTGGACAACACCAGGACTTATTTAGTACTAGAACAGGACCAAACCAAGTCTACTTTTGGACTTGAACTGGGCTAAAACTGGGACCAGTGTGAACGCACTCGTCTTTCAATTCAATTCAATTTATTTTTGTATTTTGTGCCCAAAATCACAACAACAGTTGCCTTGATGGGCCACAGCTAGAAAGCAGTTTAAATATTTAGCAACTGACCCTCTTTCTCAGCAAGGAAAAAAACAAAAAAAAAAGTCAGTTCATCCAGTGCAGAGAGTTCCTCCAGGCCTTTGGTAGACCAGTCGCAGACCTGATTTAGTATTGATTTGTTTAAACTGTATTGTGCTGTTATATATTAACAACACTTTAATTAGACTTAAGGCGAGACACTGCAGATGAATAGAATTAAAATGAAATGAGATTTAAATTTGAAACTTCTCCTACTGGATACAATAAATCTAATGTAATCTGTCGCCTTAATAAAGCATAAACAAAGACTAACTATACCCTAATTGCTCAACAAACTCATTACTAAGCCTTAATCATTCTTAATAAACTGTTCACAGAGAATTAAGTCTTCGTTCATGCTTTATTACATCAAATGATTATAAACTTGTTTGAAGTTCTTGCGTTCAGTTCAGCCGTCGCTCTCAAGCTTCTCTGGTCCGTGACAGCCTCGTCTCTGACCCTTTCCAAATAAAACGTCACACGCCGCACTTCTCACACCGCCCTCCGGCCTCCCGTGTCTGCTTTTACTTTTACATTTGTCACCAGCTCGTCACTCTTTCACCTCTGCGCCTCGTATTCCCTCGCTTCCTCTCCCCGCGCTCCTTCTTGGCGGCCTCCTCTTGACATCCATCCCGGCTCCTCGCGGCTACGACCTGCGACGCTTCCTTGGAGAGTTTTTGGTCAACACCCTCGCTCTGCTTTTCTCATTACGTTTCACTGGGAGCGCCGGTGTGCGGTGGTCCGCTCCATGCCCGGCTTTCCCCCGGTGACCACTTGTCCCCACTCCTTCACTCCGTAGCGTCCCCCCGGTGCGCACCTTTTGTCCTCCCCGTGCGCCACTCAAAAGCCCCAGCCTCATTTCCACCAGAGCCGAGCGAGAGGTTGGAAATCCAGAAATCGGAGTTGTTTTTCAGGATTGGGTGGAGTGAAGAAAGTGGAGAAAGAAAGGGTCGAGTGGGTTAAAGCCATGACTGGTTCTTGTCACACGAACTGGGGCTTGTGGTTGGATTACGATTGAGCAAATTTTGGAAACTAGTCTTGGATAAATGTCTTAGGCTGCGTTCACACTTGAACAAACATCAGAACTGGCACTAAAATGGGACTAAACCTGGACTAGACCAGGCCAAACCAAGACTAGAACTGGACAATATAATCATAAGGATACGTTCACACGACTTGCGAACTTCTCCTACGCTGTACCAAAAACTAATTCAACCAAATTGTTTGTGAGTAAAGATTCTAGATTCTACAAACATCACATTAAAATTAGGACTAAAAAAAGGACTAATTCAGGAAATGAACAAGACCAAGGATGAACCAGGACGAAATCAAATCTACATCAGAATGAAATTGGGCTCAAACCAGGACTAACAAGCGTGAGACTGAAACTGGACCAAAACTAGAACTAAACTAGGACTAAAACTGAAGCTAAACCAAGACTAGACAAGGATTAAAACAGGATTAGCGCAGGAGAAAACCAAATCTACATTATGACTCAAACTTTGTCTTAGCCCAATGGATGCCACGTTGTCAAAACCTTCATTCAAAATTACTCATATCTTGCTTTTCTCTTCCTATTATTTGAGTTTGCTGTATTGTGCGGATTAATCGATGGTTTCCAGTGCAATATTTTAACTAGTTTACACATTTGCAATAGAGGTGGAATAGATTTGTAAACATGTGCTGTGCAGTATGTTTGTTTAACAGAACTAGGACTGGATGCAATTCTAGGTGCCTCAGACTGAGAACTTTTTGATGAACTTTTATAGGAAATCGGATTGTATTGGATATTGTCAAGTTTGCATGGTAACTGTTTTGTGTGGAAACAGGAGACAATAAAGGCTCACGTTCCGATTAACACTGGTACACTATAGAAGTGTACTGTCAGTTATTTCAATTATATTTTCTTGTTTTAATGTATTGACAAACTCCCCCAAATACAATACAACAATACAAAATACAAAGAACTTTTTACGCAAATGCTATTCAATTTGATCTTGAACTTTTAAAATGTGAAAAAATTTCAAATACCTAACAACAATATGTATAAAAGTTGTTATTTTGAATATTTATACATTTTTGTTAACTAAACAGGCCTGTTTTAGCCCTGGTTTGAACCTCGTGGAGTCTGCGTTTCAACCTGGTTGCTGCTAACTTCTGGTTTTGTCTAACATTAAATAGTTTTCGCTGTACTTTGCATTGGATTTGAGCTGCCAACTCGCTGGTTATTTCGTTGTCACCATAAATTTAGCATGATACACTCCACCTCCCTGCTTTTGTCGACCCTAAACAAATGCACATATCACATTTCACTTTAATTATTCAAGAGAAAAGCATTAATTTTCCATGTTCCTGGGAAAACAGAAAATGGTAATTAATTAAACCAGGATTTCTCCGAGGCTTGGCGGCTTGTCCCTGTGTTATATTGTGATTTGCGCCTGGTTTAAATCCCGTTTTCTCCTGGCACTGACGACAAAGACGCGCACGTGCTCAGTTCGTACATGAAGGCCTGTTTTGCAGTGAGATCCAGTGGAGCCATCTGGAGTCCTCTGGGTTTTCCTGAGTCCGTGAGGCTTAAAGCAGCGGCGGCAGCAGCAGCTAACGTGATCGATGCACAAAACAAGGAAATTACTGAAGAGAAAAATGTGGAGAGAAGGTATATCAAGTGATGGATGGGATGGTGAAGTTCAGTGTGAGGTTAAACGCATCCAATTTGATTAATTTGACCAGAATATAAGCAGAGCTGCCTTTGCATTTCAAGAATTTTGAGCGTCATTTTTCAAAATCTTTGGTTTTGTGTGACTTGCATGACAAAACGTATGCATTTTATATTTTTCTATGGCATTTTAGGTTTTGATTCTTGGAGTATTATGCTTCTTGAATCAAATATGTTAATTTTAAAGAAGTCACGCTTTTGTCTGCTGCATAGTTATGATCTACAACACTCATGGATCATAATTTAATCATTTGGGCATTTTAAATCATAATATTGATCTTAAACTACTTAAAGGGGCTGTGCCTGATTTTTACTGTTTTGAAATGAGAAAAACAGAACTAAATCATGTGCCTGATTTCTTGCAAATAATAAAGTAAAATCTGTGTTGCCCAAGTACAGAGAGTGAAAATGCATCTATTTATAGAGCGTTTTATTCTACGAGAAGCAGGAAGTGCTAGCATGCTAATGTTTGTTAGCTTTTCCCAAGACTCATGAAAAATAGCTTATAATATGAATATTTATGATATTGGGACTAATAAAAAATCTTTAAGAGAAGATTGGAAAAGTGTGTTGTTTCCAAATCAAGCCTACATGCTGAGAGAGCAAACCGACCAAAAAACAAATTAAAAAATGTCGTGGAAACAGTCCTAACTTATCATCATTCTGAAACTCATGGATGCAGGAAATGGCAGACGATATAAATACATTACACAGTTATAACCGCCACTAATCCTGTCCTGCCGTCTGAGTATCTCCTCAGACTTGTCGCTCGTGTCGTGCTGGATGGAGCAGACGCACAGATGTAAGGACAGACGGGAGCTCCCACCAGAACAGCGCCCCCTACTGAGCCTGTCGCCCTGAATGATGACCCCGCTCCTCCAGACTTCCTCCAGACGCGCTCTCCGGGGGGTCGTTCCTGATCAGACCTCCACAGGGAGAGACACGCTGAGTTTTATTGTGGAATGCTCTGGATATTCAACACAAATCGTGGCAAACTTTTTCAAATTTAAGGTTGGGATAGAAACAAATGATCTGGTCACAGCACAGAGCGATAAATCTTATGCAAAACTATTTGTTTTTAGTTTTTAGCAATGTTCTAACAATGTTCCATCATCAAAAACATACCTGGACTGGCATTTAGTTAGATTCACATTTGTTTGATTCATGTTAGTGTGAAAATCCTCTCTCTCCGACACTGTGTTCTGAACTCCTTCGATGAGTGACGTAGATGATCATTGATGTCATTTATCCCATAATCCTCTGCTGTTTTAAGTCCTTAAATCATGGCCAGACTCACTCTGAGTATTTCTTCGGTCTAATCACGATAACTACAACTTTGTCAGATCCACTGCATACTGTAAAGCATTGTGGGTATATATTTACATGTGTGTAATTACCTCTACAACCAGTAGATGGAGCCACAGCTAAGTCAAAATGGCAACAGTGATGTATTTCTGTGTAAAAACATTTTATTTTAAGTTCTAAAACATGGCATGTCAAACTGAAGACACTCAAAGGCAGGTTTTTAAAGGGTAAAAACGATACAAAAAATACATAATATTTTGACTGTGACTATGACCCGTTGAACTCCTAACTCCTTTAATGTCACGGCCATTTTTATTTGACAAGTAAAAGTATACGGAAACGCATTTATATGTCAATATGTTTCTGATTCTGCTCTACTTGAAGCAATTTTGACAAACTGCCAGTTGATTTGTGTAAAACTTCATATGTATTTACAACAAGTTTAATCCCTCCCACCAAATCAAGTCATAACTAGAAAATCCTAAAAAAAAAAGTTAGCCCCCACTTCATTTTAATAAAAACTATATATAAGCTACTGTTACTTTCCATCTACATTATAATTCCGAACTAATTTAGCTCTTTGTTAACATCAGCTCAATAAAACACATGATAAAACGTCACCGCAAAAGCATTTAAAGTTCTATTAACCGCATTCACTTTCTCAAAATAAATGAAAAATGAATGTACTGCATGTCTAAGTGTCTAGTTTGTGTTAACAAGGGTTTTTCCATAGAGATGTCAGCCTGTGCCAAGCCCCGCCCCCTTCACACACGCACCGGGCTCTCCGGGCGTCCCACAGGCCTCGCGCTCCAGAGCAGGCTTTACAGAGAGCGGGATTATGGGTAATGACACCGACAACAACCCAAACATTGCCTTAATCGCTTTCACACAACAGCGTCCTCCTGCAGCGTCGGGTTTGAGTGACAACATCAACTTTAAAAACAACCGTCAAAGCAACTCAAAGAATATTCAAAGATGGATTTATTTGAACTAAAAGGTTATTTAATATTTATGAATGCCTGCTATTCATACAGAGAAAGTCACAATCCAACATCCCTTAAGTTTCATAACAACGCAATTATTTATTTGTTTTTATGACAATGTTTGTGACTATTTCTATATATATTTATATAGACTATTTATGAAAACATGTGTAATATTGAAGAAAATCATATATTGTTTCTGTTTTCTTTACATTTTGATTTAATAATGCCACTGCTGTATGTGTTTTATGGTCTGTATAGTTCTGTTAACAATTACTTAACAATTAAAACATTATTCATTTAATAGATGACTAGTTTTGATTATTCCAATTAGTCTCTGCAGCTCTACATGGATAAGGCAGTGCAATTAACTGAATTTTAACAGAGATCCTGTTTCAATTCTAAGCGTCAATGATATGTTTGTTTTTTATTTTTATTTCATGAAGATGTTCACAGCCAATCCTCTGTCAGTAAAAGCTTCTAGTTTGGCCAAACTTTGGAGGAAGAAATTTTTGGAGGAAGACATTTTTTTTTTTTTTTTTTTTTGTGTGTTAAATGGCACTCATTAAAAGTCAGGAATGTCAGAAATGAATACTTAAAGCAATTTGTATTCGTTTTATATAAAACCAAATTACATCAAATAGAAAATGGTGATCAGAACAAAATAAATAAACAAAATGTGTTTTGTTTTGTTTGTCCTTGTCTGTCTGTGTGTGAATGAATGAGAGTGAATGCGGGACAACAGATGGAAATTAGCCCAAGGCTACAATCTGGTGTGTTTACAGCATGTATATCATGTATGTTCATTAACATGCACTGTCCCGACCAAAAATAAATAAATAAATAAAATAAAATAAAATAAAATAAATCATGATTCTTCTTTTTACATTTTTGTCACATACATTGCACTATACTTGGACCATTTTACAAAACAGCAAATCACAAAGACTGCAGTCATTACTACAATATTTAAAGTCTTGTGCATTTGACAAAGTATATTTTCTTCATGGGCTGTGATTCTTGCATTAAATTAAGTTTGCGCTGATAGTTTCCTAACATTTAAAACCATAATACATTGTACAACCCCTCACTGTCATAATTAAATATTGAAAAACAAATACATTTTACATTTTTAGCCATGAATCCTGACATGAAGTAATAAATGAAGATGTTAAAGTCCCGTCCTGCTTGAATCCCTCTCACATAAAGTGTTGTACATTTCTCTCAATGATCCTCTGAACACCAGCGCAGCATTTTCTCACCCAAACAGTAAACGCCAAAAAGACACTCTCAGTCGTTCTCTTTCAGTGATTTATGCAGAGCACTGACATAACAGCTCTCTCTCTCCCACTCCTCCCTCCTTCTCCCTTTTCTTCTTCTTTCTCTCCATCTCTCTCACTTCTTTTCTTTCTTTCCTTCCTTTCTTTGTCTCCCCTTCTCTCTTTCCTCTCTACATCTCATTCTCCTTTCTCACCCTCTCTTTGCTCTCACTTCTCTGTCTCTCTCTTTCTCCAGCTCCTCCCCCCTTCTCTGTCTTCTATCCGTCTATCTTTCTCTCTCACCCTTTCACTTTTTCCCACTTTCCCTGTCTCTCTTTCCTTTTCATTTTCGCTCTCTTTTCTCTCTCCGTCTTCCCTGTTTCTTCACTTATTCCCTTTCTCTCTCTCCCCCTGTCTCCCTTTCTCTCTCTCCTCCTATCTCTGTTCTCTCTCTCTCTTCTGTCATTCCTTTTCTCTCTCTTTGTCCCTCACTCCTTTCTCTCTTCCCTCTCTCTTCCCCATCTCTTCCTCCCTTCTCTCTCCCTCTTCCCTCTCTACCCCCTCTCTCTTTCTCTAATCCCCCCTCTCTTTCTTCTCTCTTCCTCTCCCTTCTCTTCCTCTCCCTGTCTCTCTCGATCTCTCTCTCTTCATTTCTCTCTCATTTCCTCTCCCATTCTTTCTCTCTCTCTTCTCTCTTCCCACTTCCTTCATCTCTCTCACTCTCGCTCTCTGTTCCCTCCCACCTTCCTTTCCCTTTCTCTCTTTCTCTCGCTCTTCCCTCTTCCTTTATCTCTCTCCCCTTCTATCTTCCCTCTCTCTCTAATTCCGCCTCTCTTTCTTCCCTCTTCCTCTCTCTCTCTTCCTCTCCATCTCTCTCTCTTCCTCTCCTGCTCTTTCTCTCTCTCTTCCCTTTTCCTTCATCTCTCACTTTCTCTCTTTTCCCTCCCCCTTACTTTCCCTCTCTCTTCCTCGCCCTCTCTCTCTTCCTCTCTCTTCCTCTCCATCTCTCTCTCTCTTCCTCTCCTGCTCTTTCTCTCTCTCTTCCCTTTTCCTTCATCTCTCACTCTCTCTCTTTTCCCTCCCCCTTACTTTCCCTCTCTCTTCCTCCCCCTCTCTCTCTCTTCCCTCCCCCTCTCTCTCTCTTCCCTCCCCCTCTGTCTCTCTCTGTGCTGAGTGAGGTGCTGGTCAGCTCAGGAGGGGCATTAGACTCGGCTGCTGACACTATCCTTTCATCACCAGATAAATGAGCAGCTCTTTTTTTTTCAGCCGCCTCTGCTCCTTTTTTCCTCCTCCCCCTCGTCCTCCCCCCTCGTCCTCCCTCCTCGCCCGTCCTCTCTTTTCCTTTCTCATCTGTTCATCAGGTGGAGATATCACAGTGAGGAGTCAGTCACTGTATCTGTGTGTGGTCAGAACACGGAGAAAGCAAGAACCATTCATGAGCAATTAGAAAACGTTTTATGTTTACTTATCATTCTGACTTTTTTTGAATGTTAAGACGAGACGCTGCAGGTGAATGGGAACAAATCTTAAATTTAAAGATATCAATTTGAAACTTCTCGTGTATTTTACTCACATAAATGCAAGAAACTGTATTACACGTTTGTCATCATGTAAAGTTTTCATATAGAAATAAGGCGTTTTGTGTGGTAAAACAGCCAAACTTGCACATATTTTGGACATTTAAATCTAAAAAATGCACCGAATCTGTTTTAAATTTCTTGGTTCATTTTGTATGCGTGCACATATAACATATTCACAGAGGGATTTTGGATTTCTAATTTGAGTAAACTAGATCTGACAGAAAACTGACGTAAAAATCATCTCAATTTTTAGACTTAAAACTTTATTAAATCATGTTTAGAATTAGACATCAACACATCCTTCAGTACGTTTTGTCCAAATCTTGTTGAGTATAAGATTGTAAAGTTTAGTAGGAGCTGCTTAAGGCTGATCTTTATGTCTCTGTGAGAGGAAAACGCATTTTAAGAAAATGTCCTTTGAAGTAACAACGTCCCAGAGAAATCTATGAATAAAGTGAATAAAGTTCAGTGAAATAATAAAACATCTTTAGGAGCAGATTGGACCAGTTTCCACATGAAAACCTTTATGTTGAGAGAGAAAACTGACAAAAAAAACAAAAAATAAAAATAAATGTTTTGCCTGTAGTGTCCTTAATCTGTTCTTCTAATAAGACAAAAAAAGTCCAGAAAATCATATTTATCAAGCATCTTTGCAGTCACACTTCCAACATCAAATCCAACTTTTTGGTCTTATTAGAAGAAAACTGATATAATAACCACATCCATTAAAGTAAGGGATAGGTCCGATGCCTTCTTAGCCTCTAAATCTTCTCAGATCTTTAATGTTTCTGTGATTCTTCCAGTGTGCGTCTCTTATCTATAACAAATGCAGATGTCCATAGCATCACATACCAGCGCAGGTTGGGCCTTTTGGGAAACCAGGACTGTCACAACAATTCAGTGTGATTTGTGTGATCTGAAACGCGTTTGATAAAGTCTTTAAGGCCTGTCGAGAACCAGATGGAAACAGCCATATGGAAGAGAAGTTAGCTTGTTTTTGAGAAGATTTTTCCTTCACCGCTTGTCCGTGACTCCTATAGAGACAACTCAGAAGTGACAGGCCAGGCGCGGCTGAGGAAATTGCTTATAGATCCAGTTCCTCATCGGGGCGGGGCTCAACTTATTTCATGGACAATACATATAACATTTAGCTTACATGAACATCCTCTTTCATCATGAGCTCGATAACTAACATTTTGGACGACTCACAGTGCAGAGATCAATGGCTCTCCGTTCAGTCAATATGTGGCCCTCGATGGAAAAAGGTTGGAGTTTATTTGTTTATTTGTGAGTTTCTTCTAATAAGACAGCTGTAAAAGGCTATAAACTCATTTACCTGGCGTGTTTCTGCCTTCGTCAGAGGTGACGTCTGATGGATGTGACACTTCTCTGATCAGATGTTGTCCTAGGCGCAGTGGTCTCTGGGGAAGTGAGTCCCATGTGTGAGCCAAAGTAAAAGCTCCCTCCATGGGGGAAGCGAGGTCTGTTTGATAGAGCTGTCAAGCTGACCACGCCTGGGAACAACATCTGAACAGAGACACGTCACATCCATCAGACGTCACCTCTGACGAAGGCGGAAGTCCTGCCGCTGAAACATATGAGATGAATGATCTTATAGTCTTTTACAACTGTCTTATTAGAAGAAACTCACAAGTTAATAATCACAATAAGACAGAATGAACTTTCCAAATATATGATATTCATCCTGTAAACACGCTGGATTATCGCATTCACAAACTCTCATTCACACATCAGCATACTACTGTGCATGTTTACAGGTGCTGGGGAAGACTGGAGCACTGGAGAACATACAAACTCCACACAGAGAGACCCCTCGCCGCCCGGGTGTCGAACCCAAGACCTTGTGGCTGTGAAGCCAGAGCTACTGTATCCATGATATAGTATGGAAGACTTAGCTTTAGCCTCCAAACATTACAAAGATTAAAGTCCAGGGCTGTTTTGGTGACTGAAACCTCTCGAGCACAAGTGAGTAACACCAGAGCTTCATAATAAAATATTACCAGGTTTAGAGGTGTTTTGTGTAGATTGTCACTGTTAGAGATTAGCCACAAAATTAGCATACATGCAAACAGGTTTGTAATAAACATTACTTAAATCTAACATTATTCTGGACAAAAATGCACCAAAAACACAGTGGGTCAACAGTTTGGCAATTAATGTATGTTTTGTTTCACCATGTGCCACAGATCCTACAGTAATTTGTGAACTTTAGAAACTGCAAAATGGGATGAACTAATAAACAACCACATGTCTGCGCTGTCTGCAAACGACAACATTATAGTTTTTGCCACTCCAATTAATAAAAAAAAAAGAGACGCCAGAAACACTTACACCCACTCTGACAAACACAAAATTCCTCAAATTTGCTAATTTCTCATCTCTCTGAGCACAAATTGACTTCTTCCTTGTCTCCTTTATGCACAAAATTGAGTTTTTAGTCCGGACCGTTCATTTCTATGTAAAGTTAAAGTTTTTATAGCTAAGGAACACATTGTGGAAAGACTTATACGTAATTAATGCCATACTGTGGAATAATCTGGGCAAAGCGATAAAATCTCCAGACAATAAGGTGTTGGACCATCCACCCAAAAAGTTACATATTGCTCTTTTACAGTACAGATGTCTGGATTTGTGAACTAGATAAATATCTTTTGATTAACTTTCTGAATCTCAAATTTCTGGAAAATCTTACTTTACTTTTTTAATAACCTTAACATGAGGTCGTTCCAATTGGGAGCAGCATGTACCGGAAAAGTGGTAATAGCAAAACCAGCTTCAGTTTCAGCATTGCTTTCCGTTTTAATTAAAGTCGCATTAATTTGAAATACCCACGGCTCGTTTCTATACTGCTCTGTGCGGGTAAAGCCCACTCACCGACTCTCAAACCTGTCCAAGACGTTTGAGCGAAAAATTCAAACTGTGTCAATTCCCTAACACGGACCAGATGGCCGCGCGGTGAACGTAGCCTCTCGCGATGATGTCACAGCTGTAATTGTCCGCACCAGTGTAAAAATGTGGGCTCGCGGTCAAACTATGGCTCAGTATATTCCGTCTCGTATTTCGATCCCGCCGTATATAAATGCGTGTGCGTGTGGGCTCGTCCAGGCGTGCATGTGTCGAATGCTTTACGGTCCACGCTCTTCTCCGTGAAATGAATCTACGGGTTGGTTTAAAGGAGAGGTGCCAGGGCTGAAGGAGATAGTGGTAATGTTAAAGTCTGGATGACAGGTTAGACTACACACATCGCTGAAACGTAGTGATTATATTAAAGATTTTACTAAACATTTTATCTGTTTGTCCACAGTTTGACAGTTTTTTTTATTGTGTTACATCCTGGTTGGACAACAAATATGACATAGATAGAGGTAATTCTACAACTGTTACCTAGCAACCATACAGTAAACAAGGGCCAAACTCGATATATATAGCACAATAGTTAGGAATTTACAATAAATAATACGATAAGACCTTTATTTTGATGAATGATGGTTGAAACTGAAAAATGTGTTTAAATTGTCCTTGTATTTTCAATGGCTCGTCGCTTTTTGATGGGGTTCCAGTTTAGAACTCAGCTCTACTTCCTGTAATTTTAAACTTTTATTCTTCAAAGTTTCCTCACAAACTGGAACTTGACTGATGTAACTTTGATAAATATTTGCCACAGATGCCCTCCCACCAAACTAAGTCATAATTAGACAAACATGAAAACCTGTCAAACAGACTTTAAAGTGCGTATGACAGGTTTTTATGATTTTCTAATTTTGACTTTATTCAGTGTATTAATACCTCTTGTAAATATAAATTGTAATCTTACACTAATGAGGTTGCTGTTTGTGGAGAAAAGTTGAAAAATATGTTGAAAATTATTCAGGAAGTAAACAAATTGATGACATCACACTAGGAAGACAAAGGTTATGCATAATTTACACAAAAAAAACTACTTATTTGACATTGATTCAACAAAATAAAGGTGTTCACATGTATTTTTCTTTGTCAAATAGAAAAAATCTGTGACATTAGAAGAGGGAAAAACTTTACATTTACGTTATCAATGCCTCTCAAACTTATTAAAACCAAATCACTTTTTGGACCCTGAAACCTGCCCTGGAGATGTGGCTGGTATCCTGTGCCAATGACCTACACTTTCCATCACTATCACTCGCCAACAAACAACAATCGTAAACAGGATACAGGTGACGAGTCCAGCAGCAGCTTGGATCAAACCGACACCATCACGACACAGTATATACTCCACCGTCAGATCCAACATTGCCAAAAAACTACAATTAAGTTGTACGTACACTTACAAATTACACCAAATCAACTTAAATCTGCAGCAATCTCTTGGAAAACAGTGAATGTGGAGTAGGAATGACAATATTGTGTGCCTCTGTGTGTGTTACCTTGTGGTTCTTGCCGTGCCTGTACACCATCCAGTCCTCTCCGTTGGTGCTGACCTCCAGTTTGAAGGTGGTGACGTAGTAGGACTTTTGAGTCTCTTTGGAAATGGCTCCCTGTGTGGCGATCCCTGTGAGCACTTTGAGGACGTGAAGATCCACCTGAGACACAAGAGAAACGAGAATTAGTTAAGTAGAGCTGATTCTCGCAATGAAAAGTTCCTGTTTACACCAAATAAACTTTTGTACGGTAAAGTAGATGCTGCTTTAGTTTGTTATTGAGGTTTTGAACATTGGAAAAATGGAATAAATGACATTCAGACTTAATTGAAAAATGGACAAAATGTGACGTTTTCTTTTATCTGTGTGTGCCTTAATTATTTCTTTTAAATGTTACGTAATTTTGAAGCGCAATCATGTTTTTGTTTGTCTGATCTTTAAGTTTTTTTGTAGACAAAACACATCACTCAATGTTCCTTATAAACTATGTAGAAATTAAGGATACAATACTGACAAAAATGCATATCCTTTGTTTTGTTGTTCGCCTTGACAACAATGTTCAAACAATCTTTTAAAAATGCATCAGAAAAGTGCTAAAATGTTCCTGTAAATGTCTTTGTTGAGGTTCAAGTATCGAAATGTACAATTACCATAAAACTAACCACAAAAGAGCAGAAATATCACTTAGAACATTTGGAAGTTTATACTAGACATTTCTGTTTCTTTTTGTGGTCATTTTGAATTGTTTTAATCATAAACGACACCCTCGATCTTATAATTTGAACATAATAATGAACATCTCCAAAACAACTGCGATATTATCACTTTAAAAAGTACACATCTTTGTTCGGAACACACACTAATTTGACAAATACACATGTTAAAGTGCAGTAGGTGTAATTATGACTGTAAAAATGGTTGTCAAAGTAAAATAAACCTTTGTCAGCACCTGTTTCACGTTCTAGTTTCATTTTATTTGGTATTTTTCCAACAGGTTTTGTCAGCATTTTCAAATTTATACACCACAAGTTTATTTTTTATCAACATTTAGTGCTGCTCCATCAGTAAAAAGACTTCAAACGAACACGATTTCCCTTCAAATTTGGATGTAAATGACTCTTTCCTGGTCTGTGTGTGACCCTGGCTCTGTCCTCGCTCTCGGCTCCTTAATCCCGGATGTCTCCTCTCACCTCTGCCCGTCTCCTCTGCCCTCGGCCCGTCCCTCCGTCTGGCCGTCCGTCTCTGCTCACGTCGATATAATGACCCAGAGCTCATTTTCATTTCCTCCCATACGACGCGATCATTGGATGCTACGCTACGTGGACGGCATAATGCTAGAGCTGAAACACGGATGGAAGGACTGAAGGCAGTGAGTGAGGTTTTGTGTAAGGTTTAAGTTTGGTTTGCTTGTAGGATTTAGTTTACTTTTAAGTTTTGATGTGTCGGAAAGTAAAAATGACTAAAAGTAGTGTAGATAGGGAGAGCTGGGCCTAAATTGTTTGAAGTTCTGTTTGTCTTTAAAATATAAAAATAGTTGCACAAGTAGAAAGTGCAATCATAGCAAGAATAAACCAGGACTAAACCAAATATAAACCAAAAGTAAGTCAGAGCCACACCGGGACTAAACCAGGACAAAACCAGAACTAAACCAAGACAAAACCAGAACTAAACCAAAACAAACCCAGAACTAAACCAAGACAAAACCAGAACTATACCAGGACACAATTAGGACAAAACCAGGGCAAATCAAAGCTAAACCAAGACAAACCAGAACTAAACCAAGACAAAACCAGAACTAAACCAAGACAAAACCAGGACTAAACCAAGACAAAACCAGGACTAAACCAAAACAAACCCAGAACTAAACCAAGACAAAACCAGAACTATACCAGGCCAAAATCAGGACAAAACCAGGGCAAATCAAAGCTAAACCAAGACAAACCAGAACTAAACCAAGACAAAACCAGAACTAAACCAAGACAAAACTAGGACTAAACCAAGACAAAACCAAGACAAGACCAGGACAAAACCAAGACAAAACCAGGACTAAACCAGGAAAAAAACAGGGCAAACACAGACTAAATCAAAAATACACTAGAAGTAAGCCAGAACTAAACCAGGACAAAACCAGATCTAAACCAAAACTAAACCAGGACTAAAACAGAACTAGACCAGGGTCAACTCAAGGCAGAGCATGTCAACACATAGAACAAGAATTTGATAAAACCAGAACTAAACCAGGACTGCACAAAGCTCTATTTGAAACCGATTCATGACCTCTCTTTGAAAATCTGCCAGATTTAAAACTGCATTTCAGCATTTCGCCCATAATGTTACTGATGTTACAGGTCCAATCTCAATGGCTCCACGCACGTCCAGTCCTCTCAGCTGGACTATGATCACCAGATAATGTGCAGTCCATGTGATTAGCAGTCATGGGCAGAACAGGCAGCTTGTCGGATCAATCACGGCCTGATCAGTTATCGGCGAATGTAAATGACCCCTAACCAATGAATGCTAATCTGTCTGCTGCCTCCACAACACAACCAGACGGGAATATACAGAGCATCTTATACATGCCTGGTCCAACTACTTCGTTTTGATTAGGTTATAGTTAAAGTAAAGTCTGCAGATCCGGTGTCAGAGCAGTTTGAGGAGAGTAACAGCCCTCAGGACAAAACTCTTGTGTTTCTAGCAGCCTGAGCATGGCAGTGTTCCACCCGTAAGTTGTTTTTAAGTATTTTTAAGCATCAATTAGCATCTTTATCGATTTGTTTTGACAGTCCCGCGTAGCAGTCACAGTTATACATTTCCCTTATTTGAAGTAGACGCATAACCAATAGAAAACGGATGCATGTACGCCTGAGTATATGCTATGATAAATGTTCTGCTCAGTAACTTTTCATTTGCCGTGGCTGCAGCGATGATGCCAGGCTCTGATTGCTTTAGGAGCCAAGCCGCAATAAGAGATGCAGCCACTGTCACTGCCGCAGACAAATACAAGCCAAGCAGAAGATGAGAAAGTTTCCGGTGGACGTTACAACATTTATTCTAGTCCAATGGAGCCGTGGAGACCTGCAGATTAATCAGGAGCAGTTATGTGCGCGTGCGTCTGTGTGTACGCGTGCTGTTGTGTGTAGTCGGTGCCACTTGGGCGCAGTAGCGAGCACCGGGGGAGGTAAAACGCAGCATTTGTTATCTGTCAGCGAGACAGGTGTTTTAGATTACTTCCTACACACACACACACACCATCGGGCGCTCGCTTAGGGCCGGCCACAGATCCAGCAAGACAACTAATCGATAGTCCGCGACCGAGCCACAGATGAGAAGCAAGGGGGAGGAAGAGAGAGAAAAGGGGAGAGAGAGGTAAACGAAACGAGCGAGAAGGAAAGGAGGGAATGTGGGGTGGAGGGAGAAAAGAGAAGCAAAAGGGGAAGAAAAGAATGACGGGAAAGAGGGAGAGGAATAGTTTGAGGAGGTGAGAGAGGGGAAAGAGAGTTAAGTGAGCCTTCCTGTAGACCCAGAGTGATCCATCACAGAGCTGTTAGAATAACCACTCGCACAGGCAGTATCAATCCACAGCTTCTCCTACTGGACCACACCACAAAACAAGACAAAAACTGCACATTTACCACCGTCCTGCAAATAACTACACGAACAAAGCTGCGAGAATCCATGTATTTATGTGCACTAATAACTGAGTCTATAGTCGACTAAAGAGAGCCTTGTGCATTGATTAACGGACTAAAAATGGCAAGGCGTGGAGCTTGGAAACTCTAAAGTATTACTGTGATCAGGCCAAATATCTTACCTAAACTTCCACAAAAAAGGTTAGTATGGAAAAGGACAAGCTAAAATAATCAAAGGACAAATATTGTTAGGGTTATTCATTTATTGTATTGTATTTAAATGTAAGCTAAAAAATTGTTTTTCTTTTATCTGCATTTTTACTATTTTGAATACATTTTAAAGTCATTATTTATGCTCTCATTTCTCTTGTGATTGTATTGAGGTTTAATGCGTTTTTATGATTGAGCACTTTGGGTTACCTTTTCTTGAACTATGGTCCACAAATAAATGTTGATGAATTGATTGCGTGATTGTTGTTACTAGACTTTAAACCTACTCTTTAGTATCTTTACTTTGACGTCTCATGTTTTAGAACTAAAAATATATTTTACAACAAAAAAAAAAATATATATATATATATATAACTTTGTCACAGAGTAACTTAGCTTAGGCTATTATTGCGATTAGATGTGTATGATGATGACTTATGGACTTAAATCGAGTAAATTCAGAACTGGGTGTTTTTGACGCTCGGAGGGAGAGGATTTTCTAACCAGGATTCATCAAACAAACAAAAATTAAGCTAAATGCAACTCCAGATATGTTTTTGATGACGAAACAATGTTAGAACATGGTTAAAAGCTCAAAAAAGTCAATTTCGCAATATTTGCCCTTTAACATGTAAATATAGAAGAATAAAATCACTATTCACCCAATAATCACCCCAAAATAATCAAATTTTGGTGAACTAACACGGCATCGACCGACAAAACAACCAAAGATCTATTTTGGCTGATTGTAAACTGTTTACAAGTGTAAAAGTAGCCTTCAAACATGAACTAGTAAAGACATTCTCAAATTTCCCAACAATCTACTGCTAAAAGAACAAAACAAAGAAATTCACTGCTGCATAAATTTGAACCCTTGAAAGGCGATTTACCAGTGTATTTTTGAGCCAGTCCCAGGGATGGAGAAATGGAAAATATTGGGCCATTTGATTCAAAATATTTGCCAAATGCTTATCCGATTTACTGTGTCGACCTCAGAGGGAAAGAGTGAGGAGGTATTCAGTATGTGATCTATGTAAAACAACAACAACAACGACAGCCAAAGTAAGCTATAAAACGTGACTAGAATACATTTTAGATTCATGGATCTGTGATGCAATGGCTCCTTTATGTGCAGTAATTCTTAAAGTTTGCTTAGATTTATTATTGTATGTCCCAGATCTGATGGGAAAAAAGTCTCTAAATGTCATGAAATCCACTTATTTTCTTTGCAAATAAAGTTACATCTTTCTAAAATTCATGGGTTTCTAAAGTTCCCAAGTGCGGGTCGAGGCTTTTATTATTGTGTCTGCAGTAATTCTTAACATTGGCTTAGATTTGTTATCGAATGTCTCAGATCTGATGGAAAAAAAAGTCATGACATCCATTTATTTTCTGTGCAAATAAAGTAATACAATCCCAATCAAAAGTTTAAGACCAGTTGAATAAATGGCAAAAGACACATTTTGGTTGGATCTAGGTTCCAAGTGGAGCTTCAATATGCAACAAGAAATGGGAGTGAGACAAAAAAAACAAAAAATTAAACTGAAATAGCCTCTTCTGCAGCTGATCAAAAGTTTAAGACCACACGCCTTTAAAAGCCTAAATCTGTACCAAAATGCGGATTCTGTATAATTTTCTGTGAGGTATTCTCACTGTCATGACGTTCTGATGGCAAAGGCAAAAAACATTCTCTCTGATTGGCCGTCCGTCAAGACACTGGACGATCCTCGACCCAAATCAAGACAGTTACTGGTGCCGACTGCAGCCCAATAACCGTCAGACGCATCTGCGACTGAAGGGCTTCAAAAACTTCTTCAAAGGCCTCATCTCCTTGAACGCCACAGAACTGATGCTTGGACACCAAACATGTTTGGCACCATTACTTGTTGGTTATTGAAGCTTTACTTGGAACCTTATTAAGATCCAACCATGAAAACGTGGTTGGACCTGTTGAATAAATGGCCAGCATTTATTCAACAGGTCTTAAACTTTTGATCAGGACCAAAAAATCATGGGCTTTCAAAGTTCCAAAGTCGAGGCTTCAATCATTATAAATAGCATTAGTGAATGTTAATCAAAACTTAACAATTTCAAAATATAAACTTTATTTGAGTGCATTCTGAAGTTTTTACAATCAACATTTTACGATAGATTGCAAGCTGCTTAGAGTTTTTTTGTGGGTTACGGTAGGAAAGAATGCGAAAAATGAATACTCTACATTTATTTCTGGACTATATCTTAGTAGTTCTTGTGCAATAATACTTGTTAATGCTTATAATACATCTAAAACCGCTCTAAAATAGAAGTGTCTGTTGAGAATCCCTCTGTAAATATCTTCTTAATGAGAGATTTAAGCGGCACACGTGGCGCTCGAGCCGATCCCACATAACTGAAGAGTGAATGTACGAACTCCAACGCAGACACGCATCGACAGCTGTTTACAAGACCACAGCCCTGTCACATGACCCGTCACATGACCTGACTCGCCGAGTGTGAACACATGGCACAGCAGGAGACACTCGAGTCATTTTAACGAGCGATAAACCCCAAGACGCAATCCAAAGTCTGTTCGTCATCCAGCCAAGTCTCACTGTCCGGCCGCTCAACTTAACTGATCTGTCTGCGCGATAATCATGTTCCGCATTACAGAATAGCATTGAAACTGCCAGGGATGTCGATGGTTTTGTAAGCGCCATGAGCAAAGTGTGGTTTGGGGTCCGTCATTTGCTAAAAGTGAAACGGAATAATGCTTCGTCTTTTGATCAATGAATGGAAATGTTTAAAGGTACACTATGGGTGCGTTCATTTAGAGCGTGAAAATTAGGACTAAACCGTTACGATAGATGGATAAATAAAGATAAATAGCTAAAGATAAATGATAGAGATAACTAGATCGTTATAAAAAAAGATAGATAAAAAGATAAAGCTAGATAAAGATTAGGGCGGTAGTCGTTTAGTCGATTAATCGTTCGATGGAGTTTTAGTCAAGGGATTTATGTGGCAAAAACGGTTAAAAAATTAGAAGATATGGAAAGAGTTAGATGAAGGATTTGGAGTGAATCATGAGTTTAATCTAATTTATATAGATGTAACCTATAAATATACTGTTTACTCATACTTTTGTATAAATAGTTTGTTTTTGAATGAAGTCCAGTGCAGCTGTGGTCGTTGTAGAGCAGTTTGAGTCAGATACATAGAGATATTTCATAGTTTTGATATAGTCGACTGATCTAGGGCTGGTCTTTAGTCGACTACAGCCCTAATAAAGATAAACAATAAAGATAAATAGATTAATATAGATGAAGATAAATAGATAAAGATAAACGATCAAGAGAGATAAAGACAGACAGATAGATAGACCTGGCTGGGACTAAATCAAAAGTAGAACAGGATAAAACAAGCTTTACATAAGGACTAAACTGGGGCTCACATCAGGACTAAACCAGAACAACTTTGTAACTTTTCTGGTGGATGTTATGGCTTTGTTTGAAATGTTCCACAGCATAGCATTACAGCAGGAGACAGGCCGAGTTACAGGCCAGATTTGTGGAGAGGCAAACCCACTCACATGTTTATATTGTGGAACATTCCAACAAAATCAAAAAACGAGTGACAATGGAAATACTACACCAGAAAGTTAAACCGTGCACCTTTAAATTCATTAGCACAAAGGGAAATAAAGATAATGGGGAAAAAAATACGATTTAATACATTAAAATAAAATTCACTCACCCAAGCACTAATATTAACTTTAACTTAATTTAAAACTCTAATTAATCCCAGGTGATCAAATGTCTCAGATTCTTGGTGAATTGGCCCACATTGTCCTGAGAAGTACTTTTTGCAGCAAATTTTCTACAACTATAACCCGAATAACTAGACTGATATTAAGGCGTTGAGGCTGAATATAGATGTGGTGGCACTTGAACCATCACATAAATGCAACTTTTTAAAGCGTTTTACGATTGATTTGTGACCCTTGATGGAAAAAGTTGACAAACTGATCTGCACGATGACTGTTTTGAAGCTTTTTGCATCAGGTTCCAAATCAGTTCACAGTAAATTTCTCAAACGTAGCCATCAAAAGTCTGTACATCTTTTTAAAGACGTTTTTACTTGTCACTGGTATCTAGACGCACTTTGAGCTGAGACCCTTTGACATCTTTAAACACCCGACAAACGTTAGCCCAAAACACTCAAAGCCTCGCTAAACTCGAGCATCGATTCCCGTTTGGCAAATTCCTCGTTGTCAGCAGCTCTGGGCACATTTGGACGGGCGATTCGTCAGCTGCGGCGAGAGGTGAGAGGGGGAGGATGTACGCAGAGTGATGGGACCTTGGCCGCGTCCTGCCCGCTTGGCCTCACTCCTTTCCTGTGTGGGCCGGCCCTGAATGTGGCCCCTGTGGATCTCCCCTCTGGAGCTCTCCAAAACCTCCACTACTGCTGCAATCCATCAGCCGCCCGTGTCCGCTGCGTCTGTCCAACACTTTCAGACACATGTACGGGTTTCAACTTGGTGTTTTATCGTTCTCAAACATGTTTTTAATCAGTAGCGGTGGAAAAAGTCATTCTTTACATTCCAGTAGTAGCCGAAGTTTTCGCCACCACGAGTTTCTAAGCAGGTTGCACAGCTAGTATGCAAATAAACCCTTTAGAGGTTTGTAAACTAACATTCTAGATTTGGAATGGAGGTAAAAGTGAAGAGGACATATCACAAAATATTAAAAATCCAGATGGTTTTGTCTAAGTAAAAACACTGCTTTAAACATGTTTATTATTGTGTTTTACATTATGTTTTAGAAAATAATGATACACTTTTTGCATTTTTAATGAAGGAACAATCCAGATTTAGTTTTACTGGAAAAAATACTAATGTTGAGCCCAAAATATTTTTTTCATTTTTTTAAAGATAAAATACAATTTTAAGGCTAGATAATTGTACTAACTGAACTTTCTACCCTGGGAATTCAAAGTGTGTTTGCTTTTTTTCCAACACAAATACTTTTTTAGATCTTTTTAGATAGAATTCAGATCTAATGTGAGCTAATCATTGAAAAATATACAGTGAACTTCATTTTGCATCCAATCGCCTCCACTCCAGAATTTTGATGACGTCACATTTTAAAGGGTCTATAGAAGCAGCTCGATATTCTTCTATGTTTACCATTGATTAAAGGTGCTCTGTTATTGCCCGATTTGGAACCCACTGTGATTAGGTACATCCTTCATTAAACCTTAAACATTCTGTGTATCAAGTATTACTCTATTGAATTACATTTTTTTTAATGGAAAAGACAGACCCTTTGTCTCAAAACTTGGAGCAAAGGCTTATTATATTATTATGTCTACTTTAATTTGTACAATATTGAAGTTATTGTTAGAAATGGGATCAACCTCAGAACAAATAAGTATGATTATAGTTTCTGCCATAATTGAGCAGTCCAAGCCTTGAGAAATGCTCATTTAAATGTAGTTACATTTGACTATTTTATGGAGTTTTTAAACAAAAGCGTTCATTAATATCAAGGTCAGCCGCTTAGCCACATCTTTTCACAGCTCTGCGCCTTTTTCAAACGTTTAGCATGATTTTTACAGGCTTTGAGCGTGTTTCCATCAGGAAAACAGTTTATATTATTGAGCAAATTAAGCAACCCCAGGCCAAGTTGCAGGTCCGATCTGTGGAGAGGCGACCATGCCCACAGTAAGAAGGAATGTTTTTCTATATAACGCAAAATAGATAAGTTTAATGCCATTATTGTAGAAGATTCCAAGAAAAAACATCTCCTCAGACAAAAGCAGGTGGCACTCCACAAATAAAGTAACATTACACTTTCTAATTAGATGTAGACTACGCATAACAACAAATTGGGTATGTCTCTTTGAATTCTGTTTTTGGGTAGTTGGATAGTCACTAGTTTGGAGTTATATTTCTGATTTTTTGTTTAAATCATCTTGTCTTCTTTAGCTGCCTTTTTAAAGTCAGGTTATTTTCTTTTTCAAAACCAAGCCATAAGATCTTGAAAACAGTCCAAAATTCCAAACTAAACAAGTAAAACAAGTCGAATCAAGATGAATGTTTGCCGTGTGAAATATGGAGTCAGCGAAGCGAAATCCATTCTTGCTACTGTTCTGTTTATCGTCAAAGCAGATTTCATTCGAGAGTTTGAATAAAGAGCACAGCAAGAGCTTTCTTTGAGGAGTGGCCATCAAATAAAATTCATGGATTTGCTAAACCTTTGCAGCTGCGGCCAAAGTAACCAATAAAATGTGGATATAATATAGTTTGGATTGATGGTCTGTGAAGCTAGCTCCCATATCCATAAGCAGTAATTCTTAAAGTTAGATTTGATTTATTATTGCACCGCATTTGGTGGAAGAATTGGGCTTAAAGGTTTGAAAATACAGCAGTGTTTCCCATATGGACTGTCTGTTTCATTTCAGAGCTATGCAGCAATTAAACTTGTTATAAACCACTGGAGAGTAAAAGCAGAAATGCAGTGTTTGGGAAAGTAAACTGACACTGTTCGTATCTAGGCTGCTATCAAAACTTTATAATGTGTGTTTTGTGCTCTACAATTAAACTTCCTTGCGCGATTTTGGGAGTCCACACAGACATTTTCCGGATCGCGGGGAAAATCCTGAGTCGTAGCTAAAAATCGTGGGTTGTAGGTGTCAGAGTGAGACGGGGTAAAAAAGTAAACTGAGAACCGTCGTACGACCAAAGACGAGCTGTGATTGATATCAAACACGTTTTATATTTTGTGATTTTTGGTCACTGCATCTACGATCAATCTTTGTCAAAAATGTAAACACAAGCTCGTCGCAAAGTAAAGGCAGAGGAGCTCCACCGCAAACGGCACCTTAGCCTCCTGTTTTTAAAGTGAAACTGTGATGACTTTATCCCACGGAGCCTAGAGCCTCACTCGGATAAACTTTGGTCGTAACTATGATTGATCATGTGACCCATCGCACAGTGTGACTGTGTTCTGTTACCAGTTTTAATTCATCACGTTTTTTAGTGTGGCATCAATAAATCTTATATGATGAATGCAATTGTGCAGTGGAAACCCACCTTAAAGGACAAATATTATGCATTATTTGTATTGTTTTTGGCCTTTGGCTCTTGAGTGTCTTGTTTGACAGCTCATGTTTTAGAACTAAAAATAAATGAAGAAAAACATAACTTTATCGCTGCGTTGTGAAATGCCATTTTGACTTAACTGTGGCGCCATCTACTGGCTGCAGAGGCAATTACACACATGTAAATATATACCCACAATGCTTTGCAGTAAAGAGTGGATCTGACGAAGTTGTAATTATTATGATTAAACGTAAGAAATGTTCAGAGTGAGTCTGGAGATTATTTAAGGACTTAAAACAGCAAAAGATTGTGGGATAAATGATATCAGCGTAATCTATGTCACACATCGAAGGGGTTCAGAACAGAGTGTTTGAGAAAGTGGATTTTCAAACTAGCGTCACCAAACAAATGTGAATCAAGCCAAATACAACTCCAGGTTTGTTTTTGATGACGTAAGAATGTTAGAACATGGTGAAAAGCTCAACAAAGTAAATTTTGCATAATATTTGTCATTTAAAGTAGCAAACAAAATGCATAACACTTTCTAATAAGCCATATATACCGTAGAAAGCATGTTTAAATCATGAACTAATTATTGACATAAAAAACAACTACTCATTAAGACATGTTGAATCATTGTTTACGAGGACTGATTATTAAACTTTTTTCTTTTTTAGATTATAAAAACGTAACTGAAAATGACCTTTGACTGTTTTGGCACCATTTTCATACTTAACACTTGTGTCCCGGGCAAACTCGACCAAACACTCACTTTTTTTTTGCCTGATGGGAGATAAAAAGTTGGAGAAGCAGGTTGCCCTTGGAAAAGCTCCACGATGTTTACAGGAGTCTGAACATGGCCTGTGTGTCTTGAATCTAACGCCGTCTTCCTCTCTCTCCAAACACAGACCCGTAACTCAGGCTTGGCACCGCGATGGCACAAACTTGGCGAGCTAAAAGCACTGAGGAAACAATGCTTTAAACCATAGCGTCTCGCGGCTAAACCTTGATATTACAGATTCTGGTATTCATGGTCGTCTCCCACACGAATTTGCAAACATGCATAAGATTCTGGCACAGAAATGTGAACAAACTTAGGAAGATGACAATCTGTTCGGGATTCAACTATAAGATGTTGTTTTTGTGGTTGGACTGGAATCAAAACAGCTCAAGACACAATATGTTTGAATGAATATTATGAGTTTTAAAACTGAATATAGTATAGTAAATGGTCTTGCGAAATGTACACTGAATTTACACTGACATTTTCCAACAAATTAAAAGAGGCCAATATCTCTTAGATTTTGTTTTGGCCCTAAAGCTTTATTTGACAGGACAGTTGTAGCGTGAAAAGGGTAAAGAGAAGGTATAGACCTTTGGCAAATGTCAAACAGTAACCACACAAGAGCAACGCCACAATCCACTGCGACACCGGCAAAGTACACAGTATATTATTTTAATGTGAAACGCAAACTTTGGAATCAATTCTCTGCCAATGCCTGTGACTTTCATTTATGGTTAGCGTTGGCTGTTTACCAATTACACTCTTAATTTAATGTTTTTCTGTGCGTGATGTACCAAATCCCAGTCATCACAGAACTTCACCTGAATGAACTCTCTGTTGCTGTCCTCGTTCGGCGTCCACGCGTTGTCGTTGTAGTTGAGTCGCGCTTGTCTCGGCAGCCAGTGTTCGTCGTAGAAGCTGGACGACGCCGTGATCTGGTCGTCTGTTATCTTTCCCGACTCCAGGCCAAACGGGTTACTGCAGTGGAAAGCTACGACACAGATGTAAATTAGACCTCTCGTTGAAGAAAACCGTAATTCCAAAACTGCAAACTCTTACTTTCGCTGACTTCTTTATGCGTCATGTTGTAGCGCGCGGAGAAACCGTCTTTAGCCACAGCCATGTCCGTGTGGAAGGACAATGATAAAATGCCGGTAGATGATTGGATTTCAGGAGGCACTCTGGTCCCGCAGTATCGACCAATCAGAGGGCCCACTGCAACAAACAAAAAGAACGTTGTGCAAACAGTACAATACTTAAGATGACAGTGTATTTGGATTGGATTACACTGTTTTTGTCTCCCTTTGCCATATGTGAGGACCTGAAATAGTCCTGCTATAGACCCAGTTTAGATTTGGTGGTACTCAGAAAGCCAAATCTTTTCTTTGGTGATACTTGAGGTTAAAAGTTTGAGAACCACTGATTTAGATCATATTTAATGTCTACACACTGTAGAAGAGTGTTTTTCAACCTTTTTTGAGTCATGGCACACTTTTTTCTGTTGTTACCACGGCCCACAACATCACCAGATCAGACCTTTTAGTAAAAAAAAGGGCATATAATGTATTATTTTATAATAATATAATTATGTCCGAGCCACTGTTCACTGGTTCTATAAAGTTTGCGATGATGATTTTTCTTTCTTTTGTCGGTGTAGAAGTATGTTCAGGACACTCCACAACGTTGTTCAATTAAATCCATTTGTGAATACAAATTGGACATTTTTTCAAGGCACAATACAGTCCCCTGCCACACTTCATGGCTTTAGAGGGTCAGTGTAGACAGGGCTGTAGTCCTTCAATCGTTCAGTTGATCAATCAGTTGATGGCATCTTAAAACAACAACCAGATGTACTTTAGTACATTAGTACTTTATTTAGGATTTAAATGCACAACAGCAGAAAGAAAAAACACAGAAGATGTTTAGTATGTTATTTTCGCGCAAGATCCTAAATATTGAGTGAGCTTTTGCGACACCACCTTTTTAGTTGATTAATTGATGCACAGCGCTTGTCTTTAGACGACAAAGCATTTTTTTCAGCCCCAATGCAAACTATTAGTTAAGGCTGATTTTAAAATGTAAGTAAGATGTACAAAATAAAAAAGAAGATCCATTATTTGACAGTGAAACATTGCAAGACAGGAACAATGCCTTGATAGTGGTCCTCTCCAAAATGGCTAGTTTTTCACATTTTATTGTTTATTATTTATTATTTTATTCATTTATTTTAGCTCAGGAATAACACTTTGCAGGCTCGTCAGGGGAATTCCCACCAGAAACCCACTGTCGTCTTATCAATCTGACCACGTCTGCCACAGTTTCACAAAACGACATCTCTATCTCTGAGCGTTCATGCATCTAAATGATAAGTCTGCTGTCTCTGCTTCTAATACCACGACTCGTGCACGTCAACACAAAAAGATCAGCGGCAATCCGGGCCTCGATTTATGTGCATGGGCGTGCGAAGGGGGTGGAAACGCAGTACATTTATCCACACAACATGACTTTAAAGCCCGTGGAGGAGTAGGAGGCTGCAGAAAATAACCCACAACTGTTCTGCGCTATTGATTTTTCACCTCCCTTTTGGACCGGGTGGATATTTGAAATCGGTTGAGCAAAATAGCTGTAATAATTCTTCTGAAAAAAAGTGGCTTAGAGGCACGGACAATTCAAAATAAACCAGAAAAATGACAACAGCGACCGGTAGTGAGGGAAGCGTTTTTGTGTTTTTGGAGTTGGACCAAAAAGGCAGGCAGCTGACAGAAGGCACGCTTGTCCCTTGAATGACCTTTGCAACACGCTCCAAACCAGATTGTATCGTAATGTATCGGTATGAAAAGAGATGGCTTTCCCAGCTGTGGAAAGGCGCCAGAGACACGGACTTTTGTTTAAACGGACAGCGCATTTAATCTTGAATTAGCTACAGATCGATGTTTAGCAACAGCAAAGTGACAAAGTTAAGACTCATGTGAGCGTTTGACTATGTGTTGAATTGGTTTATGTTTGCTAAATCCAGGGCTATTCATCTACATTCTTCTCTGGGCGAGATGTTTTGGAGGGCAGAGTTTGGAGTCGCACAAAATGTCCCCAACACTAGATCTGTTTCAATAATGAGAAGATATAATATACAAGAACAACCGCTGTGTCCGATTTTTGTGAAAAATAAACCAACATTGCTCTGTAAAATGGTCAATCCAGTTCTGAACCAGGATTAAATTTAAGACTAGACTAGTACCGACCGGGTCTGAACTGGGACTATGAAATTAAACTAGGAGTAAACTTGAACTAAACAACAAGGTTTAACTCAGGATAAAACCAGGTCTGAAGTAGAATTAAACCAGGACTAAACCAGGACCAAACAAGGCCTAAAGTTAAATTAAACAAGGACTGAACCAGGATCAAAACAGGATCAAATCAGGTCTAATGTAGAATTAAACCGAAATGAAAACAGGATCAAAGTGGAATTTAACAAGGACTAAACCAGGACCAAACAAGACAACATATATTTTTTTACATTTTAAAAATGCGCCGCTTAATCAGGTGCTCAAATTGATCTGATCTGGCCTTAATTTGAAAAGGCCTGGCTCGGTTAATAAACAAATGTAAATAAATATCCATCTAAATATATAGTTTTTAAAATTTTAAACACAATTCTAATTATTCATAGTAGCTGCAGAATCTGTTAATAATAACGGTAGAATTTTCAGCAAAATTGTACTACAGTCGTTACTGATTGTAACATCAGTAATATTGATAGTGATTGTAGTATTGTAATGTATATATATACTTTCAGTCGTAGTAGCAGTATGTACAGTTCCAGGTATAGTAATGGTAGTAAAGGTATTATTCAAACTGAATGTTGAATGTAACTTTTTGTCTATCCTTATACACTGAAAATAGTACTTTATTTTAATTCTTTGGCTGCTTACCTTCTTTCCAAAAAACATGTATTGAAAGGTTTAACTTTTGGTTATGTGGCTCTACTTACAGCACCAAACAGACATTCATTTTAATTACGGATCTCTAACTTTGTGAAAACCAAAAACACAAATCTGGTTACGTGCCTTCACATCCATTTTGCTCTAAATATACTCTTCCTCCTCTGAGCTCTTGCCATTATTATGAGCACAAATATAGAGCGCTATGAAGCCTCTATTATACAGTATTAGTCCACAATGTGAAATGTGATCACTGCAGAATGACTTGCAATAATTAATTTCCAATTGGTTTTGACAGATGCCGAAAGAACTGAACAGAGATGTACGTGAGAGTTCTTCACTGGTGACACTGGGGCCAATAATAGTCGGTTTGCTCACTGTAGATTGTTCGGGTTCGGATGACGGTCTAATTACTTTGACATACAGCGTGTGAAAAGTTGGCACAAACAAGTGTAATTCAAGCTCGTGATACGGCAGCTGCTCGTAATGCAATAATGAAATAAATGTTATATTGCTCGGGCCTAATCGGGTTATTCAATAATCGGGCATAACATTACGACCACAGACAGGTGCAGAAAATAACCCAGATTATCGCTACGGCAACTGTTTGTGGGTGAGATTGTGAGTGGTGAGTAAATATTCTTAAAGGACATAATCAGGTTTCACTTTAGACACGTCGGTCTTGGTATTTACTGTAGTTTATAAGTTACTTCGTTAAAACCAGCAGGTGGCGCCCGGACTGCATCTGCTGGTGCATTGAAAAGTGAAGTAGTTTGTATGAAGCTATCATAAAAATTATCAAATTGCTAACTGTGTTTGAAATTGCAATCTGGAAAGACGGATACGAATTGGAGTTGTCAAGGAAGTAATAATCGATACTTTACATCTAAACACGAAACTAATAATGGACAACACAGTCTTAGAGAGACTTGATTTAGTTGGACCTGGTTTAGTCCTGGGTTGGATTTGGTTAAGTTCTGGGTTAGATCTGATTTAGTCTTGGGATGGACCTGTGTTGGACCTGGTTTAGTCCTGGGTTAGATTTGATTTAGTCCTGGTTTAGTCCAGCTCTTGTTGTCAGTAGAACATTTATCAGTATGATCATGTGTTGGATCTGGTTTAGTTCTGGGTTAGTTCTGATTTAGGCTTGGGTTGGACCTGGGCTAAACCTGGTTTGGTCCTAGGTTGGACCTGGTTTAGTACTTGATTGGACATGGTTTAGTCCTGGTTTATACCTGGTTTAGTCCTGGTTTATACCTGGTTTAGTCCTGGTTTAGTCCTAGGTTGGGCTTGGTTTATACCTGGTTTAATCCTAGGTTAGACTTGGTTTAGTCCTGGTTTAGTCCTAGGTTGGACTTGGTTTATACCTGGTTTAGTCCTAGGTTGGGCTTGGTTTAGTCCTGGTTTAGTCCAGCCGTTGTTGTCAGTAGGACATTTATCAGTATGAAAGCTGAACAGCGCTGAACACTGGAGTTATTGCTGGCTCTAATTGAAGTGTTTGAAGCTGCAGATGAAGCTAATGGTCAATATATCTTCCCTGTTGTAATAAAACCATTTAAATCCAGTGTATTTCTGGTTTCATTATTTAAACCTTGCTCGCTGTTGCATCACTCACTGAATAGCACTTTCCATGATTCAATTTCCTATTTTTGGCCATTTCCTGACATCTGTTTGCTCATATATTAAACCTGATTCTCTTAAAAACACAAAGAGTTTACATCATGCCTTGATCTTTACTCATTCACCTTTTAAAGTGATTGGCTGCTTCCTGTCCAAGGCTTTCATTTCCGTCTAAACTGAACATCTTCTGTGCACTGTCTTCATACTCTCAAAGCCTCTGTATTTTTTGTCTCTATTGCAGTCATCTCCATCCTTTGACTTCAGCCTTTTTTGTCTGTCCTGATACATACAAAAACTGACTTTGACGATCTAATGTGTTGACTTTTTGGTTATAAGGCTTGACTTTTCCACTTTCTAGATACTTTTACGTAAACTGGATTGGTTGTGGCTTGGCTATGAGTATATATATTTTGAATAAGAAATTGCTATTTGCCACTGTATTTTTGCCTAAAATAAGATTACCTTGTCGAGTTTGTACTTGCATTATATCAACAGCACTAGTTATTGACCAGAATGAGAAACTCACAAGTGAATAATCTTTATACATTTCTACATTTTTAAGATTATTCTACATCACGTCAACTCATGTCTTATTTATCTATATATATTTGCGCTTGTAGTTTTGTCCATATTTTAAAATGTATTTATTGTTTGTTTCATGCAGTCCTTTTTTAAGTATAGTTTTTTATAATTTTATTATTCATTGTTTTTTGTCGCACCTTCACTTTGTGCATTCTTCTTTTTTTTACGCTTTAAAAAGGTTCATTCGGTCTTTCAAAATTAACATTAAATCCATTTTCTTTTAAACAGACCAGTGCGAAGGACTGAACAAACATCGCGTTGGTCTGTTTAAAAGAAAACTTGATTGATAGTTTTCCATCCAACTTTCCCTCATCCCCACCTCACTCCTGACCTCTTCTCCTTCTCCGTTTCTTTCAAGACAAATCCAAGTTTTCCTGTGTTTTATGTTTGTCCTTGTAAACCCTACGAGCAGCGGTATCAGAAATATCCCGACCACCCAGGCTCTCAGCTCCTCGTCTGTTGTTTTTACCCCTTGAAAAGTTTGGTTTTGTCCACAGCCTCTGCCAACACGCCGCCTTTCATCTACCAACGCAGAGAGACTAAAACTGTGCTGCTCCACCTCAGTCAATAACGACGTGGGCCGAGCGGAGAACAAGTAACTTTAACTGTACTTTGGACGGTTATGTACAAGAACGCAGTTAAACGGGACATATTATGCAAAGTCAGCTTTTACCCTTATTACAACAGTGTTTCCTCATCATTAGTTTACTGAAAGTTGTATTCCTGCATGTTTGAGTAATCCTATATCCTCCAGCAACCTCCTGTTTTCACCTAACCCCTATCCCCGCCCACATGTCTGTACTTAGTAGAGATTATTTCATAAATTCAAACTCTGGGTGACACATAGTTGGTTTAAAATTGTCCCGTAGCCACTTTTCAGAAATAAAACCATGTAAGTGACATCTGCTGCTTGTTAAGTGTCACTATGAAGAGGCGGAGCTTATTGGTTCCAGAGTTTTAAACAGGAAGTTAATGGATTTGTTTGTATTACGAAGCCGTTTTAGATCAAATATTGTGTTTTACAATGAACAAACTCTAAAATGATGAGCTATTTATGTTATAGTTCAATATTAAGTTCCTGAAAAAAGCCTAGTATGTCTCCTTTAAAAGCAAATAGTTCTGATATAAACTAAATGCTCTTACTCAACATTTATATTTAAAATGAGAATCTATATTAGTTTTGTTGATTCCAGCATTGGAATAAGTTGGTATCAAATTGAAAGTGAAAAAGCTGGTATTTCACATCCATAGCCGAGGGCAGGCAAATGGATAATCAATGACCCTAGCATTTTATTAATAGCTTTTCTAGCAAATTTGTTCCTGCTTGGTTTCCAAATTATGAGCCAATACTGAATTCTGGGGAAAAAATGCTTCTACTTCTAAGATGAAAAACAGCTCAATAAATAAAAACAATAAAAATACAAATAATTAAACTCACAAAATTAAATCAATACTTATTTTGTACATAGCACACATATATTTTGATTTTTACTTTTATCGTCCTTTTACTTTATTTACTTACATATTTCTTCTTAGTTTGACACATCTTTTGCTACTTATTTTCTTGATCTTGGTCATTAAAGTACCTCTGACAGGTCAGACTACTCATTTAACTAAAATGTAGTAAAGATAAATATATTTCAAATTCTGCTCAAATCTTTAAAATTTTGACCTCAGTTTAGCTATTTTACTTCCTGGTTGTAAATTATGACATCAAACTAGGAAATTACCAAGAAACCATCCTGTACAGCGTGCCAAAACTCCTCTAATGTCACAGATTTTTTAATTTGACAAAGACAAATACATTTCAACACCTTTATTTTGTTGAATCAATATTTAAAGTGTCAAAAAAGTGTGTAAATGATGCATAACCTTTGGCTCTCTAGTGTGATGTCATCAATTTGTTTACTTCCTGTATAATTTTCAACATATTTTTCAACTTTTCTCCACAAACATCTTCCGGATTGGTGTAAAACTACGATTTATATTTACAAGAAGTAAAAATACACTGAATAAAGTCAAAATTAGAAAATCATAAAAACCTCTCATACGCACTTTAAACTGTATTGTGTGAGTTACTGTGTCCAAGTAATTTCCCTTGTGGCTCAATAAAGTTTGTCTAAATACATAAACAGGAGTATTCCTCACCTCCCGGCAGCCCGTCCCACACTTCCAGCCAGTCGTACTTGCAGTCGCCCTCGCTGCCCGGCAGGGGGTCATTCTCCAGGTCAAAGGTCAGGAAGCTGAGGGTCACGTCCATGCTGGGGGGGACGATGATGATGAAGGAGCACTCCAGGTTGTGCGGATACTTGTCAGGGAAGCCCGGAGACTCGATCAGACCCAAGGGAGACGTGAAGTTCCGCGAGCAGTCAGAACCTGCGAGGGACACAGAATGATGGCGGTTAAAACGAGTACAGCGTGAAGTAACAGTGATCTGAGAGGAAATCAGAATCACAGAAGGGTTTGTTGCAGATGTCAGTGAACAAATGGTCAGTGAGCTATTTAGGCAAAGACAAAACCAAAAAACAAAACACATTTCCAGGGCATCCATACTTGAAGGAAATATACAGATGTCCTGTTGTATAAAGGTATATCGCAAAGGTATCGATATCAAAACTAACATTTAAGTGCTTATGACAGGTTGGACTACTCATTTCACTAAAATGTAGTTTAGACAAATATATTTCAAATTGTTTACAATTGCTGGTTGTAAAATGATGACTTCACATTAGGAAATTAATGTGAAGTCCACTGAGCCAAAACTCTTAGAAAGTCAAAGATCTTTTAAATTTCACAAATAAAAATACATCTGAACACCTTTTTTTTTTTATTATTAATGTATAAAGAGCCAAAATTATGCATTACCTTTGTCTTCCTAGTGTGATGTCATCTGTTTACTTCCTTTTAACTTTATACAGATTTTTAAACTTTTCTCCACAAACAGCTGCTTGATTGGTGTAAAACTTTTTTTTTTTTTTTAATTTACAACAGGGATTAACACACCAAATAAAGACAAAAGCAGAAAATCATGAAAACCTGCCATACGCTCTTTAATAAGGTCCTCTGATTCAAGAAATGTACTATATTTAAAGCAGTCAAGCGTAAAAATGACTGATTTTATTAACGATTTTCCTTATTCAAACTAAATTATCCTTTATTTAGACTTGGTTTTGTTGCTTTTAAGTTATAATTTTGACAGAGTATGACTAATACAATAAGGGATGAACAAATTAGTTTTAATGTGACTGATATTATTGTGAGAAAGAGATTATTATTGTCAAATACCGATACAATGTCAATATAGCAGCACTTCAGAGCCATCATGCAGCCCCTAATATGAAGTAATTTTTAAATCTAACAAATTTGTAGAGATGATTTCAACCAAGAATAGAAATTCCTTGAGCTCCTGTATATATTTTTACATTTTAATACCTTTTTGCTATAATATTACATGGAAAAAAGAACCGCAAACTGTTTAATACATGGTCCTGCTGAATGTAGGGAAGCAGAAACAGTTGAAAATGTCACTGAATTCTTTTCTTTTAAAGCTGGGGTGCCTAGTATTTACACAGCGAAACCGAAGGCAGGTATTAAAATCTAACTAGTTCCTAGCTCTTTAGCATATCTTTAATATTCACATGCATTCTTTTTAGGGCATATGCTGTTCTAAAGCCTTTTTAAAGCTTTAGAACAGCTTTTTTTCAGACGGCAAAGTGAAACTGGGGTGGTCCGCCCAAGCACAGCCAATCAGAGCGCAGCTTTCGGCTCATACTTCCAGGTTAAAGTGCTTTATTATTATTTCCAGACAACGCGTAGTGGTCTAATTTTGTCACAAAGAGTTGCTTTTACAAGATACTCTTTGGTGGAAAACAAAAAATGTACATCTTTCCAACAAAAAATATTGGACTTTAAGATTATGAACTATCAGAGACTTTTTGATTCTTGGTTTATCAACCATTTTATTTTCAATGAGAGTGATATAATTATCTGACAATACATTTCATCTGTAATTTACCAAACCCAACAGTGAAAGTGAAGCTAAACAGAGCCAATTAAAACACAAAAATCTGTTGATACTGTCATGGCTGGACGCTCCTGCACTAATGATGTGGATCTTTGCGAATCGTCCAAGCGTCAAATCTCCAAAACAACTGCCCTCGACCCCGAACATGGATACAGCCTGTCGGGACGTCCCAAAATCGTCTTGGTTCCTCTAATCTCACACACAGACATGCATGAAGTGGTAGTATTATTATTAGTGGTGGTGGTATTTAAAGTCTAGCCGGCATGTGTGAGCGAACAGCGTGACAGACACAGCGACATAATAGAGTAAGCCTCTTATAATGCTCAGTAACCCACTTCTCGACGATTGTTTGGGTGTCGGCTGCAGGGGTCTAAAGGAGATCAAAAGAGCATGAAGAAAGTGAAAGTAAAAATGTAAAAACAAGCCAGTTACAGTATGTGGGACTGACAGTGGATGTTTATACTGTTGTTGATTCCTGTATTTATTCTGTGTAAACGAAACTTCATTATTGTTTGGTTGTGATGTTGAAACTTGTCAAATACTGAAATTTAACTTTGTCATTTATGTTTAAGATGAAATGTAATGTTGTGTTTGAGCTAAGGCGAGATTGAAGCTGGAAAACGTGACCCAATAACTTTTCATGAGAGTTCTAGCAGGATGGAAAGTCACAGTCACAAAAAATGACCAGGCTAGAACAAAACTAGCAGCAACCACTCGTATTATTCACTCATTATGATAATTAACTTATTTGGCAACGAAAGAAAAACATTTTGTTGTGATTACAGAGCATCTCTACTCATTGAGTTTAATGTTATCTGTGCACTGTCCTTGTTTTAAATAAATAAATAAAATAAAAAATAAAAAATTGACAAAATAATATGGCCCCAAAATGTGCGAACAGCTATAGAAAATTTCAGAACAATAATATTATGAAACAATTGTGTGTGAAAAATGTAAAAATACATCTACTAAATCAGTGTATTAATCTGGTTATACAAAATGTTATGATGCAAAACTAGCCATTTTTTTATTTATTGCAAAAAAATTAAATAACAATTAAGTGTTAAATTCTGAAATTAATGTTACCTTGTTTTTGTTGTCTTAAAAATGTAAACAAAAACAAATGCATCTCTAACATCATTACATTAACATTAATATTCATCGCAATCGAGTGTATAAGCACTATTTATAATGCTAACAACAACTAGCATGCTAACAGTGCTACTTTCTGGTTCTCAGACGATAAAAACACTTTATAATTAGATGCAGGCAGCACACAGTCGATTCATTTTGACCCTGACAGCTGCTTTTACAATATATCTGTTCTTTAATGCGTGAAAAAAGGGTACATTGTGCGTTGCTAACGATAACTAAAGCATAACCTCTGTTTGTTTACCGTCGCGCGCATGTTTACCGCTTCTCTCCGTACCAGACAGTCCAGCCCCGCCCCTTCCCCCTTGCCCCGCCCCTTCCTGCTCCACTTTCCCCTGTTGTTTTCGTGCTCCCTCCTTCACACAGCGCCTCCTCTGCTCCTCTGTGTCTGGGCCCCCCGCGGAGCCCGTCACAGAGACCAGACCGGTGCGTGACCAGGACCATGTGTAGTCCTGTGTGTGCGTGTGTGTGTGTGTGTGTGTGTGTGTGTGTGTGTCGTGTGTGTGTGTGTGTGTGTGTGTGTGTGTGTGTGTGTGTCGTGTCTATGTGCGGTCTTACACACGCCTGAGTGCCCCTGCAGCCGACAGCGCTTTGATTCTCGTCTCATTAGTGCGTGTCCCTGAGCAGCGCCAAAACACTTGTGCCCTCCTTTTTTTTCTTTTTTTTTTGTTGTTGTTGTTGACGATTCACGTTGTCATGGAGAATCAATATAGACTTGTTTTTTTGGAATTCATGAATGAAAGCTGCACATAATAAAACATGCAAAGAAATTACGCTAAAATACAGTTCGGTTTGTATACTACATACTTTGTGCTTGGTAGTTTCAGATTTTCGTATAACTTCATTACATTGACAGAGGTGGAAGAAGTACTCCATTTTGAACAAGTAACAAATGCAATGAAGTACCAGCTGAAAAATGTACTTTAAACATCCTGTGTTGTCCTGTAACTGAGGCTCAAGTGCTCAAAATGTTCTGTTTTCACCTACCCCCTATCCCCACCAACATCTCTGTACTAAGCTGTGGTTATTTGAATAATTAAGGCCATATCCATGTAGGGCTCTGAAATGTCACATAGCTACTTTTCAAAAATAAAAACAAGTAAATGACAATCCTTTGCTTGTTACAGTGAAATGTCACTGTAAAGAGGCGGGGCTTATCAGAGCTGGGCCTGTGTCTATTACCGAGCCGTATTAAGTCAATATTACCATTTACAAACAAAATGTAAAATTATGATCTATTTATGTTATAGTTCAATACTAAGCAGATGAAAAATTATGATGCGTCTCCTTTAATATTCTGTATTCGTGCCTGATGCCCTTCCATATCAGTCCCTCTTCATCCACACAGGCTTGTCACCCTCTCTGCTTCCACAGAGCTACATTTACAAAAACAAAACACTGTGGAAATTGCTCACAAAATATACCCAATGTCTCCCTCCATCCTCTTCCCCCCTAATCATTCTCCCCCTCCATTCAACCCCATCTCCCACCTCATGCCTCTCTCTTTCCCCGTCTCTCCCCCGCTGCTCTCTCGACCTTCCCCACGCTGCTCTCTCTGTTTCTCTCACACTTCTCTCGCTCTCTCTTCCTCCAACTCCCTCCCTCTCTCCCCCGCTGCTCTCTCTTCCCCCCTCTCTCTCCCCTTCTGTCTCTCTCTCTCTCTCTCTCTCCCTCCCCCCGTTTATCTCCCTATCTCTCTCTTTCCCTCCCCACTGCTCTTTCTTCCACTCTTTCTCCCCTGTTATTCTCCTTCTCTCTCTCTCTCTTTCACTGCTCTCTCTTCCTCTCTCTCTCTCTCCCCCCCCGCTGCTCCCTCTCTCTGTCTCTTTCTCTCTCTGTTTCTCTCCCCCGTTCCTCTCCCTCTCTCTCTCTCTCCCCACTGCTCTTTCTTCCACTCTTTCTCCCCTGTTATTCTCCTTCTCTCTGTCCCTTTCTCTCTCTGTCTCTCTCCCCCGTTCCTCTCCCTCTCGCTCTCTCTCTCCCCACTGCTCTTTCTTCCACTCTCTCCCCTCCGTTATTCTCCTTCTCTCTCTCTCTCTCTTTCGCTGCTCTCTCTTCCTCTCTCTCTCTCTCTCTCTCTCCCCCGCTGCTCCCTCTCTCTGTCTCTTTCTCTCTCTGTCTCTCTCCCCCGTTCCTCTCCCTCTCTCTCTCCCCACTGCTCTTTCTTCCACTCTTTCTCCCCTGTTATTCTCCTTCTCTCTCTCTCTCTTTCGCTGCTCTCTCTTCCTCTCTCTCTCTTTCTCTCTCCCCCGCTGCTCCCTCTCTCTGTCTCTGTCTCTCTCCCCCGTTCCTCTCCCTCTCTCTCTCTCTCTCTCTCTCTCTCTCTCTCCCCACTGCTCTTTCTTCCACTCTCTCTCCCCCGTTATTCTCCTTCTTTCTCTCTCTCTTTCGCTGCTCTCTCTTCCTCTCTCTGTCTCTCCACCGCTGCTCCCTCTCTGTCTATTTCTCTCTCTGTCTCTCTTCCCCCTTCCCTCTCTCTCTCTCCCCCGCTGCTCCCTCTCTGTCTCTTTCTCTCTCTGTCGCTCTTCCCTCTCCCTCTCTCTCTCTCCCCACTGCTCTTTCTTCCACTCTCTCTCCCCGTTATTCTCCTTCTCTCTCTCTCTCTTTCGCTGCTCTCTCTTCCTCTCTCTCTCTCCCCCATTCCTCTCCCTCTCTCTCTCCCCACTGCTCTTCCTTCCATTCTCTCTCCCCCGTTATTCTCCTTCTCTCTCTCTCTCTTTCGCTGCTCTCTCTTCCTCTCTCTCTCTCCACCGCTGCTCCCTCTCTGTCTCTTTCTCTCTCTGTCTCTCTTCCCCCTTCCCTCTCCCTCTCTCTCTCACCCCACTGCTCTTTCTTCCACTCTCTCTCCCCGTTATTCCCCTTCTTTCTCTCTCTCTTTCTTCCTCATCCTCCCCCTCTCTCCCCCGCTGCTCTCCCTCTCTCTCCCCCGCTGCTCTCTCTTCCTCTCTCCTCCTGTGGCTCTTTGAATCTTCCGCCTCTCCATCACTCTCTTCCCTCCCACTGTCTCATTTCCTATTCTTTTCTGTGCACTTCCCATCTGTTGAAACGGAAGAACCTCGGAGAACTAAAGAAACACGTGCAGCACTTTATTCCACGGCTTTGTTTATTTCGCTGTAGGTTTTCCGATGACCTCATGGTTTAGTCCAGAGATGTTTAATTGAATTGAGGGCAGACAAGTGTCTACTCGTCCAATTATTAACTTCATTTATTAAACTAATAAGATTACATTTTCCTTGACCTGTATGTTTTAGTCACATCATCTCGACATGTTTTTGCTGCCACTCTTCCGCACAAAAGTCAAATGTTACGTATTTTTTCAGGTGAATAAATATCTTCTCATCCATATCATCCGTTCACATTATGGACAGATAAAAATTAATAAATAGAATTGTTTTAATACCACCAAGACACTCAAAACTAAATTAAAAATATTTAAAACCTGTTAAAAAGGCTCTGCAAACCAAGTGAAATTTGCAGTTGAAAGTCTAGCTGAACCAAAGCTTTTCTAAAAACGACTTATTTTAGATTTAGAGAGTAAAATCCTTTGTCAAGAAGTGGCTTAAAGTCAACATTGCATTTTAAAAGACCTGTAACATAAGTTCACATATAAGTTTAATAAAAATATACAAAAAGAAATGATAAAAGTAGAGTTGAGACACAGAAATTTGCAAATTAACACATTCAATTTTATCTTATTAATTAGTGAACAAAGGGTGTTTTTCCTCAATTTTATACATTGCCACTTTTGCTTTTTAGATGTCAACAATAAATATTAAAGTTCAACATTTCAGCATTTTTGCAAAGGTAGGAACAAAAGCTGGGAGCGTTTCAGGGTCTTTAAGTATAAAACATCAGGTACTCTACAAAGACTTGCGATAATACAATTAAAAAGAGCAAAAAAAGTACAATTAAATGTGCATTTTAGTATTTTTCTTTTGGATAGTTCTCTTTACACAATCAATACAATCACACAAAGATGAAAAATATAGCTGCTGACATTACGACATCATTGTATAACATGAAAACAACCATTCGTTTTTGGCACGAGTCAGATATTCTGTAAGTTCTAGCGTGTAAAAGTGAACCCCAGTGTGCTCCTCATGCCATTGGGCGATTAAATAAAGCTAACCCTATCATTAGAGACAGCCTCGTCATGTGCTTAAACGGAGCGGTGGTCTCTACACTGCGAGACCACACGCACACTCCACTTGTCAGCACCGAGAAACCGCAAGTGGCTTTTCCATATGGGCACTTTAACCACAGTTTGGAATTAAGTCTGTTTCCACTGAGCCACAGGACAGGTTAAAGCGCAGACTGGAGCGCCGGCTTTTTATTGCAATTACTACGCAGTTTTATGGCTGTTTTTGCCTGACGTGTTTGTGTAATCGCAGTTTGTGGAAGTTTTTAAGGAAGACAGAGCTTTTTCAAGTCGTAAACAAAACCGTTATTTTACGTTTTGGTCATTGTAAACTGCACCGTTGATCTAAATTGGCTTCACGATGGAAAAATAGCTGAGTAAACTTATAAAATGCATATCACCTGGAGCCTGAGGGGTGTTTACACTTCATTGAGTCAAAATTAGGACTAAACTGGGATTAAACTCAGAAATAAAGCTGGACTAAACCAGAATGGGATCAAACCAAATCCAAATTATCTGGGACCAACACAAGACAAGTGCAAACTCAACTATCTCAAATAATTGCAACTAAGTGGAGGAGAGTGGGCGGGGATAAGGAGTAAGTGAGAGTAGGATTTTTCTAAAAAATACTAACAATACTAAAGCATTGAATGAAGGAGGATACTGACAGGATTACTCAGACAAGCAGGAATCAATCAAATTACAACTCTGAGTAAACTAATGATGAGGAAACACTGTTGTAACAAGATATTAAAGGTGCTGTACCTGGTTTTTACGGTTTTGAAATCTGAAACACTAGTTCATGCACGTAATTTTTGTATGTAAATGAAGTAAAATTGTAAAAACATTTATTGAAAATGAGACCACAGCTGTTTCTCTGCATCTATTTATAGTGTGTTTTATTCTACGAGAAGCAGGAAGTGCGTCGTTAGCATGCTAATATTTGTTAGCTTTACTGCGATGACAAAACACACTAAGAGACTTGTGAAAAGTGCTTACAAACTTATGGAGGTGAATATTTTGGATGCTGGGACTGCATTAGGAAAGTGAGCGATACATGCGACTGATGGAAAGAGTTTAAAATGAATAATTCTGTTTTTTATGTTTCAAAACAGTACAAATCAGGTACAGCACCTTTAAGATTGTCATTCTATCCAAAGAGCTTCCTGGTTGGGGGTGAAACAAAAATTAAAACTATGTAAGTCCAGCTGCTTGTGTTTAATTCTTTTGGGATACAATTCCTTCATCGTTTAATTTTACAGCACTCTCAATCAAAGCACTTCGTAATCTTTTTCAGATTTTCATCGAAATCAAGTTAAAAACAAGTCAATCTGAAATGTTTGATTTGATTTTTTTTACTGTGTTCGGCTGTGCAAGTCATCATATGTATAATCATCATATCAATTATTACGCTATTCAATCAATTACAAAAATGTTGGCATTGAAAATACAAAGAATTGCCTTCTGTTCAGATTTATGAGCGCACTCCTTTTGCCTCAAAACCTGGAGAAAATGCACTTTTCTAAAACACTACTAGTAAATTTATTCAGTCTATACTTTCTCTACAGAATCAACTTCAGCAGACTAAAGGACTGATTTTACTTTCATATTGTTGTGAGTATTTCCTGTTGTAAGTGTGTATTTTAACTTTATGTTGTGAAGCACTTTGTGAGTTTGTTGTCTGTGAAAGATGCTGTACAAATAAACCTTACTTAGAATAATTTGGTCAATATAGAAGTAATTGTTTGAAATAATCGTGATCTCAATTGTGCGCCAAATAACCCGTGTGGAACGTAACAAAGTAGAAAAGCAAGTGCTGTACTGAAGTAAATTTTCTAGGAATCTGTACTTTACTTAAGCACATTTTACAGTAGATACTTTTACTTTTACTTCACTACATTCCAGAGCACGTATCTGTACGTTCTACTCCACTACATTTTTGAACTGGACTGAAAAGTAAAAGTATATTTTCTTAAGGTTTTGGCCCTCCCGCTAGCACATTTATGGCGACTTCTTGCTTGTTTTTTTTTTTTCTAGTTCCCTCTGAGCAAACAAAAAGCTTCTACAGAGACAAACAACCTGGAAAGTTGCCTTTAATGACCAAAACTCAACAGAATAAATTAATCAAGAATACAATTTGATGATTTAATTGTTACTTTTTACTCTACTCTAGTACTTTAACACTTTTACTTCGATTTTCAAATGTGATACTTTTATTTTTACTTTTTTGTTGTATTTTTTCTTTGAACAAAATGGAGTACTTCATCCACCGGTGCAAATAACTGTGATCATACTGTAATTATGCCAGAATCGAGCAGCCCTACTGTTTACGTTAAATTCATTTTCCCCGTTTTATGTTTGTTCTCTCAAATTACTCTAACTTTACTGCTACTCTGCTTTATTTCCCAGCACTATTTAATCAGAGAAGGGATTTCCCTCCATAATATCGTCCCATTTCCCCCAAATCACTCCTGACAGATGATATTGTACTGCCAAAGGACAAGCGTCGTCTATCTCCTCCCAGACAAGCTTCACCCATTAGCTCCACTGATGCAACTCTAGGAAATGATATTAAATGCATTCTTGATTTTGGCACGGAGAAAAACCCGAGCCACGGCTAACAACACTGTCCGCTTTGTTTCGAATATTTACAGAAATCCATTATGAGCCGATCTCCTCTCAGATGTAATTGTTTCTTCATGGGTTCGTGCCCTCAGCCGGTGCCAGGGACCACAGCTCTGATTGGACTGGCACATGGCAGAGAACACGACGGGAAAGTAAATATATGATCTGGGAAAATCTGGTTTACGTTTTGTGATAGTTGAAATTGTAAAGGGTTTGGTGGAAGTGCCAAGGCTGGATGCAAAAATGATCTGACTGTGGTCTTAAAACAAATGTTCAGGGACCAGGAATCTCAAACAATTTAACGACAATCTACAATAAAACACGCACGTTCAAAAATCCATAAACCTTCCTGAGCTTGAATCAAAGTTGAAACACAAAAATAATAAACTGTACTCAACAAAATTTAACCAAAAGTGAGTCTTTATTTTTCTTTCAAATAGTTAACGTTTTTCTAATTACGACTGAGTTTAGCGGGAAAGAACCAGCGGTAAATATTTATCATAATTTTACATCAGAGAAGTAGCAGTTTGTGTTTAAAATAACAGGACGTGGTGCGGAATCCCTCTGTGATGTCATCAAAAGGCGACGCAACATTGAAAGTACAGGGACAATTGACTGCAACTGACTCATTGTTCTGACAGTTTAAACGCTCATTCAACAAAATAAAGTTGTTATCACATATTATTTATTGTCAGTTTCTAATTATTGTGCAATTTGTATGGATTTAGGCCTTTGTTTACAGTACAGTTGCTAGGTAACAGTAGTGGAATTAACCAGGAAGTAACATTATAAACGTGACAAAAAACGTTCAAACTGGAAATAAATAAGCAAAATGTATAAATATCTTAAATAGCTTGATGTTCACTACGTTTTAGTGAAATGTGTCATCGAACCTGTCATATGCACTTTAATCTTAATTCCAAGTCACTTCCTCAAAATGTTTTTTTTTTTCCTCAACATAAAACCACGACAAAACATGAACACATTTTCGGTGATACTGTTTAAGGAACAAAAAAAAGTCATACATGTCTCTACTGTACTGTCCCGATCAAAAAGTAAATAAAATGAGTAATAGTGAGGCCACCTTGCTCAATTTAAAACAATTTAATTAAGGGGTTAGGGTTTGTCATAAATCTTTCATAATTATTTTATTTTTCATCTTGAATTTGATAAAAAGTTTGATCGTATTCGAGGAAGTTCAAAATGAGCCAATAGGGAGACAGAAAGTGGTAAGGGTTATTTTTCCTCTTCTTTACCGTGCACGGGTTCAATCTGGATCCACTTTCCTGAATGAACTCGACTGTGGGGTGAACGCCGCTCTCTTATTGGTCGTTGGGTGAACCCTGGACTCTGATTGGTCGATTGGTGTGCGGTGAGACAGGAAGTGGCCCGGAGGCAGAGGTCCAAATGTAAACAGCAGCAGTTATTGGACGGACTGTCACGATTGTTTCCACATTAAACGCCCCGGGAGACAGAGGGCGAAAACTGCCCAGATACCACATGGTTTGGCCTGATGCATTGTGGGTACTATAGGATCATTAGTCATAACAGTGATGTGAAAATTAGGTTAAATGTGCTGAATGTTTCTGATCTTCAAAAATAAAACAGGCAGTAGACTGTAGTAAGTAGTAATAATTCAAAACAGTGCTACTTTAAATACTAACTTAAATACATAGTCAAAGAAATTGATAAAAACTAAAAATAAAATGTGTTTTTTTTATGTAAAAAAAAATCAGCAACAATGGGGGAATTTAAAAAAATACTATTTTTATGTAGTAAACTAAATTAATTAATTACTAGATTATGTTTTAAAAAAAATAAAATAAAAAAAACTCCATTCAACAACATTTGGGGATTAAAAATTTAGTTTAAAAATATATATAATATATATATATATATAGATATATATAGAGAGAGAGAGAGAGAGAGAGAGAGAGAGAGAGAGAGAGAGAAAATATGTTTTAAGTTGTGTTTTTTTTTTTTTTTTTTTTTTTTTTTACATAATTAAAGTGGTAAAATCTAAAATAAAGTAGTAAAATACATTGGTTTTTTTATATGTTAAAAAATGGCCATTCAAAATTTGGAAATTTTCTTCTCCCCCCCAAAAAAGGAAGAAAAAAAGAGTAGCTTAATACGTACTGAAACTGGAAAAAATCTAAAATGAAAACTCTTACATTTAGTATTAGTTTAATAATTAATAATTGATATACGGTTATTATTAATTCATTATTATTCTTTATTTTCTTCCCAATGAATTGAAACTGAATGGAACCCAAATCAATATTATTTCTTTAATAGTGTAATAGTAGTAGTAGTAGTAGTAGTAGTAGTAGTAGTAGTAGTAGTAGTAGTAGTAGTAGTAGTAGTAGTAGTAGTAGTAGTAGTATCTTAAAATAGCTTGTATCCGTGTGTGAAACAGCGGCGATGTCGTCTGACACATAATGTATGAATAATGAGTCAGTGCTTTCCGTGTCTGTAGACTTCTGGGTCACAATAACAGCTGGGGGCACTCGCCTAGACCCCGCCCTCTGATTGGACGTCCCAAATGGGCCTGTGCGCTCTGATTGGCCGATGATTTACTACTACTTCTCCACTACAGTATCCACAGAAACAGTGATAGTAAACAAAATCCATGTGCGGGCTCGGGCCATTGACGACGCGGTGTGCAGCGAGGCGCGTCAGGCATCGACCAATCAGAACGCGGCAAACGGTAACGGGACAGACCGGGCAGACGGGGAGATGGGTTATTTATGAAGTTAGTGTTTTTAAAAGACTGGCTTTAGTTCAGGGTTCAGTTCACAGGCATCACGAGATCGGCGCTGGACCACGCAGTTGTTTTTATTAGCGCCGACTCTAACTTTGCATCATTTGTAGGTTTCATTTGAGAGATTATGCCACAGCCAGGGTTGAAACTGCGTGCAACGGCAGATTAGATCAGCAACCACGGTTTAAAAGATTATTTGTGATTAGTATTTTGAAATAATTAGCTTTTGAATACAATTTTCACAAAAATAGCTGAGGGATTCTGATTTTGCCATGAATGATATATATATGGTTAAAGGTTGATAAAGTCTGAGCTGCAGGAAACAGAACGAGGAAGACGTAAGAAGGAGATTTATGGATTTGAAGTTTAATAGTGAGAGAGGAGGTTGTAAAAAAAATAATAATAAAACCCAGACACTATCATACAAACAGATACTAATTTTGACAGGTATCGATAATGAAAAATGAAAAAAATCATCTCTACCGAACAAAATCAGACCATTTCGGAATAATTTTAGAATGATCTCGACAACATGCTAATATTAAACACATTTTTTATGGTGATAAATACATTCATGTTTTTTTTTTTTTTTTTTTTTTTATATGTATTTGTTTTAAATTGAATCCTGACAAAACAAAGCAAAAAGACAAAACGTAAAACAAAGCGCTAAATAAAACAAGCAAAAGTCCAGAAGCAAAAGAATAAACACAAAAAACTCAAACAGTTACTGACACACATAAACTAAAATTATGGTTTTCAGTGGTTTTAATCATTATTGTGTATCAAAATCAAGTTTGAAATGTTAGAGGCATATCAACCCAAAGATACAGTGTCCTTTTCTGTACTCGTCAAAATCATTTCAATGAAAAGCAAAACGAGCCTTGAAGGAGAAGCCATAAGAAAATTATCCATAGTTTAATGCAATTGGTCTCATTCTGTTGATTTTCTACTATATGTCATGCAATAAATCAGGGGTGGCCAACCCGCGGCTCTCGAGCCGCATGCGGCTCTTTGGCTGATTTCATGCGGCTCTTAAAGCGATATTCCGGCGTAAGTGTAAACCATGGTCAAACACACCGAGTCAGACCCCCCCTCGAGAGATTAATTTACCCGACCGCTAGATTCACGAGATCCACCAACTTCAGCAAATACGCACTATCGCCACATGCGCTGTGCGGATCCACTGTTCAACATAGCGCCACTTTTAGCCACAAATAATACTCAGAACTGCCAAACTTCATCAATAGTACACACAGGGTCCCAGCCGCGTGGTCCGAGCCGTCAAACATCTGCTAAGCTTAGCCTGTTACCTGCACTCGGGGATCTACTGGCGGGAGCTCCACCAGGGCTTCCCCACCAACAAGCGGATCCAGGAGGAGAAGTGGGTGAGTTGCATCAGCTAAAGAAAACAGGCTAAGCTAGCAGATGTTTGACGGCTCGGACCTACGTGCTGGGACCCTGTGTGTACTATTGATGAAGTTTGGTGCAGTTCTGAGAATTATTTGTGGCTAAAAGTGGCGTTCGCGGTCTGACAGTGGATCCGTACAGCGCCGTATGTGGCGATAGTGCGGCATCGATCTGTTCTGACTGACACTCATGTGAAAGAGTTGCTTCGAGTGGCAACAACGGAATACAAGCCAGATTTGAGGAGGATTGTTCAGGACAAGGAATGCCAGAAATCCCACTAAGCAGCATAGTAAGAGAAAAATGTTATTGAAAATTGTTATATTTTTGTTTGTGGACTTGCTTGAACTGAGAGTTTATGTGTGTGTGAGACAGTGCACACAATGTTAACTGTTGAAAAAATAACTGTCATTATCTTGCTGTGGGTCATTTTCAATAAATCTGGCTGAGCAGAGGCCTGTGTGTGTGTCTCTGTGTGTGTGTGTGTGTGTGTGTGTGTGTGTGTGTGTGTGTGTGTGTGTGTGTGTGTGTGTGTGTGTGTGTGTGTGTGTGTGTGTGTGTGTGTGTGTGTGCGCGCACACACACATGAGGCATGTGTGCCCATGTATGATGTGGCTCTTTGCAGTAACACAGTAAAAAAAAGTGGCTCTTAGTCTCTGACTGGTTGGCCACCCCTGCAATAAATGAATGATATGGTTCTGCCCCTAAAAACCTTAAAGACACTCATCTTTCTAATGTGCAGCGGCATTTAAAGGTGCACTGTGTCTCCATGGTGATTTATTACTGTGAATGTGCTCAACTCTCCACAGATCTGACCTATAACATGACCTGGCCAGCCTGTCAGAGGGACTTTAAGATTAAACACTAAAAGAAAATCTGTGTCTGTATCTTCTTGATGACATCATGTGAAAAATCATTTTAAAACTGTTCATGAAAGATCAGATTTTGTCTTGTTTATGAGTTTTTTTGTATTGATACTTGTCAAAATGATTGTCAGGTTTCAATACAAGTTTTAGCGCTGATTCTCTGCTTTTGTACACGTTTAACACAACTTCAAACAGGTCTGATTTCAGTTACGACTCAAACAATCGTGCTTTTTCCCTCACAGTCCCATCATTCTCTGCTGCTGTGTTTGTATTTGCCGTTTCAAACAGAGCAGAGCAGGAGCGTCGGTGGAGCTCCGCATCAGACAGAAGAGCGAGCCCATATTCAGTCTCCCACACGAGCAGACGCTAGCTTCACCTAGCTCCATAACGAGATCTTGTTAGTCGTATGGCAACAGCTTGAACCGTCCAAATGGCTTCATCATTACCGCCGCAGAGCCAAGACTCGCAGACGCACGTATATCGCACACACCGGCACAAAAAAAACACAAGACTTATCAGCAAGGGAGAAATGCTGATTATTTATGTGCCGGTTGTACAAGGTGTGTTGTTTTTTTAAATGAATAGTATGTAGGCCTGTAGTTTTAGTGAATGGTTAGTGTTTTCTGCATTTATAGTATAAATAGTGGCTTTAAGGTGCATTATGTAACTTTTCTGGTGGAGAGTCTGCCACCTTCTTGTCTCCATGTTATTGCTTTGTCTTAGTGCCTAAAGTGGAGCACGCTGACCAAACTGGGCCCTTTAGGAGGTCTGATTTGGCCCACAAAGGGATGCTGAGGTTTGTTAGGAGCGTCTATTTGATAAAATGTTGCACTAAAAAGACTGTCAGCAGGTGCAAAAGAAACCAAATCAAGTCTATTCCCCTAAAAAAGGCAATAATAAATAAATAAAGAATAGTCCTACTAAAAGCTGCTGAAGTGATAACAAATATACAAGTTTACAACTCTGCTAAATATTTAGTTTGTACCTAAATCTAAAAAAAGAAAACCAGACAAACAGTTGTAGAAAACCAGATAAACAGCAGGAACGCTGTGCTCACATTTCGCTGATACAGACTTTGGGATCACACACAGTTGAACGCATTACCTTTCTCTCCTTAAATAACGTCTTTCTGAGTCTAAGTCAATGTTTTAAGTAGGGTGCGCTGTTAGCATGCTAATGTTTGTTAGCATTTCCCGTGACGGTCCGTGAATATTTAAGATGCTGGGACTGCATTAGCGACTGCATTTAAGATAAAGTAGTTCTGTTTCCCACGTTTCAAAACAGTAAAAAATTAGATACACGGCCTTTAAATAAAATGTCTGAGTCCAAGGAAATTAATTATTTTCAGCGGTTGAAGTTTCCTTTATCCCCAACTAATGCTAAGCTCTGCCCAGTCGGAGCAACAACGAGAAACTACTTTCAGTTTACATTTTACTGTATAAACCTGATTTGAGCAAAACCAAAGTTCCACAGATAAATAAGCCAAAACAGCAAAGAAACACATTTTATCAGTTGTGTCACTCATAAGTCAGAATATTGAGGCGCATGTTTCTAATAAAAGAATGTCGGTGCATCAGCTCTGTTCCGCTCAGCCCTAGTGGCAGACCCTCCTCCGGAAAAGTTACACAGTGCACCTTTAAATACCGTGACCTTTTGTCTATGGGATTCAAACGCGCAGGTCGTAAGGAGACACATTGCTGCACACGTCGTCGTACCTTTCTTCACTGGTTTAAAAACGTCGCATGGTCTCGCACAAAGTCCTCTCATATCCTGTACTTCCTTATTGAGCCACATCCTCGTGAGTCATGATCTGCATTCAAATGGATGTGCCCGGTATGGAGTTTTCTAATGAATGAAAGCAGACAGGAAATGAGCCGGAGAGAAGGCAGAGCATGAGGAGGAGGTGACTTCAGGGTGGATTGAAAATGGACTCGTCTCTGAAGGGTATTTTTATGTCCTTTTACATGTCCTTAAACGTGAGATATTACGTCTGATATGAATGATAAGAGATGTCGGACGAGATGTTAGATTGAAAACAGCGCGTAAAAAAGAAATGAAGGGAAAAAAGTAATAATCACATTCGGACTTTATTTAAAAATGGGCAAAATTGAAAGACTTTGGACACAAATTGGAGGTTTACTTTAAATTATATATGCTTATTCTTGGGACATTGTTTTTAGAAGAAGAAGAAGAAGAAGAAGAAGAAGAAGAAGAAGAAGAAGAAGTAGAAGAAGAAGAAGGACAAGTAGAAAAAGAAGAAGAAGAAGAAGAAGAAAACATCTAAAAATTGTTTGTTGGGTAGACAAAAAGTAAATACAGTCTTGAACTGAACCTGTACTAGACCAGGACTAACCCAGGACTAGAACAGGACTTTTCTTTTCAACGTATTTATCAAAAAAAAAAAAAAAGTATAAAATAAATTAAAATACCACACAGTACCATACATGTAAACTTCAATTTCTTTTGAAACTACAATTTTACAAATCAAGCCTTTGGACCTGACAAACCATTTAATTTGGTCAGGATCAACCAAAAATAAATAAAGCTGTTTTTTGCTTTACACACATATTTCCCCCATTATTTATTCCTCCAATCATTGGTAGGGATGTAACAATAACCAAACTATCATGATATCACATTGTCAAAAGTTGTTGGCTCAAATTACAAGCTTAAATGCCTTGTTTTGTTGCAGCAGCTAAAAAAACAGAAGGGGCTACATAGACCATGATCCTTTGCTCAAATTCAGTGCAGGCATCATGAAAAAAATCTAAATCAAGCACTTTTATATCTTGGTTCATGACAGTAACCCACATTAAAGACTTGTCAAGGCATTTTAAAAGGAAAAGCAAGCAATTCTGCAATTATGTTAAAGCTGAGGTGTCTAATTTTCACACAGCAAAACCAGAAGTAGGTGTTCAAATATCTCTAGTTGGCACATCGTTAATATCCACATTTATTTTCAGGCACTGACTCTGACGCTTTAGAACAGCTTTTTTTCAGACAACAATGTGAAACTCAAGGGACCGCCCCGAGAACAGCCAATCAGAGAGCTGCTTTTGCTCATACTGTACTCTAAAATGAATATTGCGTTAATATCGTCGGATGAGTTTGCAGATTCTAATCGGATGAAATCAGAACATCAATCCAAAAAGTATCTTGAGACTTGTTTTCTTGATTTTTTTTTTTAATCTGCATTTGACCCATGAATCCAATGCCGAACCTCCTGCACATCTTGAACCAGGATCTTGACCCGACAATCCCAGCTGGAGGATTAACCTAATGTGCATGTTTTAGATTTCAGAGAATGTCTTCAAACCAAAATAACCAATGAGTAATGACTTTTTAATTGCAGCAGGCTTTTGTTTCACGTCTCGAATTACTTCTTGCGCCCCCTGGAGACCTGCGGCGCGAACACTGACACCGTTGTTGTTCCAGACTCCGACGGGGGCTGCGCTTTCTCAAAATCCACACATCGATTCCCCGCGGACCCGCTCCCTACAAGTGAGAACCAGTGACCAGCACGTGTTGCGATAGTCACCCCAGCCCCGAGCGCCTTCGTGCGGGTACAAACGCGCGTGTGACGGGGCCTGGAGGAGGAGGGGTTTGAACCAGAACTCAATTAAAGCGGCATGTAAGGAATGCTTTCGGGGGGAACCAGTCAAGATGGCCCGACCCTCGCTCTACCCTTGATCTCAATTGGTTTTGGCGTGACCCTGTGTACCATGAAGGAGAATTGTCACACATACATTAAGGCGTTGTAATGGTGTGAAGGAGGAAGTGTCCCGTGCTTGGATGGGCTAAAGAGGTCTCCGGAGGGGACTGCGACTGCCGGTGCCGCCCCCTGAACGGGACGCTGCGACGGGGCGAGCGCTGGACACCTAATGAGGCGGAGACGGGGCGCTGTGGATGGACTGTTTGAGCTGAAATAGGCGACATGGGAAGATGTAAGGAGGAAGTACAGCGGCTGTTGGTGGGTCATTTCTGTGGGTTTTATGGTGTACGGAAGAATGGGAATGTAGATTGAAATATATGAACTTATATTCTCAATGGCCAAAAGTTAGTCAAAAATCCAAATGAATCCGAATCAAAAAGCTAAATAGGGGTACGAGTTGTGACTGTTGTGATCGTTGATGTGGAAGAAGTTTCAGAAGTGCGGCCTTAAGTTGTGACTTGGACTCGATTCAGACTTGAGTCACTGTATGTTGATGTCTTGATACTCGACTTGATAAAATGACAAGACTTGAAGGCCAAAGACTCAAGACTTGACTTAAAATATTAACTTGCCCTTCCACAAGATGCATTTTCAGTGGAGGAGTTAGCATTAGCCTCCAAACATCACAAAGTATGAAAAACCACTCGAGCACACGTGAGTAACATCAGAACACTTCCATCCACCAATTCTTAATTTGTGACCAGGACTTTTAAAAAGGACAATGTACAAAAATCATCTAAAATGCAAAAATACAACCTTTTTTTCTGTAATCTGGTATGAATAATTGAATAGATTTGAAGTGGAGAACATAGAATTTGACCTGGACTTGAGGGTCTTTGACTTGAGACTTGACTTGGGCTTGGGGCCAAAGACTGACACTTAAAACTTGCAAAACCTCTACAATTATGGACGCATTATGGACGATATTAGACCATATTCAAACAAGCTTCTTTGGACATGCAAACCAAATACTTTTTTTGTTTTAAATTGTGGCTTTAGAATTGTCCAGAGGTAAGAGTGAGACGATTTGAGAAAGGCCATCGAATTGAATAAACCATATGACTTGAGCAAATGTATGTTACATTGGACAAAAACAACAACTAAGGTCATGTGCGAGCTATTGTCATTGTAACATATAACAGTCGATGATAGTTTAATGAACAAAGTGACTCAACGGTTCATCTCGCACCTGTTTTGTAGATCTCGTAGCGTAGCGAGAAGCCTGCCCCCTGGTGGGCGTAGTCGGACACAAACTTGATGTGCAGCGACGGTCCAGAGGAGATAATTGGAGCTGGGGCGATGTTACTGCAGTGTTTCCCCAAAAGGTCCGCCGTCTCAGAGTTTCCATCGTGGATCTCTACATAGTCGTACCTGGAAAAAGAACATAGTAATCAGAAACTCTTAAAGGAAAAAAAAAAAAATGATGACGCATGATTCAAGGTTTTTTTAACGATCTTTGAAAAAAAAAGTGTGGCAATGGTGTTTCGTATTGAAGACAATCTCATCCCTTGTTTCCAAATGCTCAAATGTTTCCATCAGAAAGTACAAAGCTATTTAAATTATACTAAAAGCAATAGCTGTCTGACCTGATCCGGTTTGTGCTGAAGTTTATTTGACCAACACTAAGATTCTAAATAAGACTATAACGATTAATCAACTAATTGTGATGTGTCAACTATAAAATTAATTGTAGTCGTATTTATTCTAAAACATACACATACGACAAATGAGAGCTTTTGTTCACTGAGATTAAGACTTCTGAGCTGCAAAGACAGATGAATGAAAGGGCACATGAAAACATTTTGCTGGGCTACAATTTTGTTTAGGAAAACTGAAATTCTGTTCATGCTTTTTGTATGAGCGGTTTTGCAAATATCAAGTTTGAACGGAGAAGTGTGTCAAAGCGCCTGACAAAAACGTTATTCGGAAACTCTCCAGGGAAGAAGCAAAAAACCACAACATTTCCTAGACACAACAAAAAATTGATTATTGATTGGAGAAAAAAAAGCATCTTGTCTCTCACAAATTCAATTTCAAAGTGCACAAATTTCCCAAAGTGCCGCAAATAAAATAATCAAATCCTTCAACGTTTGTTCTTTTAACCACTTACGCCCGATGCTAAACAGATTGAAGCTAACGTAATAACGCGCTCTTGTTGTGGGAATCGCACATCAAAAGCCCCGATCTCCAGCGCCTCACATCGCTCGGGGTCACGTGTTTCAGAGCAGCAGCGACGCCTCGGTCAAAGCGAGTGAACCGTGGCTGAACTCTGCGGCGTCTGAAGCTAAAACAGCGTTAATGTGGAACCAAAGAGTCCAGTTTACAGATCTACTCCGCTCCACATTCAATAACCGTCTTATCCGGCACAAAGGAAAACCTGCTTCCTCTCTCATGACCCCGGGACGGCTTTGATTTCAGGTTTCTCACCGACAAAAGTGTATTCATTTGCTTTAATAACGCCGCAGTGAATGATTATTTTACAGTCCACAAGTCAAACGATTATTTTTTCGATTAGTTGAACAGTTATTTCTTTGGTGCAGTGACATGTTTTATCCAAATAAAGGTTTTAAATGTGGTGACTGAAGGCTGGTCGATACAGAATATAAATGTGTTATTGATGCAAATAAGAAATTGATATTCCTTTTTTAAAATTTTTGTTATTAATAATGCATATTTTAATTAGGGCTACACAATATGGAAATTATTACCGTATAACTGTTCGATATTAAGTTTGAATATACTTTTTGACAGAATAATGTCAGTTGAATTAAAACAAATATTATCATGCCTCAATGTACTAGTCAAAGTTTGTCAAAATAAAAACTTAACAGTGACGAACCAAGCCTAAATCAATTTAAATGAAGAAAATCTGCCTTTTTAATGTTTTAGCTTTAATTTCTGAAATTTGGTGCTAAATTGAGCCCATTTTAGCCCTGATTTAGACTTGGTTTGGTCTTGTTTCATCATCGTCATCGTCATCGTTTAGTTTCAGGTTGAGTCTTAATTCAGCCCCAATTTTTGTGGTGAATGTACAACTGTGAACACACTCTTAAAAATTCCAATCAAACACATGATTGAACATTTATTTTGTATCACTTCTTCTCTTTTTACTTGAGGAATATCATTTTTCACCCACTACAAAACCTTTGCTACCAGCTTCGGTCTCTATTTGAAGCACAAAGCCATTGAAATCTGGCACAGTTCCGCGTTGTTGGCTCTTACTCCTGACTTCTTTCATGTTTCTGGAGGCACAAATGTTCTGGCACCCACAGCAGGAGTGTTGCCTGTGTGTCTGGATGCCACAGTCGCACCTGCCCTGCTCCAAAATACACTTCAGTGACTCCAAAAGACTGGGACTTGTCAAAACACAGACATTTCAGGCCTGCCGTGATGATTATTTGTCGACTTACGCTTCAATAAATGAGACATGAGTAATATTTTGGTGCTCGTTATTCCTCAAATGTACCTTTTTTGGAGTTTTAAAGTGTTGAATAATGTACTTTTTACTTCAAACGTGTTTCATTGTGCTGTTTGTTTCATATTATTTACATTCTATTCGTAAAATGAATTTCAAAAAAGACTAAACAGGGTCAAAAACATTAAAAGCATTAAGAGCAGAAAAAGAGCAATCTATACATTATTTGCATCTTTTTGCAATTCTTGTTGTTCTTTTTGTGCTTCTTGTCAAAACACAGACATTTCAGGCCTGTCGTGATGATTATTTGTCAATTTGTGCATCAATAAATGAGAGATATAAGCAATATTTTGGTGTTCAATATTTGTGTGTACCTTTAACGTAACTTTTTGTGAGTTTAATTGTTGAAAACAATAAACATTTGACTCATTACTGATGCGATCTACACTTCTTAAGCATTTCATTGAGCTATTTTATTTGTTTTTCATATTATTTCTGTATTTCATTAATCAACAAATAACATACACAGTGTCATAAGGCTGTTGCTAAGGCTATTGCTAATGCTAAAGATAATCCTATGTGAGAATGGTTGAAAATGGGCTCTGACACCTTCAGTGATTGCAGGAAATAGATGTTTTGAACAATTCAAGTCACAGACAGAGAGTTAATGGAGCGAGAAATTGTTTAAAGTTATTTGAAGAAATAGTGCAAAGTATAAAAGATAAAAGTGAAGCCATAAAGTTAGCTAACCCCATTGTGTTTAGTGTACCATAACTGCACTGTAAAAATGTTTTGTGTTTTGGGGGAGAAACAAAATGAGGAATATAAACAGTTCCAAGAAAAAGGTAAATACACACAAATTAAATTATGCACAGTATTTCTTATTAAAAACAATACAAAAAAGAGAAATTTAAAAATTGCATTAATTTAACACTTTCTGAGTTCGTCAGAGAGCTGAAAGCCACTAATCCCTGTGTTCACGTTGCCTTTATTGTTCAGTGCATGATTTGGGGAAGTGAGCAATCAGTTATGCTGCTCCCACAGCTTGGAAAATTTTTCAGTCATGAGTTGAAACGTTGCTGTTTTTGCTCTATCTATAAAACAAAGCGCAATCCCATGAATCCTATGAACATTTTCTTTTTCTTTTTTTCTTTTCTTTTTGGTGCAAAATATTGTATGTGTGCTGCTGTACAGTATGGCTTTGCTTCTGGCTAGAGGGAGAAAAGCCATCACAAAAACAAAAAAATAATAAATAAAAAAAGGATTACACCAACTGAGCCAATGATCAAGTACTGGACTGACATAATAATAGACGTTAGAAACATGGAGCAAAAAAACAAAACAAAGCACATTCAGACTTAATTTTGAAATTTGGCAAACTTGGGACAAAATGGGACGTTTTCTTCAAACTGTGTATGTCTTAATTTTATGAGAATATCTTTAGTGGTTGTATTTTTCCTCTCTCTCATGCATGTTCTATGTGTTTTTCTCTTCTGTTAATTATGTTTAAAAACGGAATTTAAAAAGAGCAGGCCTATTGAAAAGATATTTCAATCACAATGGATTTCAAAATGGAATTATTTTCTTCAGGTTAATAATAAAAAATAAATAAAAATGCTCATACATTGTAGCATCCTTCAAGTCGCCTAATTAAAACCGACAAATAAGCAATACGCAACAAAAGTATAGATATTAATTGACCGTGATCATATTACCAACAAATTTAGCCCAAAACGGTTGGTAAAAACGAATTGTACTTGATTTTCTTTTTTTTTCTTCTAATTGCATTATTACAATTACCATTTTAATCAATAACATAACTCCAGCTCCATAATAAGAAACACAATACAGTACAATTCACACTTTAATCTCTCCTGACTTCACTACAAGTCGACGTAAACAAGATCAAACCACTGTTCTCCGCCGACATTTAACGCTCGGCAGTGAAACAAGACACAAACGCCTCCTGCCTCGTCACAACAACAAGCTCCAGAAGTGATTGACGACTTACTTCTCCTACGTTTAAAAATACCATCTTGTCGGGAGTCTGTTTGAGGTTCGGAGTACCTGACAGGTGCCATAATGCGGGTCGCGCACCTCACACCTTCCCATCATGCCTCGCTTCGGTCGGGCGAGACAGTTGAGACGTCGCGCGGAGAGTTGTGTCGCCGCCGCTGTCATGTTTTCAGCGGGAAAAGACAAGCTATCCTCCTCCTCTCTTTGGTGAGCTGACAACTTTGTTTAACAGCAACGCCGGCCCACGTCCTCCATCTCGTATTGTTCTCTGCCATTGTTCGCCCGTTTTCTTTCACAATTTGGAGTAATTTCTGCTTAAATGTGGCTTTAACGGAAATTGCTACAACAAAATGAGTACGTTTTTTTTTAAAGAGGGTCTCTGACAACACAGTATGGCACACTTATTGTGTTTAATCTAGTTTAAAGGTGCAATTCTTTAATGGTTAAGAATGCTTATTGTGTAATATTTAAAGGACTCATATTATTCAAAATGTTTGTTAGGGTTAGGGTTAGCCATTAGCCTTTAGAGGGCTTGTATCTGATTTTTATTTACTCTAGATAAGATGAATTTTCTTTACATCACACATTGTTTGATAGAGACATTGTGTTTGTAATGTTTAATCAGTGCATATTATAAACGTACTTTGTTAGGAATAAAACCTAGTGCAGAAGCGTCTGCCAGGGTCACCTCTTGTCAGCCAATCAGGCACATTGTACACTATGAATCATGGGAAAATAACTGCTATAACACTATCCCACACGTGATTTCAAAAATGCTAAAAGATAATTGTAAAGAGAGTTAGAAGAACTATGTGGAAACAACAGACCGTAGTTTCTGAGTCACGGTGCAATATTGAGTGAAAGGAAGGACCATGTGGGCGGGGCTAACGGTTCAAACAAAAACATGATGTTTCTGTCTCAGGTATAGGCCCTTTAAACTTGCTCTTGAGTTCCTTTGCTTTGGCATTTTATGTTTTAGATCTTAAAAGAATGTATACATTGAAAACCACAAATGACTGTACATTAGTCACGTGTCCCTAATCAGGATTTACGCCTTCTACTGGCAGAAAAATATAAAACTGGCAGCCACATTTACACCAATAAGCCTCAAGGCAGCTGCGGTTACAAGAGCAACTGTAACTTCAAGTATGAGTTGGTCAATAATGGCTTAAAATGGTGCTTTGAGCAGCTTGACAATCTTGTAAATGAGTATTATGAAGATTAACATAAGAAACATGTACGAAGCGGTTTCATATTTTGCCTTTTGAATTGCAAACAATGAGCCAAAAGGGTTTTCGTAAAAACAGATGAATTTCTTGACTTCAAAATCTCTTAGCATCGCTCACGAACCTCTTCACACCATCATGAGCCTCACTCCAGGGCAAACTGAATAACCAAAAGATATTCTCCCACAGGATCTGGACTTTGCCTCCAAAAATCTCTCCAAATACAGCTGTTAAAATTACAATTTGTTTTAACATTTTAAAAGCTTTGGCCAGAGGCTGCTGCGTGGGCGGACAAGAAAGAAGAATCAGAAATCAGACAAGATATAATTTAACACTTCCCGCATTCAAAATGAGCCATTACTGTGATAGATCGCTCTACAAATGAGAGAGATGGTGGGACCGAGAGATATTTGAGGTGATGATGGAAAGGAAAATTATAAAAATGTTTGACAAGCAGCAAAGCAGAACATGAGACTGGATTTGCGATGCCAGATTCTGTGGTTCAGACGGACAGGGCCAGGTGGGACCACAGCTCCTCCTGGCTCTGAGCAGAAAGCACTCCTATGCACTGTAAAAAGAGGCACTGGGAGGAGCTCGTTTTCAGTAGTCTTGACACTATTTAGTTCATTTGCGATGGTTTGTTTCAAGGTAATTCTGAGCGTTTTGTTAGGGTTCAACAGTTCCACTTAAATCCACTTAAATCATCATGCGTTTTTCCCATAGACTTTTCAAAAATGTCAAAAAGAGGTAACTAATGTTCATAAAGCGACTGTTTTCCGTTCAAAAAACACATTTAAAACTTGCAATTTTGTGAAATGTTTTAGCAGTTTATAAAGTGTGTCTTGTGTTTTTTGTTACCACAGATCTGATTAGCCCATAGCTACTTTTATTTAATTATTTTTAATGCAAAATTTACCACCATTTTTCACCATTTGGTTCAGAATGTGTTCTAATTTAAAGCAGACTGACTCATAAAATTTATTCAACGCTACTCAAATAACTTTAAAATGAAATGTTGACTTTAAATAAATGCGTAACGTAAACTTTTTTCAATACAATTATTTCAAGTTCATCCAAATAAAATGAATTAGGTTCACTTTTTAACTTTGCTGGCCTTCATTTGCTTGTTACCATGGAAATGTTATTGCTTTGTCTGGAATGTTTCACAGTATGGCATTATACTAATAAATCTATATCCTAAGAGACAAGTTACAGGTCAGATCTGTGGAGAGGCAAGCCCACTTACAGTAAGAGTGCATCTTTTTAAGGTATTTTTGAGAAATAAAACACCTGTAATTAAATAAATGCCATATTGTGGAACATTTCAAGCATAGCAATCTTCAAAACATCTCCATGACAAGACAAACAAGCAGAGAAGTTACACAATGCCTCTTTAAATTGATGTATTAAAAATGTGATGAATGAAGTATAAAGTATTTAAATGGAAGAACCGTAACCACAATTATTTAAAGCCAACGTTTTGAGTTTTGTTTTTTTCTTTTTTGAGGAAACAAGATTCTGAATTCAAATCTTTCTCCTCATGTGGCGGTTCTTCTGCTGTGTGAGGCTGGAGGCTGCGCTCTCGGTCGGGTCTATCCGAGGTCTATCCGAGGACTTTGAGGTTCAAGCTGCTGTCTGTTGTGTGGGAGGAACACGGCGGATAACAAACGGATTAATCCCAAATCTGCTCCACTCACGTTCACCAATCGCTGGAAATTGCCAAAGGCCTCTGCAAAGAGAAAATGATCTAACCCACATTTTTGCACTTTGATACACATGACTGAATGTTTACCAGAGTCAGTCCAGTCCAACAATCATCACCACTGCTGCACGTCCAGTCCAAGGCGTCGATCCGATCTTGCAATTTTAAATCAATTGTTTGCTTTTCCATTTCCAAGTTTTATTGTTGGTACAGCTGGAAAATGAAACTAAAATGTGTGGTTCTTTGAATGACTTAACTGTTGACAAGTCGTGTGTCCAGACATTGGTCGGTAATGAAGTTGGGAGAAAACTTTACGATCACAACATACGGTCTTCAATTCATCAAATCATATTAAGTAGCCTGGTAGTCTTTAGTTTTGAAATAATATGGGATGTTGATGAAGATATTGCGACTTGTTTATTTGAAAGCGCAATTAAGATCATTCGATTGACGATTTTACAAAGAATTTGACAAATTTTATTCCAATTTAGCAAGTTTTTGGGTTTATAATTGTACTTCTTGGTTGGAAATTATAACTTCACAATAGGAAATCCCATAACTGTTACCTAGCAACCATGATGTACACTAGCTTTAAACTTCTCTAATTTCACAGAAAATATTATTTGAAAACAATTTCTTTCTTAAATTAACGTTTAAATGGTCGAGGAAATGTTTTTGTTGAAAAGTATGCCAAATTTTTGTGTGGAAATTTGTGTGACGTCATCAATATAGAACTCTGCTCAACTTCCTGTAATTTTTAATTAAAATATTTAAATTACATTTTATGTAAACTTTTCTTACCAAACCGCAATCTGATTGGTGTAAAACTATAATTTATATTTACAACAAGTAGTATCTAAAGTCAGAACTAGATAATCACAAACCTGTTCACGTGCGTTCTTAATTTTTGTCTTCATGTAGATATTTCTGATTTGCGTGGAATTTTACGCAGAATGGCATTACAGTGGCTATAAGTATGGGGCAATTGGTATATTTATTACTGAAAAAAAGAAATGCTGCACCTATACTAACAAATATCTCAACTGTTGTTTTGAAAATATTCTAAATTAGTAAAATCGAGACAGAGATGCCTTGTGTATTCTTGAAAACGAGGACAAAAAGTTACATTTCTGTGCTTTTCTGGTTGTTTTTCTGGTTACAGGCATATTTAGGACGTTCTTGATGCATTGTTAAAATCCAGCGCAAAAAAAGGTATGGAGACATTTATTTCTGTGAACATCGCCCACCCCTAAGCACCTCTAACTGCCTAAACCTGGCCCCTCTCATGTCTTAGTCTCTCTCCACCTGCAGGTCTGTGTCTCTCCACAGGGGGCGTCGGTGAGCGGCGTCCTCACACACAAGCAGCAGGACGGTGGTGTTAATGTGTCACTATGTTGTTGTAAGTCGGCGCGGCGGTGCAGGAGTTCACACAGGCTTTGATCGCGCCGCCTCTGGGCTCAAAGACCGAGAAAGTACAAAAAACCACCCTCTGTGTAAAATGCCTGGAATGGGGCGAACAAAATTGGCTGGAAAGTTTACAGCTCAGGTTAATAGTTAGCTTCCTGGTTTAATGATTTCAATTAGTGAACATTTTACAGCAGTGCTTCCTAACCAGGGGTACGGGGACCTCAAGGGGTACGTGAGAAACTGGGGGTATTTCAGGTTTTAAAAGAAGATTAAAGTTACTTTCATCTGAATAAAAAAGTGGTATTAGTTGTAAATTTAGCATCGTTTTGGAGTATCTTGGTCCATACATACAATCAAAACAAAAATATTATAGTAATAATTGACAATATGTGAGTACTAAACCCATTTATTTGCCTGAAACTCAAGTTAAGGGGTACTCTGAGTTTGAGACAAAGCTTAGGGGGTACTCGCGACAAAAAAGGTTGGGAACCAATGGATTACAGTATGTTAAAAAGGACACATATTATGTATTATTTATATAGTTATTTACCATAAAACATGCTCTTGAGTACGTCTGCTTTAGCATCTCACGTTAAAATGTTGAAAACTAAAATGTAATGTGCACATAAAACCAAACTCTACCAGCAAGGTAGTTTCTGCATCAGTATTTATTGTTAGCACACCATCTATTGCAACATTGGATTCTTTATTTAACCTGGATAAAAAACTGAGTGTCCTGGCCAAGAGGCAGCAATGGTAAATTTACATGGGGAAATACACAAAAGCTAGACTGATCCCGACATACTAACGTAAGCACACAGTTTTAATGAACTGTGTTAATGATTTGTGGCAGAAATGCTCAAAACAAGTATGATTTATGCACTTAAAAACACCACAGGAGTTTTCAGGATTTCTACTTTTGATGTCACAAATCTGTGAAATTTGAAACTGACTCTTTTGTGAGGCTCAGAGATGGAGCAGAGAAGAAGATCTCATAAAATGGACTTATGAAAAAAGCGTGACTGAAGCTAAATGTGTCCTTTACATCGTTTTATTAATCCCAGTCATAAATAAACTGTAAATATTGGGTGATGTCTTATCAAATAAAAAGCCAAAATACAACCATATAATACGTGTATATAATAATACAGAATAATAAGCATAATATAAAGCTTATTCTACATGACATCACTTCATTGTGAGTCTATGGGAAACAACAGCACAACTTTTCTCAACAACAACATCAGAATAAGAGGTGACCCACTCTCCATTTGTTTGTATTGGACCGTCCACTTGATCAGAAACAGCTTTACTTGGTCAGACTATATTAAGCGCATGATTAACTTGCGGAAGAGGCTTACGCTGAAAATGATGTTTGGACAAAGTATAATTATTTTTTCTATGAACCACAAAGGCACCAGTGTAGTGTTTATTTCTGTTTCCATTCTGTCATAGTCATGAAGGGAAGTGAAATTATCTGAGGCTCTGAAATAGACGTAAAAGTGAAAAGTAAAGTAGTAAAATGCACAACAATTTGTATTTTAGCAGATTTGTGAATGAGAATGTGATCAATTATAAGACAAAATACCCTCAATTAAAATCCACAGTTGAAGATGATGATTTAAACTATTATTTCATTTTAATCTTTATGAAAATGTTTAGATTCTTTAGCAATTCTACATTATAGGCCTCTAGATTTTTGCAGTGGCATTTGAAAACTAGCAACACAAGGCTCATTATTGTTATTAAAATAGCAAATGTTACCCATTACTTAAACACTGTGTCACTACTAACAGCTTTTGCACGGCGTCCAACGATTTTCTCCCATTTTTTGTTTTTTTTCTACATCTTGCACCTGTCGAGTGTGGAGGGGCAGCTGGGGTCTTTCTGTCACTGAAGCACTTAGAGCGAGATGACAAAGTTGGCGTTATAAAGTAATGGGCCAATTAGAGGAGACATATAGAGAGAGAGAAAACGAGAGAAAGACGACAAATCAATTTGTAATCACGGTCTTAACCAGCGCTGATCTGGGGTCAGTCCTTCAAACACCAGCAGTTATTACAGTAAAAGGCATTGATCACACGGAGCTCTTCAAAACAGATGGAAGAAAACTGTAGCAATGAACTGACTCGAAGTGTTTTGTGACAGTTATGGAGTCATCTGCTCTGTAATTAAGGGCGTTTCTGAGCATTTAGAAAGTCAAACTTTGGGCTTCATGACCCCAACAGGCTTCAGTAGTTACATTTAGGAGTTGTGAGTTTATTTGTTTTCTAATTTATGGTTTATAAACTTTTTTCTGGAGATTATTGTGTATTCACGAAATACAAAATTCACCAAAGCTAAGTTGAGATGGCAGATGAGAACTGCTCCTCGTCTGCCTGGAGGAACTCGCTCTACACTAGATGAGCTGCTCCTCATCTGCCTGGAGGAACTCGCTCTACACTAGATGAGCTGCTCCTCATCTGCCTGGAGGAACTCGCTCTACACTAGATGAGCTGCTCCTCATCTGCCTGGAGGAACTCTCTCTACACTAGATGAACTGCTCCTCATCTGCCTGGAGGAACTCACTCTACAATAGATGAAATGCTCCTCATCTGCCTGGAAGAACTCTCTCTACAATAGATGAACTGTTCCTAATCTGCCTGGAAGAACTCTCTCTACATTAGATGAACTGTTCCTCGTCTGCCTGGAGGAACTCTCTCTACACTAAATAAACTGCCTCTCATCTGCCTGGACGAACTCGCTCTACACTAAATGAACTGTTCCTCATCTGCCTGGAGGAACTCTCTCTACACTAAATGAACTGCTCCTCATCTGCATGGAGGAACTCTCTCTACACTAGATGAGCTGCTCCTCATCTGCCTGGAGGAACTCTCTCTACACTAGATGACCCACCTTCCTTCCTCTTAAGTGGTTCTGGCTCTAGATGGAGTCAGTCCTGGTCCATCTGCAGTCTGTCCATTCGTGGGAGTAGGATCTCTCCTTCTCTGTGGTTCTGCCAATGTTTTATACTTTTTCCCACAGGGTTTTTTGTATTTTTTTTTTGTGGGACAGTTATCCATTTGCCTAATTCATTTGAGCAGTGTTTATTTAAACTACTTCTCTATTATTCACTACTTTATTGTCCCCCATTGATTTTGGGCACTACAAAAATAAAACTGAATTGAATTGTTGTTCCATCTTTCGCAATGCATCGTGGTCTACACTGATCAGTCAAGTGATTAGAGCTGGACAAGAATTTTTGTTTTACAGGGAAGCAGGGGAAGAGTTGCCGATGGCGCCCTCTGAATGGATCACTTGTAACAGTCATCGTCTTTGCCGACCTTTGCTTACCCACACCTTTTCTCCAGAGGCAACGCTTCCTTGTGGCTTGTTAAAGGGCACATTGTATGAAAACTGAACCTTTTGAGCTTTTAAACATGTTATAACATTGTTCTCTCATCAAAAACAGAGCTGGAGTTGTATTTAGCTTCATCCACGAGTTTGATGAATCATTAGAAATTCCCCTCGCTCTGAGCCACAAAAAGCAATTCATTCTGTACTTCCTCGATTTGTGACATCAGGTAAAATCCAAGATCATCTGCGCTGTTTTGAAGTTCATAATCGCCTGACTCGTTCTCAGCATTTCTGACCATGTTGGAAGAAAGCTAACGTTTGTTTATCTCACCTATGTAACGCCCTCTGCAGCCAGTAGATGGATCCAAAAGTCAGTTTGTGGCGTGGGAAATGCCAGAGTGTCATGAAACATTAACATTTTTACCATTTTTAACATGACAAGCCAAAGAAAAGATACTCAAGAGCATGTTTAAAGGCCAAGAACAATACAAATACTGAATAATATGTGTCTCTTGAACGACAATTGTAAACTTTTCGAGGTACACTGTGAAAAAACTTTACAAAACGGCATGACCACAGTAGAGCCAGTGCCTTGTAGAACAGTGTGGACGCTCAGATGCAGATCCACTGTCTCCAGGTCGTCACGTCGAGGCCGGTGCTTGTCTGGACGTATAAACCTCTGCTGCTCCAGTCGCTCTGATGTTAACACAAATGTACAGGCAGCTGCTAAATGACCACAGTCCAGTCACTATGTCCTTCTCGCTCTCTGTCTCCTCTCCATGTGGTCCCTTTACCTCTGTGTCCTCAGGCGACTGTCACATCTCATCACCTTATGTCGCTGCAAAGACCTCAAACACTCATGAATTACTACTGTGGTACTATTTATGTGCTCAGGTCTCTGCACTGGCTTCCTGTGGCTCAGAGAATTGACTTTAAAGCAGCTCTGCTTGTGTTCAAGTCTCTCCACGGCCAAGCACCAAAGTACATCTCTGACATGTTAGTGCCATATGAACCATCTCGTACTCTGAGGACCTCAGGGACCGGCCTCCTGCAGGTGCCTAGAGTCAGGACTAAACATGGGGAATCAGCATTTCAGTTTTTTGCAGCTAAAATCTGGAACAGTCTCCCTGAAGATGTGAGACAGGCCTCCACTCTGACAATGTTTAAATCCAGGCTAAAAACAGTTCTCTTTAGACGTGCATACGACTGAAAGATCTATCTGCACTCTTCTCTTTTAAAGCACTTTATTTTAAAATGATTTTAAAATGATTCTGTGTGTCTTTTTGTGTTTTTATGATTTTAATGCAACTTTTCCTGTTTATGTAAAGCACTTTGAATTGCCCTGTGTACGAATTGTGCTCTACAAATAAACTTGCCTTGCCTTGCCTTGCCTATTTATACTTCAACGGGGTTACTGTACAGAAGAGTAAAGCTACTATACACCAAAAGTATCAAAGCAATGTTAATTAAACTACAAATAGTTACCAAAAGACTGCGCTGAAGTATTTTTAGAAGTGCAAATGAAAGCTTACAGCACAAATTCTTCAACTCAAGTGGATTTATTAGAAGAAATATGTAAGATAATGAGGTTAATGTGATTGAAATAGAGCTGCATGATCTGGGAAAAATATCAAATTGAAATTTTTCTGACCAATATTGCCATTTCATTTAGATTTTTAGACTTTTAATAATGAGATTTTGTTCAAAGTTCACTTAAATACAACCAGGAGAATTTAAAAACTAAAAGAATAGCGTGTTTCAGAGGTTTTTTATAGCTTTGAGGCATGTTTTTGTTGCTTTAAGTTGGGTTTTGTCACTTTTAGGCACTTTTTTGTTGGGTTTCTGTCATTTTTAGAAGGGTTTTTGTCACTTTTAGTTGGATTTTTGTTGCTTTTAGTTGTATTTAGTCTGTTTTAGTTGCGTCTCTGCCATTTTTAGTTGTGTTTGTCGCTTTTGGTCGCATTATTGTCAATTATTTTAACAAATCTACACTACAGGGTTATCAGTTATTTTTAAGCAGAATAAAACAGGACATTTTGTTGTTTGTGGAGAACATTACTGCACTTATCATTTCGATTTTGATTAATTGTCTAGAGCACTAGAATTAATGTAAAACTGAGGCTGTATATACTTTGAAATGACAAAATGAGCAATTGTTTTTGCCGAATAACACTAAGATACCTTATGGACAGTCAGCACCACACTGGATCTTGCAAACTGCTTTTTTTACAGCTTTTAATGGACTTATAAAAAGAAGACGCAGTTATTCATCTTAATTGAAAAGCTCAAAATCACCTGAAAACTGATTTAATACTGATTATTTTTGTTAGAGCGAAAATTGCTGCAGGTGGCAAAAAAATGCTCTCCAAGACAAGTTATATCTATTGAATGGGAAAAAGTCCTCAAAAAGTCCTTCAAAACCTTACCCTAACTCTTTTTTGACACCCATGAATAATGTACAGTTGCTCAGCCTATTATACTATTCAACCAGCATTCTATTTTTGATTGATATTGAATCAAATCAGGCTCATAAATCCATTGTAATAAAATCCAGAACTATATTACTGGCTCCATGTCCAGGAAATATAGTGACACTCCATTTATACAGTAGTAAATATCTTGATCCTTGTCACTCTCTTTTTCTGTTTATTTCATTCTATCATCCTTGTCCTCTTATCTATCCCTCATCCTTCCCTCTCTCTTTCTCTTCCCCTTTCTTTCTTTCACAAGTGGCATTCATCAAAGTTTGGCTGCTGTAGATTTGAACATACTCGTGCCGTACAAAAGCGCTTTGTGCCGTGGCTCCAGGTGCGCTCAAATAAAACTCTCTTTAATCCTTCAGCCTCTCTTTTTTTTTTAACTAAGAAGAACACACAGAGCACCACGTCTCACTCTCGCTGCAGGAACACAATGGCTTTCACTATGTTTGTTGCCAAAGTCCTGCAGATATTACCACTTCAAATACAAAGGTGGAAAGTGACTTCAGAGTTAAGTGATTAAACATGTGCAATAAGCTAATCCGCTGTGTACTGCCGAGTCCTGACCAAGATCCAGGCTTAAGGTCTGGAAAGAAGTACATAAAGGTGCATTACGTAGGTTTTCTGGGGGTAAATCTGCCACCTACTTGTCTGAATGAAGTTGCTTGACTTGGAATGTTCTGCAGTATGGCTTTAAACTGTATATTCAATTAGATGTATGTTTAGTGAAGGTGTAAGTGGACTCGTTTCTATTATTACAGGAAAAATTGACATTTTTGAGGATTTTAACCATCAAAAACATACCTGGATATGTAATTAGCTTCATTCGCGCTTGTTTTGTGTATCCTATTTACGAGGTTATCTTCACTTAGCGTTCACAAAGCACTCCGTTTGAAGTTTCCACAGATTGTACAAATTTTGTCATCTCCACTGCAGTTGTTAAGTTTATAAACCATCACTGGACTCGTTCTGATGTTACATTTTGTTGAAAACATACACATGGCTCTGTTGGCATAGCATTCACGTTGCCTAAGGGCTTAATCTATTTGTTTTTTCATTGTACAGGGCTCTTCAACGGGTGTGATTTCCAATTTTATACATTATTTTAAGTTAGAACCTGTAAAATACGAACCCAAAAGTGACTAAAAGCATTTTTAAAAGCCAATTAAAGCGACAAGAATGCAGAATGTGTCCACTGTAAGTCATTTTAGGAGAATTTAAAATGTCCAAAATACAAAATAATGGTCCATGTTTGTCATAGATTATAACTATATAGCAGATAAAAGCAAAATATGTCTTATTTGAAATATACGCTATACACTGAATATACAATTGCAATAAGAAAAAACAAGAAACAAGATTTCTTTGTCCAATCTACAAAGAAAGGGAGCGGCAGCACCAATTACACTGCCAGTAATATAACTTGCTCTGTTACCAAGCTACTGTAGAAAACCCTCCCTCATTTTCTTGTTTTCATTTGTCCTTTTTGCTTTCTTTGCCCCTGATAATGATCCTTCTAAATTTCACTCACGCTCCACTTTTCCAGCGGGAAAATGGCAAAAAGAAGAAGAATCTCTTTTGGTGGAGAGAAAGGCAGGAGTCTGGTGATTGATTGAGGCGGAGTACAAAGACAAGGTCTAAATCATTAGTGAAACCATTATCGTCGACGGCAGCCTCTCTGTCATATAAATCACTTGTTAACTCACTGTGTTACTGTGGTGTTGTGTGAGCCGTAGGAAATGTGCTGCTGCTCTTACTGTTACTATAGGCAGAAGTGGGCGGAGTCAATACATCAATGGTATTACTCAAGTAGAAGTACAAAGAAATGGGTCAAGAAATATTATTCAGGAGTGAAAAGGTGTATTGGAAAACGAATGTGCCAAATTGCTTTCTGGTTTTAAAAGACAATATTATGTGTTGTTTGTGTTGTTATTGGCCTTTAAACACGCTCTTGAGTATCTTTACTTTGGGATTTCATGATTTAGAACGTCTATATAACGGGTTAGACAACACATTTCAATAAAACGTAGTGAACATGATTATATTTAAGATTTTACTAAACATTTTGCCTATTTGTTCTCAGTTTGACAGTCTTTGTGATGTTAAAATGTTACTTCCTGGTTGGACATAGGCAGCAAATATGACGGAGGGAATTCCACATCCGTTACCTAGCAGCCATTTTGAAAACATGGACCAAAAGCCGTATAAATTACACATTTACAATGATTTGACAGATAATAGAGATACAAGATAATAATCTTGATAACATCTTTTATTTTGTTGAACGATTGTTTTAACTGTCAAAAAATGTCTGTTGCTGTAAATTGTTTCTCTATTTTTAATGGTATGTCGCTTTTTGATGACATCACAGAGGGATTCCATTTTAGGATTCAGCACTACGTTCTGTAATTTCAAACTTTTATTTTTCAATTTTTTTTCACAAACTGAAACTTCACAAATGTAAAACTATAATAAATAATTGCCACAGATGCTCTCCCACCAAACTAAGTCATAATTAGAAAATGTTGAGAAGCTGTCATATAGATTTAAAATAATGTTCTGAAAGCACACAGTACTTTGAATGATGAGGGACAGTCAGTCCCGCATCAGGAATTGTGTTAGCACTCCATTTACTGGCAACAGAGGGGATTGCCACAGGGAAATAAACAAAAGCTAGCATGCCCTGATATGCTGATGAAAACATCAAAAATGCTCTAGTTTAGTGATGAATAATCGACCTAAAAGAGCACACACGATCCCGGAGTTCAAATATGACAACACAAATCTGGGAAATTTGAAACCGGGTGTTTTTGTGAGGCTCAGAAAGGAGACAATTTACTCAGCAGGATTAATCAAACAAACATGAATGAAGCTAAATTCAACTCCAGGTATGTTTTTGACGAGGGAACAATGTTATAATGTGGTAACATCTGACTTTTAATTGAAAGTTAATGTAATTGGTTGGATAAAACATTGAATAATTCACATATCCTGGTATTCCCGCAAAATAATTCATAACATTTTGAAAAGTAAAAGCTGTCACTCGTAGATTTACAGATGGAATAATAACTAAAACTTCAATAAAACATTACTCAAGTATAAGTAAAAGTCTGGTGCTACTACAAAGTACAATTCCTTTAAAGTATATGGGGAAATGTGTGTGTAAGTTGTGGATGTTACGCAGAGATAGATGGGTTATGATATGAGGGGAGAGGGAGCGAGTGCCTTGGCCGCCTGCCTGGGAACTGCGGAATAATGATTTGGCCCGTGAAGCTCTGGTTCATTGCAGATGGAAGGATCAGAAGTAGGAGGAAGTCCACTGTGTTGTGTTCACTGTGGTGCACGTTGGCTGGCGATGGCGCAGGATAGAAATGTTTTAGTTTGGTTTAGTCTTGCATGCATTATATACGTGAAACAAATGTTGTGTTCCCAAGAAGCTAATATAGAAATAGAGAAAAGATGCAAAAGTAATCCAGTTTACTGAATTGGATTGCTATGCTAACAGGCATTTTGTTCTATGAAAAGTGAGGGAAATTGTTGGACATTTTTAACTCGATCTTATATGTAGACCAATACATTTTCATCAGTAGAATTAGATCAGATTAAAATGTTGATTACTGTTCTAAATCTTTAAAACAAAAATTGAGCAAAAATTTTTAATTTCTTGAGTAGAAATGTCAATTTGTCTGTTTTGCTACAAAACATTTGAAAAAATACCATTTCCAGCCTTAAAATTGTATTTAAGGTCAAGTTTGTAATATGTCTGTATAAAAAAATTAAAAATATTTGTAACATTTCTGTGAGTATGCTACATGCCGAGCACAATCCTTATCACTCACAAGTCTCTGGGTGGTTTTTATTTGCCGAAACCCTCTTGATTTTTCACATTTTGTAATATTTTATGGGCTGTGGTTGGCTAAAGAAATTCTCGATTACGACCGATTAGTCGACTAAAAGGGGGTGTGGCTAAAATATAAAAAAACTGTAAAGTATTTCCATGTACAGTATCTAACCAAACTGCACTCAAAAGAACACAACTGTAGAGGAGTTCATGTAAAAACAACTATTTATTCAGAAAAGTACAAGGAGACCGAAATCTTCAGCGAACTCACTTCATATCTTGTCGTTTTTGCCATATAAACCCTTTCATAATAATGTAATATACATAAAATGATTAGTTGACTAATATCTTGGTCGACAAAGATACCCTCGACCAAATGACTAAAGGACTACAGCCCTATCATATTCTACTTAATTTTTTCTTCCATTTCAGAATTTGGACCGTATTCAGTTTAGAGATGGGCGATGTGACACAAAACAATGTGTCTAAAACCTACAGTTCCACAAAGTCGTGTATCTTTACTCCAGACTCATCCCGGTTTGATTTGCTAAAACATCTATCGGAGCAGGATCCGGGGCAGATCTGATGAAGCCGCTGAACACAGACAGAGCGGCTCAAAGATGATGGATGAGAACAATCGAGCGGAGAGCGGTCGGTGCGCCGGGAGCGAGAGGAGTGATTGGACGAGGAGAGAAAGAGGGCGGGGCCGGGAGGTAGGAGCTGTCGGGATGATTTGAGCCCGACCCTCCACAGACCCTGACGCTGCACTTCTGCCTCCCTTTACACTTGTAGCAGCGGAGCCAGCAGCGGTCGCGTTGGAAGTGGAAGAAGACGAGAAGACGAGATGTTACAATCACATCGTCGCAGTCGGAGTTTGTCAAAAGTAAGCGGTGAGTAAGTCAGCGAACTTTGTGTGTTTAGTCACAAAGTGCTTCCCAGTAGGACTTCACATTCATAAATCCAAACATGCAACAAAAATACAGTAAATATTAGATGATCTGACGGCCAGTGGGACGGTTTGAAGTTCTTTCTCCATTCAATCCAAAGGAGAATTTTATTTTGAAGATACAGACACATGCTATGTATTGTTAGAAAGCCGTTTTTTCACAAAACGTTTATTGCATTCAGTTCTTGGTAACACAAAAGGGCAATGAATACAAAAAAATTGCACAAAAAAGCAGGTTAAAGTGCCCATGACAGGTTGAATTGGTAATTTTACTAAAATGCAGGTAAGATAATGTAAAAAGCTTGGGAACAAAGTCAAAAACCTGTCATACACGCAGTAAAATATGTATGTTTTTCCTATAGAGTTAAAAGAATATAGAGGAAAAGAAATCATAGAAAAAATCTGAAATGATGCTGAAGAGACTAAAGTGTAAATTTTAAGGGTAAAAGTTCAGTGCAAGTTTGAGAAATCCAGATATCTGCTCAGTGCTAGGAGCTAAAAACACTTTCCTCCACTGCATGATGTCATTGGGTGATAATCCAGAAGCAGAATCGTGTACATTTTCTGGCACATAAAGTCCGATACGTGCTCATATCACCATGGAGATGTCTCACAGTATGGCATTAAACGTATCTATTTCCACCAGTCCAAGTTACAGGTCAGATCAGCGGAGAGGCTAACCACGTCCACAGTAAAAATGTATGTTTTTCGAGGTATTTTTGATTAGTAAAACACCCATACTTAAACAATAACTTGAAATATGTTTAATGCCGTACTGGGGAACCTTCCAAAGAAAGCAGAAACATCTTCCACACACCAGAAAAGTTACATAGTGCACCTTTAAAAGACAATACACATAGCATAATTTGTTCTGATCCTATTTAGCATCACATTTTGAACAAAGACTTAGCACAAAATGAGAAAATATACAGCAAATCCAGTCCATTTTCAAATTAAATCCAACAAAATCAAATGAAATAAAGCCAGACGCAAATCCCAAATACACCAACTTATTCCGCCGTTTCAACTGCTCATCCTTCCTCTTCTCTTTTGTCCTTTAACACGTGTATTTTGGCTCACTTCCTCTTTCCCATTGACCGCACCAGTCCAAGGTTTAACTTCAAAATAAAATGTGGCAGAGGATGTTGAATCAGCTCTGAAATGAGAAGTGTGAGTGAGTCATAATAGCCCTGGTTAAACGCTGGTCATCGACTGGACATCCTCCCTTCCTGTGCTCCCTTCTCTCCTCGTTTCCTCGTCTCCTTGCCTTACTCTTAAATCGGGCACGTATGAATCTTAATGAAAACATCTCCCGCGCCGTCCGACCAGCTCTTTATTGATTTGGGGCGCAGTGCTCGGCCAAACGCGATGCATTATGGATTCACGATTACCATCTTAAATTGCAATCAGGCGCATTGCGAATTGGATTAGCTCAACATATAATAAAACAGGCCTTGTCTAAAAGCAAGCAGAGTGGACGGTACAGAAAAAGGACAAAACAGGGACTGAACCAGGACAAAATCAAGACTCATCTCTGGATTATTACAGGAAAAGGTGGACCGGACTTTAAGATCAAGTGAAAGACTAGCTGCTTCTTGACAAACTTCGGAAAATGTGCATTATGTAGGGCTGGGAGATATGCTAAAAAAATTACTATCCCGATTTTCTTGGGACCAGATCATGATTTAATCACAACTCATGTTCATTTTGTGTATAAAGAGCTACACAATTTACGAAAAAAATCAAATGGTGATTTTTTTGACCAGTGAGATTGCGATTAGATAGCAATTTATGTTTTAAAAATAGCATTCTGTTCAAATTCACATGTTAAACACAATTTTGTCACTTTTATGTCATGTATTTTATTATATTTTATTCATTGTTTTATGTTGCACCTTACGCCGAAGCAAGTTCATATGTTTGTGAATTTTGATCACTGACAATGGCAATAAAACGTTTTCTGATTCTGATTCTGATGTCACGATCACTCGTTGTTTTGTCACATTCAGTCGTGTTTTTCTCACTTTTAGCCGCTTTTTTGGCGCTTTTAGTTGCATTCTTGTCACATTCGGCCGCGTTTTTGTCACATGCAGTCGCGCTTTGTCGCTTTTAGTCGTATTTTCGTCACATTGAGTTGTATATTTGTCATATTCAGTTGCGTTTTTGTCGTTTTTAGTCACTTTTTTGTTGATTTTAGTCATTATTTTGTCAGTTATTTACAAGCCGTTGCATGGAATTCTTACTTTAAATGTGCGTGAGAACAAAAAACAAATACAACATGACATAAACTTCTTCCTCATTTATCATCTTCCTGTGCACAAATTTAGACTGGCCACTCATTTCCACGTTAAGTTGTCTGTTTATGAATCACAAACTAACATGAAAATTCACGTACATACACACGCTTTATAAATGAGACCCCTGAGCTGTAACTTTGCCTCCGATGGCGCCACCTGCTTGTCCCCATGGAGACGAATATGTTTTATTCAGTTTTTGATTAAGAGGTAACACTTTCACAATTTACAAATTGTCAAACATTGTTACTATTTCCCTCAAATTGAATGAATAGCCATATAACTTCAGTACACGTTCCTCTACTACTGTATAGATATATATAATAAAAGACCAAAAGAAAACAGGCTGTCTCTACAAGTTTAATGCCATGAATATTTCAAGAAAACCTATAAAATCTTCCACCAAAAAATATCCATAGTGCAGCTTTATTGTAATTATTAGCGTTTAAGTTGGACTCATTTTATTAAAGTATTTTTCTTACTTTCTTCTTTACTGCCCGTCCAGCGCTGAGGTTGTTTTTAAAGTGCTTTATAAATAAACCCTATCATTAACATTGACATAACTTGTATTTCAGAATGTGGGAAATCTAAAACATATCCTAAAATGACTTCATAACTTTTAATGTGTGTAAAATTACAATTAAACATCAACATATCATGTACGAGAAAGTCAAATTGCTGAGAAATGAGTGTGAAATGAGTGTGAAGAAAGTCTGAATGGGATTTATTATAGTAAATATGTGGACGTCTGTGTAGCGCCTTGTTCTCAGCAAATGCATCGTAATAAATTGTCAAGTGACCGACGGCATGTGGCAGGAATCGAGTGCTTCGTAAAGACAATCCGGCCCTGTTTGGTCGACGCTGCCCTCGCTCTGTGGCAGCTTTAACGTCTGATCAATTATACATAGGTGGATTTCACTGCTCTGATCTGAATCGTACACATGTCTTTGTGCGGGACCGATGCATCAATATTTCACCGGCCGCTGTTTGTTGAAAGGCTGAAAGGTTGAAAAGGCCACCTGGACTGCACTCAGCTCTGTGCCAACTCGGTCTCGTTCAGATATGAGTACCGTTTGCATTATTTAGGATTTACAAAGTATGGTACAAATGATTGTCAGTGTTTACAGGACAAAGCTATGCATGTGTGGTACGTGTAGGGCCTTTCTGTGGACGTCTGGAGGGGTTCCAACCAGAGTATCTCTTAAAGTCCACGAGACAGATTAAACAGATTTCGCTTTTACGTAGTGAACATTATTATATTTAAGATTTTACTAAACATTTTGCCCATTGGTCCTTCAGTTTTAGTACTTCCTGGTTGGACACGGGCAGCAAATATGACATAGATAGAGGTAATTCTAACTGTAACTGTTACCTAGCAACCATACAGTAAACAAGGGCCAAAATGTATATATATTGCACAATAGTAAGGAATTTACAAAAAATAACACTTGATTAGACCTTTATTTTGATGAATGATGGTTGAAACTGTCAGAAGAATGTGTCAGTGTTTAAATTGTGCTTGTATTTGTAGTTTGTACACCAAACTAAGTCATAATTAAACAAAGATGAAAACCTGACATAAAGACTTTAAGTTTTGTCTCACACTCATAGCTCGGGTATGAGGTGAATAAATGTGTTTACTTTAAAATGTTAAATATTACTTCATAATCTTTTGTTTGAATGATACTGATGTAAAAAATTGTCTTGAACACTTTGAAAGCGCCCATGCCTCATTTTTTTTGTCACGTAATAAAGTAAAATCTTTGCCCCAGTACATATATATATTGTAAAATTTGGGTGAAAATGAGACCACACCTGTTTATGGAGCGTTTTATTCTTTGCGCAACAGGACGTGCGCTGTGCAGCATGCTGGTTGCTATTGGCTTATTGCTATTGCTATTGGCTATGGGCTCAGAGACTCATGAAAAGTCATTATAAACTGAATATTTACAAAGATTTCAAAATGAACTAGTTCTTTTTTCATATTTTAACCTGTTATGGTCGACAACGGTTTGAGGTCCTGTTTCCACTCAATGAAGCTGGTAAGTCTGCAGAATTAGTGCTTGTAATGAATTAATTTGCAGACATAATTTTCTTACACATTTGCAGAAAGTTTAAAATTAAGTAAATAACACTGAAGTGACCATAGGTTTCCAGAGTCAGTGGTCACATCTCGTCTAATCGGTGTTATTTACAAGTGTCCCTCATCTCGGGGATATTTCTGTCCTCTGAGGCGTCCAGCGTTTGTGTACTGCCCTGTGTGTGTGCGTGTGTGTGTGTGTGTGTGTGTGTGTGTGTGTGTGTGTGTGTGTGTGTGTGTGTGTGTGTGTGTGTGTGTGTGTGTGTGTGTGTGTGTGTGTGTGTGTGTGTGTGTGTGTGTGTGTGTGTGTGTGTGTGTGTGTGTGTGTGTGTGTGTGTGTGTGTGTGTGTGTGTGTGTGTGTGTGTGTGTGTGTGTGTGTGTGTGTGTGCGTGTGTGTGCGTGTGTGTGTGTCTGAAATAGAGCTGTTAGATGCAGGGGTCAGAGGTGGTGGAGGTGTGTGTGTCTCCGTGGGGGGCAGAGTATGTCCTCGCTGATTGTCGGCAGCAGGTCTGACATTGGTCACATATTACTGTCTCTGTCTAAAACGGTGACTCTCTTTAAGGCGTGTACAGTAGGAGTTTGTTTTTACGGCAACGGTGGCACAGTTTGTTAAGTGTTTGTCATTCAACCAGAAAACCAGAAGGTATCTATTTCAAATCTTATCCGAAATATGTCATTGTCACTGTCCTTTCGCCCAAAAGCTATGAGTATGTTGAATTTTATTACATTACACAGTCTAATGTTCAATCTACGTAAATATAGAAACCACCTTTTCCCATTCAAATTATTATTATATTTTTAAGTCAAAAAGATTGATGGATAAATAGATGTAAACAGGTGATGATTCAAAGTGCTTTACATGACAGGGGAAAAAAGTGTATTAGTTTATTCATCTGTTAGTTTCTTTGTTTATTTGTTTGTGTATTAGTATATTTATATATTAGTTTATTTATTTTGAGTGCACGCTTCAAGAAATATTTAAATTAGAAAAACATTATTCATATTTTGTATAGTTTCAAGTGTATTTACATATTGGAAATAGAAACACATTTTTATGATATGAAAAATGTCAAATTTTATTCTAATTATTGTTTTTTTTTTCTCCACTTATTTATCTTGAAACCAGTGTTTTTTAACCTTTTCTGAGTTGCGGCACACTTTTTTGGTTGAAAGGAAGACACAACACTATACTTACTAAAACTTTTCAATATACGCCCATTTAGTAACAAAAATGTGGTTCAATCGGTAAATATAGTAAATCTAATTCTAATCTAATTAAAATCTTGAATTTGTTTAACTAATTTCACAGTGTACAGTTCAACATGCGAGGACAAATTAGCTTGTTGGTTGTCTGTCAATTACATTTTCTGCTCCACGCAAGAAAAAAATCCACGAAATTTGAACAAAAGTCCAACCAAAAACCAACAACACCAGACGCACTAAAACCATCCCATAAATCAACGAAACAAGATTTGTATTTCGATTTCTCAAACTCTTCAGGGCCATAGATTCGGGTTCAGAGCCACAAAGCCAGGCAGCGGTAAATCTTGAGTTTACAAAGAGGAGATACACTGGGACATGGGCTCATCTCGTCCGGGACAAAGGACCTGTATGTGTTTAGACAAAGACGCCATTGTGACTGTGCAACATGCTTCACTGTTGACCTTTTGCTTGGCCATAAAAAACAAGATAGTGCGGCATCTGTTCCCTGCAAAATAAAGTGCCAAAATCTCAAGTCTAAGTAGCAGGAATGAGAGTTGCCAAGCAGTGGTGAAGTTGAGGTTGATGGAGGATATGTTGGATTGTTCTGGTGGTGTCTGCTTGTGCTTGAAAGTCACAGTTTAAATTTTGTTTGATTTTAAAGATGGGTGTTATGCAAAATCAACTTTTTGGCGCTTTCTATGTTACAGTGTTATTCCCTCATCAAAAACATGGCTGAAGTGGTTTTAAATGTCATTCTTGGTTCTTTCTTGCGCAGAGATAGTTTCGATAGTTCGTAAACTGTCAGAATCCCGTTTTTGAACCGTTCTGCAGCGCTCCGCCCACAAACACGGCCCCGCCCACAAGCACAGCTCCTCCCATCAGGTGTTCTGTGGGGGGAGGGGGGAGCAGAGCCAGTGATCCGCTAACAGCTACAACACGGACTTGTTTACACTACTTCTATTTTAGGCTTTTAATTGAAGTGTGTCCAGACAGAAAGCACATTTGGATGGACAGAGGACACACTAATTTTCACGCTTTCCAGGGACAAGAAAAGTGGCTAGAGTTTGTGTCAGTGAAGGACACATCGGAGAAAGTGTATTTTGTTTGTTACACCATTTTACAGAGGACTATAGCGTCTTCAACAAAAACATGTTATATAATGGACTAACTAAAAGTGTCTAAAGAAGGATTTCCTCCCAACAATAAAGAGAAGTTCGGTGAGTAAGTTGCAACTTGTTTTGGAAAATAGATTTGGCTGTGATTCCTATCGTCCTATCGTGTTTAACTACCGCACGCAAATAATTACAGCTAAAATGCTCTCCTTTGTGTTTAATACACTATTATTATTCCCTTCATAATCCTGCGTGCTCACGCTAAGCCCCTCCGGCTTAGCGTGAGGAACAGGATTCTGAGCATCAAAAACAAAACCGAAACTTTTTAATGTTGTTTAAGTGAATATACCAACAAAATGTAACGTGGTGATCTATATATTCTATGTGTTTATTTAATAATCCCTAAAAGTGTCATAACCGTCTTTAATCTAGATCTTGTCAAGGATGGAATTTCAACTTTAGACTGCAGTCCTGGAAGGTTTTGTCAGTTCGTGTCATCATCTTTCTTTTCATGTTGTGGTTTAGACCTGATTCAGTCCAGTTCTTGCTTGTTTTGAGGCTTAAAATTTGTTTAGCCATGACATCGATGTAGTCAAAGACGTATGTAAGTCTTGATTTAGTCTTGGTTGAGTTCTGGTTAAACTTAGTTACTTTACGTCTTTTGGATGTGGTTTAAACTTGTTTTGGTCACAGATTCCTCATTTTCTGGTTTATGTTGCTTGCTTTGTAAACGTATTTTGTCCTGATTATAAGTGCACAGTCTATAGGTACTTTACCCAATACAACTAACTTCATTCATTGAGTTAATTCATTTAGCGTGAGGTCTTAAACAACAACAGCAAGTAGTCTATCAACATTAGCTATAGGCAGAGCTAAACAAATTCAGTAGGTTCAGACAACTAAATCTTGCCCAGCTTGTATTTTTATTTTCTGTCAAGTTTTTACCTACATGTAATGTGGTATTAAGATGTGGACTTAAGGAAGAATAGCCATTGCATTTGTGATCCAAATAAACAAACAAACAAAACAGAACAGAGCATTATTTGAAAGGGCTATTGACATACTGATAGGCCAAGAACAAAAACTGGACCAAAATCTGAACTAAACAAAACCAGAAGTCACAGGCTAAAGCAGATCTAAAGAAATTCTCTGAAATAGAAAACATGTCCACAACAATCAAAAAACATTACTGGCTGACTCAATCGGAAGCCTCAAAAGTCCATATCTAAGCTTTAACCACATCTAAGAACTCAATTTTAAGCCATTGCACAAAACAAAAACTGCAAATAAATAGATTTCTGGCTAGTCTTAATAAAAGAAACTAATGATCGACTAAACATATACTGCATTGTGCATCAATTAATGGACTAAAAGTGGGCGTGGCACTGGCAAACGCTCTCAAAACAATAACATAACCACAAGCGCAAGGGAATTAAAGGGGCTGTACCTGACGTTTTTTACATTTTATGAAGTAAAATCAGTTTTGTGTGCTCTTTGTATCTAATTAAGAGGTTTTTTTAATTCTCCACGAAGCAGGAAGTGCGCCGTTAGCATGCTAGTTGTTTAGCTTTAGTTATAAGTTGTGAAAAACGCTTAAAAACTTATTGTGATGAATATGTAAGATGCTCATGTGGACTGGTGCTAAGAGTTTAAAATTAAATTGTTCTGTTTTCATTTTAAAACAGTAAAAATCAGCTACAGCACCTTTAATGACAAAAAAAATACTATTTATACAGACAAGTACAAGTAAAACAGTACAAAAAAAGAGGAATGACCTCCATATATGCTCCTTTCTGCTGGTGATGATATAAATCTTTACAATACCAATAAAATATTTCTTTGGAATATTTTATGCCATAATTCTTTGGAAGCACCAGAAGCAGCCCCTGTACTTGCCCCACGTCTTGAGAAACACTATTAGACTGATTGACATAACTCTAAGTCCACAGCAGTGTCACACATTAGCAAACCGCGTCTCATTAGCCGTTATTGACGATCTTGACTCATCACACCCGTTAGTATTGCCCTGTAAGCCACAGCGTCTATTTACCCTCCTCCTGTCCCCCACCTCTGCGTCCCTCCGATTACCCAGCATGCATGTGTGCGCCTTCCAATTCCTCCCGTGTCTTTTATCTGAGCTCTCCGTGTGTCTAATTCCCTGCATCTCCCGCTGCAAGTAACTCCATCACGCCGCCAAAAAACCCAAATGATGGACACCAAATCCTCTAATCTCGGTTAAATCTTGTGAAGTGTGAACGCGTCCTGGAACAGTAAATGTGTTGTAATTAGACTTTGATAATTAGAGGAAGGAGACCAAGGGAGGTCCCACAGAGATTATTATGAGAGAGACAGAGCCAGAGGAACAGGAGGAGAGTGGGATGGAGTTTGTCCAAAGCATCCAACGACAAAGAGACAAAAATCTAGGACAAAATTTAAATCTACGACTTCATATTTAAAAAGTGCATGAGGCAAGAGAAGTACAGAAGTAATGTGAGTAGAGCAGACAAAAATGGTACTCAAATAAGAGTTACTTCAAATATATAAATACAGTAAACGAAATAGTGTTCCAACAAAGAACTCAAATAGGAGTGTAAGATTTAACATATTGTCAACATAAAAAAATATATTATATCAGTTGGCTCTGTGCACAGAATTGTTATTTATTTAATTTATTATTCTTGTTTATTATTTATAATATCTCATTGTACTACAAGTACTTCATGTCCAGTTCTATCGGACTCTTCTGTGCTGATAAATGGAGGTGTTTGTGGGTCAATGCTAAAGCTAACGCTAATTTTGAAGCATAATAAAGATAAATATAAAACAAATTAATGTTAAAAAAATGAAGTAATCTATAAATAAAACAATCAGATTACCTCTTAAATTGGAATAAAAGTTAGCATTAGCTGTGAGAAACAGTTGTTTAATGCTCTACGTTATGTCTAATGTTCTATAAAGCACTATTAGTCACGATGGGAAGAGCAACTCAAAAGAATACTGTTCAAAGAAAGGAGTAAAAGTATAAAGTACCAAGACTATTCAAAGAACTATAATAAAAAGGTATAAGTAAAACAACCCAGCTCTGCAAGTGATCGCATTTTAATTGTGATTACAAATAAAGCAGCAATCAATTACAAAAACAGTGCAAGCAAAGGAACAAAAGACTATTCATTCAATTGATTCACAAAATCTAGAAGAAAACAACTCGTCTGATCTTCTGTGGCTTTCAGAAGTATCAAAAAAATATGAATAATGAATGATAAGTCTATTGAGCGTATGTTTGCGTTGGACTAATGAGGAATGGTTTCAATCAATCATAACTTCAATCACACTCAAATAATGACGTGTGTTGTTGTTATTTTCTTTTTAATAGCAGTTGTAGTTAAAGTAGTAATATCTCTAACTATATTTCCAAAACCTCCAACATCACTTTTATCCTCATCATTCTTCATCCTATCCATCATTTTCAAGAAAACCTAAACATACTTTGCTTCGTCATTTAGCCATTAAAAAAAAGCCAAAAACAAAATGCTAAATAAATAAAATGCTCTTTTCTTACCTGCAGTCCAGTTTTTCGATCTCGAAGTGTGGGTTGAAGTTGAGGACGATTCGCTGCAGGGGCTCGGGCGCCGTGATGACCCAGCGACAGTTCTGGTGAGGCGGGTACTCCAGCGGGTACCCGGGCGTGGTGATGTACCCGGCCTGACTGGCATCCAGGAACCCACCGCAGGGTTCAGGCGCTGTGAGGGCAAAGAAACAGAAGAAATGAACACTGTGTACGAGTGCTAATGGTGCGAGCTGTTACTTTAAAAATCAAAACGGCGCTCATTATGCAGTAGGCGGGGCGGCAGTAGCGCAGTAGGTAGAGTGGGGCGCCTTCTGATCCGAAGGTCGGCGGTTCGAATCCCACTCCAGACATGGAGTAGTGGTCAGATCCTCTGACCCGCAGGTTGGTGGTGCGATTTCAGCTCCTTCAGATGAATAATGCCGTTGTGTCCTTGGGCAGGACACTTAACCCACCTCGCCCCAGTGTCTGCGTACACTGTTGTATGAATGTGTGAGTGGATGGGTGACTGGTTCCTTGATGTAAAGCGCTTTGAGTGCCTTAAAAAAGGTAGAAAAGCGCTATATAAATGTGACCATTTACCATTTACCATTTAGCTCGAATTAAAGGTGCATTGTGTAACTTTTCTGCTTGTTATTGCTTTGCCTACAACGTTACATGACAAGCCATCAGGCCAAATTACAGGTCAGATCCTGTAATTAGCAAGTCCTCTCACAGTGTTTTTGCAGTTGAGCTCGGGATGGTGACGTCACACAACAGAATTTTCAGTTAGCCCAATGTTAACTCGATGGAGATTTTAAGATGCTAAATACTAAACTTAGCGTTAATACAAACTTATTACAACACAATATACTGATAAATGTATTTACCAGAAGTGACCCTGCAGTTTATCAGGTTCTTCCATGGATTTTTTGTTCACTTTTTTTTCCTCGTTTTGGCTAACGTTTTCTACATATTTTTAAGTTTAGCGCACTAGCTGCAAACATGGCGGATTTCCATGGTAACGGCTGTTTGTTGATGTTCCGAGCTCAATAAAAACTATATCTATTTTTTGTTGTTGTTTTACTCAGTTTTTCTATACTATCTTATATTATAAAAACTATAATTGAATCAATGCACTATGGATATGTTTATACTGTGGAACATTACAGGCAAAGTAATAAGATCTCCATGGAGACAAGTATGTGACAGATCCTGAACAGAAAAGTTACATACCGAACCTTTAATTGAAATAGGTTTGAGTAACGTTTGGGAAGAATTGGCTTCAAACAAGAAAGAATCAGCAATTGGCCCTTAAAGAAACTTTGTAATAAACACAACATTTCAACATTTCAATTACGGTGTCAAGATTAACTGTATGATTTTCTTTTTCTGACAACGTAGCAGGATATTGTAGGCTATTTTTTTTTTTTTCTTTTTTTATTGAAGGATTATTTAACCTTTATTTAACCAAGAAAGTTTCAATAAAATTATAAAGCTTGGTCATTTTCTGGTCAAAACAGAAGACGGATCAGTCATAACATTAACACAATTGGACAATCACACGAATTTGTTACCTAAAACCACTTACAAACCATAGATTCATTTATAATAAAATTTCATTAGAATTTAAAATTACCAATTGGAATCAGTTCTTTAAGTTTCCAGAACTGCTAGAATGTTTGGTTGATTAGCATAGCATTAGCAAATAGCGTAAGAGCAAAAATTACAACTTGAGTAAGATAAAAAATACACAAATGATATGAGCTTCAGCTAAAATAAATGCAGAAATACTAATAAATATATAGAGAAAATATGATATGTGTGTCTAATCATGAAAACAAACTAAAAGTCAGAAATGTTGCTTTAGCTTATCTCGATGCTAACATTGCACAGCTAGCACCACAGACGAAAAGCAGATAAAGCTGATTAACCCTATGTTTTCCAATGGGGCTACAACATTCAACCCACAATGCAATCTGTGTTTGGGGAGCCATAACGTACGAGGGGTCGAAGTTCACCTCCTCATGAAGACGTACAAAGGAGTCCATTTTGACCCGGAATGGCTGACACATCTTTACACATACGGGCTATGCTACGCTATAGCACGCGATAAAGCCGAGATACTGTCAGCGAGCGGACACACTTGTCATTAGCCGTACGTCTGTGTCACGTCCAATACAAAAGTGCTCATTCACAGTGAGCTGTGGCCTGTTTTGTACCATGACACATAGATAGCAACACGCAGCAGCATAAATACTACATACTACTGCAATGTACTTCCTCTTTGGAGTCTTTTGTGCGCATTTCTAGCTGCCATATTTGATTAACTACTTTGTCAGATCCATTTGTTAACTATTGGTGTCAGAGGAAACTTGTTAAAAAACATTGCAAACCACGCATGGCATAAAAAAAGCATATTTTTACGGCAAATTTTTAGGGTCACTACCAATAAGGGGCCACATGCTCTTGTAAAAGACACAAACATAAGTTAAAATGTAAAAATTAACGGAGCTCCTCAGCGGTTCCGGAAGTATATTTCTAATACATTTTTGCGATAGGGATTTAGAAAAATTCAAATATTCCGAGTTAAACGACATGACGGAGGCTAACCAGCTATGTCGTAACTAAGAAGAAGAAGAAGAAGAAGAAGAAGAAGAAGAATTTTGATTTATAGAGCACTTTTCCACCTAATAGGCACCCAAAGCGCTAACTAATGTCCAAAACAAGGTTGTTTTCAGCCCAAAAAACCCACAGAAAACTTAAAATTTGGTAGAATGTTTTAGTAAGTTTAAATAAATAAGTTTCAGAAACAGATTTCAAACATTTTATAAAAAAAATTTCGGAATCCCTATGAGAAAAATTAATGGTAAATTTACTTCCTGAACCAAAGGGTGGGCGGTCACTGGCGAGCTCCATATCTATTTACTAATATGCTCCATTCTAAAACTCTACCTTATCTTTAAATACAGCATAAAAATTCAAATGGTTATTAGTTAAATAAAATATTACATCTTAAACTCAGCTGAATACAAGACATGAAACATGATTTATTCAAATTTTCTCCCTCTAATCCCTCTTACTGCAAAAAAGAAAAATGTAACTGCTGGCAAATGTACCTTTCTCAGTCCATTTTTTTTTAAACATTGTGTGTTTTAGTCAAGTCTTACGTAGGGCCCCCAAAAGCCTAGAACCGGCCCTGGTATAACGAGGAGCGACGGGCCAAGCTTGTAAATGACCCAAAAAGAACAAATAAAGAATGAATTTTGTTATTAATATCCAAACCACATTGTCAGTAAAAGACGTTATTTGAATTCTGAGCCAGTAAATGTTTTCTACACAAGGCACTTTTAATAAAAACAGCATCTGTGAATGTCAGCTGCTCGCTTAAGAGAAATAAACATCAATATAGGAGACAATAGAAGGATATATTTGCAGCTTTATTATAGCTTCAAGGTGCAGCAATTTTCATTAACATGCTTTTATCGATAAATTGCAATCACAAGTTTTAATAAGTGAGTGAAAGAAAGTAAGTAATACTATTTACTATTAGGCACTAAATGCATCACTTTGCCAAATGTGAAGACAGATGCGTCAAAACTAAGGGTAATTTATAGAGGTATGTATCTTAAAAGAATATCTGAGTAGCAGCAAGCGCAAACAAACTACAAATCAGTGTCAGATTAAGAGTATTTCACTGTTGTAGAGTTGTGTTCAAAGTTGGGTTGAAATCTAATTGAAATTGCAATTTTAATGGACATAATTAGCTAATCTTAATGGCTGTAAGTATTGATGTTAATAACAATCATTTCCTTCATAAACAACAAATATTCTGTTTTATTCAGCATAAAAACTGCTAATCCTGTTTGTCTGTTAACCACAACTACGTTAAACCTTTAATTACTTTTCACTGCATATTTCAGTCTTTTTGTCAGTTCTCCTGGTTGTGTTTAAAATGTCAACTTTGTAGAGAATCCTATTATTAAAACATAAACACAAATCTAATCACAATCGCAATACTGATCAGAAAAATCGCAATATCCCAAAATAATGCAGCCCTAGTTCAAAGTAATATTGATTTTGTGTTGAAAGATGACTCTATATTTCTTGTGACAATCTACTAATAATGATTATTTATGTTAGTATGTTGATGTAAACCACTTTGAATTACTTTGTGTACAAGTTGTGCTTCAAATAAACTTGTGTTGCCAAATTACAGGTCAGATCTGTGGAGAGATGAGCCCACTAACAGTAACAATGCAGCTCAAACTATTTTTAAAATGTAAATTAATAAATGCAGGATAGATTAAGTTTAACGCCATACATTACACTTTACACTGCAAAAAGGGATTATCTAATTTAGTTAAATTTCCTTGAATTAAGCAAATTAATCTTAAAAGTCCAATTTTAAGATTTTTTCACTTGACAGGACTACATCAAATTGAGATTATTTGACTTGTTTTAAGTAAACTTGATAAGTAAAATAATCTTATTCCACTGGCAGCTAATTTCACTTAAATTAGGGTAAAAAGGTCTTATTTTGAGTTTATTTTTCTTATTTTTTGATAGCCCTTTTTTGCAGTGTAGGCCTATTGGGAAAATGCAATAGGCTTAAGGCCAACAAAGTGCAATATTAAGTGCACTTTTTAGGCCAAGTACGACTCGTGTAATTGTTTGTATCCAATGTGGTTGTGAATTCTGTGGCTATTTTCTGTGGATTGTGTAGCTTTTCACTGTATGACGTATGAAATTGTGTGACGTCTGTTTTCATTGTGTCTCTCCAATTTCTCCATTAGGAAACAATAAAGGCTTATCTTATTTTATGTAACAACACAGAGACAATCCTCCACCAGAAAACGTTACATGGTGCATCTTCGAGTAAACATACATTGTAAATCTGGTTAAAAATGACATGCAAACAGCCCACATCTGTAATTTGTAACTAAGTTTGACGACCGTAAAGCGTAGACAGCCTCTCAAATTGTGCACAGCAAACGGGAAAACATATCCAGTTGCATGATGACTGGACAGACTCGACTCGGAGTGGGAGGGGCCTCTTCACTCCGACGCCAAAATAAACAAGAGAGGTTTGAACGCAGGAACGATCGAGCATTAATAAGAAGCGCGATTCCAGATTTGTTTTCGTGTCAGTTCGGCTCCAGAACGTCTCATTCTGTTCCGCTGTCCCCCGTGCGATGATTCTTGTGTTTACAGGTGCCGTGGCCAAGTCAAACTACTCAGCAGATCGGCCCATGTCTCCTCTCTATAAATAGTTGGGTGACTGCAAACTGGGAGGACAACGTCGGCGCTCGCTCTCTCCTGCGCCGGCCGTAAACACCCGATCTGACAAGGACTTTTAAATAAATTTGCACGCAGCTACAAGCGAGTTTGGGCTCTCATCGCTCAAATATGCACTGTGGCCTTTATTCCCCATGTGTTTGGAGATAAATACTAAAAGATTATGGCACAACATACTCCAATACAAGTTTGATGTGAGTGTTCTGAAATTGTGGAAGAGGTATGATAAATTTTTCAAGGCAGTTTTGGGGATAAAAGGCCTCTTTTATTGTTTTGAATGTGGTTTTGTTTAGTCATGGAGCGGTGTTTGTGTAGTTTTTTCCTGTTAATTGTATTCTATTTTCTCTAAATAATTGGGAAAAGTGTCATTCTAACCCATCAAACGCTTAGAACAGGCATGTCCAAACTCAGGCCCGGGGGCCAAATGCGGCCCTCAGACCAATTTTTCTTGGCCCTTAGGCTTCCTGGTGAACTGGCCCACATTGTCCTGATAAGTACTATTTACAGCACATTTCAGATTTTCTACAATTCCAACCTAAATAACTAACATTTTGGTGCAACACAGACCTGATATTAAGGCCATGAGACTGAATGTAGATGTGGTGGCGCTTAAAACATCAGATAAATGCTGCTTTTTTAACGTTTCGCGATTGATTTGTGGCCCTCCGCTTGGTCTATATTTCAATATGTGGCCCTCGATGGAAAAAGTTTGGACACCTCTGGCTTAGAATGAAGGTGCAAACATTGGGATGAGGGCCTTTTTCTTTGGGTAATCCAAGTTTTAGGACGACGTAGATCGAATTGTTTCGTTCTTGTCTTCAGCGGTTCGTTTTGTTTCATTTGAATACCATTTTCAACAACTAACCAATGGCTATTATCAATGGAGTCTGCATTTACCCCATAACTTGTACAGCAAAACAGGCCATGTCCAATTAAAACTGAATTTTGAAAATGCAATTAAACTCAGGAAGGACAAGAGCAGAGTAAGAGCGGCGTTCAACTGCATAATGTAAGAAAGGACATTTTAGACTTGTGTTTGAACATGTACGCACTCATTTTAGATCAGCAACGAAGACTAACTAAAGTTCCTCCACCGCTGACTAGCAGGTGTTGTTTTGGTCAGCTACATTAAAGTGAAAGTAAAACTACCAGCGCCTTAAAGTTGTTTAATCGAGCGATAATAATTTCGCTAAGCAGTTCCTCGTGTCGGAAAATCAAATGCTCAACGTAAATGAGTTGTCGCTTGTGTGTTTGTAAAAGTATGACTGCATTGTTGTAAAGTTTTAGTGCTAATGCTAAATCATTAGCGACATCTGAACGTTTCTCAGCCCCCGTTTGCGCCTAATCAATTCAATGACCTGATGAAGACTGGGACAAAAGTGTCTGACAGTTTTTCGGGGCAAAAACGAATTGAATTTGGTTGTTTGGTGCAGCTTTTTTCAACATTTTTTGAGTCACGGCACACTCACACCGCAACAAATCTTCTAAAAAAAAACAAAAAAAATCATACCTTTTAGAAAAAAAGGAGTGTATAATGCAGCAAATATTGTCCCTGCCATTGTTGCTGGTGTTATGTCTCATGTTTTATTTGTCACTAGATTCTGTTTATAGGCTTTTGTTTGTTTTGAAGCCAAACCCGATTTAGTTTTTAGTGCAATTTTGTTTTCTTAGTTTAGTTTTTGTGTTGATCTGTTCATTAAAATTCAACTTATTTAAACCTTCTTGTTTGTTTGTTTTTTAGTTCCCCAAACCTTAGCTAAGTCAGATTGTAACGTCTTTAAATTTGGTATTAGTTAATTGTTTAATTTATTTTATTTTTAGGATCGGAAGTTTGAGACACACCCAAGTGGTAAACTATTCATCCAGTATTCATCCAGTTTACTCAAATTTGAAAATATTTCCCAAGACACACCTGACAATACCTCAAGAAAATCACGTTTTTTGTGAATTCTCTGCGCATTTAAACGTCGCACCTGTATCTTTACTATTGCCATACTGCGTAGTCGTTCTAAATATATCTACCAAACCAAAAGATCATTCATAAATTTGGAAGTTGTTTTTTTTCTTTTCCTTATGCAAAACGCGCACAAACAGGATGAATCGAATGACATCTGGCGGCACAAAGCGCTATCTCCCATCGCTGTCTGTAAACAATTAGCGCTAACCCACTTCTCCCCGGCTGCCTGTTCCCTCCACGCGCCGTCCCGCTGTGAGCCGAGCAGTCCTGTCTATCTCCTTCGATCCCTTTCCAATCTCTCTCTCTCTGGATACAGTGACGGGAGTCGGGTTTCTGCGCCCCGATAAACCAGCCAGACACATTTCAACTCTGCACCACCTGGATTAGCGTTTAACCACTCTGGAATCTCACAGCGGCCGAAGCCAAACACCACTTATAGCACACGGCTCAGCTAAGTGTGTTCGCCGCCTGCAGGAGACGTTTGCTTAAAGGAAACATGCATTGTGAGTTATTAAAGTAGAGTGACCAGATTTTCAGAATTAAAAACTGGGACACACCCTGGTTGGAGTGAGGAGGTACAGTAAAATAGTAAAAAGAGCGATAATTAAGCACATTATTACACGCTTGGTCCATTCACGACTTCAGTAAACAGTGTAAAATGAGAAACTTGTATTTATAGTGCTTGGATTTTTGTGTTCTAGTCATTTTCAAGAACGATTCTCTCTATTATGGCAATTTATTCCAGTCTTTATCATTTGCCGGTGTCCAATTGGTCAAAAAAGGGACAACTGAGACGTGACTGCGATAAATAAATGGTTTTCGACACACTCTCTGGGACTGTCCAGGGTAAATTGGGACGTCTGGTCACCCAATATTAAACATACCACGGGCGAGTCGTGAAGTTTATTATATATTGAAGTATATTAGAGGGAAAGACCTGCTGTTTTTAAAGAGTTTCCTCCAGAAGTGCATCTGAATTATCTTTTGTTTGTTTGTTTGTTTGTCTGTCTGTATTTCGAACATGCAAAAACAGAACCAATGAAGATGATTACATTCTGATTCAGGAGTGTTCACATTATTAATTCATAACACTGACTGTATATAAATAATTACATGTTGGAAAAGGACTGGGGGAATGTATTAACTTATTTAGTCCCACCCCTTTTCCACATTGGTCAATAAATGATACTTTATGCATTCTTTTATCCATAAAAAGATGTATATTTTAACAGCCATATGTATATTTTTCAACATTATTAGCAACAGGAACTCTCACAATCCGTTTAATACATAATTCATACAATATTATTATTATTCATTCATTCATTCATTTTCTACCGCTTATTCCCGTTAGGGGTCGCGGGTGACTGGAGCCTATCCCAGTGACTTTGGGCCTTAGGCGGGGTACACCCTGGACAGTGGCCAACTCGTCGCAGGGCTAACACAGAGAGACAGAGACAAGGACAGACAACCATTCACTCTCACATTCATTCACTAGGGACAATTTAGAGTTGTCAATTAACCTACACAGTCATGTCTTTGGACGGTGGGAGGAAGCCGGAGAACCCGGAGAGAACCCACGGTAACACGGGGAGGACATGCAGACTCCACCCAGAGAGATCGTGTGATGTTAGGGTGGTTCAGAATTCGAAACCACGATGTTGGGGTGGTGCGACATCAATATTATTATTATGTTATTTGGTAATTATTTTTCAATTCTTTTACATTTACACCTCGGTTAATTTGCCTTGGCAAACAGTTCGATCGTGTTATTTCACAAAATCTTTTCCTAGTTGTCCGTACTCTCACTGATTTAAAGTTCATTTTATTTCTCAGTTTAAAAGCCGCTTCATTTCCAGTAAAGATTTTTTGAATATTTTCAGGTAGGGGTTTATTATCGGCCTTAAATACCAGCTGTAATGTTTGAAAGGCTATGGACTGCATCAGAAAATGTCAATCATTTTGATTTTAGGAATAGTGGCGTGGTGTGATCCAGATATCCAGCCTTGTGTGCATACCCAATTGAACTTTTTTGGTGGAACTAGAGGCTGCAAGTTTGTTTTGTAAATGTGAATATGTGTGAAATTTAAATGTGAATCTCGGCATGCAAAGACGCAGATGATTTAAAAAGAAGGTGAAATGGAATTGTGTTCTTTGGAGACAATTTTGTATGGTTTGTTGGAGAATTGCTGCGTGAATATATCATTAAAACAAGAAAACACAATAGGTATGATTAAAAATATAATAGTAAACAGATTTCTACTCACTAAAGAGGAGTTGGGATGTACTCGGAGTGTGAAACAAAGAATAGTCTATACCAGGGGTGGGCAATTATTTTGACGCAAGGGCCACATTGGATTTTTACACTTGCCTGGGGGCCGGACCATTTTACACACATACTATTACACATAGACTTAATGCCTAAAATACACAAAAAATGACTACAGAATAGCAAAAATCATTACCTTTATTTAGTGGGAACAGTGCGGTTGATCACTCCTTTTATCCAATGCATCAAAGTTTGGTGTTATTCTAGTGGTGGCTGTTCTCAAAACTGATTTTTAATGAACAAGCAGCTGCTCAGGAAACTATAAAATAACAAATGCACCACACCTAACTCATACAATTTTTTATTGAATGCTTTGCGAGCCGGATCAAAATGGCAAAAGGGCCGCATGTGGCCCCCGGGCCTTAGTTTGCCCCCCTCTGGTCTATACTAAGTTGAGGCATAAAAATATTTTAAAAAGTCAAATGCAAAACAACTTCTTTTCCCAAATCTCAAATCTCAATTATTGGGTTTAATTGATATGAAAGAATGACTGTGATATAAATTAACTTCAAGCATATGGTTATTGGCTTATTATTATTTTGCTTTTAATGACACTCAAAGACGCTTCACATTGCATTATTATTTCACTCCAAACTGGATGGACTGGACAGACTGACGGAAGCGTGGCTGCCAATCTGCGCCATCGGCCTCTCCGACCATTCATACTAGGCAATGTGTGTGACGTATCTTGCCTAAGGGCACAGGGATACTGAATACCTGCATTAAAGTGTATTTCGTAACACATTCTGCCACTTAGTTTTATCAGAGTACTGTTTCTGAACACTTTCATATCGAGTTGCATCATATTATAGTCTGAAAACATGATTAAAACAGCTTTTTGTTTCGTTTCACAGTTTGTTATGCATTTATTTAAAAGAAAAGAGAAGATTTATCACAAATTAGAAAAGGAAAAACCACACATGCACTCACTAAGAGCTGCGTTTTCCATTTTTCTCACTAATTCAGTGCAGTTCAAAGTCTACATTTTATGATCAAATACCACAATGTGTTCATCTGATTTAAGAAAAGTAACATCTGAAAACCACCAGATGAACGAGTAACTGTACCAGCAGTTACTCGAAATTAGTATTCTGAACCCGCATTTTTGGTACACCCATTGCCTCTCACATTTAGTCACACATCCACCTTTGTTCTGCTTTTAAAATGATTAACTAAGTCTATTTAATTAGCACAAGCCATAACGCAGAATAACGTCCCTTTCTTTTGCCATCTGCAACCGATAGTCAAGCTCTGGAAATATCAGAAAACCAGAGTCCTGAGTACGCTAGAGCAGATGCGGTTTTATTCTTCTGTGTTTAATATTGCTTTGGAGGTGGAGATCGTTTGTCTTCTCTCATTCTCCTCTCCCTCCTGACTCCCTCTCAGCTCTCAGACGCTGCAGATCTGATGAATAAGGCTCAGATAGTGCACAGACAGGTGCTGCGTGAGCGAGTCGAGCTGCGCCGAGTCATTAGCGCTTTTAAAACAGGTTTACGAAAGGTATCACTTATGGTCTTCTATTTATTTGTCATTTGTTGTACAGGATGTTATTTGGATGATGAACAGTTTGCTATGTTTATTTATCTGTCTGATATGCACTTTAAAGGGGTTGTGCCTGATTTTTACTGTTACTAAAACAGAACTAGTCCATGTTTCTGATTTTTCTGTATATAGTAAAATATGTGCCTCTCCAGTGCATATAGATAGAGTAAAAGCATCTATTCGGGTGAAAATGAGACTACAGCACTTTTTCTGCATCTAATTATAGAGCGTTTTATTCTACGAGAAGCAGGAAGTGCGTTGTTAGCATGCTAATGTTTCTTAAACTCACTCAGAAACGCGCAAAAAATGCTTGTATGACTGATGTAAAGACTTAAAACAAACCAATTCTGTTTTTCATGTTTCAAAACTGTAAAAATAAAGTACAGCCCCTTTAAAATGCATAGGACAGGTTAGACATGTTTATTATACAAGCCTAAATAAATAAAGATAGCAAAATGTCCATCATCCAAATAAAATAATGTAAAATTAAGGTTTTGAAGTACACATGAGTACTTTAAGAGTGAAAAGTAAAAGTAGCTACCACCGATTTTGAGAACTTTGGAGAGGCATTAAATTTTGTGATTTTATTCTTATTTTTATTATCATTTTATTCTACGAGAGAAGCAGGAAGCGCCCTGTTAGCATGCTAATGTTTGTTAGCTTTATCCGTGACGGTCTATGATGCTCTGGGCTCAGAAACTCGTGAAAAATGCTTATAAACTCTTCACTGTGGATATTTAGGATGCTGGGATTGCATTAGGAAAGTGAGCAATACATTTGGCTTAACATAAAGTCATTACGTTTCGCACATTTCAAAACAAAAATAAGGTACAGGGCCTTTAAGCAGTACTTTTACTTTTGCACTTTGTTACTTTCCATCACAGAATGACGTTTTATCATCCATAGTAGCAACTGCCATTTACTTTCAAGCTGGCATCTCACACTCGCTGCTTCTTATAGAGTGTTGCCAGATAAAAACTAGCAGCAGCTCGTTGCCAGCACTGCACCTTTTGAGACGAGGTGAGCTACAAGGCTGTCAGGCGCAGAATCTGATCAGAATAAAGGAAGCTACTGATACTATTTTAAATTCCGGGTGTTACTAACCTATATTCCTGACAGCGTCTTGACCCGCGCCTCTCCGAGTCTGTGTACGCTTTGTGAGTCAGAGATGCTGAGTGCGTAAAAATCTCACGTCAAGTGCGATCAAACGGGTTAATACTTCAGAGGGACTCAAAGGGATCCCGCCAGAATGAATAAAAAGGCGCAAAGTAAGAGATTGTGTTTCTTATGTTAAATAGCCTACTGGACTTTTCTGTTTTACGATGTTTTACACGACAATCATGGCAGTTCTTTCTTTTTCTTTGATCATGTATTGTTTTAGCTTCCACTGTTTGGGAAAAGGCAGCATCAACATATACAATACAGTATGTAAGTGTTTGGAATGTTTTACAATGTGGTACAACGTACTTAATGGGGTAATGACACATAGAACCTTAGACTAAGCTCAAAATACAAACAACTGAAAGTAATAAAATGCAAACATGTTTAACTTCCACGTTATGGACATTAGTTACCAAATAGTATCCTCTGTTGTGCCTTTAAACACTTATGACAGACATATTATGCTGTTTTTCAGGTACTTAAAGGCTCTGTACCTAATTTTTACTGTTTTGAAACTTAAAAAACAGAACTAGTTTGTTTTAAAGTCTTTAAAATATGAATGAATATAACATAAGTAGATCATAAATAGATCATCATTTTGATATATTGTTCGTTGTAAACAACATCTACAATGGCTTAATAATAGAAACAGGTTCATTGACTTCCTGTTCAAAACTGATAAGCCCCGCCTCTTCACAGTGACATTTAACTGTAACAGATTGTCATTTACATGTTTTTATTTTTGAAAAGTGGCTACGGCTACATTTTTAAACTCCACGTGCCTCACTCTGTGTTTTAATGTTTCAAATAATAACAGGTAAAACAAAAACATGACTGAGAGATGTGGGCGGGGATAGGGGGTATGTGAAATCAGGGATTTTTTGAACACTGTAGCCGCAGTTTCAGGACAAAACAGAATTACTCACCTGAATCAATCAAAATACAACTTTGAGTAAACAAAAGATGAGGAAACACTGGATTAAAGCCTCATTAAAGTTGATTTTGCATAATATGTCCCCTTTAATTGTGTATGTTTACTATGTGTTGTTTATGGGAAAATTAATAGAAAATCGAATTCAAAGTGGACGGGACACTGCAGCTCCATTACCTTTCAAACAAAATCATGTCCCAAAACTAAGCCCGACTCGTTACAGCATAAAATCATGCACATTAAACAGCACTGTAAGTATATGGCAGCGTGTCCTTACTCGGCTTGACATCACCAAAAGGCCAATTAGTCAAACGTGTATCACTAATATAAAAATGCACTGTCAGCTCCGGGCGATATCATGGCGGAGTATCGAGTTATGAATACATTAGCTCATGTGGATGTAAGGGATTTCACAGCCTACACGCACTATTTAAAGCCCTGCCCCGGGTCGCACAGTCAGTCAGAGTCGTGTAGCCCGTGTGTGCGTAGCATCGATGCTACGCTAGGCTCTTCAGGGTTCAAGTGTCAACATATGCTTTTGTGGCATCCTGCTGCTTCCAGTTTCCGAGTTGATGGATATCCAAAATAACTCATATCATTGCGGACTCGAATATGTTTCAGCAAAATGCATTACCAATTTGGGTGTTTGTCGCGGTGTCAAAACATTTGCCGGCTCAACATTTACACTGCAGAATGTAAAACTCAAAGGGACAGCAAGCACGTACTGCTTTTTAAGTATATTCACAACAAAAGCATGTTTATTTTTCATTTTAGTTGGTTTTAATGCACTAGAAATGTATAAAAATCTGTATTCTTACTGTGAAAGGGCACAAAATGTACTATTGAAACAGAGCTCGTTTGCAGGGAAATGTTGTTCCTTTAACTATAGAAAACAATTTCTCTTCAACTTTCCGACTGAGAGGCAAAATAACTTTTAAAAATTAAAAGTAACGCAACTGATAAAATGTGTGTCTTTGCTTATTTTGGCCACAATGTTTATAAGTGGAGCTTGTTTGTTTTGCTCAAATTAACTTTATAGGGCAAAATGGAAACAGTAAGTAGTTTTTTGTTGTTGCTAGCTTGTTTATTAATGGTAACTAGAGATAAAGGACACTTCAGCTGCAGAACAATCATTAAGTTCCCCAGCATCTGGACTCAAAAACATCTGGCATGCTTCATGTTCACATTTAGATTTGCAGTTTAAGGTTATATGGTGAGTTTTACTTCTGAATTCACATTATAATCGCCTGAAAACAGAACTTTTAAACCAATACAGGAATAAAATACATTTCACAACATCGAGGTCTAAACTACCAGTTAGCAGCTTTTATACATTGGTGAGAGAGAATATCACTGCAAAAAGGGATTATCTAACTTCGTTAAATTTACTTGAATTAAGAAAATTAATCTTAAAAGTCCAATTTTAAGATTTTTTCACTTGACAGGACTACTTCAAATTGACATTATTTGACTTGTTTTAAGTAAACTTGATAAGTAAAATAATCTTATTCCACTGGCAGATAATTTCACTTAAATTAGGGTAAAAAGGTCTTATTTTGAGTTTATTTTTCTTATTTTTTGATAGGCCTTTTTTGCAATATCGTTTGTTCAGGAAATAATACTTAAAAAAATACTTACAATACATGCAGTAATTGCAATTTACTAATTTTGTCCAGTCAAACTACGCTCGCTATATATCTTTCAGCCCTATTTAGCATGTTTACTGAGGTGCATGAGAAAATATTCCACATATATTGCCTTGAGACTGCAGACTTGAATAACAAATTGAACGCTTGCTCCTTGTGTTATCGGTCTTCACAGTAGCCGACCACACACGAGCGATAAACAGCGGTAAATGGTGCTAAGCAGAGCGGGGGGGGTAGAAGACAGGTCGCGCTGCATTATTTATGGTCCTCTGACACGTTTAGTATTGCATCCTGATAACACCTATTCAGCACTTCTCCACATGTGTAGCGCATACCTGCCCCGCACTCACACAGGCCTGTTTGGAGACATTACATCGACTTGTATTATTTTCCTGGAGAGCAATCATGACCTTAAAGGACACATATTCTGCTACAGTGACTTACAGTGAGCTTTTAACCATGTTTCGGCATCAAAAACACACCTGGAGTTGCATTTAGCTTCATTCACGCAAGTTAAAGGAACGCTGGTTAGAAAATCCTCTCCCGTCCGACCGTTAAAAACACTTCCTGCTGAACTCCCTCGATCAATACCGTTGTTGTTTTTTTTTACGATTTTATACGTCACTTATCCGAGAAGTTTTAAGTCCTTAAATCATCGCTAGACTCGCTTTGAGCATTTCTGCCATCTAAACACGATCACTATCACTGCATGATAGCTTAGCATACCAACAGAAAATCAAACCATTGTCTCTATACACATGTGTAATTGCCTCTGCAGCCAGTAGATGGAGCCACAGCTAAGTTAATATGACACCTCCCAGTGATAAAGTTATATTGTTCTTTCTATTATTGTTTTATTGCTCTAAAACATGAGATGTTTAAAGGTCAGTATCATTACAAATAATGCTTAATATAAGTCCTTTAAAGTGGCTGTACCCAATTTTTGTCCATGAAAAAATCACTGTGCCCTAGTCCAGATGATGTAAAAGCAGCTTGTCAGGTCTAAATGAGACTGCTGTGTGTTGTCTGCATCAAACTATTGGTGTATTCAGTTGTAAGTCAGACCTCAGACGGACATATTCTCAGAGTTTCTGCGTTCCAGCATCGAGTCGGAAACAATTATGAGCAACACATTACAGTGCATGGACTGTAACAAATCAAATCCAACAATAAAACCCAAGAAAGTGCTCGAATCAATCAAAATATGGACCCACTTAAGTTAATGTATTAACCCAGACAGTGTTATTACATCTGTAAGCTATAGATTTGAATGTGAATTTCTGCTTTTGTTGTCGTTAGCGCCATGTAGACGTTAGCGACATTAGCATAACAAAGCATTTATAACTGCAGAAGCTCTGGAGCAGGTTCACAGACAGCAGGGGGCAACAGAAAGAGATATTTTAACTGGCGGATATTAAACGTCATCCAAATGCAGGGCAGACATGTTGGATTGACAAACTGAGAGGAGCTCTGAAATGTTGCCCAAGGAATTTTGAGAAGTGAGAGTGTTCCCGTGTGAATTCACAAGTCGGAACTCGGAAAATCCAACCTCCCACGACAACTCGAACGCAGCATTATAAACTCATTGCGGTGAATAATTAGGATACTAGGGATATTTTAGGATAGTAAGGAAAAACTTTGGAGAAAATTGCTTAAAATGAACTGTTTTTCATGTTTTTAAGACAATAAAAATCAAGTACAGTGCCTTTGATCTAACCAAACCTTAATCTAAACTCTAACTATTTTAACCCATATCTTAACTTTAAATCACGTTGATCTAATAATGCAGGAGTTACGTAATGGGGAATGTATAAGAGCTAAGTGTGATAAACAGATCTGAGTACCCACAGAGTAAATATAAAGCTGTGTTCTCTGTGGTTTGGGTTTAGTCCTGTTGTAATCCTTAAAAATGGCGTAAAATATCATCTGAAATGTAAGGATCATTGCAGTGTCGGCATAATCTTGAGGGACCCTGTGATTCCCCAGTTAAGTTAAGTTGATGTCGACTTGGTTTGATCCTGTTTTAGTCCTGGTTTAGTCCCAGTTTCAGTCCCAGTATAGATGTAGTGAGTCTAAGTGTGAATGCAGCCTAACCAGAATCACAAGAATCTGCTCAAACTGAAACTAGACCGACGGCGCCAAGTTTGTTAGTTTATTTGTCGGCCTTAAATGCAAATGTTCTGACCTGGTTCACTTGCAACTTAATTTTCCCAATTTGTACAATTAGATTCAAGATCTGAGAGGTTCAGGGTACACGTTTGGGACACAAGCTAAAATTGGATTTGTAAATAGCTGACCAAAAGATTTGAGTTCTGCACTGTGAATGAAAAGCTGCTACTGACACTGTGGTTCAAGTGTGGACAGAACATTTATCAAGTACAAGAAACAGGAAGAAAGGGAAAAGAGTCATCTTCAAATCTAATCCAAAGACAAAGACTTTAAAGGTGCACTCTGCAACTTATTGGCTAAACACCTAAGGGCCTAAAAGGAGCCGATTTTAGTTGTGTATAGGACAAAATACGTGGAAAGTTGACTAATATATCTAAGGAGAATTGACAAAAAGAACTGGCAAACTAATAAAAGAATCACGTTTCAGAATATTTTTGTTGCTGTTTGTCACATTTTTGTCATTTTTATCCGGGTTTATCTGCACTTTTTAGTTGCGTTTTTGTCACTTTTAGTTGCGTTTTTGTCAATTATAGTCTTGTTTTTGTCACTTTTAGTTGCATTTTGGTCGCTGTTACAAGCAGTTTTGTTACTTTCATCTGTAGTTTTTATGCTTTAGCTGCATTTTTGTCACTTTTTGTCGCATTTTTGTCACTTATAGTCACGTTTTATTGTTTTTATTCGCGTTCTTGTTATTTTTTTATTTGTGTTCTTGTCACTTTTAGTCACTTTTACATGCATTCATGTTCATTTTTGTCACGTATTTCTCACTTTTAGTCATGTATTTGTCACTTTTAGTCACGTTTTTGTTACTTTTAGATGTTTTTTCACTTTTTTGACACTTGTTTCAGAACGCGTTTCAACAAATCTAAAATACAGGGTTAGCTGTTTTTATGCAGAATATTTTGTTGTTGTACTTCAAAAATTGCAGCCTTTGCAATTTGCTAATTGTGTCTATTCAAATTGCAATTGCAACAAAAGATTGAAACCCTGAAAATGTTCCTTCTTTTCCTTCTTCCATAATAAAATATCTCTGGGAATAATAACATATTGGAACGATTATTGAAACCATCATTTTTTAAGGCTGCTTGTTTCAACGTTTCAATTTTAGTCTGAACATTTTATGAGAAAATTACCACCAAAACTTAGTGGAAAATAGTCAGTAGTTTTTGGCGGATCTTGCAGCCCATCAGTGACCCACATCTGAAAATAACCGCCTGTCATTCTCAATCGCCTGACCCTGTTTAAAATCAGGATAAACTTTGCATTTCCTCTCACACAAAGCCCTCAATATTGTTTCCTTACGGCTGCACAAAACAGATGCCGTTGTAGCGCGCTTCCCTCTGCTACTCTGGGAATACAAGGAACATTGCAAATAACAGGCTGCAATGTCTTCTTTGGAGGCAAACCAAGAAGCTTTTAGTCACCAAAAAACCTGGAAAACCTCAGGAATGGATGATAGAAACAGAGGGAGAGAAAAGGGAGCCAGAACATGTGTGTCCCATCAAACAAAAAGGGAAAGTCAGCAGCCGAATGTGCACATAAGCAGGTGTGGTTGTGCTCTACTCCAGGTGCCATGCATTAAATCTCTGCGGAAAACTATAGAGCTGGAGGGAAAGTGAGAAAGCGAGAGGTAATAAAGCTTTGGCAAAACAGTGAGATGAGAAAGAGAGAAGAACAAGAAGCAGCAGCAGAACATGATTCTGGTTTCAAAAAGATAGTCCAATATCAAAGATTGTCAATGATAGAAGTAAAAACATATGGTGTCTATATTGTGGTGTAACAAAGTCAAATTTAGTTGTGATTCTCAATGGGCTTGTGCACAGAAGCAGTTGGCAAGCCTTTTATCACAGCTAATGCTAACTTTTATTAAAACGTAAACTATAAAGTGTAAAGTATCCTTCATGATTGTTTTTGTTTACTTTAGATTACATGACATCCAGCTGCAGCTCAATGTTCACTGCCTGATCTTTAAGTATTTATTCATTTTAGTGTGACTCTTCAAAATCCTCATAGAGATAGAACTGAACAGGAAGTAATACAATGAGCTGGACATTTAGACATATTCACCTTATTCTGCCCCGCCCACTTTTGCCTCTTTTTGTCACAGAGCCGTACTCTTGTAGTAAACATACTTTCGGTTTGTCGACAACCCCATTCACGCAAATGGAAAATTTTCCGCTGGGCTCCATGCCCCATGTAAACTACAACGGAAAAAAGATGGCGGCACCCAAGACAACTTCAGGAATAAGGTGAATAGCCGATTGAAATTCCTTATTATAATCAGTATACAAAATCAAGATTTCTGTCCCACCCAGCTTGAACTGATCAAAAAATTAAATATACACGCAGATAAACTTAAATATAAACAAAAAATATAAACTTTTGATTAAAATGTTTATCTTTATCCTCTAAGTATTGACATTTTGATGATGATGGCTTCTTATCCATGGGTTTCAGAATGATGAGAAATTAGGACCGTTTCCATATAGAAAAATAGTACTAAAATGTTGTATGTAAGAGTTAAAAGAAACTGAATATGTTACATCGTTACTATTAAAATAGGCAAATAATGTGTTTATAATGTTACTGCCCATTTTAAACATATAGAGGTCACCAAAACAGCCCAGTTTCGTCATCATCAGCCTAAATTGGTTTAAAAACATACAACAATTTGTGTTTGTTTTGCGGTTTAGAGTTTCACTTTCAAAGCTCTATTTATTTACATCTGGACTTGTCTGAGCGGCGCGTCTCACAAAAGCCAGATGGACGGATTTGAAGGCGAGGAACAAGGGCGAGAAAAACAGGGATTAACACCGTCTCCAAAAACACAAAGAGTAGACGTAAAAAGATTTCCCAAACCGTAACGGGCCAGAGAAAAGATGTGAGGTAGGTATTATCCGGCGGAGACAGGCAGAGCAGTTGTAAAGCGGAGGTCTTAGAGGCGTGGAAATAGGGAAACACAGCTTTGATTCACTGTGACGGAGGAGAAAAGAGAAAACAACCTGTGGCCTCTCCGGATAGAAGGCCATTTCTTCAGAACAAAACTCCAAAGTACACAGGATCTGGAGGGAGACTCTGGGCAACTTTGTGTTCACTCAGTCTGATGAAATCTGACGGTGAAATCCAAGTTATAAAGGAATAGAGCGCGTGGTTTCTATCTGTTTAACCGTTGCCAACAATGGTTTTCTTCATTCTACCATTTCAGTTTCATGCTCCAACCTTCACCTTTGTCATTGCAGCAGCAAAACCGTCAGCCACTACAGCCTCTCCAGCTCCTTCAGCCTGGCGTGTCATTGATTACTGATGTCTTCCAGGGTTTACAGATCAATGCACGTTTAGGCTACTGTAACAAATTGTGCCCAAACCAATCCCTTAAAACGTTAGCGCAATTTAGCAAAAACTAGAAAGCATAGCAATGATTTGGAACTGTATTGCTAGAACCGTACTTAATTGGGACAAACCTAATTATTTTGAGATTTGTTGGATGAAATGTATTCTTGGATACAGATAAATACTTCCTGAAATGTATTATAACTGCAAAGAAACATGAGTAAACTGAGCAGAGCTGAGTGAACTCTGACTTCAGGCGGCTAACTTTGATGACAATGGGCAAAAAAAGAAAGTTTTTGTTTCTCTTTGTAAGAATAAACTACATTAAATAGTTCAACTTTGATGTCACCATTTAAACTGACCACTACTTTCGGATTGAAGTCGAAACGTCTTGATTTTCAGATGACAGCCTTCGAAACCTTTCCTACGATGAGCACTACTTAGGCCAAACGCAATAAACACTTAAATAGTGTAATACGTTAAATAAAACACACTGATGTCCGACTTGTTTAGATTCATGTGCTTTTGTCTCAGAATTTCCAAATCTTGATGTCACCAGTAACAGAAAACAACTCTGCCTGCTCTTTAAAGTAGAACTAAGTATCTTCAGCGACAGAGCTCCCCCTGCAGGTGAAAAGACTCTTGTGAAAAGACACTGCCAGTAAAAGACGCTCAAAGCTTTTCTCTTATTTTTTCACTTTCCTTTTTATTTAAATAAGGAAGTTCAATCATATACAAAGACATTTCATGTTACCAAATATAAAAAAAGAGAGGAAAATTGTCTTTGAATCGGCGTCATGAATGTTGGAAGGCTGGTTTTCTGCTCAGAGACAGCAGGGGGCGACAACGAGGGCTTCAAACACCTTGACAATACATTTGCAACCACCACACGGACTTACAAAGACATTTAATAAGGTAAAAGTGTTACTTAGTTCTACTTTAACAGAGTTTAATTGAGCTAACAGTGAGATTTGTTATTGTTAGCTTGCCCAAAAGCTAACATTAAAGGTTGTTTGTTTTGGAAAACATCTTACCATGTCTACTTTAGCTACCTATCATTCCATCGTTAATTCATTAAACAGTGATTGGTCTAATGCTGACATCAAGTGTGGATGTCGGGTACCAGATTTTGACCTAAATTTCCGAGTTGTTTTTCCGACTTGTGCAAGCGTTTTTGCATTTGTCAATTCAGAAAAACACAGCCTTATTCCCAATTCCTGAACAAAGCACACATCAGGCAATGACAGTAGCTATGGCAACCCAGTCAGGGTTAGCCATTTCTCTACAACAAAAGCTAAAAGCTAATACATCCCCAGTCCGACATTAGCTTAATCTTATATTTTCATTGTTGATTAGTTCAATAAATGACATAAAAACACTTGAAAACAGACTCACAGCGGCTCTCACGGGGGACGGCTAATACTTGATGTTCCATTTACACGGACATTACGTGGTAGCGCACTCACAGCGGGTTCGGGCTAATTACCGGCTTCATTAGCAGTGGTTGGCAAAGACACTAGCATGCTAACAGTTTACTAATGACATGATAACTGTAATTAGTCCACCCCGCTGGACCCGCTAATTGTCCTTTCCTGTTTTTTTTCTCTTCTTTTTTATACAATGCAGATGAAAGAAAGAAATTTATGCTAGAGGTTAATTAGCTTGATGTTTATTTCTGGTTCGTATCAGTGGAGCAGAATAGGCATTATCAAGCTAATGATCAAAAAACATACTGTAATATTTTTTTCCGATCTTTTTTGCCGTGATTTAATGTGCGAATGAGAAAATGAATGAGGAGAAGGTCTAATCCTAAACCTGGCGGGAAACACCTGCTACCTGTGGATGATTAAAAATAAATGAGTCCAGAAGAGCAGAGCGCCGGAGCACGCGTCATTAAGAGAGCAGGGACGCTAACTGCCACACGAGACGAATGCTGTTTGCTTTTGGATGTTACATACGACATCCCAGAGTGCACTGCTTCCAGTTTATGAAGCTGCTGTGGTCTAACTGTATATGGCATCAGTTTGTGGATGGATTTGAGGATAATGTAGTGTAGTATAATATTGTTTTTTGTACATGTTTTGCAGTGGGGTTTTCAGACTACAAATGAAAAATAAACAAATCTAAATGGCAATATAATAGGACTGGGTTAGGGTTATATAAGAAACAATGAATCACTTTTTTTGTTGTTTTTTGTTCATATTGATCAATCCCGATCTCGATTTGATTTTTATTTTGGTTTGTTTAAGCAAATAATAATGGTTTTCAAAAATGGCTCAAAATACTTGATGTTAGCATGCGTAATAATGTTTTTGTACATGTTTCACATTACAAATGGAATACAAACACAACTAAATGGCAATAAATAGGACTGGGTGATATGAGAAAACAATTAATGACTTTTTTTTTTCATCCTATTGATCAATCCCGATTATTGATTTTTTTTTTTTTTTTTTTTTTTAGTTTGTTTTTAGCAAATACAAATGGCTTTTAATATCAATTTCTTCACCAAAACAATACAGACTAATCATTGCCACTTGACCCCTAAAAATAGTCAAACTACTTGCTCCAAAGTCTGAATTTACGCCAAAAACAGTAACTTACTAACAGAAGATTGAGTGCGGACCAGTTTATTAAAATGGTAATATAATAGTATATAATTGACATTTAGAACTGACTGAATCTCAATCTTGATTAAAACTTTAATTAAACATTAATAAGCCCCACATTAAACAATTGTGCCAAGTCAAGTGCCATGTCTTGATAGCATTAGGTCAGAATCAACTTTTGATTCTTGACTTTTTTATCCCTTTTAATGCACTAATGGAAAGCACTTTGGTTTTTGGTCTTCACTTTTGATTTATTGATTAATTAATACAGTGTAAATGATAAGCCTATTTCCCAAGTTACTGGTGAGATCTGTGGAGAGGCAAACCCAATTACAGTAAGAATGCATGTTTTCCAAGGTATTTTTAGCAATAGAAACATCTGTGATTTAATAGATGCAAGACAGATAGGTTTTATGTCATACTGTCCGGGCAAAGTGACAACATCTCCATGAAAACATGCACCCAACACCACAAAAGTGACACAGCGCACCTTTAAATAGGACACAGAAAGATGAAACTACAGCCACCACATGCCATAAATCGCTAATGCCACATAAAGCCTGTTCAGTGTTTTTTTTTCTCAGCTAACTTACTGTAAATGTTGGCAAATAGTTTACTTCTTGGCTGCTCTTGTGAACAGTGCAGTGTGGAGTTTCTCATTCAGCTCCTCTGTCACACTTGGATGACTTCATTTGACAAAAGCCTCCTCTGCTCCTGTCTGTAAGTCCTTCAGCGCTGCCTAAACTCTCTGATCCCTCTTCTCTCCTCTTCATTACGCACGCTTAGTCATTTCTGCTTCTCATCCCTGGTTTGGTTTCTCTACAAAGTCAATACAACTCAATGCGTTTCATAAAGCGGCGAAATAAAGGATATTTTCCAAAGAATGCGAGCGAACAGACCAATGTACTATGTCACTTTTACCCAAGAGTTACAACAAACACCAGGGAATAGTGTGGAATAAGTGATTGAATAGTCATAGATATTTAATTAAAAGTATACATTTTCTGGTTGACAAAGGATTAAAGGATACTGCTGAGCTTTTAACAATGTTCCATCATCAAAAATAAAAAGGAAAGAAGTAGCATTCGGTTTCATTCACGCTGTTTTGAGGAATGTTTATTAGAAAATCCTCCCTCTGAGCATCAAACACACCTCAGGCTGAACTTCCTGGATCATTTACGTCCCTTATCCGAGAACATTCCGCTGTTTTAATCCTTAAATCATCGCTAAACTTGAGCTTAAACTGAGCATTTCTGCCGCCTAAACATGATAACGGCTGCTGCAAATCTGCATTATAACATCTTTTCAGCGCTAACTTCACTAGATTGTATATTGCGATGGCGCCATCTGCTGGCTGGTAAGGGTGGTTTCATACTGACTCATAACACCTGTGATAGAATGAATAAGAAACTTTTTTGAGACATGAGATGGCAAATTTAAAGAACTCAAGAGCATGTTTAAAGGCTAATAACAATATGAAAAGTGTAGATATTTTTTTTCCTTTAAGTCAACTAAAGTAGCATGTGATTTTCCGTAAATAAAAACTAGTCAAACTAAAAAGATGATTTGACTAAAACTAAAAATCGCTGAGAAAAAAACATCAAGATTAACTCTGGTCAGAAAGATGGATAAAACTAAACTAAACTCCTGTATAATGTCTTTTTTGCAGTGTACAGGACCAAAACAAGAACAACACTGCACACAAATGAGCCTAAACATGCATTAACTTTCAAAAAGAATTTGAGAAACCCAACTTCTGCCAATTGTATAAGTGTGGCTGTAGTCCATTGCTTTTGGCGACAACTAGTGTTCGGTTTGGGCATTGCGGTTCCATGCCCCACATCTTCCAAAGCGTACACGAGGAATAACAGCAGCAAATTCAGTAAAATACGCTGTTAACAAAACTGAAACAAGTGGAAAAACAAGTAGGAGACATGACTTCACGACTTCCTTCCACTGCAGTCAGCTTTCTTTAAACACGACTTGTATAGACTATCTCCTCTCCCCCGTCTCATCCAGCCACGACTGAACAAAGTGTATATTTAGAGCCGGCCGAGAGTGGGGAATTGTACTACAAGCCGGAGGAAGAAGCGCAGACACAGACAGAGAAGCAGCAGAAGTCATGGAGGAGAAGAACCCGGCGGAAGACTGATTTTTCTTTCTTTTTTTTTCTCTCTGTGCGTTTGATCCCGTTTCTTCATTCGGTTTGATCACAGCTGCGCCTGGAAGGGAGATAAACGGACCTAATTGGCCACTCTAGACCGGCTGTCTGCCTGCATAGAGCCGCCGCTGAAATATATGTGTGATGAAACGCGCCGTGAGGGAGCTAGATACAGAGCGGGGTCCAAAACAGACAGAGAAGAGCCACAGGTAAAGCTGCAAGTCTCTGCGTCTAAAATGTGCACTCCAACGCTCAAGAAAAGTTCAATCTTGACCACGATAACACATTTTGAAGTCTGATGTATTGTTGAAGACGATAATATACAAACTACAGTGATAAAAATCGAATTGTGAGCTGGTTCCTTTGACAATCGGTTGTTTTTTGTGAAATCGTCGTGTCGTGATTCACTGTTTCTTTCCTGCGCTCTCTGCCTTTTCAAACACGCTTTTTCTCCTGTTGTTTAGCCTCTGTAAGCCTGAGCCGATGAATGTGTTTACCTCTTATAGGCCAGGGCTAGAGCAATAAAAATGCCTTAAAAAGTGACAAAAACGTGACTAAAAACGACAACGTGACAAAGATGCGTTTAAATACAACAAACACAACTGAATGTGACAAAAATGCGACTAAAAGTGACAAAATTGGGCCCAAGAAAATCGTAATAATAATGTTTGCCACATCGCCCAGCCCTAATGTAATGTGTCCGACCCAAAGAACTATTCTGAATGAACTATATCTGAGACGTTCAAAGGTGCAGGGTGCAAATTTCAAAACGTGGCCTTCGATTTAACGTATAATTTTCTCATTTTAGATCAGAAATAAGTGAGTAACTTCAGCGACAGAGCTCCCCCTGCAGCTCTCTTGTGAAACTACACCACCAGTAAAAAGGCAAAAGCTTCTTCAATCACGTACAAAAACATTTCATCTCCACATCTAAAAAAGTGAGCCAGGATTTCTCAGGAGAGTTGTCTTTGGGTCGGCGTCAGGAAATGTTGCAAATGGGTTTTCAGCCAGCAGGGGGCGATGGTGGGAGCTTCAAACGCCACACGGACTTACAAAGACGTTTAATAAGGTAAAAATGACTTAGTACTGCTTTAAAGTAGTGTTGAGTTAACATTTTCGGCAGCTAAAGCTATGACCAAAACTATATTTTTCTCAGCTATTTTATATCTATCATTGTTTTAATTGTTGTCACTGGTTCTATGTGCGTGTGTGATATATTGTTAAAGTAAATATAGATGCTAAACAATAAAATTCACACTCATTTTATGCCTCTCACTCAAAAAACTATTCTAAATGTACTTTATTTGATCAGTTAAAAGGTGCAACGTGCAAAATACGAAACATTCTAGCATTCCGTTTAAAGGTGCTGTACCTGACTTTTACTGTTGTGAAACGTGAAAAACAGAACTAGTCTCTTTTCACGTGTATCTCTCACATAATGCAGTCCTAGCATCCTAAATATTCACAGCGATGAGCGAGTTTTGCCGTCCCGGGTAAAGCTAACAAACATTAGCATGCTAACTGCTCACTTCCTGCTTCTCGTAGAATAAAACACTAAATAAATAGATGCAGAGAAAGCGCTGTGGTCTCATTTTCACCCGAATAGATGCTTTTACAATACATCTGTACAGGAGCAACACAGGTTTTACTTTGTAACTGGCAAAAACACGTTTCAAAACAGTTGTGAAATGTACAAGTGTGAACGTGTTCTGAGAGTTTGCGTCAGAACATGTTTTAGCAAAAGTAAACTACAGTGTTTGCTATTTTTATGCAGAATAAGACGAGATGTTTTGTTGTTTGTGGCGGAAATTATGGCAAAGCGCAAAAGCTTCATAAATTGCTACCTTTGTGATTTTCTAATTGCGTCCATAGAAATTGATTTGATTCAGATCGTGCAGCCTTAGAACTCAGAAAGCCAAATGTTTTCGTCGCTGGTACTTGGCGCAAACAGTTTAAAAGCGACCGATAACAACCTTGAACCTTCCCATATTAAAACTCAACTGTTGCAAGACTTTTTGAAAGAACAGGACTTTGTTTCACGAAATCTCTCTCAGTAACGCCACGCTTCTCCTTCGATTCACTTGACGAGCCGACTTTGGACACGCTCCGCCTTGAAATACAGTTTACAACCTGGATAAAAACAATAAAAACTGTGTCCTCGTTTGCCGTTTCGACGCACAAACGTTAAATCAGATGCCGTTTTCCGCTCCCTCCAATCATTTCTTTCTCTGTGCGTTTTATTGGCGCGGTAAATCCTCTTCCCTCAGGTTACATTTGCACAGTTCTGGTCCTCACTGCAGCCTCCTTCTTCACACACAAGTCTGTCCAAAGCAGTGACGCGCAGAAGGCTCCCAGTGCATTTCTTCACAACAACATTTGGCAGACGGAGCTCTCAGTCCGAGTCATGAGACCAGCTCCGGCAGCCCCACACTGCAGCCGCCCTAAATCAATAAAACTCACCCACGTCTAAACTGTTTTTACAAATTACCGCGCGTTTTCAGCTTTTGAGGTAAAGAAATGCGCACAGTTGGCAGCTGGGTTTGTTGGTTTGGAGGAAGAAGGCAAAGGGGAAAAGCTGACATTGGAAACTTTAATAATTCTAAGATTATAAGAGTGTAGCGTAATCAAAATTGGGGATAAACCCAAAACTAAATCTGGGCTAAACAATGGCTTAAACACGACAAACCCAAGTCCAAATCAGGACTGAAATGACCTAAATTTAGGACAAAATAACGACATGGGAAAGCACCAGAAAGACCAGAAAAACACCAGAAAAACTGATTTCTAAAAGTAGATCATATTGATGTTGGATGAATATCTGTGCATTCAAAATAGTAGTTTGAAATGCAACAACAGAAAAACTAACATATGGATCTTTGTAAATCAAGACAATATTTTACTTTTAACAGTCGGGGTTATCATGTGATACCACATACTAATAAATACAAATGTCAAAGCTAGACACTAGTTTTAGTCATATATTCTGGAATAAAAGAAAAACCAGCTAAAAAAAGTGATTACATTTTACATTTCCGGAAGCGCTTTTGAATGGTCCTCTATCGAAACTAGTATAACACAACAAACTGATAATAAAGAAATTAACAAACTATCATTTCGTGTTGAAAAGTATAGTCTGTTGTCTAAAAATTAACACTGAGAATCGAGTTTTCCCACTGATCAAAATCGAGTTGGAAATTCATGTTTTTATCTTAAAAACTCTACTTCTAATCAGCCAAACATTCACTCAAAATCTGTTCTGTCTCAAGACGAGTATCAATATGAGTTTTGATAGAAAAGAAAAAAAGTTGCATTACGAGTCTCTACTTTTAGACTCTGAAGATTTACGATTGCAGTGTCAAGTTTAGCCCATGGAGAAATCTGCGCGTAAAACCAACACTGCAAACGTCTTGGCGCGGTTCGGTTCACCTTTTCATGCCCGCGTCACGATGAAATCCCACTTAGACTGCTGAACAAACAATTCTCAACACACTTCCTCGCGTTGTGTTACGGCTCTGCGCAAACACAAACGAAACAGTAGCCGCGATGTAAGTTGTTAGTTTTGGAGCGAGGTCCCGTCCAGCTGCTGCGCGCTCTGCTTTTCTCCGAACTCACGCTCCAGAGCCCGCGGTGCGCGCAGGGACCGACGTGACAACAGCGGAATAACACGGCCAGACGCAGCGGCAGCAGCGCGTGCGTCTCCCACAGGCCACTCAAAACAAAACCACATTCAAAACGAACTTCGAACCACTTCCAAATTGTTGTTTGAACGCGGACAGGTGGCGCGTTTCGTTCACTCCGGAGCCAAAAAATCAACTTTCACCCGCGCCGGTTTGATTGCAACGAATCCAAACGCATAATCAGATTACAATGTGTTAAAAGATTAATTGCATTTCGACTATCAGTCTCTTTAATCCCGTTAAAGAGGCTTGCGGTTTTCGCCACTTCTCGCACCGCAGCCACAGAAGGTATTACTTACTCAAACGTGTTATTAGAAGTAACGGGGAAAGTTTACACGTTAATTGCGCGCCTTCTGACTCGTAATAAGTAATTGCACGTTGCTGAAGTCGCCATTTAAGCAACAGAACAGCTTTTTTGGGGATTAGAGTTGAGAGAGATTCGCTTTAGGTGTTTTAGCGGTGGTTCTTGTGACTTCTCCATCTGCTCTGTGCCTCCCCGAGTCTGACTGAAGTGAGATGACGAGACGTGTGGCATTGGGAAAGGGAAAAGACGTGCAATGGTAACTAATTATGCAAGATAAACCTGACAAATAATAAGCCAAAGCGTGCTGAAACGATATAAACACAGAAAACGATGGAACAGGTTTTACGCGCGATGTTTTCGTTTGGATGTGCCACGTTTCTTGATCTAATTTAACGTAAAAACTGTAAATTACGTGGTTGGCTTGAAGCTTTTCCACTGAAATCACAAGTGAGGCGGTTTAATTTCCACCAGGAGCTGTTATCTTTCTGTTTAACACCTCCCAGCGCGACCGAGAGTGAAATGTGTCAAACTCACCTCCTTCTTCTGCTCCAACCGACGGCAGGACGCACGCCAGCAAACATCCACTCAGCCACAAAAGTAAATCCATATCTGCTCTGTAATTAAACTCCACCGGTTTCGATTCAGTGTCCAACTCTGGTCTGGGGTCCGGGGTGTTTGTTTCCCAAAAGTCCGTCTTCCCCTGAGCGCTGCCTCCTTCAGCCCCGCGCCGGCAGCGTCCACGCACCGGCTCGTAGTAAAATCACGCGCTCAGCTGCAGCAACGACGGGAAAATGCCGTGTCAGTACAGTCCTCGGGGGGTATTAGACGTGCCAATCTGCGAAATCAAGCGTAAAGCAAGTCCGGTTTGGATTCTAAACATGTTGGAAAGCGTCCGCTGAAAGCTGCAGCACGCGTGGGAACCGGGGACCAGCGCGCACCGGAGATTCACGCAGCTTTTTCGGGGTAAACAAAGTAGAAAATCACTGGGAAAAGAAGTAATTGAAAGAGAAATTGTTGAAGTTTAGTCCTCGATTCGTTTGATAAATTATTCCCAACTGGACAGCGCACGTCTGCCGTTGTTTTGCTCAAAATTCACGCGCAGTAGAGTCCGTTCTTGTGCCAAAACGGGAAGAAATATCTGCTAAAAAGCGCTGCGTAAAAGTGCACGCTCCGCTGGTCCAAACCGTGCGTCCTCAGCCAAAAACGCGCGCCTCTCTCTGCGCCTCTACCGTGCCGCTCCGTGCGCTGCTGCTGCCTCTCCGCGCCGCGCAGGGCTTGTGACAGAAGAGGCGGCGCTCACTCACTCCACACTCTCCACGTGCACGGCGAGCGGCGCGCGCGTCCGCCTCGGATTACAGTAGGCACCTCTCGTCCCGCCTCCGCGCAGCCCCGAGTCAGAGAGAGAGGCTTCACCAGCGCGAGTCCGTCTCCGCGTTTGGATTCAACAGATGCGCGCTTTTCTGTTCCGTACGTTCCGCCGTCTCATCGTGGGCTTTATTTGACGCGTACTTGTCTTTGTCTCAACGAAATGATGTCGAAACGGTGGTTGTGGTTTGAACAGATTTGTTGTAATATGCGCTCTGAAAATCAAGGGTACAACTTCAAACTCTATTTCGATACAATGGAATAGGCTCAATACTAATTTCGATATCACAATTATAAAAGCAACATTATCTTTTTTTTTCGACACAAAATAAAATCTGAATCTGAAATGATTTATTGTCTTTGTCAGTAGAAAAAAAAATCCACAACTTGCTTCTACGGTAAGGTGTAACATAAGTCAAGTCAAGTTTATTTATAAGGCGCATATATAAACTAAAAACAACCACAATGGCCTAAAGTGCTGTGCAAAGGCAATATGAAATAAAATAAGACACAAACAGAGCATGCAAAAACAAGCTAAAATAATACAATAAATACAATACAAATGTTCTGCTCTGCTTGTGTTAAAAGCTAGTGCAAACAAATAGGTTTTCAACAAAGTCTTAAAATATTCAGAGATCGGGCTGTTCTAATGCCCAGAGGAAGACTGTACTTGAGTCTGGGACCTACTACACAGAAAGGCCGGTCCTCTTAACATAAAACATTACCACCATAATAATAATAATAGTGGTATAAAATACACAGACTATGTAAAAATAGGCTTCAATACAAACTATTTGCAGCAAGCCTATTCCTTCTTTTTGTTACAATGTTTTTAGTTTGCATAAAGCTCAAAATGGCTCTTAAAATGTTCAGGAAAAGTCACAATTGCGTCCTTTTTATGTGAATTTTTAAAAATGTATACTTGTTACTATGACTATCATCTTAATACTAGTTTAGTATTCATTAGTATCTGATTTTTGATATTTTTTCATGCAAAGGGTTGTGGTCTGGACAGATTTGTTTGTTGGTCAAAACAAAGCTCTATATGGCCTTTTTACTTTTATAAGTTAATGTCAACGTGCGTTTTTATTTTTGAAAAATGGCTGCATATGTCATATTTTGATCATTATAATTGTTATCTGGACTTTACAAGCTCTAAAGCACATTCACAAGATATTTTTTTTATAACGAAGACAGCAGCATTATTACCTCAAAATGTCAAAAGAAAAAACCTCCTACTTCTTATTTTCATCAATAATACACTTTATTTGTAAATATGATCTATTTAGAAGCCTTCAGGCGCCATATTTCAACATTTATTTGGTTAAATTTGTATCTCAAAAAGTCTCAAAATAATCGTTTGACTAGTCGACTACTAAAACAATTGTTAGTTGTAGCCCTAAATGTAAATGAGACACTTCTTACATTCAAACTTTCAAAAATCAAATCATTCCATTATTATTCTTATTTAGCAGCACCGTTTTTTTCATGCCAAATGAAAAACTGCACAATCCAACATCAACATCAGCCCAATCCAATCCAACGAGATACCAGTTTGTACCAGTAGATGGAGTCTGGAGCTGCTGACATCCAGTTTTCAATAAAAAAGTATAAATATTACAGTATTATATTCACTAGATTTTGTAAAGTCTTAACAATGAGAGATTTTTCCAGATATTTCTGCCAAGACAAAAACAATTCAGGCAATGTCAATGTCAATCTGTTTGTAATCTTAAACAAACAACCATAAATAGAACCGTTTTTCAGGTTTGTTGTCGCCTTTCGTGTTTCAGATGACTTCCAAATGCCTTAGTAGACCTTTATGGCAAAAAATCCCCCGATATAATTCACAGGTTAAATCTCAAATCTGCTTTAACGACAGGGATGGATTGGTCTGTGCTGCTGGTGTTAATCCACACACACACAGAGCTCTATGTACACAGCATTATTGTGCAGTCCGGGGCAAAACGCTCTGCTCAAGGGCACGTGGGTCAAAGGCAACTCGCATCTAAACAGCGGCCACACACGAGAGCGCAGGAGTGGAGCCGAATGACAATCAGGCCGGGAAATTCAGCTCATTTCAGACATAAAGAGGTTCAAACCGAGATGGAATTTCTATTTTGTTTTCTGTTTATGGCTTGGATCACGTGACTTCACAGCGTTCTAAACAGCACATAGTTTAAAGTAGAGTTTTGAGGATTTTTGAGGATTAGACTTTGTTCCAATCCAATCTAACTTTATTATTTACAAGACACTTTGAAAACAACAGCAAATGATCAAAATAACGCAAAAATATGGCCTTTTTCAGTCGTAAAGGCACAGTTCTTGTCACAGTGGATTAAAGGTGCACTATGTAACTTTCCTGGTGGAGAGTCTCTTCATGGACATATTATTGCTTTGACTGAAATGTTCTTAGCTTTAAAATCAGCCAATGTCAAAGCACCGTTTTCATATTTGCACTCTTGTTAAACATCTTTTTGTATATAACCTTGATATATTCTATTCTATTACAATTTATTTATTCTATTCATCTAGTACATTTACTTATTAGTAAGTAAGTATGACAAAAGTATGACAAAAAGTATGTCAAAAATTAATATCTTAACTTTCTTGGATACAAATCACAATTTCGATTTGGTGCCACTTTATAATAACCACACCTTAATTAACCTTGTATAACAAAGCATGAACAAAGACTTCATTAACAGTGAACATATAATTTATTAAGCATGATTCAGGCGTCAGTAATTAAGGTAAGGGTTAAGATATTAGTGAAGTAGTTACTAAGCCTGAATAATTCTTAATTAATAATTTGTTCATTCATGCTCATGCTTTGCTAAGGCAGGAATAAGTCTAGTTATTATAAAGTGTTACCTTCCATTTTATCACGCAAATCACGTAAGAATAAACTATCTTTATATTGCCTTGTAAGTAAAGTGTTCAAACTTTACCATAATTGGTTGAATCCACCTGTCACTCTGAGCATAAAAGAGGCTGTAGTAGAAGGTGTGTGTGCAGAAAATAGTCTCTGTTTTTAAGTGTAGAGCTGTAAAGTTAATGAATCACAAAATGGCGATTGCAATAGAAAGCCGATCGTCACCTAGATCAAATCACAATGTAATTTTTATCCCCATTTTGCCCAGCCTTGAGGAGATGGGACCAGGTGAAGTTACAGGTCAGTGTTCTCATTTATACAACATTGATTTCTTACTAAAAGTGTACAGACAAAACACAAACTTCTACAATTGTCCTCAGACTTCAGACACAGATCACTTTCTTCATCGTTTCTGAATGTCCTGGTGTGCAAATTTCAGAGTTTTTGGACCAGACAGCTCACTTCTACATACAGTTATTGTTTTAGACCACAAATATAACGTGTAAAGTCATGTAGGTAACATTTTTGTACATAGGGGCTCTTTTAGGGCTGCAGTGATTAATAGTCTAATCATGACTTGTTGATTAAAAAAAAAAAAATCAACTTCAAAAATTGATAATTGACTAATTGTTAACTGAACTATACAGACTCTAAAACACATTTAAAAAGACGTTTTATAACAAAGACTGAGACATTAATACATCAGAATGTCTAAGAACAATAGATTATTGCTGTTTTAATCAATAATACACTTTATTCATAAATATTCTCTATCTAAAGGCCAACAGTCACCATATTTCAGCCTATATTTAGCTCATAGTGTAATTAAAACGTTTGAATATACAATAGAAATATATGTTTGACAAGTCGACTAATCAAAAAAAAAAAATCGCTGACTAGTCGACAACAACAAAAAATGTTAGTGACAGCCCTACACTCTTCATAAATAAGGCCCCTGATCTGTGGAGAGATGACCCGCTCACATTATCAACGAGGAAGCAGTGACCGTCCAGCCCAGTTTCACATCCTCCGCGCAGTTTGTTTGACCCGGACATTAACCTCCATTTGACCCACAGCAGGAGCCCGTTTGACCGGACTCTTCTGCCCTTGTGCTGTTAGTGATGGAGTTTTTTTTTACTTGGGAGGAATACGCTTTGGTTTTTACAGCAAAAACGTATATCCAGCCTAGCTTAAAATGACTTGACGTTTTAAAAAATGTATCTGAGTAGTTTTGAGTCAATGAGATTTAATTGCTTGTGTGATGCAGAATATTTCACTGGTTTCTGACTGGTATTTGTGACTGATCATACGGTAATTTAGCCTAAAATTAGATACTTTTGATACTAGAAATACTTTAGCCCAGTGGTTCCCAACCTTTTTTGTCTGGAGTACCCCCTAAGCTTTGTCTCACACTCAGAGTACCCTTTACCTTGAGTTTCAGGCAAATAAATGGGTTTAGTTCTTGCACATTGTCAATTATTACTATTATATTTTTGTTTGAATTATATTTACGGACCAAAGTACTCCAAAAAGATGCTACATTTACAACGAATTACACTTTTTTATTCAGATAAAAGTACATTTAATCTTCTTTTAAAACCTGAAATCATTCCAAGTACCCCCTGTTTTTTGCTCATGTACCCCCAGGGGTCCCCGTACCCCTGGTTGGGAAACACTGCTTTAGCCAATGAGCTAAGGTAAAATTATCTTAACCCATGGCTGATAATTTGGCTTGTTGTAAGAAGTAAGGTATTGAATTATTATTAGGGCCGAGTTAGAAACATTACTTCTGGTTTTATTGTGTGAAAGTCATGTACTATGGCTTTAACTAGTCAAAACATAAGAAACTAAGATTAATATCCTGAAATCAAGACCTTTAACTCATCTAGAAATTCATTTTTGTTCTGCGTATGAGTAACAAAAGCTTTATGTTTACAATAATAAATGATTTGTACGTTTGGTTTCTTGCTCCACTCCTTCAGATGACGTTTTTCTCATTAAAGAATACCTAGTTTTAACAATACAAACACCTGTAAATGAATAAATGAAAGTTATATATGTTTAAAGCCACTCCGGAAAAGCAACATACGTGGATTTGTTTGGTTATTTCTTTCAAACTCGGTGAATCTTCTTCAGAGTCACGTTTGGCCCTGTCCGTCGTCTGAAACGATGACGTCAAACTCTTGCAGTGAACGAAGCTTATTTTCATTGGATGCAGCAAAGTCAAATCCAGGTCACTAAAACTGCAGGAAATGAATCAACTTTTGTGATTATTTTTCATGAAAGACGTGATTTGATTTGTGGCTGAAAGTTCCAAATAAATGTGGCTGTTTATCATTGTAAATCCAATCTCCTAAGTAAATGTATCCGTATAAGGTTGCCAGACAGATGGATAGGAAGACGTTTCAATCTAATGCATATTTATATTTTTGGGTCAGGAAAAGCCTAATGTAATATGTCCAATATCCTTTGTGGAGCCACATCTGGACGCAGTTAAGCGAAGAAATAAAAAGTAAACAAAGTGAATTATATGGTTGAGGCATGTATCCGATCTCCAGCCAGGTTTTCTATAGCCGCGGGTGCATTTACCTGCGTGAACTACTTTGCTCTGTCGAAGATAAACGTTAAAATAATTGTGTTATTGAGTATTGAGAATGTTGCTAATTTTGAAAACTATAGGGTTCTTTGTGGACAATTAAAAAGGCTTGACGAAGATGAGCAGGTCTTTAGTTTGACCCAAAAGTAGAAAACGAAAAATTAAATAAACTTTTATATAATGTTTCATATAACCGTAGATTCTCTATTATCTAATTTTGACATTTTAATAGGACTTTTACTGTTTTAATCTTTCTTAATAGTAAATGATGGTCACTATGTTTACAATTTTATCAGATTTTTGAAAATGCATGTAAACCTGAACTACAATTGAGTTGTCTCGATTCAAGCTTCCGATTTGGTTGTTTTGGTCCGCTTTGTCAAAATGAAAGTAAAAACTAGCGGAGCTTCAGTGTGTTTATTTCCACTGTGGAACGTAACACATGAGTAATGCAGCTGCAAGTCTGAAAATCAAATGTCCAACGTAAATGAGTTGCTGTTTTTAGGTTTGCCAAAAGTGTGATTTTAAGAATAATTGTCGTTTCTATTAGCAATTATAGCTAAAGTAATAGTGCTAATGCTGAATTCTATTCATTTTTGTAAAGGCCGAAATCAGAACAGCAGTTGTTTCATAGGACTTTCCAAAATTGTTGATTTGACAAGCAGAAAATTAGAAAAACAAAAAGTTTAACAGTCATTGGTCAATTGTAGAGATTAACCAACGATTAAAGGTCCCATATTCTGCTATTTTGCCCTTTACACAGTCTATTCTAAGGGCTTTGTTGATAAAATTTTGCGTTGTGCAATATCCATAACATAACAGTTTACAAGAAACACCCATTTCTTGGACTGGCCCCCCGCCGTGCAAAAGCAAACGGCTCAATCTGAGATCCGACTCCGAACAGAGAGCAGGCTGCCTCTCGCTGCCCAACTCCGCGCGCCTCCCCGCCCAACCCGCGACGAAGCCTAGAGCGGAGATGCGACTGCGGTGCTCTGGTAAACAGCGATACACAAACACGGAATAAACCTTGTATCCGCCCTGACGGTGCGTCGTGCTGAGTCCTACGTCCTGGATCTGACCTGGAGTTTGACGTGGACGCAGTACCTCGACGACGGACGGTGCCGTTTGGTAAATAACAAGCTAACTCTTCTATCTGTCGTAACTATCGTGTAATTAATGTGTAGCATTAGCATTAGCTGTTTTTATTCTGCGGCTGCGCGCTTCCTGGAGGCGTGGCTTAAACACCGTGTCATCCTGGTGAAGCGCGTCATCCTTGTGAGGAGCCCCCGTCTGCTGCTCAGCCGAGGGGGACGGAAAAGACAGTTCTCTAGCGAAAGCATGCGGGAATCAATCAAAAAACCACTTTGGGCACACATACGAGGCCCAAATAGCACTGTAGGAAGGTTAAAACCTCTGAAAAGTCGATTTTGCATGTTATGGGACCTTTAAAGCTTGGGTAAACAACTTTTTCCCTCATAATTATTAGTCAATATTGTTTTCCTGTGTATTGTAAAAGCAGAACTTTGTGGGAAAAAAATTCAACTACATGCTGTCGTCGTGAAATTATTAGTTATCTTTTCAAACTTGTAAAAAAGAGCCATGTGAGCTACTGTATGACTCTTTGGGACGAGAGCTGATTGGCTGTGCAGGGATAACACCCCTGCTTCACTTCTGTGTCTGAAAAAGCTGTTGTAAAGCTGTGTTTGTGAAAACTAGTGATGAGCCAAAGCGTTTGTGAGAGCAAGGAATGAGTTAGAATAGTTCAAACCATTTCACTGTTTCAAAATAAGGTACTCCAGCTTTAAGCAAGAATTATCAAATGGATAATTTACGGGACGCACCTGAATGTCTCTCGGCTCCCGTTCACACCCAATCAATAGTTTGCTATTGATGCTGCTGACTGGGACCAGACTGGTCTGAGAGGGTTTGGGGCAAAGACTATTTGAGTTTGGTTATTTAGCGCACTCGGAGTTCTCTGTGCATGAGAACGTAGTGAATGATATGTAAACCTTTTCCCTCTCTTCCACCCTTAGATGACCCTGAATTATTGACCTGATCTGATTCTTGTTTCCTTATTATCATCAATGAGGAAGCAGTGAACGCCCAGCCCAGTTTCACATCCTCTGAGCAGTTTGTTTGACCTGGACATTAACCTCCATTTGACCCACAGCAGCCCGTTTGACCGGACCCTTGTGCTGTATATTAATGAATAATGCTTATTCAGATATGATTTTGCTTTCCTCGTTTAAGTGGTCAATTTTTGAAATTTAAATATTTGAAAATATGTGATTTAGGTCATTTTAATATTTTGTCCTTCCAATTACAATAACTTTTAATCATAGATCAGATGTTTTGACCTGAAAGTTACTCTTACATGAGTTTTAGTTTACCCATTTATACAAAAGGTCCCAAAAAAGGTAAAAACAAAAAGGTAAAAACAACAGCAACAACAAAAACCAAAAAACATTATTTTGTTTTTTTGATTTTCCTCAAATAACTTAAACTTAACTTAAATTTACTTCAAAGTAAACATCAGACACAATAAAAAGGAAAATATTCACTTTGCCTGGTGTATTATTTAGAATTTTTTGAATGGATTAGAATAGAATTTTTACTTTGATCCAAAACAGTATTTTACTTTGACTCAAAGCAAAAATTCAACAGGAATAAAATGTATACAATAAAAAAATAGCAGAATATGAAAGTTGTTGCTGCAACTGTGCCGAGCTTAGCTAGCTTGTTTGCTAACGGCAAACTAATTTGCACTACTGTCTAGTCAGCTGTAACTTTTCTCTTTTCGAGTCTATTTTATTTATTTTTTATTAGCTAATTCATAATTTGATGCATGTTTTCTTTTATATACTATTATTTTATTCATTGTTATATGTTGCACCTTACAGCAAGAGCAAGTTCCTAGTTTGTGAGTTTTGTTCACTGACAATAACAATGAACCCTTTTCTGATTCTGATTTATTTTACCAATTTTCCGTGTAAGTATTATTATTTTGATGTAAGGGTCCTCTTACTTGACTAAACTGTTGGTCCACTGCCCCTCTGTCTCTAGCGCTGCTGCTCTGAGGTGTAACAGGGAGGGCAGTGACATGGAGCCGTTTGGAGCCTGGTTCAGCCCCAGAGTCTGTGGTGAACCCTGTGTACCAGTCGTGCTCCTCTTCCCATGCCACGCCCGCCCTGTGCCCCCTCACATGTACACACAGAGGCCATAATGACACAGGCCTGCCCACAGACGCAGAGCCGCAGCGGTTATCTCGTGGGAAGAAGTTCCCTCCAAACGTCACCAAAAAGGAGGGTCCCACACAATCTGGGCCGACATATTTATAGAGGGTTGAAGTTGTGAGACAGCAGTGGGTTTGGGTGGGTTTTCTGGTACCTGTCTGGTGGAGCTTTGATCTTTACTTTGGTCAAATTATGAGGGAAGGGCTTTGAGTTGATGTGGCACGGTTGCTTTGTCAGAAAGAGAACCAAAAAGACATAATGTAAGGTGAACGGATGGCAAAATTCAATATAAAGCCTATTAATCTTATTTAGTGCTCAGCAAGGACACTTCTTCCAAATCTGATGCAAGTTTAGCACCAAAGTGCATCTCTGATACGTTAGTGCGAGGACTATACATGGACCGGCCTCCTGCTGGTGCCAGAGCCAGGATTAAACATGGACCTGCCTCCTGCTGGTGCCAGAGTCAGGACTAAACATGGACCGGCCTCCTGCTGGTGCCAGAGCCAGGACTAAACATGGACCGGCCTCCTGCTGGTGCCAGAGTCAGGACTAAACATGGACCGGCCTCCTGCTGGTGCCAGAGTCAGGACTAAACATGGACCGGCCTCCTGCTGGTGCCAGAGTCAGGGCTAAACATGGACCGGCCTTGTGCTGGTGCCAGAGTCAGGTCTAAACATGGACCAGGATTAAAAACCATTTTGCACTATTTTCTTTTAAAGTAAAGCAATGATTATTTATGTGTTTATTTGTCTGTATTATGATTGTATGTGTTTGTTTAGTGATTTAACTCGTCTCTTTTGTTCTGTTTAGCACGTTGAATTACTTTTTGTACAAACTGTGCGAGCCCTGTCTTGCCGGGTTCTTCATCAGGACTGGGAGAGATGTGTGTAACTTAAGTCTTAGCGTTAGGGAGAAACTGTTCGCAGACATGCAGTTTTGGAAAATGTTATAAAATATACCCAAGCAGTCTCTCAGAAGTTAAAAGAGTAAGTAGATAATGATTCACAGCCTCAGAACTAAACAAGTCATTGACAGTTCAAATCTGAAATTACTGTGTCCTTAAGCAAAACACTTCAATCACTTGTGATGTCAACATGTAATGATTAAAAACTGCAAAGGCTTGGTTCAGACAATGAAACTTTCAAACAAACTTTCTTTACAATGACATAATTCAAGAAGAAGTACAAAAAAATGGATGAACAAATTGCACAAATACAAGTGAAAAGGATTTCGGGAAACTAATCAAGTAAGAATAACCGAAAGAAGACGTAACATCAGATTCATAATTTGGATTTAAAGTAATTGGAAAGACAAAACATGCACAAAATAAACAAAACCTTTAAAGGACAGACCATAAAATGAGATAAACAAAATACTTTCTGAAGGAGCGGTGCAAGAAACACAAACGTTCATATCATTTAACAATTACATAAAGCTTTTGTTGTGTATAGATTTATTCTTATAGGCAATATAGTAAAGAAGAAAAATCTTGGGTAACTGTAACAGATACATAACCCTAAAAAAAAGATCTAGACTGGACAAGTATGCCAGCAACCAGCAACAAACTCCAGCGGCGCTTAAGTTAAAATAGAGCTGTTTCTTCCTTATTTAGCCGTCCTGCAGTGACAGCCCCACAAAGCCGCAGAGCAGAGTGCAGGACAGTGACAGCTGACTCACAGTTATTTAGATGTTTCCTCACTTCTGCTGGAGGTCTGAGGATTGGGTTCGTTTTTCCATGACCCTGCGAGTGAGTACGTGTGTAACCTGCGCTAACCTGGGCCTCTCAGACTGAAACTGAAGACGCTCGGCCCTCTGCAGCCTGACAACACGGCAGCGGAAGGAATAACAGGCTAACGCTAACGGCACAGGAGAGACTTGGGTTAGAGACGTCATGAGAAAGTCTCCAGTCTTTGGCCTCAAGTCCAAGTCAAGTCCCAAGTCGAAGGCCCTAAAATCCAATCAGGTCTCGATGGCCCAGAAGTTCAAGTCCTTAAGGCAACTGCCCAAGAGGAGAGAGAAGTTAAGGATTGTCCAAGTCTTATGCAGGTCTTAAGTGTTTGGCCTCAAATCTGAGTCAAGTCCCAGGTCAAAGGCAGGAGAGTCCAAGTCAAGTCCCAAGTCCGTGGCCCAAAAGTCCAAGTCCAGTCTCAAGTCAATGGCCCAAAGGTCCGAGTCAAGTCTCAAATCAATGACCCAAAAGTCCAAGTCAAGTCTCAGGTCCATGGCCCGAAAGGTTAGAGAAGTCAAGAGTTTTCCAAGTCTCAAGTAAGTCTCAAGTCTCTGGTCTCAAATCCGAGTCAAGTCCCAAGTCGAAGGCAGACAAGTCCAAGTCAAATCTCAAGTCAATGGCCCAAAAGTTCAAGTCAAGTCTCAAGTTCATGGCCCAAAAGTCCAAGTCAAGTTAAAGTCCAAAAGTACAAGTCAATGGCCCAAAAGTACAAGTCAATGGCCCAAAAGTACAAGTCAATGGCCCAAAAGTACAAGTCAAGTCCCAAGTCAATGGCCCAAAATCCCGGTCATATGCTTTGAAGTCACGTCAAGTCTTTCAAGGCCAAATTACCAAACACAACTTGTATTATTGGAATTTGACATTTTTGTAAATTGTCTTAATTGAGGAAAAAACTAAGTGGTGAGAGACATGTTCCAGTTTGTCCCTGTAAAATTAAACATACATCTAACTGTGAACTGTTTAGAAAATGTTTTCGGACTGGATTAAAATTATATCTGACGTACAAAAACTGTCAATTTAGTTTGAAGATTGAACCTCTTTGATAGACTTTGGACTAAATGGGTCCTGTACGCTGGTCTGCATGTACTTTAATTTTATTTCTGTGTCGTGTTCCATGTTCTGGACTGTATGCGTTTAAATTTTGATAAAACTGAAGCATCAAGCCGTTTTGCTTCTCAATCGATTTTTGTAATATTTGAAAACACATAAGACACAGTTGGGAAAATAACTCAAAAGTACCTGTACAAAAATAATTCCTGTTCAACCGCAGGAGACCAGACTATGTTAGCAAACAACAATGGCTCCATTGTCCATTCTCTTGGAAATATATTTGTTATCCTTGTTTCGCTACCAGTTTTTGTTACTTTTTATAATTACTTTTACTGTCAATTGCAAGGCTTTTTCCTGTACACGTTAACTATTGTGTTTGTACATAATTGAAATAAGAAAAAAAATCCAACTTAACCATGTTTTTTTCTTCTTCCTTTAACTTCTTTTTCAAATTCAGTTGGGCCTTTGTTTTATTTATTATTTTTTATTTATATATTTGTTTTTTTGGGAAATTTTCAATTTAATGTTTCATTTTTTTCATTAGACCCCAGCAGTTAGAGATGATGGGCTGCAGGCAAATTATTATTTCCTGATTTGAAGGACTTTGTTAGGACTTTTCCCCAATCAAAAGATATGATATTCTGATTTGACAGCGATAGAAACTGTTTTTCAACATCATTTCGAACAAACCCATTATAAAAGTACTGAAATCAACATTGACATGAAACTGCAAGATACTGAACACGTAAAAAAGCAGCTGCAATAACCAGCATCTATAACAAATGTATGCATAATTAACCTGTAATACTACTCATAATTTACCCACATATATACAAGATATTAATTTATTTTATCTTTTTTAATTGTATTACTCTTTGTAATTACTCATTCACTGACAAAACAATCTATATGGCACTAAAATGTATGTCTGTTTAATGTGAAGAAAGTAAATATTGTATTATGTTTGAATTTGAATTATGTTTAATTTTTTTTTTAAGAGAAAAAAGCTACTTCCTGTCATTTCAAACATTTATTTTTCAAAATTTCTGTACAAACTGCAACTTAACAGATACAAAACTGTGCTATTCCACCAAACAAAGTCATGATTATAAAAACATGACAGCCTTCATTTCGAATTTTAACCTCTGAACAATTTGCAGAACAGCGTCGACTTCCTCTCATTTAAATGACTGTAAAGTTAAACCCAGCACATGGACCTACACTGGACTTTCCCCTCACGACAAACCGCTGTATCTTAATCCCTCACACCTTTGCGATGCCAAGTGCACTTCTCACAATGACATAAGTGTAAATCCTTCTGGCAGAAAGTGCACAGAACCACAGCTGGAGCCCTGGTAAAGTGAGCCTGAAGGTCCAGCTCATGAACCGCCAACTGTACGACTGCAACCTGAGCCGTGCCAGGCTGATGTCAGTGATGCAGCACGTCTGTGACTTCTGCAAGGTTCTGTTCGGCTGTACACGATCTCAGGCGAATGAAATAACCAGCTATCTTCACTCTCTTCTTTTAATTGTAGTCAGATGTTAATATTCTATCAATTTCTTGCCTGTGACGTACTTTTAAGGTGAGACTCTGCAGGTGAATAGGAAGAAATCTTAAATTTAAAGATGTCAATGTGAAACTTTATTCTGTAGTTTACTCACATAAATGTAAGATAAAAATGTATTACAGTTTTTTCATTGTGTAGTGTTTTCATAAAGAAATAAGGCATTTAATGTGTAAAACGGCCAGAATTGTAAATATTTTGGACATTTAAATCTGAAAAATGGACTGAACCAGGTTTAAATTTCTTGGTTCATTTTGTACACATATTAGTTGCAAAAAACTTTACAGAGGGGATTTTGGATTTCTTATTTAGTTTTTGAGTAAACTAGCTCTGACTGAAAATTGGCTTATATAAAATATTTTAAAAGTCAAATTTTGCTTCATTTTTTTACTTAAAACTTTAATAAATCAGGCTTAGAATTAGATATCACTAAATCCTTCAGTACGTTCTGTCAAAATCTTGTGAAGTACAAGGTTGTAAAGTTTAGTGTGTGTAGGAGTAACTTTAACTCCTGATCTTTATGTCTCTGTGGGAGAAAAATGTATTTTAGAAAACAGAGAAACACAAAGAAAGCAAGTTTAATGTTTCTGATCCAAAAGTATTGTGTCTGTAAATGTATGGGGTGTGCCAATATATCGATATATCATCACGCCAAATGTGGTGATACAGTATCAATATTATAGGCTGCTGAACCCATATATCACCATTAGTCATTTTTGGTGTAACTTACAGAATTATTATGTGACAGCTCTACAGTTTGTTGAAAGTAAACTTGAAAGTAAAATATTTGGTGTATTCACTGTTTGCAAAATTGGTGCAAAGTTTGTGCAGGTCGTGGTTTAACAAAGAAAAAATACTGTTAAAATGTATTGTATCCTTTAAAGAATTGGGATATATTATGGAATATTATGAGCAATATCTCGATTATCACACGTATCATAATATTATTGTATTGTGAGAATTATATATTAAATCACGAGGGAGCCTGTGATTCCCACCCTTATACATATACTCAAGGATGTCTTCATGTGGCTTGACATGGGATAATTTCAATAAAAATCTGATATTTACGGGCATTTCACAATCCAAACAACTGATTCATCAAGAGAATAATCACTACATTAATCAATTCACAAAACAATCATTAGTTGCAGCACTAATCTTAAGAGTAATATTCTTGTGCTTGTTCACTTCCCGGTGGCAAAGCTTACCTCATCTCAAGAAGGTTCAATTCCTGGACAAATGCATGCTCTCTTTCACAGTTTGGTCTGGTTCTCCTGTTTCGTTCGTAGTTGGCCGATAGTAAGATAATCCTCCGAAATCCCAGCTCTAGATCTAGAAAAGGTTCCGTTGCCAGGTTTCAATGCAGAGACGAGGACAAATCTCCATCGAAGAAAGCATAAAGATTAATTTAGGTCACATTTAGGCTTGAGTTTTGCTGTTGAGACATAGGAGAGCTGATATTTTACCCCCTCTGCAGGTTGACAAACAGCAGAACTCACTAATGCACTCCGGCTCTGTCTCTGCGGCCTCATCAATAATCACTGCGTTACGGCTTTACAGGAAACCGCCGTAAACGAGAGCGACCGCGCGGAACAGGGCTTTACTGACACGTGCATTTACGCCTGACACAGTGTGCAGCACGTATACAAGCGCGAGCGGCGTGCACGAAGAGAGAGGGTCATGTGATGAGAGGGGTTTTTACGCGACAGAAAGGTACACGGATTAAAAACGTCAAAATATGTTTAGTTGTGGTGTGGACTTACTCATGTTTCTCTGGTTTTCCCTGTACTTCTTTTTCCTAGACAATAAGAAAACGATAATCCTCCATCTGCCGACAATGATTCTGGCTCAAGATCTGGAGATGAGTCCCATAGTGCACTGCTCCAGACAGGTTTCTCCAGTGACACTGAAGGGTGTGGCATAAAAATCAAACATATGATCAAATTTATTAGATATACATTGTGAGATTGGTGATGACGATTAAACAGTATAAACTAGAAACAGTGGAATGGCACAGAAATTTTCAAACATGACTTCAAAGTGCCAGAATCAGGACTTGAACCTCGAACCTTGGCGTGAGGTTTATCCAGTACAATTCACACGTACAATCCCGCACTGTTGGAGCTCTGGGTCTCAAGCTGGTTTCTCTGCACACAAATAAGTAAGTCAGCTGCAAAGAAAACGGCACACTGGGTAATAAAACCAACCGTACTACATCATCGAGCCAGATGTACGCCGAGTCCAACGCGGGTGTGGTTTAGGACGCTGCTGGGAGTCCGCAGTGGTCTGGAGCGGTCCTCTGCTAATTAGACGAGTATTCTTACGCGAAACCATGTGAATCCGCGCGCCGTCTGTCAAATGTGGACGGCAAACCCACCTCGCATTGGTGTACGCCTGACATCAAAGCTGGGAGAAGACTTAAAGTGCGTATGACAGGTTTTTATGATTTTCTAACTTTGACTTCATTCAGTGTATTAATACCTTGTGTAAATACAAATTATAGTTTTACACCAATCAAGTCGCTATTTGTGGAGAAAAGTTGAAAAATCTGTTGAAAATTACAGGAAGTAAACAAACTGATGACATCACGCTGGGGAGACAAAGATCATGCATAATTTACACAAAATAAACTACTTTTTTGACCCTTTAAACTTTGATTCAACAAAATAAAGGTGTTCACATGTGTTTTTCTTTGTCAAATGAACAAAATCTGTGACATTAGATGAGTTTTGGCCAATGTACAGTGTGGTTGCTATGGTAATTTCCTAGCGTGATGTCATACTTTCCAACCAGGAAGTAAAATTTTAAACCTAAAAAACAGCTAAACTGGGGTAAAATTTGTAAAGATTTTAGTAGAAATTTGAATATATTTATCTTAACTGCATTTTAGTTAAAGGTGGAATGGAGGATTTCTCGCCGATTTGAAAATCTGCGACTGTTAGTCCTTTTTTTGAAAAAGCGCATGCGCAGGTTCCCCCTCCCTCCCGCCCCGTTTCTCCTGACTGAACGCCTAGCAAACCTCGTGAACGAGCACGCCCAGCAGCACTGCCCATGCGCATTTGTTTACAAGACGATTGGTGTCGCTTTCTCACGACAACCTCCGCGAAGAAGATTTAATAATACACTCCACATACAATAAGCTAAAAAAAGAGTCAGATAAACAGTTACCTGTCCAGCAGAAATTTTGCAGCGGAGGCATCAGCCTGTTTTGCGCTTTCAATGCCGCCAGCCAGAACGATTCCCCAGAATAACATGCTTTGTTTCTTTCCTCTGCAGACTTTCGCCTCTTCTGTGAAAGCTCGAAAACAGTCTTTCTCTTCGCCCCTCAGCCATTTCGGTACTTCGCGGATGAAAGTTTAGACCTACAATGTCAGAACTCGCCGCTAACCTGCTACATAAACACACTAGCATATCAACCACGCATGCGCGCCAGGGAGCGAGCGTTTCTGGACGAGCCTGCGGGCGTGCACTAGCACGCAGAGAATGATTGACACCTGAGCGGACCAGTTATTTGTGCTACCCACGAGGAAATGAGATTCTGATTTGTTGCCCGAAATCCTCCATTCCACCTTTAAATGTGTATTTCAACCTGTCATAGGCCCTTTAAAGCAGTAGATGAGCCAGTGACGTCTGCAGTTTGGTGGCACCTGCTGAAACAATCACAATGTCTGCTGTGAAGAACAGAACACGTTGAGTGAAAAATGTTGTTCAGAAGAGAATGTTGTGAAAAGATATAGTTAAAATATTTGAAAGGAGTAAATTATAGAAAAAGGGTTAAAAGTTAAAGACCAATATGTTTAAAGATTAATAGGAGTTAAGAAAAGAGTGAAGTGAGAGAAACCATTTGCTGGTTAATTGTACTGCAGGTGCCTGGAGGGAGCTATTTGCATTTGGTTTATTTTAATCAATAGTTAAAAACTAACACTTGCAGATATGAAAGGTAATTGCAAACATGGCACAATCAGTCCAAATGTAAAATTCTGTTAGTCTGCGCAATCACTCAACAAAAAATCTTGCAATTAAAAGAACTGATTCTGAATCAGTCTGAAGATGTATTTATCTTGCTCATTCCTCCTTGTCAAGAGGGCCTTCTCCTCGGGCCAGAAACTCCCATCAATCACTGTCTGTGAACTGCAGAAGTAAGTCAGAGTTGAGAAAGTCTCCAAAAGTAGAACAACATTATCAACATAACCACAATTATATTCAAGGGGAATTACAAGCAGAAGAAGCAATTTATTTAAAGGGGCTGTGCCTGATTTTTACGGTTTTGAAGCGTGAAAAACAGAACCAGTTCATGCTCTCAATTTTTTGCATGTAATGAAGTAAAATCTGTGTTGCCCCAGTACAGATGTATCATAAAAGCATCTATTCAGGTAAAAATGAGACCACAATGTTTTCAGAAAAATCTGTACAGATGAGCGCAGTTATCAGTGGTGGAAAGTAACAACAAAAGTAAAAGTACTGTACTTGATTACATTTTTTAGGTATCTGTACTTTAGTTAAGTACATTTTACATTAGATACGTTTTACTTTTACTTTACCACATTCCAGAGCACGTGAATGTATTTTCTACTCCACTACATTTTTTAACTAGACAGAAAAGTAGAAGTATATTTTCTAAAGGTTTTAGACACAGCACATTTATGGCGACATCTTGCCTGTTTTTTTTTCCTACTTCCTTTTGAACAAACAAAAAAGCTTGCCTTTAATGACTAAAACAAATCAATCAAGATTACAATTTGATGCTTTAATAGTTCTCCAGGCCAAAAAGAATTACTTTCACTTTTTACTCTACTCTACTCTTGTACTTTAATACTTTCACTTGAGTAGATTTTAAAATGTGATACTTGAGTGTTGTTTTTTGCTGTTGTTTCTGTACTTTTACTTGAGTAACAAAATGGAGTACCTCATCCACCACTGGCGTTATACTTCCTTGAGGATTCTAGTGACGACGGTTCTGTTTGAGTTTCTTTAGGCAGTGATTGATTGGCTGAGCAGATAAACTGAGTAAATACACTTAAGCGATGGAGACAGATACAAAGAGATAACATTGCTTCGTTGGTAAAGCAGCATTTCTGGGCTTTCTATCCTATCAGTTCTTGCCCCTCTCTTCTTGGCATGTAGCGTTGAGGTGATGACGCCTTTTAGATAATCCCATCACAGACAAACCCCTCCTCCCCCCATCCCATTTGAGGATACCCCTGTTTTGAACCCCCGCTCGCCCCCAAAACAGACACAAAAGACAGTAATGATGTCTCAAACCCGTCATTCGAAGTCTACTGTATCCGAAGTGCAATGACCCATGCTACCCATAATCCCCCTCTTTACACTCGAGCGGCCGGGCTAAAAACAAGCCCCTCCCCGTGTCACACTTTAAACAATGCCACCACACAAACGCCAAAGGTAGTGAGTCGTGAAACCATACATTAAAATACAGTAACTCACGGTTGCACGTTGTGGTCGTGGAGTTGTAAACAAAGAGAAATGCACTGAACAATGAAGTGTCCCGAGTTAGAAAAGAGGCAGACAATAGATTTAAAGGGCTTTCACTGATTGTTTACTGTTAAATGAGACAGACATGGTGCTAAATGTATGATTCTAGTCACGATAAACTGTCGACATTGTAGAGTTTTTGATGCGATGTGGGAAGAAGCCATAATTTACTGTTATCATCTGGACAAACAAGGATCATTATTTTATATTTTAGACATTTTAAAGTGCAATATTGAACTGAAAAGAATAAAAGAAAGGGCTGGCCCGTGGTATAAGCAAATGTTTACGGTCACCAACAAAAGAAGGCCACATGCGCTTGTAAGACCTGGACATGAACTCAAGTTAAAATGTAAAATTAATATCAATGTACAAATATAAACGACCAAAGGTTTAAAGTCTATATGACAGGTTTTCATTTTTATCTAATACTGACTTAGTTTGGTGGGAGGGCACTTGTGTTAAATATTTACCATTGTTGACATGTGTGAATTAGCAGTTTGTAAAAAAAAAAAAAAAAAAGTTTAAAATGACAGGAAGTAGTGCTGAGTTCTAAAATGGAATCCCTCCACATATGTCATCAAAAAGAGACAATAAATAGACAGTTAACATTTAATTGAAACATTTTTCTGGCAGTTTAAACGGTCATTCAACAAAATAAAGGTGTTATCAGGTATTATTATTTGTCAAATCATAACTATTGTGTAATTTATAAGGATTTTGGGCTTTGTTTTCAAAATGGTTGCTAGGTAACAGTTGTGGAATTACCTCATATTTGCTGCCCACGACCAACCAGGAAGTAACATTATAAACATTACAAAAACAGTCAAACTAGGGACAAACAGGAAAAATGCTAAGTAAAATCTTAAATATAATCATCTTTACTACATTTTAGTGAATTGTGCCGTCTAACCTGTCATAGACTTTAATGCCCAGGTAGGAATGAGGAAGTCAGACAGAATCTGGAAACAGGGAGTTAAGGCCAATTCATACTTTATAAGAAGCACGAACTTTGTTCGTGCGCCTCAGGCTGTAAGAACAAGAACAAAGTTCGTTTCGGCTCTGGCATTCATACTTCAGCTCAAGCGCCGCAGCGGAACTCCTTCAGACCCCGCCCCCGTGATCCCCAACAACTGTGTCCACGCTGTTTCTATGGAGATTGCCATCGCTGACAGCTCAGCTGATATCGTTTTAGCAATGACAGATGTAGTTTTTGAGTGGATGAGAGAGGAGGAGGAAGAAGAGAGGATGATGTTTGAAGATGAAGAGGATGACGACTTTTTTTTTTTTTTACATGCGCTGGCCGAGGAGACAGAACGAAATGAGCGAAGATGGCATGTTCGGCCGCTAAATACAACGCGGGTCGTACAGGGCGAATACAGTCTGCTCGTTCAACAAATGCGGGAGATAGATGAGGAGAGGCACTTTTCGTACTTCAGATGTCAGCCCGTCGGTTTGACCACCTTGTCTTTAGGATAACACTATTTCTCCAACATGCGCCCAAGGCAATTTACCCCGCCCCTTTTGAAAAACTGGCCAATCAGAGCCTAGTTGACGCACGGCTCTGCCGAACAAAGTTCTGCTCAGCTGATGTGCCAAGAACAGGCTGCGAGAACAGCCGAACAGAGGTTGTAAGAACAAAATGACGTAATTTTGTTCTTACAGCCCGAGGCGCACGAACAAAGTTCGTACTTCTTATGAAGTATGAATTGGCCTTTAGTGTCCTTCACCTACCAAGCCCAAACTCAATTGGACCATTTGGGTCATTTTCTTTGAGAGATGCTTATTTAAAGGGTATAAAACCAAGTATAATGGACAAAAAAGAAAGAAAGAAAAATGATAATTGGCGCGACATAAAGGAGCTTTCACTGTGAGTACGGTGTAAATGTCCAAGAGCACTCAAACAGATGTATGCAGTGGCTCCTCCTGCACAAGGCGAGCGTGGTGTGAAAAACCTCAGGCCGAGCTAAACATTGTGTAATCCACAGTAAGGGGAAAGTGCTTGGAATTCGATCAAAAAGCGCTTTGATCATATATGAGTATTAATGGGCGCTGCGGAGCTGTCCTTTGCAGCCTTATCTGACGAGGCGAATGGGATCAGCGTTTTATCGGCGAAACACACCTCCTCACAGACAGGTGAAGCTCTCAAAGCGTTTTCTCTCTCTCACCACCAGCGCACATCGTCCTCACGGTGCATTTACCAAAAGACCATCGCGTACAGCACCGGGAGGAAGTGAGCGCGTGCATATCCATACGGTTCTTTTTGCTTGATGCCCTCAGTCTGTAGATAAGTGCGGCGGTCAGCTGATCCTTTTATGTGGCTCATGGTGCGGCGTCTGGGGAGAAGGAGGAGCGGTGCATGTGAACAGGACCAACCCAAAAGCGAAGTAAACACATTTGAATCTAGTGCACACAGGGAGCCAGTAACGTGTGTGAATACGACCTAATTTCGCCCTGTGTGTGGTTGTTATCAGAAAGAACAATTAGAATGAAATGGGGGATTAATGTTGCCCGGAGTGTGGCTACTAAACCCTAATTCTGCAGCGCAAAAGATTGATTTAAGTTCTGTTAAATTATGTTCTCATTTATGATCTCACCATTCTGCCTCCTAACACGGCATGTTAGTTTGACTTGATTGTAAAGTAATTTATACATTACATAAAGCTAAACCATATGTCTCTGTGAAGGTCTAAAGGTGTAATCACAGCCTCGCCTATAGCTCACAGATTCATATGTTGAATTCTTCCATTAATTATCACCCATCCTCCACTGCTCAGACAACCACCTGGACTTTGTAATGATTCGTGTGAACACAAATCCTACAATATGCCCAGCACAACAAAGAAACAATATTATAATAATTGTAATAATGATTACAATTAATATCAAAATATATCTTGTCATGCCACATATGAACGGGGAGGTGGATGAAAACTGAAAACTGAATTTGCTGATTTGCTTTTTATGTGTTCTTATTGAAAAAAAAAATAAAATAATGATTTTTGGAGGGAAGGCCATTGCAAAAAATAAATGATACAAACTGAACTAACAATCAAGGTAGTATAATGGGGGGAAAATCCGATTTGGACTTAATTTTAAAATGGACAAATTTAACAGACAGTGGACCAAATGGAGCGTTTTGTGGCCTTTTTTTTCTATCTTTGGCTGTGTTTTGTTTTTGTGTCCTTATGTTCTGTTCTGTTCACACAAACCAGGACTAAACTAGGACTAGAACTGGACCAGACCAAATATACTTCAGGATTCAAACCAGGACCAAACCAAGGGTGTGTGAGATTCCTTTTAAGATTCCTGGTAAGTTCAGAGAATATAAATGATAAATTATCCAGGAAATATAGAGATTATAAAGAAGACATCACACCATTTTGAATTTTTGCAAGTTGTGTTTTGCAAAAGCACAAAACACAACTAAAATGTGAAAAATCTGCTAAAGTCTGATAACAAATATAAACGTCTGCAACACTGCTATATATTTAGTATTACAGTAGAAGTAGAAAACCAGATAAACAACAGGAACACTGCAGCTGCGCTCACATTTATCACTGATACAGTTGAACACGTTACCTTTCTGTCCTTAAATAACATGTTTTTATACCAAATGTGGAAGAAATTAATTGTTGTTCGGCAGCTGAAGTGTCCTAAATCTACAACTATTGTTAATAAAACAAACTCTGTACAGTTGGAGCAACAACGAGAAGCTATTTTCAGTTTAAATTTTACGGTAAGTTGATTTGAGCTAACAAAAGCTCCACGGACAAAATCAAAGAAACACATTTGATCAGTTGTGTTGCCTATAAGTTGTAATGTTAAAGAGTATTTTTCAAATTTAAAAAAAATGTCTCTCCTAAACCTCTACTTGGATTAGTTTCTTTCTTCTTTTTTAATGAAATGTGTGGCTTTTTGGACTTTTAACATTCTTGTAGCTTAAATTTTTTCATACCTGCAAAGTAACTCTTTCCCTCTCATCCTGCAGACGATTTGGTGATACGACACACTATGCACGAGGCTGTTTACGTGCGTATGTGTGTGAATGAGTGCTCTGAGTGGGCCGTGGTTGCACAGTGAAGTGAAGTGGCGATAATAGCAGCCCAGCCTGTAGCCTGCAGGGAGTCCGACAGCGATTAGCGAGGACACGGAGGTGAGAGCGAGAGAGGCAGATAAATATACTCCCAACCAAACACACTGGTACAACACTGAAGGAGCAGACGCTAGCACATATTCACACTGTCAAGAATCACAACACCGCAGAGGCCAAGCTGGCGAGTTTGTCATGGGTGAAATTTCTACTACTCTGGTCAGTGTGTGGCTGTGGAAACATTTGTCCTGGTTTGAGCGCAGTTTAGTCAAGGTTTGGTCTTGGTTTAGTTCTGTTTTGGTCCTGCTTTAGTTTAGATGTACAACCACAATAACAACAACATTTATTTGTACAGCACAATTCATACAAACATAACCCAAAGTGCTTTACAACCATAAAAACACATTAAAATCACAATATAAATCACAAGATAAATACGCGCATTAAAATGTATTTGAAATTGGAAAACGTGGATTAAATTCCCTAAATCAAATGCACAGCTAAACAGAACAGTTTCAAACCTAGATTTAAATAATGCTCCATAAAATCGGAACACTAATTTGCCATGTTTAGTTCTGTTGTTGTTGTTGTCCATTACTGCGCCTAAATTTATCACTTGATTTGAAGGTATTAGGGAGAGGGATTGAAGGTGACTGCTGACACTTTCTCTCTGTTTCTGCGGACCAAAGACAATTATTTCAGTCTTGTCTGAGTTTAGTTGAGGGGGAGTCGTTTTGCATCCACGCTCTGATCTGTTGGATGCAGTGACAGTGAATCCACTGGTCCATATTCACCTGCCGTCAGTGAGACATAGATCTGAGTGTCGTCTGCACAGTTGTGGTAGGACACTCCACTGTTGTGAATCAGTGAACCTAACGGTAACATATACAGGTTGAATAGAAGGGATCCCAGGATTGACCCCTGGGGCACCCCACAGGTCAAAACCCATGTGATCTGAGACACACTGACCAATCTCAGCAAAATACTCCCTGTCCTCCAAATAGGACCTGAACCAATTCATGGCGTTGCCAGTGATGCTCACACAGTCCTCTAGTCTCTGTGAAAGGATCCTGTAATCGACAGTGTCAAAAGCAGCACTCAGATCCTACAAGACTAGGACAGAGGCTTTGCCTGCATCAGTGTTCAGACGGTTGTCATTTGTCACTTTTGTAAGAGCAGTCTCATACTGTGGTGGGATCTAAAGCCTGACTGGAAAAGACATGACATTCATTAGGAAATAATTATTAAGCTGTTGGTAAACTACCTTTTCAATAACTTGTAGAGATGTAAAGTGGTTGATCCTGTTCTAGTCCTGATTTTGTCAGGATTTGGTTCAAGTTTGGTTTCAGGTGTAGTCCCTGTTTCGTCCCAATGCTGTTGTGTGAGAAAGTGTGATTTTCTCTAAGTGGTTCCAGTTTGTAATTGTTCATTCTCTCCTCAGTCACACTTGGATTCAAAGACATGGCTGCCATTCGCTGTCAATGGCCACTACATCACCAAAACCCACCAGTCACTCTCAGCGCATCCACACAGGCCAGTTTAATAGTGTTTGCATCATCTACTTGGGCTGTAATTGGTGGCCAATTTACATAAAGTTTCAACGGCAGTCATCTGAGGGCTGGACTAACTCTGCGGTATTCACCTCATTCTGGAAGTTGCCATGTTGCCATCTTTTTTCCAGATAAGTTCTACACGGACTACAAAACTGTTTTTCGGGCCGCCCAGGAAATCGGTGCATTGTATGCATTGCATTGCATGTTGTTGCACATTTACATTGAACACATCAAGACTTTTTCCTCGTCCTGAGAGTTGTTACTTTTCTCAAACTGCTCTGACACACAATCTGCTGACAAATCCACATGCTTAAGTCGCATGAAGAACTTTGACTTAGACACAGAGGCGACAGAGAAGAGAAGTGAAAATGTTTCTGCAGCTGAATTTGAATTTCCTTCGGGATCAATAAAGTATCTATTTTGGGCCAATGCATGAAGCTTGAGGGACAACAAGTATTGAACTGAGGGCTACATTTGTGGGCCATATTTTGGACACACAGCTGGAAAATATGTCATCTGCATGTGACTCACCTTCAACCAGTACATTGTCAGAAACAGTGGGGGACTCTAAAGGCCCTTTCTCCAGATCTTGAGCCAGGATTTTGGGTATAACATGACATAACTCATGGAGGATCAGCTATTGTGCACATTTACTCTGGAGTTGGTGCTAACATGTTCTTAAAGTGCATATGGCAGGGTTTTATGATTTTGACTTAATTTTGTCGGATAACACCTGTGGTAAATATAAATTATACTTTTACACTAATCAATGAGTCAGTTTCTGAAGAAAAGTTTTAAAATGTCTGAAATTACAGGAAGTAGAGCAGCGTTCCAAAACATCACACTGGGGAGACTTATGTCAAAACATTTGGCACAATTTACGCACAAGAAACATTTCTGTCCTCATTCTTTAAACATGAATAAGGGCGTTTCAAAATATTTTTGTCAATATTAATTTCTGTGACATTCAAGGAGTTTTGGCCTAGTATGGTTATAAAATTCCCTACTGTGATGTCATGTTTTACAACCAAGAAGCAATATTAAAAGCCTAAAAAAATGACCAAACTGGAATAAAATTGGTAACATTTTTAGGAAAATCTTAAATGTAACGATCTTAACTGTGTTTTAGTGAAATGACTAGTCTAACCTGTCATAGGCACTTTAACAGACTGAGCCTGCGCAACCTCATGCATAATACGCAATAAGTAACCCAATTACAAGTCGCCGCGTGGTTAGTTTCCGTCACGTTTTAGATTTTGGGCCTTTTCCTTTCACCAGGTAGTTTTGAAGTAATGAAGTCACTTGGAGATTGAGTTGGCAAAGTACTTTTCCTCCTGCCAAGTCTCATTTTCAAACTTTCCATGTATGGCCTGTGTAATCTCCATCCATTATATTTGTATGGGCGTGGGCGCAGACAGTGGCAGCTCTAATGCACGTTTCCCTCCCTCCCTGGCCTCTGTATGCTAATGCCGACCCAGAACACCTTGAAGTAATCTGGCCGTCGCTCTAGCTTGTAATTAGGGCCGAGTCTCTGCAATTACACACAGGCAAACACACACAGCAGTTTATAAGACAAATGCATCGAACTGTTTCAAGTGGCTCGGGCTCACCTCAGGGATTTTCAGGGCAGACTGCGTGTATACAAGAAGTTTTCAACAACGCAATCAGGCAGTCATGCGCGTGGACCTACTGCGAAGTCCTGTACTGTTACATGCAGGATGGAACTGGTAACTAAACAACAAAGTCAGAGCGCAGAGGACGTCAAATTATGGTACAAAAATGCAGGAAGTTACGAGATAAATCATATGTTCGTCATGTTTTTGTTGGTTCAGTCAGAGGCAGGTTTCATTTTATCCATGGGTTGTATCTGATTTTTACTTTTGAAACGTGAAAAACAGAACTAGTTCATGTACCAGCTCTTTTTGCATGTAATAAAGTATCATTTCTGCACCGTTAGCATGCTAATTAGCTTTACTCGGGATGACAAAACTTACTCAAAACTGAACTCATTGTGGTGAATATTTAGGATGTTGGGACCGCATTACGTAAATGAACGACATGCTGCAGTAAATAAAAACTAGTTCTGTTTTTCCTGTTTCAAAACAGTAAAAATTAGGTAGAGCATATATAAATATCTAAACTAATAGTATATCTTATGAATGGAAAAAAGTTCTCCCCCCCTCATTTCTGTTTTGCTCAAATTTACTTTCGGTTTCTATTTTGTCCCATAAAACGTTGTCTCTCTGTTGTTAGGGTTTCTTTAGAGCAGAGCTTATTAGATAACAGCAGGGGGAGATAAAGGACACTAGCCCACAAAATAAATGTCCTCAACAAATGGACGCAGAAATGTCAGGAACATGTCATTCAAATAAATAAAGGTAATCAGGTTCAATTGTGTATAGTCTGTATCAGTGATTAATGTGAGGATATTTTGCAGTGTTCCCGTTGTTTATCTGGTTTCTATTAGTGTTTACTTGCTTTTTTTCTTTTTGGATGTGAAAATTCAACTAAATATCAAGCAGAGTTATAAACATTTATATCTGTTATCAGACTGTAGCATCTCTTTCACGTTTTAGATGTGATAGATCCCAGACTATGCTCTTTGTGTAGAATAGGAGCCTGTAGTCTTGGCTAGGCAGCCTACAGTTCAAGTTATGGTTTAGTCATCCTTTTTTAAAGTCTGGATACGTTCAGTCCTTGTTTTATTGTGATTTTCTGCCAGCGTCATAATTATCCTTTTGTTTAAGGTTAATTTTATCAAGAGCGTTGCATCTTTTGGCACAAAAACTGGCAATTTGTCAGGTCTTTTGTCAGCCCTTTTGTCAGCAAAGATACAAATTTGGAAAGTTTATTGAATCATACCACTAAATTGTTGGTCTGTTGGGAGTATAATTTGGCAGAGGTAAATCTAAACGTGGTAATTAGCATCTTTGGTTTAATTCCGTTTTCTGGGTGGCCGATTTTTTTTTTTTTCTTTTTTTTAATTAAAGTGGGCAATAGATAGAACAATAGATAAACGACTGGGTCAAAGCATCTTCAAAACTGAAGCTTTTTTGAGATGTTTCTGATCAGTGGTTGGGAAGTGCGGATGTATAGTTTGCAGTTATAATGTTTAGCTTTATTTCAACTCGTCTCCAGCAAAGACAAAACGTCATCTTGAAATGTAACTGTACTGGGAAGTCCTTTTCGCAATGTTCTATCCAACACACAGCTAATTCCCAGGCTTTCCCTCGGCTCATATATGGTACTGTGACATTTCCATCGCCTATAGGGGACAGAAATGGAAAATATTTCGACCTTTATGTAACCGTGCGAATATGATTGAAGGGCCGCGGCTGGAGAGAGTGGACATCTAGAGGCGAGGCTGGTCAGAAAGTAAAGAGTACGCACACGGTTTGGTCAAAATATCCTCGCAGTGGTGTTTGAAAGCGAGGAGGAGGCTGGGTTAAGAACGGAAATAGTTAACTAAGGGCCAGCGATTGATTGTTTCCATGATGAACAATGAATCAAATGGTGGTTTAGTGAAATACAGAACACGGGAAATACATTGTTCAAAGGTTTATGTGGGATTTGTGTGAAATATTGTACTGGAGTTAAGCAGGAAGTGACATATTCAGAGGTTTAAGATAGTTATTATGATGGTGGTTTTAAAGTGCCATGTAATTTTCAACAAACATGGTACTTAGTGAGCATAAATGGTTGTTAGCAAGAAGTTTCACAGTCAGACGATAGAAGAGAAAGAAGGCAATTGAAATTTATGAATGTGTAATAGTAATTTATGAATGTCATATCCGATTCTTGAGCTCGGTTTGGTCAGAAAATGGTGGATTTTGAGTGGTATGTTTGTTTTAAGTTGATTACCAGACACAGTTACAAACATGAAAACTTCACAAAGAAAGATACAGATGTCTATTGATATCTCACTGTATTTTTTTAAACAGATTGATAGCCATCTGGTCATCACATTCATCTGCCAGAGTTCAGATGAGCGAGATTGACAGGCCAATTAGCCAATCAGGGACTTGCAGGGTTGGTCCATTTCAAAACAAATATGTGAGCTCACGGGGAAATAAGATAGGAAAAAATATCACAGGGAATTGAAAAAGTACTTTTAATCTGAGGTGAGAGATTTGATTTTGTAGTAAATGATAGATGAGATGTTTCAGATCCAGCACTGAAATAAACAAATCTGATTGCACAGTTCTGTTTGAGTTTGGCTTGATGCGGATGGTGGTGACCAAACTCACTCTCTATTCGGAGTGGATTAGTTTTCTGCAAAATTGGAATTACCCCACAACGTCAGCGTTTTATTGTGAGCATTCACATACACTTTTTAGTCAATCCATGTTGGTAGCGTTTCTTCTAATTTCAACTGTTTTAAGTTTGTTTTTAGCAGGTATGTAGCGTTAGCTGTGCTGTAGCATGATACGTTGTATGTTATACCTGGAGCTTGACTCTTATAATCCATTCACGCTGGCTCAAGCACCTAAACATTCCCAAAAGAGCCCCCATGCTCCTCTGCCCTCTGTTGCAATGGAGTTGTACGTCAGGGATTGATGTTGTTTGTTTTGTGTGTGTGTGTGTGTGTGTGTGTGTGTGTGTGTGTGTGTGTGTGTGTGTGTGTGTGTGTGTGTGTGTGTGTGTGTGTGTGTGTGTGTGTGTGTGTGTGTGTGTGTGTGTGTGTTTTTGTTTTCCCTGTTGAAAATAATCAATATTTGGATTGGCAAATGTTCGGTGACAAATAATTAATATGAATCTATTTCAGACTTCAGACAGGATATTTTGAATAAGATTAAACGCACAACTAAAACAGCCTGAATCACAGCCATCATACGAGACTTGGTTTACCTGAGGACCTCTGAGTTCGCTGAAATGCAGTAGGTACGATTTTTACACATATGACATTCATACTTATTACAATTGACCTGTTCCTAGATTAGAACTAATCCCGTCCGAACAGGTAAAGAATTGGGGAAGTGTATATTATGGATCCCAGGCAAGTAAACTTCAACTTGATTTCCTGAAACACGTTATGTAATGAAAACAATTGAGGGGCCGTTGTTTGACCTTAATTCTCAAAAGCAACGTCTTAACTGCTTCTCTAATTTGTCGTAAATTCGATCCCATGACATTAACCAAAATAAAGGTATTACCAATCAAAGAAATCAAATAAACATCTGCTTGGGTGAAGTGGCAACTTCCTTTTCTTTGATTGGTTGTATGTTTTTGTACGGGCCATCAGAGTCTTCTGCAGATGTTGAAATCGCACCGAAATTGTTGTTTACTGTCCGTCTCTCCAGTTCTAACTCGAAGTAGTTTAGTCTATGTGCGTCAACAATCCAGCTCAGATTGTACTACGCAACATGAACTTTCTAACAATTTCTGCACATGTTCTTGGTTTCGCTTTACCCCGCAGGCCAATCAGTGCCCATTTGCACAAACTACAGCCTTCTGCGCACAGCCTTGATCCTCCCTGTGCCAAAAGGAAGCTCTCCCATACACCAATGTGAGTATGTGTAATAAATACTGGCTGAGTGGTCGGTTTGCTCCAGCGATAATTGAAGACGCAGAAAGCCGCCCCGCCCGGACTCAGCATGTAGAAATGACAAACTCAGGGATTACCGCTTTGATTTAGGGACGGAGGACAGCTGTGTGCAGGCTACTATTTAAAGTCAATGGGAAGCAAGTAAGTTATAGCGGTAGTGAAATATAATACTGTGCTAAAGTTTAGTTTGGATCTTAAAGTGCAAGTGACAGATTAGACGACACGTTTCATTAAAATGTAGGGAACATGATTATATTCAAGATTTGACAATTTCTCTTTTACTCTGTGACAAAAATGTGACAAACAGAGACAAACCCCTTATGAAACACACTATTCTCTTATTAGTTTGTCAGATCATATTTCAGGCTTTTTGTCAGTTTTCCTGGTTGTGCTTAAAATGTGAACTTTGAACAGAATCCCAACGGACAAATACGAGACCGAAAGTGACAAAAACACGACTACCAGCAACAAAAACGTGACTAAAGGTGACAAATATGCGACTAAAAGCAACAAAAATGTGACACAAACACTACAAAAAGTGCCAAAAATGCGAGTGTGATTACAAATATGTGTCAAAAATGCGAATGTGATTACAAATATGTGACTGAAAGTGCCAAAAACGAGACTAAAAGCGACAAAAACACAGTAAAAAGTGAGAAAAAAGCGACAAAAACGCAACTAAAAGCGTGTAAAACAAGACAAAAATGCGACTACAAGTGAGAAAAATGCGTCAAAAAGCGACAAAAATTCAACTAAAACGCAACTGAAATCAACAAAACATGAATAAAACGCTATAAGAAGTGACAAAAATGCAGATAAAAACAAGAAAAATGCGACTAAAAGTGACAAAAACACAACTAGAAATGACAAGAACGCGACAAACCACAGCACGTGATTCTTTTATCGGTTTGTCAATTCTCCTGATTGTGTTTGAACCGAATCCAATTACTAAACCATAAATAGCAAATCTAATGTAAATCACAATACTGGTCAGAAAAATGTGTTATTTTTCCCAAACCGTGCAGCTCACAGGGTCACACTTCCACTTATTTAACTTTCACACATTACTGACATCATTCACGGGCGTAAAACCCACTGTCCAAGATGAAGCGATGTGTATAACGAGGTTGGACCGAGAGAGCGGCAGGAAAACTCCGATTATTTGTGGAGGAAAGCCATGTTTTGACTTTGGCTCAGAGAAGCGGGCGGCCGGGGTTAGCTGGACATTTAGCCCGATGATTGTATCGATAACAGCGGCACAGTAAAGCGAAGATAAGATGAATGGATTGGAGTCGGGCCGGGGGAAAGAGAGCTGGAGCTGCGGAGGGTAAGACTGGTTTGTTGGAAAGATTCAATTGCTTCTTGTCCAATCCCATTTCCTGCAGCTGTGGAGTTACACCTGGTATCTTCAGATTAGCATAATAATCTCCGTGAAGAAATAACCGGCGCTGGACTCAGGTGTGGGAGCGAGAGAGGGAGAAAGACAGAGGAGAAGCTGTCAGACCATTTATTTTCATGGGGAATCAGGGCTGTGTTTGGTTACTGTCCTGTTGTCGTCTTAGTCAGGATGTGTTGAAAGCAGCAACGGGTGGATCAGTCCCAAATATCGATATTTATGTTTATTTACAAATAGACAGTTATCAAAAAGTATAGATACTCGAGCAAAAATATTGATAAATGTCTCAAAATTGCTGTTTTTTAAATGTTTGAAATGTATTGTTTATGTAAATGTCTGTTTTCCTGCAAAACGTTTTTGTTTTTATGAATGAAATAAGTCTGGTTTCTCAGAGATACATTTCTGATTTTATAAGAAGAGTTTCTGGTTCAAAGAGAAAATGTTCTGATTTTATGAGTAAAATAAATTCTGTTTTGATGACTTTTTTATACTTTGACATCATTGATTGCGCTCTGAAGATCATGTTCTAATGATCACAGACCATTTACGGCCTCATAAAACATTATTATACTCTAGAAAACAAACTTTTCTCATTAAAACAGAAACCTTTTTTTATTCAAGTGAATGCAATAAGCTGCAATAGCAAATAATGATTTTTAGTTTAGTTTCTAGTAGAGAAGATTCACTGCATTTTAATACAAAACTCATAGATATTGGATAAAAATAAAATTAATTAATGACTACCACAATTTTAGACATAAATCATCAACAACAACAACATCAATAGATAGTTATAGATAGATAGACAGTTATATAGACCATGATCAGTTGTATTTTTCTACGCTTTGATCTATTTTTGTTTTAATAAATAATACATACATAAATACTAAATACAATTATGTGAGCTCTGAGGGCCCCATATGCCCTTTACAAAAGAGGAAAATCATCTTTTATATATATCTATATATAAGTTGTTAACAAATAAAACTAGTGATTATAATTTGTAGTTAGTGTATTTTTTCTTATACTAATAATATGTTTGTGAAATTGGTTTGCTAGTGATTGCAAAAACAAAGTACTGTATCATAATATCAGCTGGTAGCTACACATGATAATTTAGCGGGTTTTTGTTACGTGTTTGTCGAAACCATGGGGTGAATATTCACGCAATAGGGAATGAAAAAAGAATAATAACAGAATTTGCTGGGATAAATATACATATATGTTACCTAAAACTTTAATAAATCAGTTTTAGAATCAGATATAAAAAAATCCTTCTGTACGTTTTGTCAAAATGTTGCTAAATCCCAGATTGTACAGTTTGGTGTGTGTAGGAGCTGCTTTAAGGCTGATCTTTATGTCTCTTTGGGAGAAAAATGTATTTTAAGAAAACGGCCTTTGAAGTTACAACGTCCCAGTGAAATCTATGGATGAAGTGGACTCAACTGAAGAATAAAACATCTTTAGGAGCAGACTGGACAGATTCCACATGAAAGCCGATACGAAAGCAAACTGACCAACAAAAAATAAAAGAGTTTTGCCTGTAGTGTCCCGCCTTAAAGGGCCCATGACAGGTTGAAATACACATTTAACTAAAATGCAGTAAAGATAAATATGTTCAAATTTCCACTAAAATCTTTACAAATTTTACCCCAGTTTAGCTATTTTTTTAGGTTTTAAATTTTACTTCCTGGTTGTAAAGTATGACATCACACTAGGAAATTACCATAGCAACCGCACTGTACACTGGTCAAAACTCAGCTAATGTCATAGATTTTGTTCATTTGACAAAGAAAAACACATGTGAACGTCTTTATTTTGTTGAATTAATGTTTAAAGGGTCAAAAAAGTAGTTTATTTTGTGTAAATTATGCATGACCTTTGTTTCCCTACTGTGATGTCATCAGTTTGTTTACCTCCTGTAATTGTCAACAGATTTTTCAACTTTTCTCCACAAACAGTGACTTGATTGGCGTAAAACTATAATTTATATTTACAACAGGTATTAATACACTGAAGAAAGTCAAAATTAGAAAATCATAAAAACCCGTCATACGCACTTTAAAGGAAAAACAATTCTTTAAACCAAACTCTGAAGCTGTGATGTTCTTATATCCTGCTTTCATGTAAACGTTGGTTGTTTTAATGTGTTGTTTGGGGAGTTCTTGAGTAGCTTTTGTGGTTTGTAAATCAGATTTTGTTCGTGCATTTGAATGAAAGGACAGACCACATGTATCTACCCCCTCCTCTCTCTCACACACACACACGCACACGCACACACACACACACACACACACACACACACACACACACACACACACACACACACACACACACACACACACACACACACACTTACATGAGATGACAGTAATTGATTGAGCAGTGGTTCCTGATGGACGGTGTTTGATACGGAGCAGTCGGCAGCTGTTTTTCTTCCCAGAGCGACTCATGACGATAACAAAAGTGTGCACTTCATTCACACGCTGCAGTATTCGGGACGACCGATGCATAAAATGTAAACTGACAAAGTGGTATGATCTGACTGATGTGTTCAGCATGTGACAGAGTTAGATTCGAGCAGAGCCAATCCTTTGTTTAGGCTTACTTGTAAAATTTACCACAAAAAATTAAATGAATGATTGTAAATGTTGTTGTTTTTTTGTAAATGTGTTGATAATTTCACTCAATATAATTTCTATGTGAGCAGAGCGACGTGTTTGAATCCAGTTCCAACAATGTGCTGCATGTCCCTCCCTCTCTCATTCCCATTTCATTAAAGCTGTAAAAAAAAAAAACTTTTCAAAAGAGCTGTATACTTAACTGGAGTATACCTCGACGTCGACAAATGGAGTGTTTGTCACTAATGATAATAATAATAATGAATTTTACAATAAAACAAATTTGAATTACAATTTTTCTTTAATCAACTTTTTTTATCAACAAAAAAAAAACGGTACCACTTTATAATAACTACATCTTATTTTGCCTTGATAAAGCATGAACAAAGATTTAATTAATAATAAATATATAGTTTATTAAACATGATTCAGGCTTAGTAACTTCTTAATTAAGGTTAAGGTTAGAGTTAGGGTTAGAAATTAGGGTTAGAATATTTGTTAAATAGTTACTAAGCCTGAATCATTCTTAATAAACAATTTGTTGATAATGAATTAAGTCTTTGTTCATGCTTTATTAAGGCAGGAATAAGTGTAGTTATTATAAAGTGTTACCAAAAAAACAACAACTGGGTAGTCTTTACTTTTTACCTGTCCTTGTCCTTCTAGTGGAATCTTTGTAACTTTTAGTCACTTTTTTCACTTTAGACACGTGTTTTAGTCACATTTTTGTCGTTTTTGGAGCATTTTGTTGCTTTTAGATGTTTTAGTCGCTTTTAGTCAAGTTTTTGATTATTTTAATTGCATTTTTGTCTCTTTTAGTCGCATTTTTGTCACATTTTTGTTGCTTATTCAAGAGCATGTTCTTCACAAATCTAAACTTCAGAGTTAACAGGTTTTATGCAGAATAAAACAGGATGTTTTGTTGTTCGCGGAGAAAAGTGCTGCTTTTGCAATTTGCTAATTGGGTCCATTCAAATTGCGAATTCGATTAATTGTGCCGTCCTAGAAAAAAATCTTTAACCAGAAAAAAATCTCTATAAGGGAATCCTGGGTGGAAAAGAATGACCCCACTATGTTTTACACAACCCAGGAAGACTGTCCAGGAATGAACTTAATGATTTCTTGGTAACGCTTTAGATTAAGGTTCCTTAGTAAACTATTTATAATGCATTAATAAGCACTTGTTATGTGTTTATAAGCACTTATAAGGCATTTACAAGCATTTATTAGCGTGACAATTGAAAATAATGTGATATGCAGGTCATTGATGCTCTGTACATGTGGTTTATTAACTCAAACATGTATTGGCTGATGGATTATAAACATGTTTAAGGCATTATAAGTGCATAAACAAACTATTACGCCTAGTGTACACTGAGTCCAGTCCGGTCGCGGTCCGGGACCCGCGCGGGTCTCTTGCAGACGCCTGTCACAACAGCTCCGGTTAACTGCGGGCCGTTGTTGACGAAATCCACGATTCACGTGGTTTCGCCGAGAGCACTCTCGTCAAATGACATGAAAGCCGCACCAGACCGCTGCGGCGTCCCGGCAAAAAATAGACTTCTTATGGATTCTTTCCGAGACCCGCTACGACTGCCGGACCCGCGTCGCAGAGCCTGAGGTCGGTGTGACAGGGCGCATTGATTTTAAGCACTTTCTAAGTCTTGCGGGACCCGCGCGGGTCCCGAACCGGAGCCGGACCGGAGTCGGTGTGCATCAGGCGTTAGTGCTTATTAACATATTACAAATAGTTAACTAAGGAACCTTAATCTAAAGCGTTACCGATTTCTTTTTTTGTTTGACAGAGATACAAACTGCCACAAATCGCCCAAGACACAAAACACACTTAATTGGAAGTTTTTAAGTTGAATAAACCAAGTTCGTTCACAACTCGGAATGACTGAAGACACAAATAACGTGTCTCTTGTTACTGCACGTTCCTCAGCTCGTTGTAACACATCCAAACAGACAAAAAGCGGGCCGCCTGTATATGATGCGATGTGGTCATGTGACCCGGAGGCGTCTGTTGACACGGCAACAGCCCCGCTCTCACAGATAATGCCATTAGAGAAGCCCGAGTGGGTGCATTATGACACACGTGCTGTTTCTCTCATGACGGATGCCGGCGTGTGGGAGCGGGGCGTCCGTCACCTCAAATACACCGCAATGTCCCGTAATTAATCTTTAGGTTCAAGTGCGGGTCAAACGCATCGTGATTCTAAACATTTCTGACAAACGGCAGACAATAGCAGCTATAGTAGGCGGCATAAAGGACTCAGAATATGTTATAGAAGATATGATTTAGACAAAATAAAATCATGATTTGAGGAAAATTAAGCTGTAGTTAGTGGGGATATGAAGAGTTTTAGTTTTTTTTTTTGAGTCTACGATATTTATTTATGTTACGTTATAGTAAAGTTCACAAATAAACTTTTCTGTACCGAATATTAGTCAAATTTAAGATATTACAGAGGTAGATGATTTTTTTTTTTTACAATTTGTTCATTCTATATATTGATCTAAATAACGTAATAATAAAAAAAAAAGGTCCATTTATGCATTTAACAGGACAAGTATCATTTGTTTATTTGTTTATTTAAACAAAGCGAAGCAATCAGCTAGTTTTCCTGGGTCAATTGCAATCATATCATAACATACAATAAACACAATAATAAATTATCATTACAATAATAAAATGTCCTTACAATGCATAAAAGTTCATTACTCGAATTGTTTCACATTTTTCAATTCGGGAAAAAGTACAAATACAAATAACATTTCTATCAATAAGGCAAAATTTCAGGACAAATTTGCTGCAGATTCTAGATTTGGGAGTTATTTTTTCTCGCAACATATTAAAATGAATACTAGCAAGTACAGGGCAGTGGGCGGGGCACGGGGGAAGATGAAAGTCACTCAAACCTCAAATGCAGGATAATTCAGGATTATTTAAACACGTGCAAAAGCATCGATATTGCAGAATATTTCTCCTTTAAAGGTCCCATAACATGCAAAATCGACTTTTCAGAGGTTTTAACCTTCCTACGGTGCTATTTGGGCCTCGTATGTTGTGCCCAAAGTGGTTTTTTGATTGATTCCCGCATGTTTTCGCTAGAGAACTGTCTTTTGTCCCCTCGGGTGAGCAGGCAGACGGGGGCTCACTAAGATGACGACTTCCAAGGATGACGCGGTGTTTAAGCCATGCCTCCGGGAAGCGCGCAGCCGCAGAATAAAAACAGCTAATGCTAATGCTACACAGTAATTACAAGATGGATACGACAGATCGAAGAGTTAGCTTGTTATTTACCAAACGGCAGCGTCCGTCGTCGAGGTACTGGAGCACGTCAAACTCCAGGTCAGATCCAGGACGTAGGACTCAGCACGACGCACCGTCAGGACGGATAAAAGGTTTATTCCCGTGTTTGTGTATCGCTGTTTACCGGAGCACACGGCGCATGCGCACTATCTCCGCTCTAGGCTTCGTCACGGGTTGGAGGGGGAGGTGCGCGGGTTGGGCGGGGGAGGCAGCCTGCTCTCTGTTCAGGGGGGTCAGATCTCAGAGTGAGCCGTTTGCTTTTGCAAGGAGGGGGGCCAGTCCAAGAAATGGGTGTTTTTTGGAAACTGTTATGTTATGGATATTGCACAACGCAAAAATGTATCAACAAAGCCCTTAGAATAGACTGTGTAATGGGAAAATAGCAGAATATGGGACCATTAAAGTCTAAAAACTGGTTGTTGTCAGATTCTGTTCTGTCACACTGTTGTCATATTAAATGTCTAAAATTAACACATTTTTAAAACCAATAATCCAATCATGACACCAAAAATCTGCAAATGTATATATATATATATATTCCAGACCCAATGAGGATGTCGTACACAACTCGTTACTACCACAAATACCTTTCACGTGGGCTTTGTTTGAACACAAATCAAACACCTATAGGACCATGAACGCTCAGATAAAACACAGGCTCCTGAAAAGTGCTGTTTAAATCCATTCTGTATTTTTTCTTACGTTTTCAGACCATCTGACCACCCGCTCCACAGTGTGCTGGTCGGCTGCAAGAGCTCGTTCAGTAATAGCCTGTTTCTGTTGCTGCTCCACTCAGAGACACAGGGACAATCTGCTGAACTCTACGCTCGAAACTAAAATATATGAGACTGTAAATATGTTGAGAGCGTACATTTTTATATAAATTTCATATTTATATAAGTTTCATTGGAAAATGTATTTGTATTTTATTGGGGGGCTGAGCGACGTCATCTGCCGAAAATAACATTGCAAATGGTTCATGCCAGCAAACGTCACTTATCCAGAATAGAGTCAAACTGTGTCTGGTCGATGACTGTTTCTACGGAGAGCAACGAGGTGTTTACTTTTTGTACAGTACTTTGCCTTTTTATAAACACAAAATTGGTTCACAAATGTTGCTTTTAAACAGCTTTTTCGCGACTTTTAACTGCCAGAGTCCTTCTTTAACGTTAGCACAAAAAGCTCAAGCACAATTAATACTTCCACAGCACAAACGAAGCACTAACGACTGACTCCATTTTGGGCCGTTTGAGCATTTTTAAGCTTCCTGGGGGGCTGGGTGACCCTAATTTGACCCATAAAAGAATTGTTAATGTCTCCGAAACTAAAGCTGCACAAACACAACTTTTTGCAGCACAAACAATACTACTGCTGTTACACATTTGCTTGAACTGCTAATCATAAAAAGTCTCTCATTCTGGATACATTCAACAAAGCAAAAAGATGTTAATAGATGCGCACAATGCTTAGCTTGAGAGAATGGCTTTAACACATCAGAACAATAATATCAACATTAAAACCGGGGAGATATTAGACAACATTAACACGTCCCATCTGACTCCATCAGCCGTGACTGTAAAATGGTTTAACATTAACATTACAGAGGGAATGTGGAAGTATAAAGATTTTTGTTGAGATACAAGCAAATAAAGAGCAGCGCATCATAATTAGAAATGCAGCGAGGGAAAATAAAGCAGAGGAATTATAAGGAGGTTGCAGCGAGGTCACGACAAAGATCAGTGATGGATATGTTTAATTAATCGAGCCGATGAGTTCACGTTCTATGATAATTTAATGATTGTTTCAGATTGAGGGCAGGGATCTATAACTCTATGGGAGATTTACTGCTTTTGGAAGTAATAGTCAGACGTAAGATCCACAAAAAGAAAAGAGTCTTTAGGTTGAATAATGATACACTACGTTCTGAAGCGATCGTGAAAAACATAACTTGACATTTATTTGTTTATACTCACAGAGAGGATGTTGAACGGCTGGGATAGGAACAATAATTACAGAGAGATGAAGAAGTCAGGCTGCACAGTTCATCAAAATCGAATCGCAATTTCAATGGACGCAATTAACAAATCGCAATGGCTGCATTTTTGAGGACCAATAATTACCTCAACAAACAACAAAATAATCTGTTTTGTTCTGTAAAAAAACTAATGTGTTCTTAAACAAGCAGCAAAAATGCGACTAACAGCAACAAAAACGCGATAAAAAGAGACAAAAACACGAAAAGCGAAACTATTTGTTCATTAAATTTAAAGACTTTTAGAAATACGTCTTTGTTCGTGCTTTATTAAGGCAAATTAAGCTGTAGCAGTGAGTAGTATATATTCAGGCTTTTTGTTTTCGTTTTTAAAGCTTGTTCGGTGGAAGGTTTAAGTCTTTGAACTGGGGCTGGGCGACGTGGCAAAAACTTATTATCATGATTTTCTTGGGGCCAGATCATGATTTCGATTCACTTTGTTTTTGTGTTCACTTTGTATTTTTCTATTGTCTATAATAGAGCTGCAAGATTTAGGAAAACTATCTAATTGTGATCTGTTTGACCAGTGTGATTGTGAGTCGATTGTAATTAGTGTTTTAATTATAGAATTCAGTTCAAATTCACATTTTAAACACAATTCTGTGTGTTTTTGTCACTTTTAGTCGTGTCTTTGTCATTGTTGGTCGCAATTTAGTCGTTTTTATTTGCGTTTTGGTGCATTGTGTCACGTTTGTTGTTTGTAGGCGCTTTTGAACACATTTTTATCAACCAATCAATCGGTCGCACCATGTTTGTAATAATCCAAACCACAGTGTTAGCAGATTTTTTTTTAAATCAAAGCAAGACATTTTGTTGTTTGTGGAAGAAATTATTGCGCTTAAAAATTGCATTGTGTCGATTTTGTTTAATTGTGCAGCCCTGGTCTATAAGAGGTGAATAAAGTCATCTGCAGGAGAAAAAGAACAGAACAGACAGCTGCATTAAAGAGAGAAACAGTGATCACGATATGACAATTTCACTAAAACAGATTGTCGCAGGGACGAACTTTTTCAACATTTTTACTTCTCAGGCCAAAATAATTTCAGGTCAGTTTTAGGGCACGTTCATACATTCACACCAATGGGGCTAAACCAAGACTAAACACGAATCTTGAAAAAACAAGAGCTAAAACAGCCCCAAACCAAGTGCGCATCAGGACCAAAAAAGGCTCAATTTAAGACCAATAAACGCGTAAAACAAAGTGCTCCTCTGTGTGTTCTTATGACTAATTTATGAGCGGTAAAGTGCGTGACAGCTTGGACACCTTTCCGAAGTGCGCATTACCAGAACAACATGGCCGCCTTATTGACCAACTGAGTAACTCCTCAACACCATTCCCTCCGGAGCTGCCATTTGTCTTTGCCTCGTAGACTTTACCGCCCGCCGTAAAGCAGCGGAGTGAGGCGAGGGCCCTAAAACGAACCAAACCGAGCCTCGTGAATGAGTTTGAGAGAGAAACTGCTTTGTTAAACCCTTTGTATTTGATCCAACGGCGTGTTTTAAAGCTGCGCAGAGTCGTAAAGCAGCGCGCGCAGCAGATGGAGGAGAAAAGTGCAGATAAAATCCTGAGTTACTGTGGTTATTTCCATGTGATCGACCCCCGCGTATGTCTGCGCCTCCAAATCACCCGCGACTTTTATCGATAAATCTGGAGAAATGGGTCATATCTTACAGGAGAAGAGCTGAGTCGACAGATCTGGACGTGAAGAGAAGAAGTTAAAGTAAGTTTGGTGCAACTTCAGATGGAACGAGGTCGTGAAAGAGGTCAAGAAGTTTGGATTTCATGGGTTTTTGGGGTAGAGTTGAAGATTTGGATTGGTTTAAACTAAAGCTGTCGTGATGAACTTGATTTCAATATCAAGTTAAGTACAAAAACACACTATTTTTGTATTTTTCCCAACACAAAATAAAAGTTCCATGTACATCAAAAGCACAATCACATGTTTGGAAAGAGTTCTATTGGAAAAGTGTGTCCCGTTTTTTGGTAACTCCACGTCAAAGTGTCCACTATTCACAAGGAAATAGTAACTGCTAGAGAAACCGTGGTTGCCAGGTGGCCCATCATTGCCATGTATTTTGGGACTGTCCTACAGCTCAGAAATATTGGGAAGAGATTAACAAAACACTAGATGAACCGTTTATCATCTGCCTGGAGGCATCTCTACACTAGATGAGGCACCTTCCTGGTGAATGGTTGTAGTTGTAGTTTTTCCTTGCTGAAAAGGAGGGTCAAGGACAGGGGATGTTCTGGGACAGTTAACCATTTGCGAAATTCCTTTGAACATTGTTTATTTAAACTGCTTTTCTTCCAATGAATGTCGCCCTCCAAGGCAACTACTGCTGTGATTTTGGCCAAACTGAATTGAATCAAATCCCACTCGATGTCAGAACTATGTATTTGGGCCTCAAAGCTCCATATCGTTATTTTATGTTGATCCAAAACAAATAGTTTAGATCTATACATACTTTAAAGCAAGAGTACGTGACTTTCTGGAGTTAGCCCTGCGTCACCTGCTTGATTCCATGGAAACAGAACGATAAAACCACACTTCTGAGCATCCGCCATGGAGATAGGTACAGCTTATGCCACAATATGGAACAACATTTCTATGGAAACAAGGAGGTGGAGCCAGGTTTGTGAATATGCATGCCCACTCAGAGGAATGACACCGTTTTCAATGCAATAAAACCATCCAAAATGACAAGACAACAGGCTTTCATTATTATGCATTGTGCGTCTAAAAGTTACGCACTGGGGCTTTAAGAAGAAAGTGACAGATTTGAACAGGGTCGAGATTGAAGTTTGAACGTCTGAACAATATAAAACTAAAATACCCAGTCTATTTCTGACCCCATTCTCTCCAGCGCTTAGCCCGCTCCCTTTATCAACCACAGATGTATTTACCATAATTGTATTTGAACAGTGATAATCGTGCTGAGCCTGCTCCTCTTCCTCTCCACAGGTGATGAAGACTATTGTGAGCCTGATTCCCCTCTGCCTCCCGCCGCGCAGCTCAAGATGCTGGAAGAACGCTAGCGCTAATCGCCCTCTTCTTTTAGCGCCTTGGTTTTTTTTTTATTTCGACGCAGGATTCTAATGACCTCACATGTGCTTCCATTTGTGACTGACAGTGTTAACGACCCGCGCTTTCACATTAAACAAAGATTAGCAGCGTGTTGACGAGCTGCAGAGAGAGAGAAGACTTAGAATGAACAAATGCACTTGTAATAGAGATGTGTAAATTAATACGTTAATTAAGGATAGGACTTTCTCTGGTATTGTTTATTTAAATGGGCAACGTGTTTAAAGTGCTTGTTTCTGTTGTTTCAATTGTAAGGACTGCTATTATTGTTTGCTCTTGTGATATCAAAAGCAAAGATTATAAGAGTAAGAGTATTATTTAAGAGTACATTGTGAAGATTTTATTTTATTTTTCACGTCATGAACATAAACATACGGAACATACAGAACAAGACCAGAGAGCAGTCTGCCATATGTAAGTCCCACAAAAGAAAAGATTTTGCTTTCTGAGTGCCATCAAATCTAAACTGGGTCGATAACAGGACTATTTCAGGTCTAAATCAGGGATAAACCAGGTCTTAAGTCGGAATACACCATTACCACAGGAGTTTTAACTGGAAATGTATTAAAGGAAGAGCACAAAAAGTGAATGAAATGTACTGTAACTGAAGTAAATATTACAACTGAAGAGGTGTACACGCACTACCAGAAGAAGTTTGCGTACCACAGTTTGAGAAACACGGATTTAGTCCCTTTGTCCCAGTGTTTGTTAAATTTGTCAATGTTTAAGTTCAATTTGAAAGTAAACTTTTCCACTCAACAGTCGGCTCCGTCCGTGTCATCCCTTTTTTCGTCTTTGTGCTGTTTTTTTTCCGCTTCAGACAAAAGTAATATTGTGAAGAATTTCAAACTAATTTAGAATGTTTGCATCAATAACAACAAAATGTACCGGAGAATTTGAAACAAGTCTTACATTTAGAGATATCAATTTGAAACATTTAAATGTGGCGGGGGGGGGTCACAATGTTTTCCTTTAAAAGTAACATATTATGACCAAAACTGCACATATCTGGGACACATAAAACTGAAAAATGAAAAGCCAAGTTGGAATTTCTCGTTTCATTTTGTTGAAGCACAAATTTACAAGGAAATTTTATATCTTATTTAGTATTTGAGTAAACTACAAACAATGAAAGTAAAAATTCTTATACTTTTTCCTACTCTGCACCTTACTGTTGGAAAAATCTACAAAAAAAATTAACTGGAAGCTGAAGTGTCACTTAAAATAATTGCAAAAAGTGTGAGAATTGTTCATGTTTTTGTTGAGAGATTTTGTTTTTATATAATGTAATATTTTAGGGATTTCTCTCTCCGTGGGACTTCCTGGTTAAATGAAGGTTCAGTGTAAGATTGGACAGTTTGGCTTTTGTAATACGCTACTTTAAGGTATTTCTTTTACCATGAACTATACTGTATGCATGTTGTTTACCATATTGTGTTCTTGTATCTGAACATCAGGTACTTTTACACATACGTTATTATTGCACAGGCTGCTGTTGGTTATTTATGGAAGCGCTCTTATTGCCAAGCAACTCCACATCTGAGGCTGAGGCTGAATTAACGGCATCTGTGTAAACAACTGCATGAGGGAACGCAGAACTGATCTTAATAATGTACAGAGTGTAAGGCTTTATTATTGTCAGTGATACAGATACATGCACTTTAGACAAGACACCAAATAACTGAAGCTGCTCTGGAAGACTAAAATGCCATGACAATCTAAACAAAGACAGTACACATTATAATATACACTACATTAAACATTTTTTTGTAAATGTGATTAATTATAGTAAGTGATCCACATTGTTTAACTGTTTTTTTGATAACACAACATTGTAACTCGAAGCAAAGCTATTTGATTTCTTTTTTTGTGAATGTCAAATTACCAACGTTTGTACAGCAAGTATTTGAGTACATATGCTTTTCTGATTTTCAGAGTCAAAAGCCAATCACCAAGTCAGAACAAACATCTTTATCGCTGCAGCAAATCATCCAAGGAGCATGTGATCGCTGTCACGTTTTAGGGTTCGTTTTGCAAGTGCTCAAATCAACAATCGCACTATTCTCGTGTGCGATCTTTGTGTGTCTCGCTCAACGATGATATGAACCACAGATCATTTGGTTGAAGACTTTCTATTTCCAGCTCCAACTACAAATAATAAAGGGCCTGACACGGGATCCATAAGAAATGCACAGACAACCACTTGCTTTCACTTCGAATCCTGTGTGGAAATCTCTAATCAAAGTGAACTCAACAGAGGACCAGTTCACTTACCTCTCCTTTCACAACGTCCTGCTGTTTTGGGCAATTTCCTGGTCCACAGAAGGCTTCAGTGCGATGGAGGAGACAGAGGTGAGGAGGGTGAGGTCTTGGGCTGTGGCTCTTTCATTGGACACTTCACTGATTAGACAAAAGCTGCTGAAGGCATAAACGGGATCAGGAATAAAAACAGGGGTTTGTCTATTAGCTAATAGCAGACCCTTCCAGAAGAGACGCAAGTGCCAGGATGAACAAGTTACTTATTTATTCAATTAAATGGAGCAGCAAATACATTTTTTCTTTGCCATTTATAGACAGCGAAGGCACATAGTTGTTGTTTATATGTTACTGATGACTCTCAACCTCAAGTGGGTTTTGTGGCACTTATGTCAAACTCTTATGACCCGCTATGTTTTCGGCGTGTTAGCTTTAAGAAATGTGTATTACAAGGTTGTTAGCATGTACGCTAATTTTGGCGCTAATCCCTAACTGTAACAATCACCACAAAACACTATTGAGCTCGGGATCGTGACATCACACATAACATTTTCAGTTAGCCCAATGTTAAATCAATGGAGATTTTAAGATGCTAAATACTACATTTTGCTTTAATTCAAAAGTATTCTAACACAATAAATGTTATAAGAAGTGACTCAGCAGTTTATCAGGTTCTTCCATGGATTTTTGTTCACTTTTTACATTGTTTTGGCTAATGTCTCGCTATGTAAGTTTAACACGCCAGCTGCAAACATGGCACATTTCCATGGTAACGGCTGTTTTTTGACGTTCAGCTCAATCAGTTGTAATATTTTCTAACTCTGCTCTGGTGTTACTCATGTGTGGTTGAGTCACCAGAACAGCCCTGGTTTTTCATAGTTTGCAATGTTTGGCTACTAAAGCTAACTCTCCCATTGAAAGTGCATCAGCGCTAAAACACGGAATGGTACCACAGTGTTTTGTTTTAACACTGGAAGGGTCAATAAGCCAGTGCAATAGAATTATACAGAGCAACTTCATAAATACAGTCGGCATTTGAGGGAACGCCCACTAACAGAGCTCTGAGGGGAAACAATCCATTCATTTTAATGTGTCAGTGCTGCTCTTTCACCCACTTCTACAAGAACAGACGCCGAGTTTAGGATTTATATTGTGTCAAATACAGACACATAGAAGCACTAATGCTAACGGCAGCTGCAAGCTAAATGCTGCGATACTAGCGCCGCCTGCTGTATTTTTATATCTACACAGAACAATACGTGGACTTTTCTGAGGTAACGCCAGGTCAGCAACGTCTGTTACGACTCTGCAGCGACTCAGCTTGAATTAGATGCGCTTGAAAGACAAGTAGTTTGTCAGGAAACGTATTTGAAGAGGGAAAAAGATGATAATTTTCTCCCATGGTTTCCCTCAGGGCAGATCACGCCCTCTGATATGACCCGTTGCCGACTGTATCTAAGTAAACATTCAAAAATGGAAATGCAGACTTTCCACGCAAGCATCACACCTTTGTGTTGTATCAAGTCACCTAAAGTAATCTACTTAGTTGAATTAGTCCTGACAGTAACAATGTATGCACTAAAACATGTAATTGAACAGTCGCAAGATAGATTTGTTTAACGTAATATCAGCGGAACTCCCATCAGTATAAATGCCGTAAACTGGTCTGCAATGGAAAAAAAACATATGAATGACTCAAGCAAGTAACAACAGCTTCTTTCCAGGAAACAACCCTCATTAATAAGCAAATTTCTGTTCCTTATTCCCTTTTCCAACATCGACAGTTTGATTAATGTAAACGTGTTAGATTTGTCAAGAAATTACACAAACACAACTTTCCATCAGTGGAGTGTGGGAGTGTAAAAGTAGAGTTTGAAGAGAAGGTGGAGGAGTCAGACAGTGTCAAAACCACAAAAGAAGGAGAGAGGGGTCGGAGTGGAGCGGGTCAAAGGTCAAGTGTTTGAAAGGAGGAAGTGAACACGAATCTCTCTTTCTTCAGCCCAAATGTTTGTTGTTTCTTCCTGTGTCTCAGCTCCAGCGGGACGGACCCAAAACACGACCCCGAGACACTGCAGCAACCGGTTCAACGAGCTCAGAACAAAACTATTATTTACAGCAGTTTTTTTGTTGTTTTTTAAGTGGTGAAATAAGAGTGGATGTGATGGAGGACCACACAAGGCGGAGGGCAGGTCCCAGATAAAGACATGAGAGAAAAACAGAGACAAATGACATGGTTCTTTCTGCAATTTCCCTTCTTTTTTTCCTACAATTGGATTTCAACTTCCAGCTTTCACATACATCGTCTCCGTCAGAAATGTCCAACCTATGGCCCAAAATCATCCACAGAAGTAGAGCTACTTTTTACTGCAACATTAAAACCTCAATGAGAATATTTTAAAATATTGCAAGTAGCGCTACACAATTAATCAAAATCACAATGTTAATGGACGCAATTAGCAAATTTCAAAGGCTGCAATTTTTGAAGCACAATCATTTAAACAACAAAATATTCTGTAACTACAACCCTGTAGATCTGTTTAAAATGTGTTCAAAAACATGACATAAATGCGTCTTAAGTGACAAAAATGCAACTAAAGTTGGCAAAAATGTGACAAAAATGCATTTAAAGCAACAAAGGTGTGACCAAAAGCAACTAAAAGTGACAACTAAGTGACAAAACACATCTTATTGTGACAAAAACAGGACTAAAAATGACAAGAATGACTTTAAAGTGGCAAAAATGTTACTAATAAAGAAAAATTGCAACAAAAAAGACTTTAAAAGTGACAAAGACGTGACTAAAAGCAACACAAACGCGACCAAGTTACAAAACGTTACTAAAAGTGAAAAACCACGACTAAAAGCGACAAGAACATTCCAAAACACGTGATTTTTTTAATTCGCTCATATTTCAGTCTATTTGTCAATTCTCCTGTTTGTGTTTAAAATGCATAAACATAAATTGCATATATAATCCCAATGCTGGTCAGAAAAATCACATTTAGATATTTTTCTCAAATCGTGCAGGTTTCTTTGAGCCTTTGCTGTGATTGGCTAGAAGGAATGCATTTTGTGAAGAAATTTTGAAAAATAGAAGATTAAAAATACAGAAAGTAGAGCTGAGCTAAAACGGAATTCCTCTGTGATGTCATCAAAAAGCAAAGCGCCATTAAAAATACAGACAATTTACAAATGTTTTTGGCCCTTGTTTTCAAAATGGTTGCTAGGTAACAGTTGTGGAATTACCTCTAACTATGTCATATTTTCTGTCCATGTTCAACCAGGAAGTAACAACTTAAACACTGTCAAAATGAGGACAAATAGGCAAAACGTTTAATAAAATCTTAAATATAATCACGTTCTTTACATTTGAGTGAAATTTGTAGTGTAATAGCCGAAATTGGGGTTTCACTCATTCTACATTGCTAAGGTTAACTTTAACTTTAACTTAGTCGTATCTGGTGTTTGTTCCGCCTGGCCGGAGCCCATCTGACCCAGTTCGCTTATTTAGATAAATGTCATCTATGTCGTAAGTTAACCTTCCTCCTTGTTCTCATGTACTATGCTTTGACTATTATTGTATGTTGTGTCCTCATGATGTGTTATCTCTGAGTATAAAGCGCTTATACTCTGAATGTGTTGTACGCGTCGTGCAGGGAGAGATTACTCTGTAAAGGGACAGGCGTCTATTCACTCTGGTACCAGTGAATAAACAACTCATTGATCAGACTCATTCTCTCTGCATTTTTATTGTTTAACTTGTTTTAAAGAAATCCACAACTGCAATTCTCCCGTAACAGTTGGCGTCAACGAACAGCGGCCTTCGCCCGGTCTGGGTTCTCTCCGGCGTGAGTCAGCGTCAGGCCACCTGGATCTTCCAGCCTCTAACCTCATCTGCTTTCTGAGACGGAGGGCTGTCTCACGGGGACGAGGACCACCGGCGCAAGGTTTTCGAACCAAACATCCTACTTTGTTGTGGTGAGTGAGTCTGCATCTTTAAGTTTTTATTAGTTGTATAGGCGTTTAGAGCCCTAAAATTGTCCTATTACAATCTAATAAAAGTAAAGGGGGAAATTTAGTTTGATTTTAAAATTAATTGCAATTTGAAAACTTCTAGGAGTAATACTAAATAGTTACTAAAGCATTCCTTCTGTTTGTCTGCCGATTGCTGGAGATAGCTCTGCTAAATATATTTGATTAAATATCTGAAGGGGTAGGAATCCTCCTTGGACCAGACTGGACAGGTAGACCTTAGGGGTCAGGCTGTCGGGAAGTCCAGACGCTGAAAGTGAGTCTGGCTCACTTTTTCCACTTGACTGAGCAAGAAATCTTGATTTAAGAGTGAGCTCTGTTTAAGTTTGTGTCACATCTTAAAGAAAACGAGAGGTTGGGTTAAGAGTACAATCTATTGCAAGACCTTTGACCTTTAAAGGGAAGATAAGTGAGCATAGATCTCTTCGGGGAACCTTTAAAAGAGTTTTTAGCTAAAGCAGGCTAAAAATACCTCAGAGTACTTAATTTATTGAATTGAATACACTAATATTGTTATTAAGTGACACATTAACCTGGGAATTTAAAAGAGCCCAGCTTAGGAAAAGTGGAGAAAGCTCTTGGGGAGTTTTCGGGACGGAGGTAAAACGACTAAAAAGATACAAGCTACGCAGACGTGCGTAAGCGGTGAAAGGTGCGCACTACCATTTTATCTGGGAGATAAGAAATCTGGGAGATATTAAATATCTGGGAGATAAAATATCTGGGAGATAAAATGGGATCAAACCAGTCAGTGGTGGAGGAGGCCCCTACAAGCCCTTTAATTCAAGCCATGACAGACAAACACGGCAAGGAATGTATTCAATTATTAACTGTGTGGTCCAAGAAATATAGCTTTCCTGAAGAAGGATCACTGAGCACTGATTTCTAAGAAAAATTAAAGCAAATTAAAGTTAAAAGACTTATTATAACGTAAACATTGATAACGTTAAAGAAGGAGACCTGAAAAAGAGAAAATAATATATATATATATATATATATTTTTTTTTAATTGAAGGAATAGAAATTAAGCAACAGTAAAGAATTACTCTGCACACATTTGCACTCACACGTCACTCATTATCTTTGTTTTTGTTTCTGTTACAACCTCCCTCTGACTGCTGCGAGCGCCGGGCTCCAAACCACTGCACGACGGTCAACACGCTCTGTCCAGCCTTGTGGACCAGACCCTGTGGACCGGACTCTGGAGAAGATCAAGCTTAATCAGACCCACACCATTGCCACACCATTCCTCCACCAACGACCGGATGCCCTCTTGTGCTACAAGCTGCACTAAGCTGGGCACAAATGAAACGGACTGCCATTATCTCAATGACATCGCCCAAACAAATCATTGCATATTGGACAATAAAGCTAACACGGGTGGATGAGTGCCACCTCAAAGAAGATTTAGTTCAAAGACAATGACTGATGTTGCAAAAGAAAGTTGCTGAGAAAGTCACATCTGAGAGACATTGTTTACAAAGCCACTATCAGGACCCAAAGAAAACAAAGCTGGCAAAGGAGAATCGGCCAAAACAAAACCACTATGGAGTTTTGATTCGTACTTTGCGAAATTTCACACAATATGGACATAACTGTGGAGATGCTCCTGCAGGGCATGGACGTGGGAGAAGATGAACATCTGAAGCTACTGCTTAAAGGCAGTGAAGAGGACACTGAGCAGAGTCTGGGCCTTCAGCGTGACCCTCTGACAGCAGCAGTGGTGGAGCAGAGCCCGGCCGTGCAGCAGACAGACGAAAGGAGAGGTAACATCACACAGCATTAGAACTTTAAAAGCCTTTTAATTGAGAATGCATTTCCTGAAAAATCAGTCACGTCATCAGCAGCACATACACAGCACATGCTCTCGCAACGAAGAAATGCTTTGCACTGATTCACTTTAAGAATAGCACACGATGCATTTTGATATGTCTGATCGTCTTATCGTAAAAGTTTTTGGTCTCCGTATAAACGCAGTTCAAACCTGCTTACAGCTTAGACTGAGTGACATAATGAATATAGAGCTACATCTAAGAAGAAATAAATAGCTATATTAAAAGAGAAATATAGAGCTTTGTTTTGCAACTGAATATTGTTTGGTTTGTCTGAGTATGTTTTTTTTTTATGGCCAAGATTTTTTTGCGCACATTTTGTTTTGACAACAAGTTTAGGCGGAAACCCTGCAGGACTTTAATAGGATCTGGTTTTGCTCCTGTTTTTCGATTTTGGATTTTTTGTTGAAATGAGCTCATCTTTTTTTCCCCTGTAACAAACAGTGGTTTTATGGAAATTTTAATGGATTTGATGTTTTCGAAAGAGTTAAAACCTCCCCAAATTCACATCTTGGAGGTTCCAAATAGTCTAACATAACATTTTGGTTATAAGAATTAGGTTGATACTGTTTTCTTTTTTTTCCCTTCACGGGACTCTGAGGTCCTGGCCAGTTTTAGTCATGAGCCTGTGAACTAGAAAAAACCTGACTCCTCACAGGCCACAGACAAAACAGAGATAAAGGTGGCAGCTGTGAGAGAGGTCATCACAGCAGATTCAAACACAATACTGACATTGGAGTATTTAAAGTATTGAAAAAAGAGACATAGTAAATTTACAATTATGTTACCATTGCATGCACAACTAATATTTTCTTGTGTGAGCGCTCTTATTTCCTGTACAGGCTCCCGCTGTCGATCCTTGACCCCGTTCCTTTTCACCGCCTGCTCTGCCTCCGCTCTCTGACCATCGACTGGACCCAGCTGAGGCCACAACGGGAAGTACTGATTATTTAAAGCTTAATCTTAAGTACGGCCAGCCATGGAGCTGGTTTACCTAAATAGTATTTAAACTTATTACATGTTCTAGAGTCGTTTTAAGTTGAACTATTTTACAAAATTCATGCAAGCTCTTGGAATATATTTCACATGAGCAAATTTAACATTTTAGATGATTAAATAGCTTAATTAATTAAAACAAATAAATAAATAAAAGAAATTGAGATCTGCCAAATGCTGAATAAGAAACAAAGATGAGGACATGGTTTTAAAATAAGACATCCCAAATAAATTAATGCCTTTACTTTGTTTGTTAAAAGTCAATCTATAACTTGTAAAAGAGGTAGGAACACCCTCTTTCAAAAATTGTTTGCACAAATAAAACATTAAATGGCATTGTTTACCAGGCCCTCCAGGTCATTTCATATATTTATTTAGTTCAAACTAAGATTGCAGATCACAAAGTGTTTTCTGTGTGGTTGGTGCTTTAGCGCATGATGGTGATTTTTGTGTTCCTTCTGAGACTTTTGCAGAGAAAACTGAGGTGCCACACGGCGACCGAGATCAAATGTGGATGGAGAAGCTCCAGGTCACAGCGGCTCAGAGGGCGGGGCAGACGGAGGGGATGAGGAGGTCAAGGAGCAGCGGGAGGACATCGCGAACGGTTCGGCTGACGCAAAGGACACAATTGAAAACTGCAAGGAGTATCACCCAAAACCAGGTGACGTAAAAAACATACACAGGTCAGTTATAGATGTGGACATTGGTGGTGTTGAATTTTAAAAATAAATAATTGGGGGACAAACAAATAGGGAAAAATGAACCAATAAACTCAACAGCGTGTCTATAACAAAAAGCAATATCAAAATGATAACAAACTAGGAAAACTCAATTGGCGTAAACTTAATTATGGAGAGCTCCTTAGATTATTACAGAGTGAGAGTAGGTTTGATGAACAGTCATCAAGTCTAAAGGATTTATTACACTTGTTGCAACAAGAGAGAACTAACAATTTTGATTTTGAAACATGGTCTATGTTCTGGGGAATGTGATCACAGACAGGACACTTCCTGTACCCACACAGTCACAAAAATGTGTTTTAATATGACGTCATTTTAAAGGTTGTGCACAACTCAAACTATGAACATGTGACATTTTTGGACTTGACGAGTAAAGCTCTTGGACTAAAGAAGCTTCACTAACGCCTGTTTGTGTGAATGTGTATGAATGAATTAACCACTTTCTACTTTGCTTTGATTATGGACTTGCGCATTTTCTGAAGTTTTTATAGATTTCTTTTGGCATAACTAAGACAAAGGTTATTTTAATCTCAAATTTACAGGTTTCAGCAGATGACCCAAAGGAGCACATACATCCAGAGTGGATCTGTGTGTACAGTGGAACAAACAATTATAAAGTAATACTTTAAATGTGTGTCTAATTTGATTATTTTTCTTCTCAGGTTGGTAATGATAATTTTTTTTATGGAGACTGACACAGTACAGGTGGCATTTATGCACGGAGGACCTGAGCCCAAACAGGGGCTGGTGTAACAGTCTGTGTGTTATTTGTGATGTTTCCTATTTACCAGAAACAACTTAGGACCAAGAAGATAAACCAGTCGAAGCTGGTTGATTGTAATGCATGAAATTATTCCTCCACAGGTTTCCTGGCAGAAGATGAAAATGTATGTTTGTTATTTGTTTTTCAAAAAAGGCTATGATATAATTAGACAAAATTTCAGAATATATATTTTCATTAAAGATATTAAAGACATTCATATGTGATCTTTGATTTGAATTTGATTCAGAAAAGGCCCATTGAAATAATATATATATATATAAATCGAATTATAATACTAAGGTATGAGTGTGGCAATTAATATTTAAAATAAAATATTGTTAAAAGAATAGTAATAGGAAAAGAGAAAATTAGACAAGAGAAGGTTTTTTTTAACGCACATTTTCCATATTTGGTCTATTGATATGAATTAAGTTTTGTGTTTAGTTTGTCTGCTCTGAGCCTTTAATTAAGTCGCCTGTAGCTGGCGCACTTATGGCTCTGCCCAGCCACACTCAGGCCAACTTAGCTTTGTTTGACCTGGTGGGACGGTAGTCACGTTTTCGCTTTTATTTTGCTCAGGTTTAGCTGGGGATGGGTTTGTCCTTAGGTTGTTAGTGGTGTTGGCACTGGCTCCTACGGCCCTGTACAGGGTTGGCCTGGTGTCACATCATCTGTTTGTTCTTTTCGGCCGGCCCATCAGGTCCACCTTTCTGTTCATTCCTTTGTTTTATATTATTTTCTCCTTTTGGGAAAGGGAGGGCAAATTTAACTAGCGGCACTCACAGGAAAAAAGGGGGGAGTGCACTTTGTTTTTGTTTCTGTTCAGGTCAAAACACGGCTGAAGCTGCAGAGCTGGAGCTAGACCTGGTTTTGAACATAGGAGGCGACGCTGATTGACACCCGACATCACTGTGGGACAGCCAAGGGGGCACATGGATCCATGCTTCACACTGTGGCAATGGACCCAACGCTCACGAAACAAAACAACTTCCTGAGCCGCACGGAGCGTGTGGGGAGACAGCTCCCACCGCTGGAACCACATCTGCTCTTCCCCTGGAAGGGGGGAGGAGAGACGTCAGAGAGTCAGAGTAAGCAACCCACTGCTGGAGGACCAGGGTGAGCTTATGGTGAAGAAATTGAATCTCCAGATTTAATTTTCATGTGTGCCTTATTTCTGACAATTTTGATAATATGGTTAAGTTTGATGCCTGGTTTCATTTACTCAAATAAACATGGCGTGAAACAAAGCACCCGTAGTCTGACTTCTGACGAGACGGCCTGGTTAGAAGCATTGACTAAGTCTTACAACCACTCGACTGGCCACACTTTAAATTACTGGTATCAATATGTAAAGAGTCATAATTGATCTGATCGTCATCTGTGTACATGTTTGCCCATAGCTACAGCAGCAGCATAGAATCTTGCCACACATTGGACCCTGGTTTAAAGTTCCCGACAATGCCGGTCGTGAACCTTGATTTGGGCCGGTTCACATCAAGCCCGGTTCTAAGTTTTTTTAATTTGTTGCTGACATTTATTGTTCTGTGAATATGTTTTTCTGTGTGGATATCAGATGTGTGGATGTCTTCCGGTGGATTGGGCTGGATGTGTGGCCGTGGTCTCCTCGGAGCATTCATACATCATATCTCCACACCCACACTCTGATCACAGACCTAAACGCGAATTGGCTCCACATGACCCGATTTGGGGATCTGTTGTGCCAGACGACCACAACCTCTGGACTTCAGATCAAAAGGTCATGCTGGCCCTATTCCCCAGCATGGGGGATAGGCAAGTTAATGTTAAGGGTTTAAACTCTCAGTTAAGTGTTCTCATCATTTGTTAATAACACTCTCTCTGTTTTAGCCTCTACGAGGGAGGAGTTAACATGCCTTACGCTCTGTGGCTCCTCAAAATCGCCTGGTGTTAGATCAGATCACCACTAGCCAAGGGGGGGTCTGTCAGACCTTGGGGAGCACCTGTTGGACCTACAGACCTGCTAATGATAAAGGGGGTGGCGATAGCACGGGCATAGCTAATCTCACTAAATTACGAGACCTGATGGAGGGTGAGACTGCGAAGGGCTATTCGCTGTTCACTCTCGATTGGTTTCTCTCATCCTGGAAAGAGTTGTTGATAAATATTGCATTCTTCTTTATCTTAGTTTCCTGTCTTATTCCCTGCATTCTTAGAATGGTGAATAATCTAGTTTCTTCCCAGTTTTTGTTTCTGCAGAACCGAGCAGAGGCTTTAAGCCTGACGGCTCACTGGGACTTGTCTAGTGAATTTGACCTGGACTTGGACAGAACTGGACTATGAGGCTTGGGTTGTTTTCAACATGTTTGTTCGAAGGCATCTTTACATTTAGGTGTTTTTAAGTTTTGACTACAGGTTGATTAACTTGATTGTTTGACACATGAATAAATAAAGATATGTTATTCTAATGATGTATTCTATTACAGATTTTTGGGTGTAACAGTAAAATGCTTTTATCTGTGACATGGGGTGGACTGTAATAGCCGAAATTGGGGTTTCACTCATTCTACATTGCTAAGGTTAACTTTAACTTTAACTTAGTCGTATCTGGTGTTTGTTCCGCCTGGCCGGAGCCCATCTGACCCAGTTCGCTTATTTAGATAAATGTCATCTATGTCGTAAGTTAACCTTCCTCCTTGTTCTCATGTACTATGCTTTGACTATTATTGTATGTTGTGTCCTCATGATGTGTTATCTCTGAGTATAAAGCGCTTATACTCTGAATGTGTTGTACGCGTCGTGCAGGGAGAGATTACTCTGTAAAGGGACAGGCGTCTATTCACTCTGGTACCAGTGAATAAACAACTCATTGATCAGACTCATTCTCTCTGCATTTTTATTGTTTAACTTGTTTTAAAGAAATCCACAACTGCAATTCTCCCGTAACAGTAGTTGAACCTGTCATCTGGACTGTGTCCCTCTAGAGGGCACTGTGTGGCGGTCACGCCATTTTTAGTGCTGTCCGAATGTCCAGCAGGTGAAAAAGAAGAGCATTCAAGATTTCCCACAATGCACCTTGAAAAATAGTGTCCAGCACTGGTCACTAGAGCGACCAATATTGACCACAATGCATTGCCACAGTCGGGAAAACGACAGTGGACAGCTACAGGTCTTTAACAAGACACAACAGACTGAATGAAGCAAAAGAGGAGCTGTTTGAACGAACTGTTGAGCCGAGATTTATGTATGAAACACTTTAAACAAAAGGTTACGCAGCAGAGTGCTAGCGTTAGCCATTTACCTTAGCTTGAGCTGTAGCTAGATCACAAATGTCCGGCAAAAAGTTGAATAATCCAGTCCGTTTGATCGTTTGATGTGATCCATGGTTAATAAAACTTGTATGATGATTATCAGTCCATAAATATGTGCGTGTCAGGAGGATTTTACAGTCATTACAGAAATGACTTTTTATTATCAGAATTTTGCAGACTTTTTTTTCTCCCACATGCCAGAGTCACGTGACCCGCGGTGAGCAGAAAGTAGTGAGCTGTGTGTCCGAATCGCTCCGTGATTAAGTGCACAGTTTTGTCTGCTGAAGAGTGCAGGACTGTGGACTGAATGAAGGGTGAGGGACCAGGGAGGACATTTGGACTCAGCCATGGACTTTATCCAACTCCAATTAAAAGCCATAACTACAGCTTAATAAATACCCAGCATGTCCCAGTGTGAGTCCCAGATGTTTGACTCTGAGGTCCATGTGGTGAGCACTTTACGGCGGCAGCTGCTCCATCGCTGCTTCATCCTTTGGCCGCTTCTTCACAGCGAGAGAAAAACCAAAACCAAACAATAAAAGATGGTTTGATCCACCGCAAGCGTGTCTTTAAAAGCACAGGCCGGCTGCTAAGAATATCATCCAACCTTCATTTTACACTTTTGCAGGTCCAAATGTCAAAAATGGGAGACGTTTTATAGAATTTACAGTAGATTTCAATATTGTTACATTATTGACGTTAAAGTGGTTTAAACTGGGACTAAACCCGGCCCTACACTTGGACTAGACCAGGACTAAACCAGGACTAGAACAAAACCAGCTCAACTCTACTGTATATCAAGACCAAACAGGATCAAACCAGAACACACCAATGAAGACGAATAACTGAACATGTAAAAAACTCAAGTAATGATCCAGAAAGACAAGAAGAAAGAGAAAGAAAGGAAGGAAGCAACATAGAAAGATAAAGAGAGAAAGAAAGGAAGAGAAGGAAAGAAAGACAAAGAGAGAAGGAAAGAGGAAGCAAGAAAGAAAGTAACGAAGGAAGGAAGGAAGGGAAAGACAGACAAACAGAAAGAAAGACAAAGACAGACAAAAAGACAGAAAGAAAGGAAGATAAATAAAGAAGGAAAGAAAGAAGGAAGAAACATAGAAAGAAAGAAAGATAAAGCGAGAAAGAAAGAAAAAGAGAAAGGAAGGAAGAAAGAGAAAGAAAGAAAAAAAGAAAGGAAAGAAGGAAGAGAAAGAAAGCGAGAGAAAGACAAAGAGAGAGAGAGAAAGAAAGAAAGGAAGTAAGGAAGGATGGAAGGAAGGAATGAAAGAAGGAAGAGAAAGAAAGACAGAGAGAAAGACAAAGAGTGATAGATAGCAAGAAAGAAAGAAAGAAAGAAAGAAAGAAAGAAAGAAAGAGAAGGAAGGAATGAAAGAAGGAAGAGAAAGAAAGAGAGGGAGAAAGACAAAGATAGAAAGACAAAGAGTGAAAGAAAGAAAGAAAGAAAGAAAGAAAGAAAGAAAGAAAGAAAGAAAGAAAGAAAGAAAGAAAGAAAGAAAGAAAGAAAAAAGAAAGAAAGAGAAAGAAAGGAAGAGAGCGAAAGACAGAAAAAAACAAAGAGAAGGAAAATGTAGTGTCACTGTTTCATTAAACCATGTGTTATTTGGCCTGTTAAAGAAAGAAAAGTAAAGTTTCACGCATGGACTGTTCTCTGTGTCTGTTGTGAGCGTTTCTCCCTCCGTCTTTCCAGATCTCCCAGCTCGACGTACGCACCATTTAGAGGCAGCTCGTTGTCTCAAAAGTGTGACAGAATTTGATTTTCGCTCTCGTATAAAGCTTTACATGTAACACTGTTTAACTGCACTGACCGTTTAAACAGAAATGATGAATCTTTACTGCGAGTGCGTAAATCCAACTGGACAGGCATCAGACACACGAGAAGTGTTTGGCTCAGTGACAGCGGATTTAAGATTTACTGTACACGTGTTTTATTTGGTCTCATGCAGTCGCTCGTTGTTAGAAAGCGAGACGATCTGTGTAGTGGGTAGAACAGCGTGTGTGTTCTTCTGGCTCTGAAAGTAGAATTTATTTTTCCGATGCAACTTTTGAAAATGATTGATTGATTAGCTTTATTTCGAGCTCATGACAACGAGTATTCACCTTATTCCGCCCCGCCCACTTTTGCCGCTTTTTGCCAAAGATACGCACTTTTGTTGTAAACGCACTTCCGTTTGACGAGAACTCCGTTAAAGCTAACGACGAACGAGGGGAAAAGTCTCACCGCTAAAATGTTACATAAAGTAGGTTGATTTGTGTAAAATGTTTAATGAACACGAGCAACAACAAGTCACGATTTCCTGGGTGGCCTGAAAACGGCTTTTTAGTCCATGTGGAACTTATTTTCTGTTGAGCTCATCTGCTCTGTTATGTTTATTGTAGTTAATTAATGTCATGTTATTTCTTGCTAAAATACACCATCTAGTGGTCGCTTTACGTTACACCTTTAATGACAGTAGAAGAAGAACTTTAGACAGGAAGTTGTTGTTTTCTGACCATGCCTATCCCATAGAACTATAATAAAACCTGGAAGATGAATCCAAAATGGCCGCCCTGTTTATCCCTATGGAGTGTGCTCATTGGCGCATGACCCCAAAAAAGTTTCTTACTTCCGCATTTACTTCCTGATACGGAGGCTGACATCTTTGTTTTACTTCCTGATACGATGGCTGCCATCTTTGTTTTACTTCCTGAAACGATGGCTGCCATCTTTGTTTTACTTCCTGAAACGATGGCTGCCATCTTTGTTTTACTTCCTGATACGGAGACTGCCATCTTTGCTTTAGGGAGCCACGTGACGACAATCCCCCACTTCACATAAAAACGGTAATTTCTGTGATTTTAGAAACGGTAGAAAAGAACATTTCCTTCTATTTTATTTAAATACCGATAATAATTCAGTACTGTCTGCAATTATAATGAGCAATTTTAGAAAAAGGCTGGTTCCAAGAGGCTGCAGTACCTCGCACGGCCACAAATCAATCTGGGACACAGACTGAGGGGGCGTACCTTATCCAGTTCATTTAATACATCCATGGCTTTAAGTTACACCTTTAATGACAGTAGAAGAACTTTAGACAGGAAGTTGTTGTTTTCTGACCATGCCTATCCGAGATGGTGGCTCATGTTCCTTGGTTCTCTTTTGGTGTTTGTTAAAGCATTGTCTGTAAGTATTACATGGTGGAAAATGATCACACACTTACGAAAAGTCTTTATGTTGTTACAGTCAACACGTTTTAATGTGCGCTGTTCATATGTTAATTATGACGGTAATCCATACGCTAATCACGGCGCTAATTGCTATGCTAACTATTCAAGTTCTTTGTAATTGTTATATTTGGAAGGTACTTAACAATTGTGCATTTTGTTTGGTACAGTATACTGATGTACACTTTCTGTATGTGTTTATTTCACAGTTTCACAAAAAAAAAAGGAAAGAACAGTAAAGTTCACCGAAGTCATCTTTTGTCGGTGAAGTTTCTGGGTCCATGTTTAGCTGTTTGGATAGCTAGTTCAGCTTCTAGCAAGGCCATTTACATGCCCCTTTTAAACTAATACAACGGAAACAAGACGGCGGGGCGTACGGCAACTTCCGGAATAAGGTGAATAAGAAATTTGGTTTTCAATCACGCATCATCCTTGAACACGTACTAACAAGTTCATACATGTTCATACACGATTACACCCACATTTGAAAGTCCACCGAGTGTCCATATTCCTCAAGTAAATGTAAGTAAACCGTGTTAGCTCGAGATGGAGTGGGAAGAAGAAAGACTTATTAACTCCCGCCCCAATGAACGTCACCTTGCATTGTGTGGTTGCAGTGATTTTGCGGTAAAGAAACGTCTGACCAAGTTACATACATTTTCCGGAAAGAAAGGCTCTCGCATTTGGTTCTGTTGTACATTTTAACAAAACTAATCGTACCATGATGAACGACACGCAGAAAAAGGTAACAATGCCCCGCCCAAACCAGTCCCAGACGCAACAACACCGACGGTGCAGGGTAGTCAGGCCGACGACACAAAATTACAAACATTTCGTCAAAATCTTGTTAAGTTTGGAGTTTGTAGGTGCTACTTTAAGCCCTTTATTTTCAACCATTGAACACTAGTGCGCCTTGCGGGATTGTCAGGTGTGCCTTGAAAAAATGTCAGGTTTAATAATTTGCCATTTTGGAGTGTCCTGAGTAACGAGTTCTCTATCAAAAAAGAAAGCAAAAGGATCACCAAGGCAAAAATTAAATTACCAGAACCAAGATTTGCAACATTGATAACCACTTTTTCCCCTAAATGTTGTGATTTGATGATATTTCAGTAGGTGGTGTGCCGCGGAATATTCTCAACCAAATAAAGTGTGCCGTGACTGAAAAAAGGTTGAAAAACATTGCTTTAAAGGGCCTCTGACAGGTTGAAGCACTAATTTTACTAAAACATAGTCAAGATCATTATATTTAAGATTCTGCTAAAGAATTTTCTATTTTTTTTCCAGTTTGGCATTTTTTTTAGGTTAAAATGTTTACTTCCTGGTAGTAAATGATGACATCACACTAGGAATATAGCAACCATGTCGTACACTAGGCCAAAACACCTCTAATGTCACAGAAATGATAATTTATCAAATACAAATATATAGGAGCACCTTTATTTTGTTGAATTGATGTTTGAAGGATCAGAAAAATGTGTTGTTTGGTTGTAAATTGTCCCTGGTGTGTCTCCCTAGTGTGATGTCGTCATGTTTTGGAACTCTGCTCTACTTCCTGTACATTTCAACATATTTTTCTACTTTTCTTCACAAACTGACACTTGATTGGTGTAAAACTATCATAAATATTCACAATAGTGTTTATTCCACCAAATAAAGTCAAAACTAGAAAATCATAAAAACCTGTCATACGCATTTTAAGCGCTCATCTTTATGTATTTGTAAGGAGGAAAAATGTATTTTGAGAAAACTATCTTTGAAGTTACAAACAATCAAACAATCCCAGAGAAATCAATGGACAAAGTGGAATAAATGAAGTAATAAATCACCTTTCGGAGCAGATTGGACAAGTCAGTCGTTTCCAAAAAAGCAAAAAAAAAAGTGTTCCGCCTGTAGTGTCTCACCTTAATTATTTAAATCTGCTAAACGATAAAAAAGAAATTCAAAGGTTTTTCAACTCTCCGCCTTGTCATCAGAGAAAAACAATCCCCCCCAATCTCACACCCTGAATTAAATTTAGCAAACAATCTTGTGCCGATCAATATTTAGCGAATGTAAATGAGTGCTTGGGGTAAAGTGTCGGCGCGTCACAGCTGAGCGAGATTAGGCCCGCGCCCGCTGGAGAACACGTCCTCATTACGGGACGTCTGCGCGCGCACGGGACGTTATTATTCATGCGCGGTTGCCATGATACGGAGGGGCCAGCTGGGAACGGGCCGCCGCGCACTCGACCCCTGCGCCCCGGCTTGTTTATTCAGCACAGAACGCCGAGAGGAGAGCGAGCGCACAGAGGAGCAGGCCGGGAGGGCATCCGGGTTAAATTCACGCCGAGCGGGAGCAGCGGGATCTTTCAGCGGAGACAAACACGGACGAAAATGTGTCGAATGGATAAACGACAAAGAACTATGTCTTGTTTGCCGCTGGAATGGTTAATCGCACATTAAAACAAGACAATACTTTTTTTTTTCAATTTTCAGTTTTCTCTCAACATATCGGCTTCATGTGGAAACAACTTGTCCAATCTGCTCCGAAAGATGTTTTTTTTTTCTTCCATTCACTTCATTCATAGATTTCTCTGGGACATTGTAACAAAGGCTGTTTTTTTTAGAATGCTTTTTTCTCTCTCGGGACATAAGGATCAGCCTTAAAGTAGATCCTACACACAAAAAACTTTAAAATCTTGGACTCAACAAGATTTTGACAAAACCTACCGAAGGATTTTTTGATATCTAATTCTAAAATTGATTTGAGTTTGAAGTTTAAAAAAAATTGTCGAAAATTGAATTTTTAGGACAATTTTCAATCAGATCTAGTTCACTCAAAAACTAAATAAAATATTCCAAATCCCTTCTGTAAAGTTTTTTTGTAACATGTGTATGAAATGAACTAAGAAATTTAATCCTGGTTCTGTCCATTTTTCAGACTGATATGTCCCAAATATGTGTATTTTTGATCATTTTTACACATAAAATGCCTTATTTCTACATGAAAACATGACATGACAAAAACTTGTAATGCGTTGTGTCTTACATTTATGTGAGTAAACCACAATAAGTCCATAAAGACTTAGATGGGATTAGTTTGTCGGTAAAATTGAACTGCCCAAAGATGTCTGACAGAATCAGCAAAGTCACAAAAGATCTTGTTTTTACGGACTTTTCTCTTTATACGTTGAAATGCCATGCAGTGTTATAAACCGCTTTTAAAAAATTATTATTAATAGAAGGTCTGATTTGGTGATGTCTCAGTAAATGGTGTGCCGTGGTATCTTTTCAACCAAAAAAGTGTGCCACGACTGAAAAAAACATGTGAAAAACACTGCTTTAAAATTAAATTAAAGTTAATTAAAATGATTGAAATTGAACTTTTTTTCTCTAAGTTTGTGCTTTACTGTCTAATGTTAATCTCCAGGTGTTTTCAGGACTCAAACATCAGTTAGACATTTTACTCAAACACATTAGCACGTTTGCCCTGCTGCAGTCGGTGTAAACACAGACACAGCTCCACAGTCTGGTCCTGGTTCAGTGGTTTGGGTTCAGGGACATCATCTGAACCACATCTGCCCCCCATGTGCCCCCTCTGTCTGAACCAGGACTAAACCAAGTATAAATCAGGACTAAACCAGGACTAAACCAGGACTAAACTAGGACTAAACCAGGACTAAACCAGGTCTAAACCAAGTATAAATCAGGACTAAACCAGGTCTAAACCAGGTGTAAACCAGGACTAAACCAGGACTAAACCAGGTCTAAACCAGGTCTAAACCAGGACTAAACCAGATCTTAACCAGGTCTAAACCAGGACTAAACCAGGTCTAAACCAGGTCTAAACCAGGACTAAACCAGGACTAAACCAGGTCTAAACCAGGTCTAAACCAGGACTAAACCAGGACTAAATCAGGTCTAAACCAGGACTAAACCAGGTCTAAACCAAGTATAAATCAGGACTAAACCAGGTCTAAACCAGGTCTAAACCAGGTCTAAACCAGGTCTAAACCAGGACTAAACCAGGACTAAACCAGGACTAAACCAGGTCCAAACCCAGTCTAAACCAGGACTAAAACAGGACTAAAGCGATCTAAACCAGGACTAAACCAGGACGAAACCAGATCAAAACCGGCATTAAACCAGGACTAAACCCAGATTAAACCAGGTCTAAACTCAGTCCAAACCAGTCTAAACCAGGTCTACACCAGGATTCAATAAGATAACAAGAGCTATAATATTTTCTATACTTTTGGATGATGGTTGAAGGCCGGATCTTATCCCCTGGAGGGCCTGATTTGGCCCCCGTGCCTTAAGTTGAACAGGCCTGGCGTAAACAGTGTCAGAACAAAGCTTGACAGTCCGGCCCTGGTTCAGTGGTTTGGGTTCAGGGACATCACGTGAACCACATCTGTTGATACAGCACCCTCTGCCCCCCGTCTGTCCCCCCTTGTCTCGCGCTCCTTTACTCCCGTGTCTGGTGTGAGTGCGATCCACGGCTGAGCGAACGTCTACAGGAAAGAGGAAATGAGCAGATTTGGACAGAGAGAGAGGCTATACATCGAGGACTCACTGTGCGCTCCTCCGTCAGTCCGTCAAACAGCGTGGGTCAGTGATGGAGGCGCGGGGTGAGGACGGGGGGGCACCAGGGTGGGATTAGCAGTGGCAGGAGGCTATGGATAATCTGGTAAATGAAGAGAAAACAGGAGAGAGGTTAAAAAAAGAGAGTAGAAAGACTATATGCATCTTCAAGTTAAAGGGTTTTGCTGTCATCGTCAAAGAAAACAATGCAATTTTGTTTAGAGCATAAAACACTGCATAGTTTCAATGTAAAACGCAACAAAAAATGCAAAATCCCAACCAATAAACCAACCATAAATACCCACTGTGTAAACATGAGCACAATAGGGACATATATAATTAACAGTAACAGTCTTTTACTGCTTACTGTTCTGTCAAAAAAAGCAGAACTGGCCAGAAATGTGTTAAAAAGTAAAGTCCCCAATGCACAATACACATTTCTGCGCCATAATATAAGTGTGAACCTATTATTAGACAAATAGAGAGACTTTTAGGGCTGGACAATTAATAAAAATTGCAGTTTGAATAGATGCAAATAGCAAGGGTGCAGTTTTTGGAGTGCAATAATTTCCTCCACAAACAACAAAATAGCTTGTTTTATTCTGCATAAAAACTGCTAACCCTGTAGTTTAGATGTGTTAAAACAGTATGCATTAAAAAATGCAACAAACAGCAACAAAAATGCAAAACCAACAAAACGCAACTGAAAGCGTCAAGAATGTGACAAACAGCAACTGAAACGTTCTGAAACGTGTGATTCTATCATTAGTTTGTCAGTTCATATTTCAGTCTTTTTGGCAATTCTCGGATGTGCTTAATCGCAACTGCAATACTGGTCATAAAAATTGAAACTTGATATTTTTCCCAAATTATGCAGCTCCAAAGAATTGTCAAAGGATGGGCATCTGGCATAAAACAGGCCAAAGGAATGCAACAATATAATGGAATAGAGGAAGAATTTAAACAGGAAAGGGGGATAGCCAACTTTCTAATCTGGTAGATTAGTAAAATTTTGTTGGTTTTATCGCCCCAACAGATTGACATTTTAAAAACAGCACTTTTAAAATAAAAACTGTGAAACATTTACTTTATTACAAGCAAAAAAAAATCGGGAATATGAACTAGTTCTGTTCATCGTGTTTCAAAACAGTAAAAATGTGATGCAGCCCCTTTAAATGTACTTTAAACCAACCTTATACTATTTTTTATTTTCGATGTGTGTTTACGTTTATTGTGCTGTTGTTTGTCTGTTAAGAACTTTGCCGTTTTTAAAGTGCTCTAAAGTTGGATTGGATTTACATGCATTCATATGTTTGAGTGATTTTTAGGTCAGAATAAAATCTCAATTTCTATCTACAGACTTTTTCTTGAACCAATATCAATGCACATGTTATTTTTAGTAAGAAAAATAAGCAGCCTTTATGAGTCTAGAGGTCAGATGAAGAGTTAAGAGGGTTCACTTCATACAGTTGTTGGCACTCACATCCTGTAAAGATCATGGCACAACTCATAGTAACATTATAAAGTGGTATCTTGCATATGTTATCAGTAGAAAATCCACGAAATAAGAATAAGATGTAAATTCTGTAATAGTTCTTGTGAGTAGGAGTGGACTTTTGACACAGAGAGAGTGGGCTGATCTCACAAGCTGAAAATGTAAAGTTTGAGAAGAAGTTACATAAATTAAGACGGATGGACAGGAGTTTAGTATTCAGCTGTGGATCCAAAATAAAAACTGTTTAGCATTCAAGTATATCAAAGAACATGGCACTCTACATATTTGAAAATGTGGAGAACTATGTACGAGGAAACTCAAAGAACGTTAAAGCTCCAAAAACGGGACTTGCTTTGACAAAAGTGCATTATTGAGCTGGAGAAACCCTGGTTGCCAAGTGGGCCCACAATTATCATGTGTTTTAGGGCTGGAAATCGTTTTCACCAATGGCATCACACTGGCCTCAAAACTCCTGCCATGGACACAACAAATGGATACCTTTAGAGCAAACATCTGGCTGCAGGCCATCACGAAAAAATGGATAAGACAAACTAACCCAACAATTCAAGACTGGACTGACAAAATAATACTTTTTTAGACTCTTTTTTTATCTTCTGTTATTTATTTTTGTTATTTATTTATTTGCTCTGTCTTGCAGTGTTGTGGACTGGGTTTTATGTATTTAATTTTCATAAAAAGAAAGAAAAAACGAGGGGAGAGGAAAAGAAAAACATGCAGTTGAAGGGCCTGAGTGTTAAGTTGCACGTGTGTGGTTGCTGCCATCGCGGCGATGTGGGTTCGATTCCAGCCCTTGACCATTTGCCAAATGTCTTTACTCGCTCTCTGCCCATTGCTACATCGAGCCAACGTTAGATGTGACGCAATTCCAACCTCTATTTTAATCTAACTCCTTCCTGTAGATTTCACGAACCCTTCAGCAAAGTGAAACCTCTATCTTGCTGCTTATGGCTTTTTACTTATGGGTTTACAGTAGATAAAAGACTTAATTATTTGATGCAGACAGCGCTCTCCCTCCTGCTTTTATTCACCTTATTCCGGAAGTTGCCTTACGCGCCGCCATCTTGTTTCTGTTGTATTAGTTTACATCGAGCAGACGAGCTCAACAGAAAATAAGTTCTACATGGACTAAAAAGCCGTTTTCAGACTGACCAGGAAATCAGTGCGTTGTTGACTTGTTGTTGCTCGTGTTCATTAAACATTTTACACAAATCAATCTACTTTATGTTTTTTTAGCGGCAAGACTTTTCCCTCGTTCGTCATTTGCTTTAACAGAGTTCTCGTCAAACGGAAGTGCGTTTACAACAAAAGTGCAAAAAACTGCAAAAGTGGGCGGGGTAGAATAAGGTCAATACTAGAAAAAAAAATTGACAAGAATAAACTTGAATACATACATTACCCTGTTAATGCAAAAGTGAGGTTGTTCAACAGGCCTCATCTTTTTCACAAAACAAAATTATGATTGTTATTGCTCATTACTTACTACACAACGAACGAAAATGTGTTGCTGCATATAATTTTAAAAGTAGTTTAAGAATCCGATCGCATGTAGATTTCACTAATGTCTCACAGACGTAACACACAATCACACAAAGTTTTCTTTTGCTAGTCTAAAATTCTTACATCGTTTTCACCAAAATCGTTAATATTATTGTAAACCAGTACGTCTGCTAGACAAAAATGTTTCAAATTCTGACAAAAAAAATCCAATTCTAACGATCCTCAGCGCTTAATCTTTTCCTTGGTTTAAATTATTTGCATAGTCTTTCGCAATCTGCCTCAAAAACATACAGAAGTGCAGCTGGTCCACATTATTTCAAAGTCCCCCAGACGCTTTGGATGAAGAAGTCAAGGTGAAGGTGAAAATCGATTCAGAAACCAGTGAAACATTAAACAAACCAAGACTTATTCCCGCTGTGTGATGTATGGATGTGGAGTGTGGTCTGAACCAGGAAAAACAAACTCAGCCAAAGCATTTATTTACACGTGGGACTCTCAATGAAGTCAAATGTCCCGGTTTAAGCAGGCTGACATTGGCACATGCATAATAAGACACGGGTCATTGAAATCCTGCTGCTGTAACTCTATAGGATACATGTGTTTCGGCTGATTACATGTTTCTTGGTTTTCTTGAGTGTGGAAGGTTGCATAATATTGGGAAATGTGTTGTTAAAGGGGCTGTACCTGATTTTTGCTGTTGTGAAACGGGAAAAACAGAACTAGTCCATGTTCCTGATTTTTTTTTTATGCAATAAAGTAAAATATATTGTAAAAGCATTTATTCACGTGAAAATTTGCATTTTATTCTACGAGAAGCAGGAAGTGCATTGTTAGCATGCTAATGTTTGGTAGCCCCCCTGTTTAGAGCTGTTCACAACATGTACGCTATAGCACCATTTTTGTATATTTTGAAATAAATAATTGATGAATAAAGGGGAAAAAAGCTTCCTTTCACAAACAGTTTAAGAGACGTGACAGAAAAGTTTTAGAAAATCACACTTGATGAGGAGGGGCCAGTACTTTGCCTTTGGCGTTTGGGAAAAAGACGATAAAAACAAAAAAGGACGACACATAGGCAGCGAAAGGAATATTTCTAAAATGGAAGATATAACTTTTGCAGTTGACTTGAAAATGGGCAGATTTGTCGGTGACGGTAGTATTAGCGCTCAGCCATTTGGTATTCTTTGTTTCTGTCATGCCCTAATGTTCTCTATTTACGGCGCTTGTAGTTGAGTTATTGTCACTTTTGTTGTGTTTTTTTCCGCTAGTTTCAGAACAACAACAAGTCTAAACTGCGGGGGTTAGCTGGTTTTATGCAGAAGATTGCATAATATAAGAAAATGTGTTGTTAAAGTCGCTGTACCTTGGACCTGATTGTGGTTTGGACATGATTTGGACTTAATTTGCTCAATATTTCATCCGTAATAGATCTAAATTATAGGTCTATTTGAGCTTTACAAAACACCATTAGCCACATTGCGGTTATAGTCAAAGTTACGGCATTATATTGCTTTAGCAGTCCTTGTGTTAGCTCATGGTTTTAGCACTTAGCTCCTCTGAGATTTGTCTTTGTCCAAACAGAACAATCTGGAAGTCCTCAGCACAGCCTACAGGAATGTTACCGTGCTAATGCTAAAGCTAACAGGGCCAGTGCGCGGGTGAAAAGACGACTCCTGTTACAGTTTGGACTTAGTTGGAACAATTTGTCAATGTCTAAGTTTATTATTATTTATGATTTAGATTGGTGTGCAATTAGCTTAGTGGCTAACCAACGCTATGCTACTCCCATGAATGTAACATGATCAATATTTAGAATGAAAGTGCTGACCTGACATAAAAAAGTGCAGAGCATAGTGTGATGATGATACAATTTGAACTGTGGGGGAATTTTAGGGGATTTTTGATGATTGCGTAAATGGCCAGACAGAGATTTTACTTGATGATACTTTTACTACTGTATTATGTGATCAAAAATAGGTACAATTATATGAAGTAAAATTGGCGTCCATTAAAATTGCGATTTTGTTTAGTTTTGTTTAATTGTGCAGCTCTCAAAAAAAGTATGCCTCAGCAGTAGAACAGCATTAGCACTGAAACACAAACTGTTCCTTTATAAACAGTATAAAAAGTGTCCTTTGGTGAGTCTTTAACATGTTGTCAGTGACATCCAACTGCAGCTCGCTGTTCACCGCCTGATCTTTAAGGAATTATTAATGTTAGATCATAGACCATACAAAAATCACTGGACATCCGGAACCTGCTGCTGCCTCGTTCCAAATAGGAAGTGTCCATGGAGGCTGTTCCAGCGCCATCAACCCGAGCTGCCATTCACTTTCTACATGGTGCCCTTTACTCTGTAACTGCTTCTGTCAAACTAAACATCTGGAACTAAAATGTCTGTTTTGACTCAACATGATCCTGATGTTTTTTTCTCGTTTAGGTTGTTCATAAATCAAGTTTTTAGCAATAATAACTGACCAATCACGTGCTTCCTTTTCCAGAGGCTGGTTTTCACTCTTGTTAGCAACAGGTTTGATTGTCAGCTAGCGCCTCATGTTGCTGCCCTCTCCTCCTGCCGAGGGGCGGGAACCGTTAACAACCTTGCTCCTGATTAGTCCGTGTGGTTGCCACAATACGGGCACTTGGATCTCCAAATATGGAGTCTGGCTCCACTTTAGCCGCTATAACTGCTAGCCGCGACTGGCTTCATTTGGCTGGAGCCAAACGCTATGGGTGATGTCACACTCTGGACTTCCAGTGATTTTTATATGTCTATGTGTTAAACTGACTTAGAGAAAAATTCATAGAGCTAGAATTAAACAGGTAGCAGTGGCGCTAACACTGAACTAACACTGAGCTAGCAAGGTGCTGTTGTGCTCAGATCCACTACAGAAATAATTTTACACCTGCACAAATATTGTAAAAGTAGGTCATAGAGTTAGAATGAGACAACTGTGTGCTGTCTGCATCTGGGGGACGGACATTGAGAATTAGCCTTGGCTAAAATGTTGTAGTATGTGACATGAGCTCATGAAGCATACTTGTCCCTATTCAAATAACCTCAACTAATTATAGACTGTTTTTTGTGTGTGCAGTTAGGATGCGTTAGGAAAGTAGAAAACGTTTGGACCGGTGTAACATTGACTAGTTCTGTTTTTCAAGTTTTTAAGACGGTAAAAATCAACTACACTGTCTTTAAAACTGAGATTTGGCTATAGGCATTTTACTTTTTTCAGTTGAATGTGCTAAGGGATATTTCTATAGAATGGATCAGGGGTGCCCAAACATTTTTTCCTCGACGGTCCAAAATGTAAACGTATTGGTGCGCCAAGGGCCAACCCTAATATTGCGTTGCATTTAATATGTTTATTTGGAACGATATGATGATTAAAATGTATTTTATTAATATGTTTTGGGAGAATAGACTTGATTCGGTCTCTTTGCTGACTGCTGACAGTCTATTTAGAACAAATGTAACCACATAGATACTCCTAACAAATCTCAGCATCACTCCGCGGGCCAAATTAGACCCCCTGGTATAGAAGTATCACAGTGACAACCAAACATCAACTCATTGTGGGTCAGGGTGAGGTTTAGGTTGGACCACACAAATTTACAAAAGTACAATGATTGACCTGGAAACAGAACATGTCCTACTTCCATGGGCACATTGACAAACTTCTTTCATAAAATTTTAATTATTTGTCCAAACAATCTTCCCAATCCATTTACCTGTGCGTCAGACCCGGGTTGTGTTTTGGAGGTGCTTTGTCCCCGGTGTACAGAGTGTCCCGAGCAGCTCTTCACACATTGTCTGCTCTCATTTGGGCCTAATTCAGTCTCAAACTCGACTAATCACCTCGGAACACAGAGACCTGCTTCACTGATGGAGACTGGAAGGTGTGAGAGGAGAAGGCAGTTGGTCTGGGATGAAAAAAAAAGAAAGGTCGTATGTTTTTGGAGAGGCACAGCGGTAAACAAGTATGCTGTCGTTTTGACCTTTGGCACGACACTTAACTCCTTTCACTCACTTGTCTTTTACGATTTGTATGATTTTTCTCGTCAAGATTATTCACTTATCGTGATAGAACTTTAATTGTTATTGGCATTAAAACTTGCTCTTAATTGCCTTTACTTTGGCGTAATGTTTTAGAACTTAAAATAACATATTTCATTTATTGTCAGGCATTTCCTCATCAGGATTTGGTGTTAATACCCCATCTATTGGAGGCAGAAGGAATTGCACGAGAAAAGAAAACCAAAGCTAGCTTGGCCCGACATGCTGATGTAAGCAGGCAATTTTGGCACTTTGACGGCAGAAATGCTCAGAACCAGAGCTGCATGATTTTGGAAAAATATCTTGACCAGTTGTGATTGCGTTTAGATTTGAGATTTATATTTTAATAATGGGATTCTGTTCAAAGAAAACATTTTAAACACAACCAGGAGAATTGGCTAAAAGACTGAAATTCGAACTTACAAACTAATAAAATACTTAGCATCTTTGTCACTTTTTAGTCGCATGTGTGTCACTTTTTTTCTGATGCTTTTAGCCCTGTTTTTGTATCTTTTACTTGAGTTTTTGTCGCAATTTGACACTTTTTGTTGCGTTTTGTCACTTGTTTCAGAACACGTTTTAACAAATCTAAACCCCAGGGTTAGCAGGTTTTATGCAGAATAAAACATGATATTTTGTTGTTTGTGGAGGAAATCCTTAAGTCTTTGAAATTTGAAACAAAGTATTTTAGTGAGGCTCAGAGAAGGATCTTAAAATGAATGAAACAAATCAAATAAGAGTATGAATGAAGCCAAATAAAACTGCAGGTAAGTTTGAAGGGAGCAATGTTAGAAATAAAACGTTTTGCTAATTTCCATTCCATTTCTATTTCCAAGTCATTTCCATCAATGCTTCACATAACTAAACCTAAATGTAAACTTGAAGTACATAATTCAAAAGTTTAATTTAATAAAGCATGGTCACAGCATTGAGGATTGGTAAAGCTCATGACTTTTGTTTGTTACTGCTGAATACAATACTGATGGTACTTCTAATAACAGTTGTAACATTAAACTTCTATATCGGGACATTCATAAACTGCTACTCCTACTACTCCTGCTACTCCTACTCCTCCTACTACTCCTGCTACTCCTACTACTCCTGCTACTCCTGCTACTCCTACTCCTCCTACTACTCCTGCTACTCCTACTACTCCTGCTACTCCTGCTACTCCTACTCCTCCTACTACTCCTGCTACTCCTACTACTCCTGCTACTCCTGCTACTCCTACTCCTCCTACTACTCCTGCTACTCCTACTACTCCTGCTACTCCTTCTACTCCTTCTACTCCTACTACTACTACACTTACTACCTCTACTACCCCTACTACTCCTACTTCACCTTTTACTACTACTCCTATTTCTCCTCATACTTCTACTACTACTACTACTTATACTTCTACTACTACTCCTTCTACTCCTCCTCCTACTGTTGGTACTCCTTCTACTACTACCTCTACTACTCCTATCTTTCCTGATGCTACTACTACTACTACCACCCTTTCTACTCCTCCTCCTACTACTCTTAGTACTCCTTCTACTACTCCTACTATTACTACTACTCCCCCTCCTGATACTTCCATTACTATTACTACTACCCCTTCTACTGCTGCTCCTAATACTTAGTACTCCTACTACTACTCCTCCTACTCCTTCTACTCCTGCTACTCTTACTACCTCTACTACTACAACAACTACTCCTACTTTACCTTCTACTACTACTCCTATCTTTCCTGATGCTACTACTACAACTTCTACCACCCTTTCTACTCCTCCTCCTCCTACTCTAGTAGGAGTAGTAGTAGTAGAAGGAGTACTAAACTCCTTCTTCTACTACTACTACTACTACTACTCCTACTCCAACTACCCCTCCTGATACTTCCATTACTATGATTACTACCCCTTCTACTGCTCCTCCTACTACTGTACTTAGTACTCCTTCTACTACTCCTACTAATCCCTCTACTCTTCCTACTCCTCTTCCTACTACTACAACTTCTACTCCTCCTACTACTACTCTTAGTACTCCTATTATTACTCCTACTCCTCTTCCTACTACTCCTACTACAACGTCTACTCCTCTTCCTACTCCTCCTACTACAACTTGTACTCCTCCTCCTCCTACTAGTGCTACTCCTTCTCCTACATCATAATGTATAATGTTTGTGTTCATGGTCTGGATACTTCATTCCTGACAGGCTTCTTTTTCTTGGCTTGTACTTTTTGATTTTCACACAAAGCAGAAGTCTTGTTGAAAAGATCCTTCAAGCCCTTACGTGGACCAGCTCACAAAATGGAGTCGGTATGAATCACTTTCTTGTATAATCCCACAGGTGGTAGTTTTTCTGGTGCGTTCAGAAGTGCTGCGTACAAAAGTGGACTGTGGAGAAATGTTGCCTCTGCTCGGGGTCAACGGTCTGTGTCAAAAGTGCTGTTTTCAAGAATTTTTGTGAAAGCCATTTGAAACTTGAGCTGCCTGCGACATATAGCACACCTTTGTAATTTGTCAGAAGCATGTATTATAGTTAGCAACTTTTTATTTATGGTTTCTACTTTGAGAAAAAGCTGATTGACTCCCTGCTTTTGTTTGTCTACGGTGCCTTTGAATGGAAAAAGCCAGATTGATATTTCAGCACCAGTAGGTTTAACTCTTTATTATTATTATTATTATTATTATTATTATTATTATTATTATTATTATTATATCATTATCACAGCAGAGTTTTAGCCAACAACATGCAACAATATAATAGAATTCTGTTGTTGTGGGTGGGCCTAACAAATATGTATAATACCTCCTTTTTATACCCTTAAAGCGAGACGATGCCAGCAAAACTCATTCTTTTCAATCTTTTTTTTGTTTTTCGCTCTCTCAACATGTACACTTTCATGTGGAAACAACAATGTCGTCCAATCTGCTCTTAAAGATGTTTTATTATTTCATTTAATTACACAGATTTCTCTGGGACACTGTATCTTCAAAGACTGTTTTCTTAAAATGCATTTTTCTCCCACAGAGACATAAAGATCGGCCTTTAAAGTAGCTCCTACAAACTCCAAACTTCACAATCTTGTACTAAACATGATTTTGACTGAAAATACAGAAGGATTTGTTAATATTTAATTCTATGTCGGAATTATTAAAGTTTGAAGTGAAATTTGAATTTTTAGGCAAATTTTCTGTCCGATCTAGTTTACTAAAAAACTACATAATCAGATCAAAATCCCCTCTGAAAAGTTTCTGTAACTAATATGTGCTCAAAATGAACCGTCAATTTCTCAGATTTAAATGTACCAAATAGTGTAATTTGGGCCGTTTTTATGCATAAAATGCCACATCTCTATAGAAAAACATTACATAATGACTAACTGGATACCTTTAAATTCAAGATGTTTTCATATCCATCTGCTGTGTTTTGCCATAGCTTCCTTGTTTGCAGTTAGGAGAGCAGAAACGCGTGGTTTTATCTCGAAACAGTAATTTTTTTACACTAAAACTAAAGTATTACATTGTCAAAATTAGTTTAAACACTTGTTTAATAGATAACATTGTACAATCCATCGTTTCTCGTTGATTTTCATTAGCGCCGTCAAAGTTTCTTTACCAGAGTCTAAAAATAGTTAAATACTCAATAATCTAATTTTGCATATTGCCAAAACAACAATTAAGATATTATTGTGACAAAGATATATCGTGCACCCCTGATAATAAGGTATTTTATGTCACATCAACCTGGAAATAAGAGCTGAAAGCAGCACTCTGATTGGCTGTGCTTGGGTGGTCCACCTAAGTTTCACTTCGCCGTCGTGTTAAAACCATGCACGAGCTTGAAAATGAATGTATGTGATTATTAACGATGTGCCAGTGAGTTTGTGAGCGCTATAGGGAAGAGTTACACAGACTCCTATTTAGTGTCGTAGTGTGAAAATCTGAAACCCCAGCTTTAACGTCCAGAACACTGGGATATCTGTCTAAGAAAAGAAAATAACAAAAATCTATGAAGAGGAACATCAACACAGTGGCCAAAAATTCATAATACTGCATACGTCTTTGTAGAATCATTGCTTCAGTTTGAGTAGTTTTATGTTAAAACTCAATTTTATCCATTTCTGTGATATTTGGAGAATACACACTGCCAGAAAGTCTACATTAATTTGTCTGTGCTCTTTGCCCATTGCAGTGTTCCTTTATAATTGTAAGTTTATTGCTTTTTCCCATTGATATTGTACGTTTTTCTCTTTCCGCAGTGAGCAGACAGAAGTGTTGTTGGACATTCTGTTACAGCCAGTGCCTGTCCCTGTGTTTATCCCTGACTCTCTCCTCTGCTCTTCGTCTTGACTTTGAGCGTCTCCAAACGTCCCGCCGACTCATGATAAGTGTCTTTAAACTCCACGTGTTTATTTCAATATATACAACATGTTCTGAAAGGGGAGAATCACTTATGTCCCAACCACGAAGGTATAAACTCATTATAAAACCTGTTTAGAAAAAGGAGGCATGTATTTTGTCAAGTCGAGAAATCTGACTGAGATTCTCCAAGTGACAACCAGATCAGGCCAGTGTTTATACCGCGCCGCATTCAGGACATTTTTCACATTGTTTGACCAGAAACATAATTAAAAATCAATTGCAAAAACTATTGACTTCTACTGTTTTTCCTAAATGAAAAGTATTTGTAAAGTAGTGGTGAGTTATATTGAGAAAACCGAATGTCTATGTATGTTCAGTCTTCAGGCAATACTTTAACAATGCATCAGGAATGTGCTAAAAAGTGCCCGTAAATGTCTTTATTGTGGTGAAAGTAATGTACAAAATGTGAATGGACCATTAAATTACCCATAGAAATATCACTTTGTGCCCTTGACTTGGAAATTACACTAGCTTTCTGTCTCGTTTTCTTGTCATTTTAATCCTTTTTATTATAGACAGTACAGCTGATTTTCTAATTTTGCAAATCTCCAAAACAACAATTGCAATTTTATCATTTTTTATATGTGCTATACCAATTTTTTAAGTAAAGTAAGAGTACTTTATGTAATACTGTGATGATACTGTGATAATGATGTCCTTACCTCAAATTTGAAGTTAGCTGCTATTGTTTTAACCTCATTTATTGCCTTTTGACTTTGTTACCTCAGTGTCTGCTTGACTGCTTCCATTGTTCCCTCCACAGTGTACGTGTTCATCCACATACATATAATTCAAAGTTATTTATTGTAGATGAGACACTACAAAAATTAAGAATTACATTAATTAATCAAAATAAATATATTATTTAGAAACAATGCAATAAATTGGTGATGAAAACTTTTAAAATAATGCAAATGCAAAGGTTCTTTAGTTAACTGTTTATAAGGCATTAATAAACACTAGTCATTTCTTTATAAGCTCTTACGTGGCATTTACAAGTATATATCAGTTGGTTATTGAAAATAGTTTAATATTAACACTTATTAATTGTCTTTTTGTGTTTATAAATACATAGTTTTTTTTGTTTGATGGTTTATTAACGTCTACAAATGGTAGTAAATGATTTATAAGTGCTTATAAACAAATGACTAGCGCTTATTAATAGCTTATAACTACTTTACTAAGGAACCGTATTTTAAAGCTTTACCATTAATAATAATAATAATAATAATAATAATAATAATAATAATAATAATAATAATAATAATAATAATAATAATAATAATAATAATAATAATTCCTCCATGATAAAATAGATTTCGGATTTCAAACTATAGGTTAATTTTGTGTCATAAAATGTATTTTGGTGTAGATTAGACAATTTGGTAAAATGTGGATAGAAAATTGTCTTTTTTATTGTCTTTAAGAGTTTTTATGTTTTACGTGGCCAAAATAGTTTACAAACTCTAACTAGCGAATAGTCCTTTAATCCTCCCAGAGCCTCAGATCTCTCAGGACTCAAGTCTCCAGACCTAACAGACCTAAACATGGTCTGGCACCGGTCTTTGGGCTTTGTCGCCGGTTTAACCAAATGCACCAAAACCCTCCTTCACCAACTCTCAGTAAACCACAGCAAACACTCGGGGCTCTCAGATGATCTTCGAGCAGAAAGTCAACAAACGACCCCCACAGCCAAACGCACCAGGACTGGGAGGGATTAGGGCTCCACTAACTTTTGATTTGTTACAGTTAATTACTGTCGTTGTAATTAGCGCTCTGTTCAAATCTACTGTCCAATTCAAACAACGCCAACATTTTATGCTCGTATGCACTGCAAACAATGAATTTTAGTTTAAATGACTTTTCTGCAGTCAATAGCCATCTAGAATTGAGTCATTTTAACCTGTACACAGTGGCGGACCTAGGAATTTGGGGGCCCAAGGCATAATTAAGTCTAGGCCCCTCCTCCTCAAGTGTGATTTTCTATAACTTTTCTGCCGTGTCTCTTGAATTGTACTTGAAGGAAGCTTTTGTTGTTGTTGTTGTTTTTACTATTTTAAAGCTTGTATGTTTAAACTGTTTTAAAAAGGGGGGTTTGGGGGTCGTTCCCCAGAAAAATATTTAAGAAATCAGACCATATTTTCTGTTTGTTGGTGCATTTTAACACATATTCAGCTGATTTAAATACTTTATGTTTATTTGAATTTTGATAATGTCATATTTTATTTACTATTTAGTTTGATTTCAACACATTTGACAAATTCCAATCTGTTTGTGATTTTTCTTGTTTAAAAGTACACTGCACTACTTTACTGTGAGAAAAGCAACTGTTTCCTTGTGTCTATGATGAGCTGGGCATCTGATTGGGGGCCCCTTCAGGTTGAGGGCCCAAGGAAATTGTGGCCTGTTGCCTAATGGTAAGTCCGCCCCTGCCTGTACACTGTAATTAAAATGGAAAGGTTGATCCTATAAATAAATGTGTCAAATTATGTCACCCTGTTGAATGAGTTTATATTTCATTTCATTTTCATTTTCTACCGCTTATTCCCTTTAGGGGTCGCGGGTGACTGGAGCCTATCCCAGTGACTTTGGGCCTTAGGCGGGGTACAGTGGCCAACTCGTCGCAGGGCTGACACAGAGAGACAGACAAGGACAGACAACCATTCACTCTCACATTCATTCACTAGGGACAATTTAGAGTTCTCAATTAACCTACACAGTCATGTCTTTGGACGGTGGGAGGAAGCCGGAGAACCCGGAGAGAACCCACGGTAACACGTGGAGGACATGCAGACTCCACCCAGAGAGATCGTGTGATGTTAGGGTGGAATTCGAGACCACGATGTTGGGGTGGTCTGGGATTCGAACCCCGATCTCCTTATTGAGAGGCAGAAGCTCTAGCCGCTCTGCCACCGTGCACCCCTGAGTTTATATTATCAACTCCAATTCAAAACTGAATGATTTGCTTTGGATCAACATAAGATAATTAAATGCAAAGTGCTGACATTTGTTTTAGAGGAATGATTCATTGCTGGAGTGTATTTGGTTGAGATTATTTGATTTGTTTCATGGTATTTCATGCTGGTTTCAATACATTTTACAATATTTAAGTATTTTTAACATTAATTTAAAACCAAACTATCCACCAACAGAGTATGAAAAGTTAGGGGGAAAATAACAGTAAAATTATTGGCTAAAATAAAATTAAATCAGATCAGCACTCCAAAATTGAAAAGCTGATCTTAAACAAATATATTACAAGACATTTTACAATTATTTAGTGTTAAACACACTTATTTACTTTCAGTCAATTACTTAAAATTGAAATTATTAGTTTGGATCAACACAAGATGGGAAAAGATGACACGACACATTTATTTAAGATCAACATTTCATAATTAGACTGAAGAGAAATATTTAATTTCAAACAAATGTTGGTGGTGTTGGGTTTTGCCACATGTTGCCCAATAAGTTACTAAATTTTTTATTTTTAGCTCAAATTCATCAACTTTAACAAAAAAAATTCTTTCGTTACATCTTTATCTTCTGGGTTTATCCTTTAAATAAATAACGCAATGCATCAGACTAATTAATCTTATTCCATTTACGTCGATCTTTTTTCCTCAAAAACTCTGTCTTTCACCTGTCAGTGGTCATAATGTAATGGCTAATCCCGTTGCCAAGTTTACATTGATGTTTGGCAGTAAAAATAGCCTTGTTTTTGGTGTCATTAGTTTGTCCTGTTTCAGAACACGCTCTTCTCCTCCTTCTGTTTAATTGACCCTCTCAGTGTCTGTGCGCCTTTGTCTAATTTAACACAGAAACACCTCAATTACCCCCCTCTCCGCCCCCTCCCTCCTGGTCTGCTCTCAAACAAAACAAAATGGAGCTGAAAATGGAATAAAAGGTCACGCTGTTCAATAGAGCTCCTTCAAATTCAATCTCCTGTAATTATCGCACTGTATAGAAAACTCAGAGGCTCTGGACGGTTTGGATGATTTTGTCAAATGGTTGTGCTAATTATACATTTTGTGCATTAAAATGGCAAAACACGCGAGATAATTTTACCATTTAATGTTATAATTTGGAGGAAATGAACATTGTTATGTATGGATGGAAATAAGAGCCATGGAAAGTGTGTTTTTATTTACGTTAAAGCTGCAATACCGCATTTTCAAACTGTGAAAAAAGGAAGTTGGAATTGAAATCTAACTTGTCCTATAGCTCTTGCATCGCTAAGAGATTCATGCATTCATTTTTGTGACCACTAGCACAGCTTTAAAACTGCTTTTTCATAGCGAGGTAAAGCAGGGTGGACCACCAAAGGACAGCCAATCAGCTTTCATCCCAAACGTTACATAGTGACACACAACCCTTTCTTAAGAGTTTTATGATTACATTTTAAATATCTGCTGTGGTTAAATTTAGCTTGTTGTTTTTTTTAAAGGTTTTTGGACTTGTACATTTTATTTGACAGGACAGGAGCGTGACGGTGAAGAGCAGAGAGGACATTCAGCAAATTGTCAGGAACCAATGTCAAGAGACTGACCCCGGAAAATTGTGCTTTTACATCCCCTTTCAGCTCTGACCTGTTTTTCCTAAAACGCCCCATTCAGTCCCATTTCAAACTGAAGCTGTTTCTGGACCCTTTGGACACAAATTATTGTCTGGACTCTTTGTGAAGCTGAGACTCTGTCGTTTTGTTCTCTGATGTCTGATTTACTCTAATTACACTTGGAAACAAGCTCTGCTCAGAGGAAAACCAAAATTTAAAGTCCTCCTATATTTTCTTTGATAAATACATGAAAAAGTAAAGCTGGTATCTGTAGATTTTGCTCATTGACACAGTTTTGTTGGTTTTGACAGTTCCTCTTTCAAAGCTGAAGCTAATTTAACAAAAAAAAATAGTTTTAGTGACTTGTAATAAAGTAAAAAAAAAAAAAAAAAATCAGGCAGAACCCATAATAAAGTCCTATTAAATTTTTATGAATTATAGTGTAATTTTAAAATTTAACTTAATAAGTACAAACTGACTCTAATTCATCCCAGAATGATTGATTTGACTGTAACTAAGAGTGTTACAGCCTTCTCTTCATATTTATTGATGAATCATCACAGGATAAACTTTCTGGGGAAGAAAACAAAATGTACAAATTTTTAAGAGAAGAGTTGGGTAACACAGCTTTAATCGATTCCATGGCCCTTCAGACGGGCCCCATGATTTCTTTCTGTCCACCGTCTAATAAAAGGGAACTAACTAAGCTGCTGGACGTATGAAACATCCAAAGAAAGCTTTAATCCACTTTTTTCCAGGCAAATCAAACACTGAATCAGGATCAGGAAGTGCTTCAATTCAGTGTTTAAAAGAAATGAGCTCAGTCCCTGTCTACAGACACCAGCTTTACTCCGAGTTATAGTATTTACCAATCCAGAGGCGCGATTTAAGATCTGATGTTCTTCTGAGCAGAGCTTGTTACCACTTAATAGTTATTAATTAGAGTAAATTAGACGTCAAAACTCGAGTCTAGGCTTTACATAGAATCCAGCCAATTGTTTGTGGTAAAAAGGATTCAGGAATAGCTTCAGTTTGAGTTAAGGCTTTGAGAAAAAGTTGATATTTCTTACATTTCTGCCAAATTGGAAAAGTTTTGGACAGATACATAGTCAATACACCTGGCATTTTACCATATTTAAAACTCAAAGTAATCAGTTCTCACACATTTTCAGCAAAAGTGCGTGAAGTGTCTTGCCCAAGGACACAAACTTCCTCCATATACAATCCACTCTTCCTTGGACTTGGCAGCGTTTACCGAGCAGTCGACGAAGACAAACAGACCAACTCGTGGTCTCGCTCTGATCGCGGTGGAGAGGACAGAAGGAGCTTTGGAGGGCCCTGACCCACAATCCCCCTCTATCCCCCGCTCGCTGGACCCCGGGATCAGAGCGGCTTTAGCCCGGGATCCAGAGTCCACTCCTGTCCTGTCGGCGGATCCTCGTAGACCCACCAAAGTCCTCAAACACGTTCCATCTCACGGAGCGGAGCCAGGAGACCAGCTGGAGGGTTCAGAGTCCACGGGAAGTCTGCTCCAGAGTTTGGACATTGACAAGTTCACTGCGTCCGCGACAAAAGTTCGACGAATCTTGATCAAAATGTACATCAGGATCTATGGTACCCAGTTTATATTTTTAGAATTTTTTAGATTTTTTATTAACGTATTCCAGTTTATCCATGTCTGATATAAGGAAACTATCAGGCTGCTGGACATGTTCAACATGAAAAGAAAGCTATAACGCACTTATTTCCAGTCAAATCAAACATTCTGGGATGAATTAAAGTCAGTTTTTACTCCAAAAGCACAAATTTAAGTATAGAAAACCAGATAAACAACAGGAACACTGCAGCTGCGCTCACATTTAGCACTGACACAGACTTTGAATCACACACAGATGAACACATCATATTTCTCCCCTTTAATAAGATGTTTCTGAGTCCAAATGTTGAGGAGAACGATTGTTGTACAGCAGCTGAAGTGTCCTAAATCTCCCTGCACAGTTGGAGCAACAACAAGACACGAGACTTTCCTTTTCCAATTTACCGTATAAAGTTATATTGAGCAAAAAAAATACAAAAAATAGGCCGAAGTAAAGCAAAGAAATACTTTTTATCCGTCTGTGCTGTCTATAATTCTGCCACTCAGTCGTAATGTTGAGGAGAAACAAAAGATATAATATTGGTGCATAACAGCAATTCTAATCTACAAATGAAAAAGTGTATAAACAAACGACTATTTAATGCATAATAAATGTATTTAAAAACGTATTCAAGGCATTACTTACAAGCGGCATGATAAAAAACCTCTGCAAAAGATACAATTGCTTGATAGTTACAGTCAAAACATGTTTTCATCCTGTTTTATCGCTCCGTGTAACTTCATTCAAGCTGACGTCATTCTGAATCCGACCTTCCTGTGGTGCACTTTAAAGTCCTGAAACACCAGTTGTTCTTACTTTCTATTTTCAAAGTATGTGATGAATTGGGACTTTTGAGTGACTTTTATATTAAACCCACGACATGAGAGCAGATAACAGATAATTCGGGGCTCATGTATAAAACAGAAGTGTGTAAAGAGGTGTTCAATATCCTCGGCTCCACTTATCACCACGTTTCAGTCCGATGCTGTCACTGCTGGCGTCTCCTCTCTCCTCTCTATCTGTTCCATAAGCGAAGGTAATTCTCTTTTTTACAAAACTTTACATGAGAGTAAATTGTGAAACGCTTTCCAATGTAACATAAAGCAATAATAATGTCCGTCTTTTTCCATTTCCTCCTTCCCCTACATCCAAGCTCTTATTTCTTTCTATTTTTTTCCCAAATCTTTCCTCTTCTCTCTTCTCTTTTCTCTCTTGGTTCTTATTTGCACCTTAATTTGCTTCCATACTTTCTTTCACTAATTTACTCCAGTTAAGGTGAGACACTACAGGCAGTTGGTCAGTTTGCTCTCTCGATATATAGGCTTAAATAGGCTTAAACTGTTCCGATCTGCTCCTAAAGATGTTTTATTATTTCACTGAATCCATTTCATCCATAGATTTCTCTGGGACATTGTAACGTCAAAGGCTGTCGGGACAAAAGGATCAGCCTTAAAGTAGCTCCTACACCAAACTGTACAATCTTGGACTCAACAAGATTTTGACGTAACGTACTGAGGGAATTTTTGATATCTAATTCTAAAACTGATTTATTGAAGTTGTAAGTCAAAAAAAGTTCAATCTAGTTTACTTAAAAACAAAATAAGAAATCCTAAATCCCCTTGTAACTAATATGTGTTCTGTAAATTTTTCAATTTTATATGTCCCAAATATGCAATTTTTACACATAAATTGCCTTATTTTTACATGAAAACATGACATGATGAAAAACTTGTTATACATTTTTTTCTTACATTTATGTGAGTAAACTACAGGACAAGTTTTAAATTCATTCATTCATTCATTTCCTACCGCTTATTCCCGTTAGGGGTCGCGGGTGACTGGAGCCTATCCCAGTGACTTTGGGCCTTAGGCGGGGTACACCCTGGACAGTGGCCAACTCGTCGCAGGGCTGACACAGAGAGACAGACAAGGACATACAACCATTAACTCTCACATTCATTCACTACGGACAATTTAGAGTTTTCAATTAACCTACACAGTCATGTCTTTAAAGTCAAGTTTTAAATTGATATCTTTAAATTTAAGATTTTTTCCTTAAGATTTTTTTCGCCTTAAAGTAGCTCCTACACACACCAGACTTTACAATCTTGTACTTAAAAAGATTTTGAAAAACATACAGAAGGATTTGTTGATTTCTAATTCCAAGCCTGATTTCAGTAAAAAACAAAAAACAAAAAAAACGCCAACTTTGAATTTCTAGTCCGGTTTTCAGCTAGATCTAGTTTACTCCTCCTCGCTGGATTTTCCCACCAGGAACCCACTTGAACTCACCTCTTCAGTCAACTCCCGCTCACAGAAACTCTCTTCCCTGGACTGCTGACTCTCACGATTCCTCTCCCCCTCTTCCTCCTCTTCGTCGCGGGCAGCAGAGAGAGCACGGACGGGGGCAGCCCAAAAGCAGAGAGCGCATCTGAAGTGGAACAGGGGAAACAGCTGCACCTGGACTGGACCACAGCTCTGCGCTCTGGAGACGGGAAATGTAGTTGTGCACACTCATAAAACATAAAACATCATGGAGGTTATGCACTGTCCATGACCCAAAGACCAGATCAGGACTGACTCTCGCTCCGAGCTTGTGCTTTTATTTAGGTTTCATTTTGGCTCACTTAGACCTCGTTAGGACATTGTTACTCCCCTGATTTAGACCTGGTTAAGTTGAAATTTTACCTGGGTTAGTTTTGATTTAGACCTGACTGAGTCCTTAATTTACAGTATTTCTTTCAGATTTACACACATTTATGGTCTGGTTTAGTTCTGCTTTAATCCAGATTTAGACCTGGTTTGGTTCTGATTTAGGAACTGATTTAGTCATAATTTAGGCCTGGTTTAGTTTTGATTTAGACCTAATTGAGTCCTGATTTAGACCTGGTTCAATACTGATTTAGACCTGGTTAAGTCCTGATTTAGACCTGGTTCAATACGGATTTAGACCTGGTTAAGTCCTGATTTAGACCTGGTTCAATACCGATTTATATTTGGTTTAGTCATAATTTAGGCCTGGTTTATTTAGTCTTGATTTAGACCTAATTAAAATTAATTAATTAAAAAGTACTGATTTAGTACTAATTAAAAAGTACTGATTCAGACCTGATCAAGTCCTTATTTGCACCTGGTTTAGTTTTGATTTAGACCTGGTTAAGTCCTTCTTTCGACCCCGTTTAATTCTGATTTAGACCTCATTAAGTCAATATTTACACGAGGTTCTGATTCCTGATTTCTGAGTCCTGATTTAGACCTTGTAAGTCCTTTTTGAGACTTAATTTCGTCCTGATTTAGACACGGTTTTCTTCTGATTTAGACCCGGTTTAGTTCTGATTTAGACCTGGATTAGTTATTATTTAGATTTGGTTTAGTTTTGATTTAAGTCCTGATTTAGACCCGGTTTTCTTCTGATTTAGACCCGGTTTTCTTCTGATTTAGACCTTGTTTAGTTCTGATTTAGACCTGGATTAGTTATTATTTAGATTTGGTTGAGTTTTGATTTAAGTCCTGATTTAGACCCGGTTTTCCTCTGATTTAGACCTTATTAAGTCCTTATTTAGACCCACTGTAGTCATTAAGACCCTTTTTTTTAAGACCTGGTTAAATCCAGATTTACACACAGTTTAGTTATAATTTCGTCCTGATTTAGACCAGATTTAGTTTTGATTTAGACCTTGTACGTCCTTTTTGAGACCTGTTTTCGTCCTGATTTAGACCAGGTTTTGTCCTGGATGTGTCTTGTTCACATCTCCTTTTCGTCCTATACTGTCAGAAGTTAGAGGTGGAAAAAGTGACTATTTTCTACCCGGCAACCAAATGTATAAAATGTTCCCCGGTGTAACTTCTGTACGTTGCGCAACTTGTTGCTATGGCTTAAAATACACTTCGTTGTCAGGATCAGACAAAACCAAACTGTATTTTTACACAGCAGGAAAAAGAAATCCAACTGTGGTCATCTCAGAATGCTGTACAGTTTACAGTTTTTAATTCAGCTTTAAAACAAACTTAGATTTAGAAAACAAGAAAATCAGTTATTATTGCGGGTTATCGTTAAAGGATAATATGAGAGAATTCAGATGAGTTCAGATGTCGCGTCTGCAGTGGTCAGAATAAACCCCAGATACTTTAGATCTAGTCACAAGGCTCGTACAGGTGCTTAAAAGTCTTGACAATTACGTTATTTTCAAGGTTGGGAAAGTGCTTGAATTCTGAAAAAAGTGCTTGGAAATGCTTGAAATTTAAGCTTTAAAACAGATGAATACCGTTGTTGTGTCCTTGGTTAAGTCTAAAAGTTATGGTTAAAGGTTAGACTTCACATTTCACTAAAACTATAATCATGTTCACCACAAACAGGATTATATTTAAAATTTAACCCTTTGCACTGTTTTCATAATATTAAACGTTACTTCCTGGTTGGACAGGAGTAGCAAATATGATCATGTAATTCCACAACTGTTACCTAGCAACCATTTTGAAAATAAGGCCCAAAATCAATATAAATGACACAATAGTTATGATTTGACAAACTGATAACACCGCTTACAATTTCCGTTTTGTGTAAATTGTTTTCAATGGCGCGTCGCTTTTTTATCCCGTTTTAGAATTCAGCCCTACTTCATGTGATTTTAAACTTACATTTTGCAAAATTTCTTCACAAACTGCGGCTTCGCAAATGTAAAACTATGATGAATATTTAGCACAGGTTAAATAACACCAAACTAAGTCAGAATTAGAATAGTATCTGTCTTGCCAGTGTCTTCTGTGTGATTCTTTGATTGTTAATTGTTGAATATGAGCATGTTGCTTTAGGATTGTTACGCATTGATAAAGCATTTCTGTTGATATCATTGTGTATTTGAGTGTGAGTAACAAGAATAGGTGAATTGTTGTACCCAGCCTCATGAAAGACTTAAAGTGTCTATGACAACTTGAAGTACTTGTTAAGTTAAGATAATTATATTCAAGATTCTGCTAAAAAGAAAACAGTTTTTATTCCAGTTTAGCAGTTTTTTAGGTTTAAATCATGACATCAGACATCAGGAATTCTGTAACTGCCCAGAAACCATGTTATACACTGGGTGAAAACTCCTCCAATGTCACAGAAATTATTATTTGACAAATAAAAACATATCGGAACGCCTTTATTTTGATGAATTCATGTTTAAAGGATCAGAAAAATGTGTTTCCTGGTTGTAAATTGTCCCTAGTGTGATACTTCCTGTAAAGTTCAACATATTTTTCAACTTTTCTTCACAAACTGACACTTGATTTGTGTAAAACTATCATTTATATTCACAACAGGTTTTATTCCACCAAATAAAGTCAAAACTAGAAAATCGTAGTCATGTTTGATTGTTTTTGGTTGATTGTTGTTACTTGTTCGCTTGTTGCTGTTCTTTGTTACGTGTGAGTGTTCAAGGTTTGTCTGCTACAGTGTCTGTCTATTGTATGATTTTAGAGTGATGCATTTTAACTTTGTAATAACAGCTGTACTTTTATTATGTATGGGGTGACATTTTAACATCTGTCCAGGGACTACAGATGAAAAATAGCCTTGTGGCTAATTCTGGCATATTTACATGTAAATGTGGATTAATATGCACTGTCCCTGAAATAAATAAATAAATAAAATAAAACACACTTTAATGCTTATCTTGTAATGTAGACTTATGTACTGTAACCATCTACTTACATACATAGATAATATAAAACGTTAACTCGATCATTTGCTGCACTGGAAGCTATGAATCGAAAACAAACTCTTGCTCATCGATGTCAACAGTGTTAAATTAACTGGTGTCGTCGCTGTCAGATGTTTCGGGACGTGATCGCAGCTTGTCTGACGATAATTATTGAGTATTTGGGGCGTCTGTGAATGCCCTTCAAACGCAACGTGTACAGGCAAAACAGTCAAGTCAATGGAACAAAGGCTGCCTGCAACAGACTGTAATAACTACAAATGAACAATACCTTTCCAAGTGGAGACCTCAACAAGCATGCGCGTCTGTCTGTGAACTGGCAGCTGCTCAAAAGGGGAAATCCTAATTACAAAGCTCAGAAAAATGACTTCTAATAACTGGTAATAATCATTTGTACTTGACGGGAAGAGGAAGACGCTGGGACGAGAGCTCAGGCAGTCAATGGTTTAGTCAATAGTTCATGAAGAAAAGAGGGAAGGGAGAAGAGGAATTGTCAAAAATGCGCAACTGCCATCGACTGAATCAATATTTTTGTGGTTTTGCTGCTCTCGTAGTACATATTGAATGACATACTGAAGTAATTAGAGTTTGTTTCTATTTAAAAAATGGATCTGGTGAGAAATATCTTACAAATCTTTAAATAAAAATTATTCAAAACAATTCTGAATTCAAAATATTCTTTAAGGTGAGACACTACAGGTGAAAAGGTAAAAATCTACATTTAAAGATTTCAATTTGAAACTTCTCCAGAAGTTTCCTCACATAAAAGTAAGAAAAAAATGTATTACTTTTTTTCCATCATGTCCTGTTTTCATGTAGAAATAAGGCATTTTATGTGTTAAAACGGCCAAAAATACACATATTTGGGACCTATAAATCTGAAAAATGTACAGAACCAGGTTTTAATTTCTTTTTATTTTGTACACATAGTAGTTATAAAAAAGATCTCATTTACTTTTTAAGTAAACTCGATTAGACCAAAAATTGTCCCTAAAAATTCAAATTTCGCCCTGTTCCCAAGGGAGAAAAATGCATTTTAAGAAAATGGCCTTTGAATTTACAATGTCCCAGAGAAATCTATGGATGAAGTGGATTAAATGAACAAATTAACAATTTTTAAGAGCAGATTGGACAAATTTGTTGTTTCCACATGAAAGCCGATATGTGGAGAAAGCAAACGGACCAAAAAAAAAAAAAAGAAAAAGATTTTTTTCTGTTGCCCCTGGCCTTAAGTGGTTATTTTGTTTCGCGATATAGTTGTTATGGTATCCTTATTTATCTTGGAAAATGTGTTGATTTGATTGACAGCCTCACTTTAAGACGAAGGCAGCTGTGGCTACGAAAGACTGTGGAGTCAACGAAGAGCGCAATACAAAGACAATAATAATATATTTTGAGGCTCAGGTGCTTTTACAAAACAACGCGGAAATTAAAGTGTTCTGCAGTGAAACTGTGCAAAAAGTTGAGGTCTGTAACTTGTCATATCACAACGCTGATAGTTTTTCTCTGATCTCATTCAAGAGGTGTCAAAACTTTTACTGCACTGAGCTGCTTTATTTCAGGACACCTATGACAAATCTGTTTTTAATATATGTGATTTAAAAGCTGTATTTTTTTATTTTCAAACTGTGAAAGGATAAAGAAGGTAAAAGTCTAGTTAAATGAATCCTTCACAAAAACTATGTTAGTTACAAATACACAAAAGTGAGACACAAAACAGTAAGACAAAGCTCCAACAGTGCCACAAGGATCACCTACAAAAGGATGTAAATGAATGGGAGCTACAAGATGAAATGACTGGTAAATAGTTAAGTAAATAGTTGAGTATTGAATTGTGTTGTAAGTGCACAAGGTTAGAGAACGAGAAATCAGTGAGAGTGTGACACAAACGTTTTTCTCAACAAAACTGGAGCATTCTTTAAATTCTTATAACACTTTCTTCATGTTTGTCATCGATTCATAAAATACTTCATCAGATGCAGATAAGATTTTACAAGATCCTTGAAAAGTTATTGTCCCAAAAGGTAACTGTTGAAACATTTGAGGTGTCCATCAATGCTGACAATGTGGCCATTGTAGTTAAAGTCTATATGAAGGTTCTCATGTTTTTATGACTTATTTTGGTTGGATAGAACCTGAGGTAAATAGTTGTCATAGTTTTACATCAGTGAAGTAGCAGTTTGTGAAGAAATTTGAAAAATATAAGTTTAAAATAACAGGAAGTAGTGCTGAGTTCTAAAACAGAATCCCTCTGTGATGTCATCAAAAAGCGACGTACAGTTGTAAATGGAAACATTTGCACAAAACTGCTCAGTTTAAATGGTAATTCAACAAAATAAAGATGTTATCACAACCCAAACGCCAGAAAAATACATACATAATTTAGGTTTTCTAATTCCCTTAACGTAGCTACTGTATGTTTTCTTGTCAAAATATATACAAGTACAATATGTGTGAAAAACGTACACATTTAATATTTTTGGAAATTATGCTGCATGAGTACGTCAACGGAAAATGTACATATTTCACGTTTTGCAAATGAGGTAAAACGTACATGTTACAGTTTATCAATAATAAACCCCAACACCATAGACTGTAGATATCAGTGGACTATGGGATTGTGACGTCACCCATAGCGTTTGGCTACAGCCAAATGAAGCCCATCGCGGCTAGCAGTTATAGCGGCTAAAGCGGAGCCAGACTCCATATTTGGAAATCCGAGTGCGTATTATGGCAACCACACGGACTAATCAGGAGCGCGGTTGCAAACGGTATCCGCCCCTCGGCGAGAGGAGACGGCGGCAACGTGCGGCGCTAGCTGTCAATCAAACCTGTTGCTAACACGAGCGAAAACGGCCCCTGGAAAAGGAAGCACCTGATTGGTCAGTTATTAGTGATAATAACTTGATTTATAAACAATCTAACGAAAAAAAAAAACACCCAATTCATGTAGAGTGTGTCAAAACAGACGTTTTAGTTCCAAGATGGTGAGCTTGACAGAAACAGTTACAGAGTAAAGGACACCAGTGTCCCAATAGAAAGTGAATGGCAGCTCGGCTTTATGGAGCCAGGAGCGCCTCCATAGCTGCTTCCTATTTGGAACGCGGCGGCTAGCATGCTAACATGGTCCACTGATATCTACAGTCTATGCCCAACACAGACTCTAACCCTAATTTACAGAACGTGATTTTTCTGGAGACTAGATTATCAGGTATTTTTGTGTAATTTATATAGATTTTGGCCTCCGTTTTAAAAATGGTTCCTAAAGGTAACAGTGTGGAATTACCTCTATGTCCAAGTACAATTATAAACATTACAAAAAATCTGTCAAACTGGGGACAAACAGGCAAAACGTTTGGTAAAATCTTAAATATAATCATTTTTGTGAAACACGTCGTCTAATCCAGTGGTTCTTAAACTAGGGGTCTGGACCCAATGGGAGACGCGAAATGATTTCCAGGGGTCTCCAGATGATGCGAAAAACTAATACAATAGTGTTAAACAAGGCTTAACCCCCTTCAAATACAGTGGTAAACGTAGATTCCTATTTGTGGGCCGATCAAAGTCATTTTTCTAGGTCTATATTCTCAAAATAAAATCAAACATTAGAAATAAGGCTAAATTATCACTTAGTTTGTTGCCTATTTTTTGTGTTTGGGGGTCGCGAATGTGAACTATTGTTATTTTGGGGTCGCAAATGAAAAAGTTTGAGAACCACTGGACTAATCTGTCATATAAACTTTAATCTGTAGTCTGTATACTTCAGCTCCTGACAGGTCCCAGACAGTAACACTGAAGGATGGGTTAAATGGATAGGACAAATAAAGTTATCTAATCTAAGCTTTACCAAAAAGTTATAATATAATCCACTCCATCCAATGTCATCTTTTCATTCTGCAGCCAGTCGCCCCACACTCCACAGTCCAAAAGTGTAATAAATCCTTTGAACCATTTTCAATCCATTTCACATAAACACCAGTGATGTCCATTACAGCCTGTAAATATTCAGACATTTGCTGGACTTTACAGCTCAGAACGAGCGCTGGCCGGGACTTGGGAGATTTTAATTACTTATTTCCTGGCTCCCTATTGGCACAGAGCTTTGGGGATATGCTAATTTCGCTGATAAAATGCTCTACTGGCCTAAGCGTCTAATTTCCCCGAACTTTCTGTGATTGCCGCCAAAGTCCGGCCAGTTTTGTGTGATAAATTGTGCTTTAAAACTAGCCACTGTAACTAAATGCTTATTAATGGCTTGGATTTTGCAATACAATGAAACACGGCGAGTTTAGAAGTAATAAAACGGGTCAAATCAGTGAAGCTCATCTGCACGTTTTAATTGATAATTAGTGGAGTGTCAATTTAAGGCGGTCCAAAAGTGTTATCAGAAAAGCAGGATTTATCAGCGCTCAGATGACGGGCGGAATTGAGTTGCGTAAGATTCACCTTCAGCAAAGTCTGTGGGAGAGAGGAAGGGGAGGATACAGACTCAGAAGGTCATGGGTTCTACTCCGGGCCGTTTGCATGTTCTCACTGTGTCCGGTTGGGATTCCTCATTGGTTGATTTGTCAAATGCAGAGAAAGAATTTCGTTAAGGAATAATAATCAGTAGGAGGTGTGTGGAGTGATTGAGGGTAGGGATGCACCGATACTGATACTGGTATCGAATATCGCTGAAAACTTGGTTGAATCGGATACCGACTTCAGAATATATTGGTTCAGCTGATATCTTGGTTGGGCCTTTAAATAGATTTATTACGATTATTTACAGGCCCTTGTTGGTCCAATATATTTCATGATATTTGAGGTTTGTTTACATAAAGTCGTTCTGTCGTTAGTTGAAGGATGAAGAATAGTCGCACAACCCATCTGGATTTGTTTTGTCATACTTTATTCTTGTTTTAAGAAAGTAAAGACTGTTTCTGCAGAGGTATCGGTTGATAGCGGGAATCAGCAGAGACTTGAAGCTCAAGTATCGAAGTATGTATCGGATCTGAAAAGCTGGATCGCAAGGAAGCCTTTTGTTATGCTGCTCCCACAACTTGGAAGTCTCTCGAAGCTGAGTGAGCTGAGGGGTTTTCGCTCAGTTTTATTAAAGGTCCCATAACATGCAAAATCGACTTTTCAGAGGTTTTAACCTTCCTACAGTGCTATTTGGGCCTCGTATGTTGTGCCCAAAGTGGTTTTTTGATTGATTCCCGCATGTTTTCGCTAGAGAACTGTCTTTTTTGTCCCCCTCGGCTGAGCAGGCAGACGGGGGCTCATACCATGGATGACGCGGTGTTTAAGCCACGCCTCCGGGAAGCGCGCAGCCGCAGAATAAAAACAGCTAATGCTAATGCTACACAGTAATTACACGATGGATACGACAGATCGAAGAGGTAGCTGGTTATTTACCACACGGCAACGTCAGTCGTCGAGGTACTGCCTGATCGTCAAACACCAGGTCAGATCCAGGACGTAGGACTCTGCACGAGGCACCGTCAGGACGGATAACAGGTTTATTCCCGTGTTTGTGTATCGCTGTTTACCGAGCACACGGCGCAAGCGCACTAACTCCGCTCAAGGCTTCGGGACGAGTTGGACGGGGGAGGCTCGCGAGTTGCTCTGGGGAGGCAGTCTTCTCTCTTTTCAGTGGGTTCAGATCTCAGAGTGAGCCGTTTGCTTTTGCAAGGAGGGGGGCCAGTCCAAGAAATGGGTGTTTTTTGGAAACTGTTATGTTATGGATATTGCACAACGCAAAATGTTATCAACAAAGCCCTTAGAATAGACTGCAAAATAGCAGAATATGGGACCTTTAAACAATCCGTGTCTGTGCAGTGTCTGTGCTTCTGTTCTGTTTTCTGGACATCACTGGTGTTTATGTGAAACGGACTGAAAATGGTTCAAAGGATTCATTACACTTTTGGACTGTGGAGTGTGGGGCGGCAGGCTGCAAAAATGAACAGATGAAAAGATGACATTGGATGGATTGAATTATAGTTTGACTTTTTGGTAAAGGGTTAGTTATGATCAGTTTACTATATTTGTCTCTCCTGTTTAGTGAAGATGTGTAAGTGCTGTATAGGTCACCCTTGAAGAAGAGGTCCCTATCTCAATGGGTTCTTACACGCTTAAATGAAGGTTAATACATACAATTACAACTGAACTTTAATTTACTTCATTAACTTGTATTTACACATGTACAGAAACAAGAAAGAAAAACAAATAAACAAGCAAGCAAGCAAACAAACTAACAAACAAACAAACGAGTAAGCAAATAAGCAAATAAAGAAGCAAGAAAAATAGGACGCAAACAAGCAAGCAAACAAACAAACAAGTAAACAAGGCAAGCAAACAAACTAACTAACAAACAAGCAAACAAACGAACAAATAAATAAAGAAGCAAGAAAACTAGGACGCAAGCAAACAAACTAGCAAGCAAACTAAGTAACAAACAAACAAAACAAGCAAGCAAACAAACAAAGAAGCAAGCAAAGTAGGGAGCAAATGGGCAAACTAACCCACTAACAAGCACACAAGCAAGCAAACAAACAAAACGAGCAAACAAACAAAACGAGCAAGCAAACAAAGAAGCAAACAAACAAACAAGTAAAAAAAACAAGCAAGCAGACAAACAAGCAAATTAATGAACAGGAATGTGTTATTCACCTTGTTTCACCCACTTTTGGCGCTTTTTGCCGTCTTTGCACTTTGTCGTTTTTGCGCTTCCGTAGTGGAGAACGAAGGAAACGTCTCAATGCTAAAATATGATTTGAAAATGCATTTGTATAAAACGCTCAACAAGTCAAAGCTGTTTCTCTGAGCGGCCTGAAAACTGCGTTGTAGTCTGTCTACCAAGTATTTGCTGCTCTGTGTAATAAAGGTGAACAATACTATAACAATAATGAGATTTCAGATGTAAACATTGAAAGTTATGTTTTAAACGTTAGAGTTATGGTCTGTTGTGCAGCTTATCCCAAGACGCTTCCTTCAGCTTTACTGTGGCTGCAAATGAAAGAGCAATAGTTTTGTTTTCTTATATTATGTGTAGCACTTCGGGAACAGTCTTGTTTATAAAATGTGCTCTTTAAAAAGTGGACGGAAAGATACAGTGGATGAATCATACGTAACAAAACTCGACAAACTGGTTAAGAATTAATATTTTATTGCAAAAATGTATATACATAAATATAAACGGTAGGAAAATGGAATAGAAATCGCCGTTAGTTTTACAATAATAAACATTTCATTTGAGGCTTTTTGATACAAGTGGTTAACAAGGCGGCTATGCTTTCATCGTTTACACTCCTTCATTTAAAAGGCAGTACCTGAAATTCACTATTAGTACCATTATATTGTATATTTTGTATTTCTTTTAATAATTTCTACAGTTAAAAAACAACAGGTTACTAATTATTGCTTACATTATAGGCAGTTAAACATACAGATGTGTAGCATTGGCAGTGCTGGACTAGAAAACAAAAGTCCAGCAAGTTTTAGCAAAATGAAATGATAAAAGGCCATATACAAAGTGAGATGTGTGAAAATAAAAACATATACACTTTGGTGCAGAGACACAGCATTTGGATACATTCAGTCGTAACTTCATTTATGATTTGAGGGAGTGCAATCAAACAAAAAAACTGAAATGATACTGATAATGTTTAATTAAATATGATGCTGTCCCTCTCATTTTGGGCCAGAGGTTACTAACCCTAACCCATTCTCCACTGGGGCCGGACCGATAAGGATTGTTTGGACTCTGGAGGAGCCCTGGAAATGCAGATTGCAATTCATCGTCTGATTTTTATTTAGCATGAACAACCAGGTTAATCAGTTCATGCCAACGTACGTCACAAATCAAGAACAGAGTTAAATTGCGGCTGGTCGAGGACACACTCTTTCTACGGCGTTTACTTTTTGTACTTTTTATAAACTCAAAATTGGGTCACAAATGTTGCCCGAAACGTGTTGGTTTTTGCCTCTAACGTCTCACAAAGCAGTGAGTGCAGATATCGGGGCTTTTTTCACGGCCTTTTAACTGGGAAAAAAAAGCCTTCAAAGTAGCACTAAAAGTTCAAAATTGCACAAAAATCATAATAGTGTGGCACGAGAAAAGTTTCAGACATTCACAAGCCATGTTTAAGATGTTAAAATAAAGATTTCTTGGAGTCTATTATGTTTGACCTGTAACTTATCACCAATGCTAAACATTTACTAGCATTTTCTACATAACTTGCTACAATAAAGCCACATTTGCGTTTTAAAATGCACCTGTACTTTTGCACGACGTCATTTGTTGTTGTATAATTGTCAGAACAGCTGACAATAAAACATTAGGACTGTTCTGATATTTGAGCAGTTACGCAGATTTTCTTTGGAGTTTACATTTGTTTACGTGAGCGAACAGATCCAAGATGGCAGCGGGTGGCTTAAAAACGTCCATTAACTTTTGCTAAAGCTATGCTAACCCCGTATATAGAGAGACAACCAAACGTCATTGGATTGTAGCATAACTCAGCAACAGAATTCTGTGTTTCTTTCACATTGACGGAGCTGAAATTAACTGACTAACGTTGATAAAATTGTGTTTATCCTCAGTGGCCGCTTTGGTGCTAGCACGATCTACAGACTTTTCCATTGCAAACAAAAATACATGTGTAGATTGTCAAACAAACTCAATGACTGGGTTGTATCTAGAAGTTCTGGGTTTCAAAATGAGGTATGGCTTGTCTATTTGCGGCGCTGAAGACAGTAAAAATGTGGCTGAATGGGGCCAGTTGAGCCTGTAATCCAAAAGATCGGTGCAAAACTGTGACGTTTTGGCCAATATTTCGCGGAACAATCAATCGGTCAGGCCCTAATGAACACTACAAGCCTAAATGTTTTTATGTCATCTGCAAGAACTATTGTATTTGACCATTTTGTGCCATGTTGTTTAAGAGAAAACAGTACAATTCAAATGTAACAACCATTTTTGTTTTGAAATCTTCCAAAAGGCTTTGGACCGGATCATCAGCAAAAACAGTAGACAGGCAGTGGATATGCAAAATGTTAACAATAAAATTACAATCATGCTGAGAAACTGTCTGAAAAAAAGATAATTATACTGTTCAATTTTAGGCAAACCACTGAAACAAGCATCAATACTGCAAGGTGTATCCGAAAAGGCACAAACGTGTTGAAAATTTCGTAAAAATAATGAAATACAAGTGTCATAAAAGTAGACATAACTTCAGTTTTGTACAAAAGTGTGGCAAAAATCAACAGTCAAGCTTCAAATTCACTCTAAACACTCGTTAACTTGATTGAAACTGTATCGACAGCAGATAGAAACATGATATTTTTGGTTTGACAGCGTGTTGAATCCGACATGTGGTGGATTATGAGCAGGATAAATATTTATGAATGTAAAGTCATGCTTAAAATCCCACACAGTGACCTCCTCCCACAGTCGAGCGCGCCAACCGCTCAGCTGCTCACACGCTCTGCCTTTAATCGCCATCAGACGACTCTTCTCACACAATATCAAGCACTTCTTATACTTTCTGTCAAACAAACTTATATTTACCGACTCTCGTCTCCATACTTTCGCACAATGTCCATCCATTCAACATTAAAATCAATACATTTTCTTCTCTTTCAAACTTTATCCATAGAGACACACATTTACCAAGTCTTCTTCCCAAACTCTCTCTCAAAGCTCATTCAGCCAACAGTTATTTTATCCAAACGAGTGTAAAAAGAATAAATTTCTTTAACTTCTTTGAATTCTGAATCTGATGCAAATGTGTCCAAAAGTGTCTATAAAGAACTATCAACGAGTTTAAGATTGCTCGAATGAATAATAAACATTAAAGTATGAAATGTTAAGCTTTGGTCAATCCACAAACTTCATATCCACAAAGCTGCCAGTATTGTGTAGTAATTCAATCCAAATTAGGATTTCCAGCATAAAACGCAATATTTCTCATTAATTTTGCATCACTTGAAATCTAAATTTTAAGATATCTAACATCCTTATCCACAAAAAGCCTTCTTTCTTAAAGGACAAATATTATGCAAAATGTATGTTTTTAGCTTTTAAACATTGTTCCCTCGTCAAAAACACGCCTGGAATTGGAATTGGAAAAGTTTAAAGTAACTATGACAGGTTCGACTACTCATTACATAACTAAAATGCAGTTAAGATAAATATATTTCAAATTCTGCTCAATTTTTAAACCGGGTTTTAGGTTTACTAGTCTGGCTTACTAGTGTGATGTCATCAATTTGTTTATTTTGTGTAATTTTCAACATATTTTTTCAACTTTCCTTCACAAACAGCGACCTGATTGGTGTCAAACTATAATTAATATTTACAAGAGGTATTAATACAGTGAATAAAGTCAAAATTAGAAAATCATAAAAACCTGTCATATGCACTTTAATTCACATTATGGCATTAATTCTGTTTATGAGGTCCTCTCCCATCTGAGCCTCACAATGCAATCCGTTTGTGACGTCACGGGTTGAGTCACCTGTGTTGTTTTTAAATCCTTAAATCATCACCAGACTCGTTCTGACCATTTCTGCCTCCGATCACGTTAACTACAACTGCGCGCTTTTATTAGAACGTGGAGGCAAGATAGCTTTTGATAGATTATTTTGAAGATAATTCCCTCTGCTGCCACTTAATCCTGATGAGGGAAGACTAGACTGATAGAACGTAACGTGCGCTTTTCAATAAACAACACGTTCTAAAACACGAGAAGCCAAAGTAATCGTACTCAGCGTTTAAAGGCCAAAAACAATATAAACAAAGCATAACATGTCCTTCAATTCCTTCTAAAAGTCCTTCATTCTTCACGTTCTCTGTTCCTTGAAATGATCCGACACTAAACACTTCACTGAATGGTCAAACATTTTCTCACTCGTGTAAACTCGTCCGTCAGAGCCAGTTCTGATTTGAAATTTGCGGAACATTTGCGCCCCGAAACACTGAATTGTGAAATTGAGCAGAAAAGCAACGATCTAATAACTACAAAGAAAGTATTTAGAGCAGCAATTGGTGACATATTGGCAGCCATGTCTTTGTAAAATTATGTGACAGAATAGATGTATTATGTAGTTTGAACCACTTAAAGATGCACAATATAGCTTGAAAACTGGGAAAAAAAAGTCAAATAGTGCATCTTTACGTAGCTTACTGTCATTGAATGTGGGTTTGTTAAGCTTCGAAATCACAACATGAATCCAAAACGTTGCTATTATTCTTCAAAAGTGCCACTATTTTCTCATTTGTGACGCTTTAAAACAGACAAAGGCAGCTAATTCAGATGGAAACTATAAAATTGTTTCAGTACCGATTGTGCATTTGTAAATACAGTATTACAATCAAAAAATGTAAAACTAGAGAATTCAAAAGGTAGATTTTACAAGCGAAAAGGAAAATATATCTTTGTGCTGATTCGCAGATCAAGTGTTAGAAGTTTACATTCATGTTCAGATTTAATAAAACACATTTTTCTCGATGCCATTACTGCATCTTCATTATGGAATTAAGTGAGTACATTTTTCATTTAGCTCTTTAAACGCAATGGTCTGGAGAAAGTAGAAAAAGCAAAACTATAGCCATTTATTAAAAGTGCTGGGTGATATATGGCTAGCGCTGCATTTAAAGGTGGTAAAAAGATCGATTTTACATTTTAAAAAGGCAAGCTTGGCATTATCAAAAACGAAAAGAAAAGCAAATGGCAAAATGTAACTGAAATGTGAAGTCAAATGAGGCTTTGGTCGTTCTTGTTTAACAGAAAAAAACAGATTTTCATTGTAAACCCAAAGGTGGAAAGGAGTTTTGTTACGTTTTGTTGTTTCATTTCTTTTGTACCGCGTACTATAATGTGAGAGTGCATTATTTAACACCATTGACTTTGTTCATTGGCCTTTCTTTGTACCAAAAGAACTCGGCTTGTTACTTTTGCCCTTTGGAAACATTTAAAAGATGTACAACGCTGCGTTTAGTGGGTTTGGTGACTTTACAGCTTTAGTGATTTAAACCAGGATCCAACATGGGTCTGAAACACAAAATAAACAAAGAAAAATAATTTAATGAGCAGAAAATGCAACTAAATAAAATACATTGCACTTACTGTATTCTTTTAATGCAATTTTATGTTCATCTCGTCTCTTGTTTTTATAATATCTCAAATAAATAATAAAGAAAGTACAACAAGCGAATTAAGAATGATTCAGGCTTCCTAAACACTTTTAAAGAGTTAATTAAAGGGGCTGTACCTGATTTTTACTGTTTTGAAACATGAAAAACAGAACTAGTTCATTCTAAAGTCTACAGCAGTCATGTAAAGACTAATGCAGTCCCAGCATCCTAAATATTCACAAGAACTTTTCTTAAGTCTAAGGTAAAGCTAAGAAACATTAGCATGCTAACGGTGCACTTCATGCTTCTTGTAGAATAAAACATTCCATAATCAGATGCAGAGAAAGCGCTGTGGTCTTGCATTCATTTGAATAGATGCTTTTACAATATATCTGTGCTGGGACAACACAGATTTGACTTTATTACATACAAAAAAGCAGCTACATGAACTACTTATGTTTTTCACGTTTCAAAACAGTAAAAATGAGGTACAGCCCCTTTAAGTAGTACTAAGTGTGAATCCTTAATAAACTATTTGTTCATAGAGAATCAGGTCTTCATTATTTATTAAGGCTATTGAATGTGAAAATATAACTTTATGCTTATATGTACTCAAATACACAAATGCACCACTGCAATGTAACAAAAATTACATGTTCTAAAAAATGTATAAAACTGAAATTGAAGTGAATATTAAACCAACATTAAACAAAATTATGTGACAGAATAGATGATTTATATAGTTATTAAATCCATAAAATCTTAAATATCTTAAAAGTGTATGATAACTGAGCTGGTCAGTGCTTTACCTGACGTGTTCTACCTGTAGCCGCCGCCCACAGCTCCTCTGGTCATGGTGTCGTAGCGCACGCCTCTCAGCGGGGGTGTGGGAGAGGGCGGGACGTCCTGTCGAAGGGGACCCCTCTGTTGTGAGCTGAACAGACAAGAGATACTAATGACAAGAGATACTGGCAATACAGAAACCTGTTCAACATAAAGCCTGAAAGTACAAAATATGATTACAGTTTTACAATGTAATTTGAACGGGAAGCTCACCGGTCTAAAATAGCACAACAAATTTAAAAAACATAGACAACAGTCTAGATTTATGGCGTTTTGACCAGAGAAATTTTCCCGTGTGTTCAGTGTTTCCTTGGGCACCATTCACTGAGTTGAAAGTGTAAACATCATAATTGATGGTGGTTGGAAAAGGAGACTGGAATTTGTCGATGAGACTAAAGTCCAGTCCACACCAACAGCCCGACCGCGATCAACCGCAGGGTCAGCTGTTCATTTTAATGTAGAAGATGTACTCTATTCACCTCTGTCTAACAAAACAAACACAGACTGTAGGACATGGTGGTCCAATGGCCCAAAATGTGTATAAATATCCAAGAACGGTAGCTTCGTGCAACATGCTACTGCAATGCTAGCGCCTCTTGCTGTATTTGAACTTTAACAGAACAGTTAAGGAAAGGAAAGCTTTTCTGGCATAACGTCTGTAAAGACTCAGATATGACTCCAGCTGTATTAGTTGTGCTTAAAAGTATTAAAAGAGGCGCTGTGCCTTCCTCTTTGAAGGATATGAACAAAAACAGCCGCCCATTACACATTCAGAACCGTCTCCTGTGAGACAGACTGCGTCCCTCGAGGGCCTGCTGCACACCCACAGACTCGGCCCTCTATCAGTGTAAAGATGCAGACGTGTCGGTGTTTTACCCGGGGTGTGGGTAGTATCCAGGCTCCACAGTTCTGGGGTCTCTGGTGTAGGACGGCCCCGCTATGTAGGAGTACGGGGCCGGGGTGTTAGCGCTGTGGTTGGGATACGCCGGGTTCTGGGGGTTAGCGCTGTGGTTGTTGTAGGCGGGGCTCTGGGCGTACGCCTGAGGGTTCTGAGGGGGTCCAGGGTAGTGTCCCGACCAGGGCTGCTGCGGCTGCTGCTGGATGGGGAACTCGTTTGGATCCTGGGGGCCTCTCCTGTGGACAGAGGGACAGAAATACTCAAAAAGACAGTCTTAACAATTATATTATACTGGGGTGGTTTAGTCTGTACAAGAAACAAGCACAGAATTATAATTAAGAAGACAAGATAAACATTCTTAACTTCTATTATATTTAAGCAACAAATCAACAACTCTTATCTATTTACACTGCTAGTTTTTTTTTTTTTTTTAACTTATTTTATTTATATTTAGTCAAAGTTCATTTCAAACACCTTATTTTGTGGATGCCTTTTACTTTATCACATTTTACATTTCACAGTTTTATTTACTATTGTTCTTATGATAATTATACTATTATGATTCATTGTTTTGTGTTTTATGTTAATATCGCTAAATATTGACTTTTTTCACCATCAATAATAGCAATAAAGCCTTTTCTGATTCTGATCATAGTGTTGAAGAAATGTAGATTAAAAAAAGAGAAAAAATGTCCAAAAAAGAGTAGGAATTAGGACTCCTAAAATACATAAAATAACACCTTAACTTTCACCATCATTCTGTGATGTGACGTGCTATAAATACAGTGGATTGTATTGGATCATTTTAATATTTGGGGGTTTTAAATGGTCACAAATGTGTTCTACATGATACTCTGAGAATGAGGGAGTTGAGATGTTGTGAGTCAAACAGTCCAGTACCAGTCAGTGTCACGCTTCAACTCTAAACAACTCACGGGAGATACACCTTTTGACCTCATTATGATATTCAGAATGTCAATGTTTATGCACAATTATTTACTACCATGAAGCAAAACACTATTCAGGGTTTGTACACCTTTTCAAAGATAAACTTCAAGCACTTTTCAAGCATATTTTCTGCATCCAGGACAAACTTACAAATTCATCTTTCAACTGTAGTTTTTTAAATCAACAAAATAATATAATACAATATGTTTCTCTCCCAGTATGGACTTTGAGAATGAGATCGAAAGTATAACAAGGCTCGGTGAAGTGTGTTTTGTTGGAGATTCTGGGCAAATCAGACGTAATTTCCCGTATTTTAGTGCATTTTAGAAAGTGGGACAAGAATATGGACAGTTGTTAAATGCAATTTTAGAATACTTAAAGGGCCCATGACAGGATGGGCTACTCATTTAACCAAAATGTAGTTCAGATAAACATATTTCAAAATTACCTAAAAATTCTTTACAAATTTTACACCGTTTTCGCAATTTTTAGCTTTTTAATTTTACTTCCTGGTTGTAAATGATGACATCACGCTAGGAAATTACCATAGCAACAACACTGTAAACTGTGAAAAATCATCTAATGTCACATTTTTTTGATTTGACAAATAAAAATAAATGTGAACACTTTTATTTTGTTGAATTAATGTTTAAAGGGTCCAAAAAGTAGTTAATTTTGTGTAAATGATGCATAACCTTTGTCTCCCCAGTGTGATGTCATCAGTTCATTTACTTCCTGTATTTTTCAACAGGTTTTTCAACTTTTCTCCACAAACAGCGACCTGATTGGTGTAAAACTATAATTTCTATTTACAACAAGTATTAATACACTGAATAAAGTCAACATTAGAAAATCATATAAACCTGTCATACGCACTTTAAAAACAACAGACTGAAGGCTATTAGCGCTCTTTACTGTCAAAATGTGTACGATACAGACTGGGAAGTTTAAATTTCAATCATTGTCAAGCACTTTCTCCAAAATTCAAGCACTTTTCCAACCTTTAAAAAAACGTTTTCAAGGATTTCAAGCACACTGGACTATTACGCAGTACCGGGAGTGTAAAAAGACACGCAAAGATGTCAATTATTCACCAAAACCAAAGCAGGATCACAGTAAATGCACATGAGGACTTTGGTATCGCAGAATGAACTACAGAAGTCATGGCTCTGTATCTTTCACCCGTGACATAAGTGTCTAGAAATGCTGCTGACGGCTCGTTTGGACCAAAATAAGACCTGGACGCACAGACCTCATCACACCAGAATATACAGTAAGAGAGTCGTCCAGTGCCAGCGCTCGGCTAACACTGGCCCGCTGCACTCTAAAATCACAAGAGAGAGGAGTTTGGATAGATTCAATTATAAATATTCATCAGAATCAGATCAGAATGACTTTTGTTCATCCTCAAGGGCAAAAAAGGTTCAAATAAGAGAAAAATAAGACTAAACTTAATAAACTAAATAAAACAAATCAGTATCTCAATAGAATAAAATACAATAGATCTGTTTGATCAACTAAACCCCTGGTATTAACAAACAATTTATATTTTAACTTCAATTATAAGGTATGATTAATTAACTAAACCTCCCTGTATCGACAAACAATGTACAATCTACTTAACTTAAAAAAAAGTTACCGTATTTTCCGCACTATAAGGCGCACCGGATTATAAGGCGCACCTTCAATGAATGGCCTATTTGAAAACTTTGTTCATATATAAGGCGCACCGCATTATAAGGTGCATAGAATAGAAGCTACAGTAGTGGCTGTGGTTGTGTAGTTGCGGCTCAGTATTGATCCATATATAAAGCGCACCGGATTATAAGGCGCACTGTCAGTTTTTTGAGAAAATTGAAAGCTTTTAGTTGCGCCTTCTAGTGCGGAAAATACGGTAATTGAGTTGAGTCATTTTGACAGAAGAATGGTTGAGTTTGTAGGATTTCAAACAGGTTTCAACATTTTTCTTTTCTTGAGAGTCGATACCAGTTTCGATACCACAATGATAATTAATAAACACTCTTTGTTAGACAATATAGTGTTATTTTCAGCACAAAATCAAAGTAGTTTGTTCATTACAATGTGGTCTGATAATAAATTTGATAAAGACAGAGACAATTCTTATACTGTTCAGGAAAAGTCATATTCTGTCTTGTGTCTGTCTTTTTCAGCATCAATACTTGTTCAAATAAGTACAGTTTAGTTTTAGTAAACTATCTTGGTTTTGTTACTGCACTGTCCATGGCGTTGTCTTATTTAGTTAACTGTTCAAATAAACAATTTCAAACCTCTTTATCGTATAGTTCTTTGCGGCACAACTTTATAATAACTACACCTTAATTTACCAAAACACAAACAAGGACTTTATTCACAATAAACATTTAGTTTGTTATGCATGATTCAGGCTTAGTAACTACTTCATTAAGGTTAGGGTTAGAGAATTAGTTAAGTAAGCTTGAATCATTGTTAAAAACTATTTGTTCAGTTTGAATGAAGTCTTTGTTAATGCTTTGTTAAGGCAGGGATTAGTGTAGTTATTATAAAATGTTACCTACTTTTGCTGTAAAACTAACATTGTAGTAAGGGTTAATATTATAAGGGTTGGGATGTAAACTTTATGAAGTAGGTGTTTATTAAAAGATGTTTATAAAATTGTAAATACAGAATAAATATCATGACATTTTGTAAATCTGTTAGATCTCTGGAACAGTTGCAAAGTTTAAATGTTTAACTCTCAGCAGATACATGAAGTCTGAGCCTTAGTTTGTGAAAATGTTACACTTGGCCTCTGTCATTGTATAGTTTCTGAAAGTTCTGAATGTTTTCACACTTGTATTATGACGATGCAGGCCCAATAAGCATATCCTTCAATCTTTGTGCGTGTCAGGTGTTATTGCACTGTAATCATGTCCAAATATATGTGACCGAAATAAACTAATCTAACAAAAGTAGGTACACTGCATTAAGGGTACGGCAAAAAGTGGTACAAACTAGGATTGTAGTCGACCAATGAAATTCTTGGTCGACTAAAGACCTTCCCTACCGACCGATTAATCGACTAAAAAGGGGTGTGGCAAAACTATGAAGTATCTCTCTGTATCTGCAAACTGCATTCAAAAAAACACAACTGCACAGGAGAAAAAAATAACAATTTATACAGAAAAGGACTTTGAAACAATGTATTTATGAGTTAGAGAGATGTATAAATTGAATTAAACTCGTGATTTACTCCAAAATCCTTATCCATATCTTCACTTTTTCACTGTTTTTGTTGAATAAATCCTTTTAATTTAAATAATATAATTAGTCAACAAATAAAACGTTGGTCGACTAAAACACCAGACCGATTAATCGACTAGAACAGTGTTTTTCAACCATTTTGGCACATGGCACACTTTTTTGAAAATATTCCGCGGCACACCATCAACTAAAACGATACCAAATCACACCATTTAGAAAAAAAACAAAAACGTGTTATTTACGTTGCAGATATCGTCTACGCCGTTGTGTCCGGTTCTTTAAATTTGGCAACGGTGGCTGTTTATCTTTCATTTTTTGTAAAGAAGTTGCTCAGAACACTCCAAATTTGTAAATTGTGCATTTAAATCCACAATTCTGACATGTTTTCAAGGCACACTAGTTGAAAATCAAGAGACTACAGCCCTAGTACGAACATTATTTCCTTTAAACTGGACCAAAAAGTATTTAAACCAGTCACGATACACTAAAACAAATCAAAACTAGTAAACACCAGCTCACATTCTGAATCCAAACCATTTGCGCTGCGGCGGATCCTCTTTCTTTACAGTGTACGGCGCTCACAGCTGCAGTAATCCACGGCGCTCCTGTCATTAGAGCCTGGTATAAGTTTGACCCGGTGCAGACAAGTACACAAACACATGTCCTCTGCATAGCTAACATTATGAGACTCTCCGCTAAGCCACCGGCCACTTCACTTTCACTTTAACTACTGCATCAGCCGGAGCCCCGATTTAACAAGAGGCGCTCGATTAGACACGCACGCCTCTCCAATAGCACTGTAGAGCAGAGAAATATACGGAGAGTTATTGCATTAGATAGAATTACACTGTTAGAAGTTTCAGAAAGTGTCAGTAGCATTTTCTCTGGGTTGAAATGTTTTGATAAATTAAAGCGAAAGTAAACATCTGATTCATTGAGGCTGTACTGTATTTCCAAATATTTGTCAGAAAGATGAGACTTTATTACTAATTTCTTGGCGCCAGATCATGATTTTGATTTTATCACAGTTTACTTTGTATTTTTCTATTGTCTATAACAGGGCTGCACGATTTAGGAAACATATCTAATTGTGATTTTTCTGACCAGTGCGGTTGTGATTAGATTTGTGATTTATGTTGTAAAAATAGGATTCTGTTTTTGTCACGTTCAGTCGCGTTTGTCATATTTAAACCGCCTTTGTCACTTTCAGTTGTGTCTTTGTCGTTTTGAGTCGTGTTTTCGATGCTTTTAGACGCATTTTGGCGCATTGTGTCGCGTTTGTGGTTTGCAAGTGCGTTTTTGTCGCTTTTGAATGCTTTGGGTTGCGCTTTTGTCGCATAAATTTTATCGCAGTTTAGCTTTTTTTTAGGTTTTTAATTTAACTTCCTGGTTATAAATGATGACATCACACCGTGTACATTGGGCAAAAACTCAACTAATGTTACAGATTTTTTTTTTGACAAATAAAAATACATATGAACATTTTGTTGAATTAATGTTTAAAGCGTCCAAAAAGTTGTTTCTTTTGTGTAAATTATGCGTAACCGTTGTCTCCCCTGTGTGATGTCATCAGTTTCTTTACTTCCTGTAACTTTCAACAGATTTTTCCATTTTTCTCCGCAAACAGTTACCTGATTGGTGTAAAACTATATACTTTAGATTTATAACCGGTATTAATACACCAAATAAAGCAAAAATTAGAAAATGATAAACACCTGTCATACGCACTTTAACTTCCACGATCTGACGGTGTGGCCACTAAGGTAATGTATGTGTGCAATTGTAATAAACGCAATTCGACGTCACAAATGCTCAAATGCGTCTCAGATTGGTGATTTTTGGACAGCGCAGGAGACCTCGAGATTTCTACCACTGACTTTTTGAAGTTGAAACCAAGTGTTTTTATGAGGCTCAGAGAAGGAGCAGAGAAGACAACCTCGTGAACAGCTAAATACAACTCCAAGTTTGTTTTTGACGAGAGAACAGTGTACTGACATGGTTTTATAGCCCGCTTTAAGTTTGTAGAGTTTAAAAACTTAAAACTTAAACTTTCTGATGGACACAGTTCGAGTTAAATTCCAGTGCACAGTAAAGACAGCACACAAACTGAAAAAATAAAACATCTATGAATCCTGATGCCCTGACTAAATTTACCCTGTTGCTGAGTGAGATACGTGTAGTGTCTGGTTGCAGTAGACAGGCGCGTTCACGTTTCCTTTTTTAAGCTTATTTTGCACATTTTTGCAGCTAACTTTAATAAAAGTTCACTATATTTATCAAATTGGAAGTATTACACAAATTATTAAACCTAGTAGCTGAAATGCAGGACTATTTCCACAACTTATACGAACAAACACGGGGGATCACGACGCAGAAAGGTTGAATTCGTTTACTATAAATCCTAAATGACCCGCTCCATGTCCGTGTCCCGCGTCGAGCTGTCGCCGAGTGAGATAATGTTAGCGTACGTCCACAGCAGACTCAGACAGAGAGGCTGCTCTGGTCTGTACACGGAGCTGGTGGTCTGTTTGGGTGGTCACTGCATGCCCCTCATGTTTGGGATGTCTCCTGGCTCCATGACCAATCCCAGCACATTCATACCAGCGCGGACAAGTGCAGCGGGAACGGAGTGGGAAGACAAGACGGGAAATGATTCACATGTTAAAAAACGTGGATAATCAAATTTGTGACCATTTATTTGGTGCGTGTGGCAAATCAGAGTTAGAAAAGTGGTTTGTTCGCCCGTTATTGATGCATTTACCCTGAAATGTTACGCCTTTGATGTGATTAAAAGTCTATTCACATTCTTAGTCGTAAACTTCGAAAATCACAATTTTAGAGTAAAACACATACATTTCTGTTAAACCACTGACTGCACAAGTCTTTTATTAAATAATCATATTTTAATAATCAAATGAAAAAGAATAACTGTGCCAACTGCACTGGATCAACAAGTTCCCTTTCTGTAAATAAGCAACAGAATTAAGATGCTGCCACAACATGCAATTTCTCCTGCGTATGAAAAAGTTTGAGTTTTGAAAGTTTTTTGTTGTTTTTTTTGGTGCGGAAAAACTATAATATATAATAGTATAGTAGTAGTAGTAGTAGTAGTAGTAGTAGTAGTAGTAGTATAATAGTAATTGATAGATTTATTCCTAATTACAGAAACATTAAATATGATGGCCAAACTGTTGACGTTTTAATTTGGCAATTATGAAATCAGACGGCAGAGTTAGCTTCACACTTGGGTTGACAGATCGTAGAACAAAAATCAGTTAGAGAAATTAGTCGAAATACTAGGCAATGATTAATCGACTAACTGACAAATCGACTGTAAAAAATAATCAATAATAATCATAATCGTTAACTGGACCATATAGACTTTAAAACTTAGACTTTTATTACAAAGACAGAGACAGTTATTGCTGATTTTCGTCAATTATACACTTTATTCATAAATATTTCTAGAAATCTTCAGTCTTCATATTTCAACTTGTATTTTGATGATAATGTGTTTATTAAAGTCTAAATATATGACGAAAATAATTGTTTGACTTGTCAACTTATGGAAAAAATAATTGCTCGACTAGTCGACTACTAAAATAAGCATTAGTGATGCCCTAGTAAATATTCCCTAGTATTTAAGGAAGCATTTTTTATTTTATTTTAATTTGAAAAAGGGAAAAAACAAAAAAACAAAACACTAATCCTTCACCGATGCTTGACAGATAACTATAAATGCAAATTTAGATGTCTATTCACCTTATTCCGGAAGTTGCTTTACGCGCTGCCGTCTTGTTTCCGTTGTATTAGTTTACATGGGGCAGACAAGCTCAACAGAAAATAAGTTCTACATGGACTAAAAAGCCGTTTTCAGACTGACCAGGAAATCGGTGCGTTGTTGACTTGTTGTTGCTCGTGTTCATTAAACATTTTACACAAATCAATCTACTTTATGTAACATTTTAGCGGTGAGACTTTTCCCTCGTTCATCATTAGCTTTAACGGAGTTCTCGTCAAACGGAAGTGCGTTTACAACAAAAGTGCAAAAAACGGCAAAAGTGGGCGGGGCAGAATAAGGTCCACTATTTGTCCACCATTTTTATTGCTGGTGTGCTAAACTTACACAGAAAACATTGGCCAAAACAATGTAAAACGTGAACAAGAAATCCATAGAAGAACCTGATAAACTCCTGGTAATACATTTATCAATATATAGTTTTAATATACTTTGGAATTAAAGCTAAGTACAGTATTTAGCGTCTTAATATCTCCATTGATTTAACATTAGGCTCACTGGAAATTCTGTTATGTGTGTCATCGGTTCATTATTTTCTTAATCATGTTTTTCTTCCCTGCAGCCAAAAGAACGTTCAAACCGTATCCATCTATCGTTTCCATTGCAGGACATGTTTTCCAGCAGCAGTGGAAACACACTCTGTCTAGACTCGTGCTCTTCTTCTTTCCACTGCAGTTAAAAGTGCGCGTGTCAGTCATCCGTGCGTCTCACTGTTTAGACTCCAGTGCCCCAGGACCAGCTGCCCTCCAGTCTGTCCATGTGCCCGTCCTGCATCTGCCTATGGGACGTCCAGCCCGGTGCCTCCCGCCTCTGCGTCCCCGGCTTGTCTGCTGGCGGCCGGGCATGTTCGGGGCGGCGGGGCCTGTCACTCGGCACCGTCCCCGGGGCCTCTGGGCCGCAGCGTTATGGAGATAAGGTGAAGGAGGAGGTGAAGAGGCCACGACGGAAGATTAGACAAAGAGAGAAGGGCGAGGCGTGAAGTCCAGAAGACACCGAGGGAGATAAGGGAGGATATGAGGAGGCAATTGTGTGGGCTAAAGAGGGAGTTGGTGGCATCGGTATTCTTTGCGGATATATTCAGAGAGGTTTAGTTGTAAGAGCTGGCAACCTAAAGCAATGAGATCATTTTGTTTTGTGATTGGATAACCACCAAAATAACAAAAAATTGTAAACATTTATATTGGTCAAAATGTTCTCTAAATTGTGTAGACTATTCCAGAGAAACGCGTTTATAGTTGCGCACACAGTCTGGTACTGATTTAAACATTCTATCCCATTCATTTTAAAGGTGCTGTACGTGATTTTTACTGTTTTGAATAGTCACATGTATCACTCACTTTCCTAATGCAGTCCCAGCATCCTAAATATTCACCGCAATGAGTTTATAAGCTGTTTTCACGAGTCCTGGGTAAAGCTAACAAACATTAGCATGATAATAGCACAGTTCCTGCTTCTCGTAGAATAAAACGCTCTATAAACAGATGCAGATAAAGTGCTGTGGTCTCATTTTCACTTGAATAGATGCTTTTACAGTATATCTGTTGTGGAACAAAACAGATTTTACTTTATTACATGCAAAAAATCTGGGACATGGAGTAGTTATGTTGTTCCTGTTTCAAGACAGTAAAAATCAAGTACAGCCCCTTTAATGAGGCGGCAAAATAAAAACATGCATTTTGACATTTGTAGATTGTGTAGATAAATAGTTGTGGTTTGTTACATTTTGGCAATTTATGTTTATTTTACTTTGGATCACAATTAGTTGTTACCGCAGCAACAAGTATTCTTCCATGCAATGAGTAAGAGTCTGAGTAAGAGTGAGTATCTTCCAGTTGACTAATGTATATGATTTTTGGCGCTTTGTGAAATAAAACTAACATTTCATTGTCAAACTGATGTGGCTCATTAATGTCAAGTGTAATGTTTGATTTAAGAAATGTTTATTACCAGCTCGTTAGCATGTAGCCTATGTTAACTGCTGTGCCAATCACGACTATCAGCAATCGACACAAAACACTTCTACACACACTACACGTGGTAATGCTTTCTAACTCTGCTCTGGTGTTACTCACGTGAGCTCGAGTGGTTGTCAACTGCCAAAACAGCCCTGGTTTTTCATAGTTTGTGATGTTTGGAGGCTAACGCTAACTCTCCCGTTGAAAATGCATTGGAGCTAAAGTATGGGAAGGTACCAGCCATTAGAATGAAGGTGTTTTGTTTAGTAAATGTCAGCAAAAAAGTTTCAGATTTGATTTCTGGCAGGGTGGGGTTTAATTTTATTGATTGATTGACATTTGTAAAGATTTTTGTGAGATTTAGTATGTTTCATTTATATTTTTAATTATTTTCCACAGCAAAAAAACATTCCCCACTACAATGGCGCCATTATTTCCAACAATAAATACAGGTTAGTTTATGTTTAGCAAACATTTCAGTGGAAGGACTCGGTCAAGCTCATGCTGCCAGTCCGTAATCAAAATAATCATTAACTTTGGGGGAAGCAGCTTGTTTGGAAATAAAGTGGAAATCCAGTCGGAATCTCCGGGGAATCCTGTGTAAATTCCGGAACGAGTTTGGAATTCCGTCCCAGGAACCAGTGCGCTCCAACGCAGCAGCTGGGGATCAGGGCTAATGAGGGAGAGGAAGCCATTACTGCCCCCCCGCCTCCCCCAAACCTCCCCCAAACACACGCACACACACACACACATACACACACACACGCACACACCAGCAGCTGTCTGAAACCTAAAGAGCAGAAAACAAGAGAGACTTTGCTGTGTAAATACAGTTCATCCAAAATCCGCTGGAATCTGCCCCCCGTTCCCAAAATGCCGAGCTGCACCGGAGGAGGTAAATTGGCGCGCGGCTGGAGCTGAGTCAGGCCTCACTGAGGAGAAAACTGCTGGTCGAGTTTTCTAGTTTAAAACTGGGGGGAAATGCTGTGACAAATGTGGTAAAGTCAAAGAATATGTGTTTCCTTGTGTTGAGTAAAAGTGTTCAGTCATGCTCGGGTAAATTAATAGAGATCTGTCCAAAACTAATGGCTCCTTGCAAGAAGTGATTAAAAGATTTGTTTTTGCACAGGTTTTTACTCCAGTTGCCTTTACTAATAATAATAATAATGGGTTTTTTTTGTAGTTTTTCCTCGCCGCGAAGGAGGGTCAAAGGACAGGGGCATTCTGGGACAGTTATCTGAACTGCTTTTACCTGTGGCCCATCGAGGCAACTGTTGTGATTTTGGTCATTATAAAAATAAATGAATTTGATTTGATTTGACTAATAGAGCAGATAAATTTAGGCTTAGCACTGGCACAGACTAGTAATACAAAACAATAATAGCATGATATATGTCTGTTATGTATAATCATCAAAACAGGAAGCTCTGGTCAGTCAAGTTATAATAAATAATGACATCTAAAAAAGGGACTCTATCAGTGGTTACAGCATGAAATCAAATTGAAATTATTGCAATTAGCAAAGCAAAGGCTGCAATTTTTGAAGTGCAATAATTTCACGTTTCCTGCTTTAATCTGCAGAAAAGAAAAAAAAACAAACTGGCCTGTAATTTTGATTTGCTAAAACATGAAAATGCAACAAAACTGAGAAAAACCTAACTACAAGCGGCAAAAAGAGTTAAAAAATGCATCTCTAGGTGTCAAAAATATGACAAAAGCAACAAAAATGTGACCAAAAGTGACAAAAATGTGACAAAAGTGACTATAATTAACAATTCGTCGATGTAAAACCTCATTCGTCCAGGTGTGGTCAATGACACAATGACGGACAATAACTTTTGGATAAAAGTCGAAACGTCTCGCTCTTCAAACAGCGTCCGGATGACAACCCCTGAAACCCTTTCTACGATATAATTAACAATGCACAAAACTGTAAAGCTTAAGCGTCTGGAAAAGCATTAAATAAAGATCTATATACGACTAAAAGCCTTATTGGTAACGCTTTAGATTAAGGTTCCTTAGTAAACTTTTTATAATGCATTAATAAGCACATTTACAAGCATTTAGAACAGCATTATTAAAAAAAAAAATAATAATAAAAACAAGCAGCTTATTTATATTCTGTCCATGCGGTTTATTAACACATACATGTTTTTATTAACATTTATAAGGTATTAAAATGCATAAACAAATAACTAATGGTTATTAATACCTAATAAATAGTCTACTAAGAAACCTTAATCTAAAGCGTTACCACATTATTAAAGTCTGGGAGCAAAAGAAAAGAAATATATACATTTATAGGTAATTAACACGAAGACGTTCATGCTAAGTTTCACTGTCGATCACAAATGTTTTTAATTAATATAATCAAAGTAAAACAGACGTGAATTACTTTTAGCACCTTTAACACCTTCTTTGTTTCTGCTTTAGAGAAGATAATTGTTCTCCCTCCATCTGACAATTATTGACAGTAATGTGGCGTGCTTAAATCCAGAGGTATTGAGGAGCTTTGAGGAGGATTTGGAGCGGGGCAGTTGTCGTGTCGGTTGCACCTGCCTGTCCCGATCAGTCTCCTCCAGCTGCTGAGGCAGAGGGCGCACACACAGTCGTACATCATGTGTCTGTCCGCAGGAAGAACTTCAGGAAGGAGAGAGTAAAGCTGGCTAAAGCCGGCTGTAATAATGCAACAAATGGATTATCATGCACACAGAGGCAGAGAGGCCGAGCCAAAGTGTTTGAAATGATAAGATTAAGGTATATTTAGTGCCGAGGTGGTTGTTTTGCAATAGTGTATATGTATCTAAATGCCGTAATATATAAGAATTTCCCATAATATGTTTTGACTATATCATTTTAAAGGGCTGTACTCTATTCTTCTCAAAGTAAACATTGTCTTGTTACAGTACAGATATTGTAAAAGCAGATCAAAATGTGACTCTGTGAGCTAATTTTATCCTCTGTGAACCAGGAAGTGCACAGTAAGCATGCTAGTTGATGTTAGCATTACTGTGTTGACAAAACTCCGCTCTTGTCTCTGAGAGTTGCGAAATGCACTAATTGTGGTGAATGATTAGTTCTAGTTCTAGTCTATATCACGGTAAAATGGCACAGCACCTTTAAAGTGCCTCACAGTCTGAACTACTCATGTTACTAAAACACAGATAAGATCATTATATTTAAGATTTTTGTTAAAACATTTACAATTTATATTCCAGTTTGGAAATTTTCTAGGTTTGCATTTTAACTTCCTGGTTGTAAATCATGACATCACATGATTCTGTAACTGTTACCTAGCAACCACTGGACCAAAACTCGCTCTAATGTCACAGAAATGATTATTTAACAAATACAAATATATTTATTTTGTTGAATTAATAAGAAAAAATGTGTTTCTTGGTGTAAATTGTCCCAAACGTTTAGATGGAGTCTCCCTAGTGCGTCTGTGTTTTGGAACTCTGCTTTACTTCCTGTAATTTTCAACATATTTTCCAACCTTTCTTCACAAACTGACACTTGATTGGCGTAAAACTATCATTTATATTTACAACAGGTTATATCAGCAAATAAAGCTTGTCTCATACTCAATTTAACTCTTCTACATTAGAATCTATTCACTCTAATGGACTTTACAAGAAACCTAAAAACTGATTTATAATAATGATGCATTATTAATTCATTGCAACAACCACTAACCAACCAACACAAGCAACACAGACAAACAGGAGTGAAGTGTCTTGCCCAAGGACACAACAGTATGGCAGTTTGTTGTAGGATCATCTTAATACTTTGAACACAATCTTTCCTTTATGATAACTTAAATGAATGTAACCGGTTGGCTTTGCATCAAGCTAAAGCAAAGGCAGCTAGCGTCACCTTTTTAACAATAATAAAAGACAAAACATATGTAACTTTAACAGACAGTTTTAAACAAAGCAAACTACAAACAGATTAAACAGGAAAATAAATAAATGCGTCCACGTCGACATTTTTGTATTTCTTAGCTAGCTTCAAAGTTGCTAAGTTGTGTAATGACAACAATCCTGAAGGAGTATGGACTTTAAAAACACGGAGAAGCAGACAATTAAAGCGGCAAGCATTTTGAGTTCTGCAGCGAATCGAATCGAACATATTACACAAGAACAGGCAAACGAATCAACACAAAACTCGAGGAAACATGGTTAAAATCACAAGTTTCCAAAAGAGAACCCTTAAAATGAGCCAGAAAACTTGCTGTTTCTGAGTCTAAATCAGCTTCTGCCCGTCTGATCTCTATTCTCTCCTTCACAAATCCTTCCTTTGTCTCCTCGTCCTTCGTCCCGTTTGTTTGTGCAGCCTTTACATTCACCTGGCCGCCTCCTCTGTGTCCTCCGCCTCCTTTAAATGCATACAGAGCAGCTGAGTATCCTTCGGTGGGCTGCTCGCTCCCTCTTAACCCCGCTTTGGTCTCCTCTAGTCCCGGGTAATTACATCTTTAGCACGTAGCGCCGACTCCACATCAGTAAACAGGCCGTAAAACAAGGGATTTCATCGGTTTTATTTGTCGACTTCTTCCCTCGGTGGAGAAAAATGTTTTATCTCTTTAACACAGCTCTTAACCCCAACTGCCACCGACTTCACGAACAATACATATGACTAAAATGCAACGGATTCAGCTCTGTTTCTTCATCTATATTTGAGTAAATATAAGATGTCATCTATTTACACTTCATTTCCAACACTTTATATTAACTACACTTACTCCTGCCTTAATAAAGCATGAACAAAGACTTAGTTCATAGTCAACAAACTGTTTATTAAGAATGATTCAGGCTTAACTAATACTTAAACCTTAATTAAGTAGATACTAAGCCTGAATCATAATAATAAACTATACGTTCATTGTGAATTAAGTCTTTGTTCATGCTTTATTTACGGCAAATTAAAGTGAAGTTATTTTCTTAAATGATCGTTAACTAAATCTTAACATATAAATCATCATAAAATAATTCAAAGGAAACACTTGACATGCTTAAAGTCAACATGATCCCTCATTCGTTCAGTAGATGTCCAAGGTAAAAAAACATTTCAAAGGTCTGGACATCCCCATCCGGAAGTCATTTTCAATTTGATCGAATTTGCCTGAGCAGCAAGAATTTATTCTCTCCTAAACTCAGATTGGCATTCACCATTTCCATTTAGAGAACGGGTTTCTGGATTGCCTCCTTGACACGACCGTCAAACTTTAAACGCACAAAACAGAACACGACACAAAGAGAGAGCAAAAAACAAAACAAACACACAAGGCCTCCAATGAAAAACAAACTAAGGTACATCCTTATCCAGTGTGGGAGTCACATTTGGTCCAAAGTTTGTTGGAAAGTTCCATTTTCAAACTAAGTCAGCAGAATGTTGTTTTTTCTTCCTTTCTTTTGTTCCAATTTTTGGAATGTCAGTTATTATGTCGGTCTTTGATTGTTAGTTCAGTTTGTCATCCATTTCTTTGATGGCCTTGGTCTTTCCCACCTCCAGAAGTGCTCCAAAAGTATCCAATTATTGTGTCCATGTCAGGAGTTTTGAAGCCCAAATACAATACAATCCACTGTCCTCTCTTCCATTTGTTACAGTCTTCAAACGTGTGATTTGTGGCTTTTAGACGAAGATGTGAAAGTGTCAAGAAGACTACTATTGAAACCTTTTCTACCACTGACACATTCAATTATATATTTGAGTGAAGCTAGGTTTGCCTCAGTTAATCATGAGTCTTAAAATCTGTTTCACAGGCACTTATTATTCTTATTATTTATAGTTTTACATTTGTGAAGTTGCTGTTTGTAAAGACATTTTGAAAATAAAAGTGAAAAATTACAGGAAGCGGAATCCCTCGTGACGTCATCAAAAAGCGGCATACCATTTACACTCACCTGACACATTTTTCTGACAGTTTAAATGCTCATTCAACAAAATAAAGGCGTTATCAGGTTTTATTATTTGTAAAATCATAACTATTGTGTGATTTATATGGATTTTGGAAACGGTTGCTATGGTAACAGTTGTAGAATTACCTCTATCTATGTCATATTTGCTGCCCATGTCCAACCAGGAAGTACAATTGTAAACTTTAAACTTCAAACTGGGGACAAATGGGCAAAATGTTGAGTAAAATCTTAAATATAATCATGTCCAGTGTGTTTTAGTGAAATGTGTCGTCTAAACTGTCATACAGACTTTAAATTGCTAACACAGAATAACAGTAAACTTCAATATTTCGCACACTGAGTAATAGATAACCAACACAAACTTGACGAACGATTTCTAAAGCAGAAGAGACGTGTCGACAAACGGCCTACGTTGTGTTAATTAAGCGCTCACGTTATCAAAGGTCAGCATCTCTCTGAATTTAAACGTATCATCAACTTTTTAAAAAGCAACACAAATTAACTTTCCGCACACAAAAGGCCCATTCAGTGCTCTCCTCTGTCTTAACCGTCATCAAACGCTTTAAAAGTCGTACATTAATTACACTTTTGCACAGCACATCAATTCGGACCAACTTTACGCTAATCCTCTTTAATCTTGATTGTTGCTAATTTGTGCTAATGGACTTTGTTATCTCTTTGCTTTATCGGGCCCAGTGTTAAACTATAATAAAGATGGCCCCTGATAAAATGTCAAATTCAGCCAAAGTCAAAATGAATGGAGATGTTAATTAGATTCTATATAAAGTGCTGATGACGGTTAAATGTTAAGACGTTATCGAAACGTGCAGGGGAAAAGTTAAAATATCTGGACTTACATTCACAATAAGACCAACTTTAAATCAAATAACTATTTTTTAGTGCAATAATTGTGTTTTCAATTCAATATTTTGCATTATAAGGATGGTTCATTCTTGGAAATATTAGCACAGTTGAAATAATCCAGCTTTAAATAGGTTTAGATGTTGAAATCTTAAAATGTCTTCTTGTTAACTGGAACAAAATACAGTATAAAATGAGTCAAGATGTTATTATAGCTGTTAAACTGTTATAATTTCAAAGCCATATGTTTCATTCTTTCAAGCTTTTAAAAGGGCACGAACGACACTTTGACTGTTTGATGTTACATGTCAAGCAATTAGTTCACTTTTACAATTATTCATGTGACTTACTGCTCCAAAATCAAATCCCGAAAAAGTCTAAAAGCAAGGGTAATAAAAAATTGGTCAAACAAATCTTCCTTTGCTTCTTAATTTGCCACATAAAAGTATCTATACTAAAAAGAATGAAAACAAAATTGTGATTAAAGCTCCACCATGTAAGATTTCAGCCAAAAAAATAGACTTAAATAAATGCACTTACTTCACTACAGGGGACAAAAGTTTATTTTTTCAATATATATATTTTCACAGTTAAGGTTTAGGGTTAGATCATTTGGTTAAGTTTGAGGTTTGGTGCTTTAAATAAAGTCTTTCAAATTGAGTGTTGCCAAGTGAAAACTAAATATTCTTCTTTTGAACGGTAAAGTCCTCAAAATGGCGTCCATAACAAAAAAACAAACAAACATGTTAAAACAAACCTATAAATTGTCCTTGGGATTTCACAAAAGCCCTATTCGGACAAGAGTTTTACCTCAGGACGTTTTCTATTGTTCTAGAAATGGTGGACTCCTGATGTTTAAATACGACATGAACCTTTTAATTCATCCATTTTGAAAGTGTTTCTTCTGTTTTCAAAGTTTAGATTTTTTTTAGTGTTATTGTTACCTGTTATCAGTGGTGGACCTAAGAATTTGGAAAAGAAAGTCCAGGCCCGCTCCTCATCAAGTGTGATTTTCTATAGTATCTTTTCTGTCGTGTCTCTTGAATTGTTTTTAAGGGAAACTTTTCTATTTTGTTGTTCTCATCATGTTTGTTTTTTAACGCGTTTACTGGAGAGGTTCATACATTTGGGACGGTAAGTGAACTCGCTAATTTGGTTTGAAAAAGCTAGAATTTATTCACGATTTTCCATTTTCAGTGTTTTCATTTAAAAAACAGAACATTCAGATCAGATGGAAGACTTGTGTGACTGTGATATATTCTATTTGTTGCAAGATCATTATTGCGTCAGCCAATGGTGCGATATCGATACTTTGGCGATGTCTTGTGCAGCCCTGGTCCAAATACTAAAAAAAAAAATTGGATTGGAGAAGGTTCCATGACGACTGAATAAAATTAACCTGATTTGGACGTAAAAAAAGCTTCAACACACAAATAAAAACAGCTCAAATCACAGACATGAGCGTCACCCGAGGGCCTCTGGAGCAAACTTCGGTGACGGAGATTCGCACAGGACAAGAAGTGACACAGACGGCGTTCGTAATTATTACAATTCACCCGAGATCCAGAGGTAAAACTAATCCGAACAGGGCAAAAGTCGCCACATTTTAAGATCTACGACCCACAGTTGGATCAAATGAACTAAGTGTCTCAGTGTTATGTCTGTGGAGCTGGTATGCGCCTAATCCGGGCTGATAATTCCCGGTCGCACCCTTTGACCTTCTTCTAAGCGTCTAGTGGGAACTGATTAAGGGTCAAGGGGTCGAGGGTGCTTTAGGAGCCCCTTTAACTCAAACGCACACACCGACACAAACCTTTAACAGCTGAACTAACACAATAACCGCAGTATGGGAGCGGTTAGCAAGGCAAACTGCTAAGTGTGTCACCAGGCGTCTGCCGTAAACAAACAAAACACAACTTTAGAGCGTTGCGAATGAGTCGTCTTTCACTTGTAACGCAACAATACACAAACAGTTCATGATGAAGATGGGCAAAACTTTACAATAACTACAATTTACAGCCTTAACAGCATGAACAAAGAATTCATAAAGAACACATAGTCTATTAAGAATGATTCAGGCTTAGCAACCCATTCTGAACCGGGATCCCTTTAATTAAGTAGTAACTAAGCCTTAAAGTGCGTATGACAAGTTTTCACGATTTTCAATTTTTGACTTTATTTGGTGCATTAATACCAGTCGTACACATACATTTTAGTTTTGCATCAATCAAGCAGCCATTTGTGGAGAAAAGTTGAAAAATATGTTGAAAATTACAGGAAGTGAACAGATTGATGACATCACACTGGAGAGACAATGTTTAAGCGTAATTTACACAAAAGAAACAACTTTTTTTGATCCTTTAAACATTGATTCAACGAAATAGAGGCGTTTGCATGTATTTTTATTTGTAAAACCAAAAAATCTGTGATATTGAATGAGTTTTTAGGTAGTTTCCTAGTGTGATGTCATCATATACAACCAGGAAGTAAAACACAAAACAAAAAAATTGCTGAAGCGTGCTAAAATTAGTGAAGTAATTTAACAAAATTTGAAATATATTTATCTTAACTGCATTTTTGTCAAATCAGTCGTCCAACCCGTCAGGGGCCCTTTAATCATTCTTAATAAACGATTTGTTCATGCTTTATTAAGGATAATTTCCGTTATAAAGTGGTATTTTTTGATAATATAGAAAAATTCACACTGCAAAGCTTTATTTATTTATTTATTATTTTAGCCACCACTGTTTCTAGATTATTTATTCACTCTTTTATCATTATTTGACTTTATTTCCTGTTTTATATTTTATTGTTATGGTTAGGAAGTGTATTTGACGTGTCTGTGTGCAGAACTTTGGAAATTTCCGTTTGTAAAATGCGCTAAATAAAAAATAAAAAAGTGGATTGGTTTGGATCGTAATTGCTGTGTAAAGATGACACTGAGGGTAAGTTCACATTTATGGGACTAAACCCAGAACTAAACCAGGACTAGAACAGGCCCAAATCAACTCTACATCAGGACTAAACTGGGATAAAGTGGCTGCACCGAAAAGGCAGAAAAGAGCACGTAAAATGACTATTGTCGATATGCAAATGTGTAATGTGGTTGGAAAAATATAGAAGAATTTGTGAGATTCTTTATCAAAAATACCACACATTTCAAACAGGAATACTGGCTTCTATCAACATTTGAGACAGAGACATCACTGTTTGGTAAATAACGCTCCACCCTTCTGTTTGCACTGCTAGTTTGACACTATTGCTCTGATCTGGCTGTACATTGTATTTGTATTTAACTTATTTTTTCATCCTTACACATGTTTTATTTGCATGCCCTAATTTTGGCATAGTCTATACTTTTTATTGTCCGATTACGACCAATTTCTTCACTGACAAAGACAATAATACTTTCAATGGTTTGAGTTTTTTAAAAGAAGATGAACTGTACTTTTATCTAAATGAAAAAGTCATATTAGGTCATAAATTTAGCATCTTTTTGGAGTATCTTGGACCGTAAATATAATTAAACCAAAAATATAACTGTAGCAACTGACAATATGTGATTACTAAACCCATTTATTTGTCTGAAACTCAAGTTAAGAGGGTTCTTACGGTTTACTAAATAAAAAAGTTATATTACTCGTAAATTTAAGATATGTTTGGAGTATCTTGGACCGTAAATATAATTAAACCAAAAATATAACTAGTAACTGACAATATGTGAGTACTAAACCCATTGTTTTGTCTGAAACTCAAGTTAAAGGGGTTCTCAGACATTTACTGAATAAAAAAGTGACATTACTTTTTAAATGTATTTATTTTTGGAGAGGTCCAAGATATTTTCGGAGTATCTTGGACCATAAATATAATTAAACCAAACATATAATAGTAATAATTGACAATATGTGACTAGTAAACCCTTTTATTTGCCAGAAACTCAAGTTAAGGAGTACTCTGAGTGTGAAACAAAGCTTAGAGGGGGTACTCAAGACAAAAAAGGTTGGGAACCACTGGACTAAAGTTATTCGAGAGTGAGATAATGTTAATTCATAAAGTATAAAGTGTATATATAAAGGGAAGTGCAGTACTCTACACATAACAGCTGAACACATAAGCACAGTATGAGAACATTTAACCACAGACAAACAGCAGACGCCTCCAGTCAAACAATAAATAACTTTGAATAGCAGCAGAGTGTTACAAGCTTGTTTTTGTTGTCACTTCAGAAACACTATTTGTGACAAGGACTAATTAGGTGATTTTATGTTAAAAGCAGCAAAACTCCACCGTGAAAGTCTGATATTTTTACAAACACAAAATAAAACTAAACGCAGTACAGTACGAACATTACGATCACATATCGGGGTTAACTGATAATGTGAGATATAATGTGGATGTACAGAAAATACATCTGCCCAACTGGAATGGAGTGAAGCAGTTAAAATGACGCTAAGGACAATAGCTGCCAGCAGTTACCTTTGAATGGGCCACAAAAGATATCATTATTATGTTTAGGTTGTATTGAAAGATTAGAGCTTTGGACTGGAGTATATTTGTACATAGATAGATACTACTTTTCAGTCAATTGATTCATTTTACATTTAAACTTGTGTTTCTGGTCTCTCTCCGGTCTGGATACAACACACCAGAGAATGTGGCCCCTGTTGGCCGTGGCCCTAAACATTTACTTATGGTTTATGTCAGTGTTTTTTAAGCTTTTTTGAATCCTGGTACATCTTTTTGGGTTGTACCACCTAAAATATTACCACCTATTACCTTTCAAAAACAGTATATAATATGGTGGATGATGTTTGTGCCACTGTCTTTTTTTTCCTTTCTCTTTTGGTACACACGTATGTTCAAGACATTCAAAATGATCAATTACGCAATTAAATCCATGTGTGAATCTGAAATTGTTCACGGCACACCTGGCAATACCTCAAGGCTCAGTACTGTTCCCCGGCGCACTGGCACCACCGTTAAAATGCACCAGAATGCAGGGAATACATGACTTTTGTTCAAAATATCTTGGGACCAGAATTCTCTCTGGAATGTAATTCACGTAGTGCTGCAACTAATAATTATGTTGGTAAATGAAGTCTAGCGATTATTCCTTCGATTAATCAATTAGTTGTTGAGTGCAAAAGACCCATGAACATAAAAATTTGACACAATTTTATCCAGAAAAAGCTGAAGTGAAGGCGTTTGAAATCAAAACCACACAATTTACATGTTTCCTGTGTGTTTTTTGTGTCATTCCTGCTCTGTCTAAGTAATAAAACGTCTTCGTTCAGCACACAGAACGTTTTGGAGTTTGTGTATAGATCAGTTAATGATGACTCGATTGTTTAATTAGTTGACAACCGTTTCTATAATCGATTAGTTGCGATTAATCAATTGACTTGTTGCAGCCCTAAATTGACGCAATATAATTCTTAATGAAAGGACATCATCAATTGTAACTGCAAGGTACGACAACCTTCTAAGCCCTATGTAGTTTTTGCGCTTTCAAAAAGGAGTTGAGGGCACCTTTAAAGCTGGCACACCTGACTTTTTTGTTGCAAATTTTGTTTCCCACTGTAGAGTATCTTTTAAAATCAGCACGTTCTGACAAAAATAAGACCTCTATGCGCTGTCTCCATTTAAATAAAGTATTTTGTCTCAAAGTAAGAGCTAAAAGCAGCACTCTGATTGGCTCTATTCAGGTGGTCCGCCCCAGTTTCACTTTGCTGTCTGAAAAAAGCCGTTCTAAAGCTGCGCACGGGACTGAAAATGAATGCGTGTGAATTTTACCAATGCAATAAAGAGTCTGTGAGAGCGAAGGACGAGTCAGAGTTCAAAACCTACTACTGGTTCTGCAGTGTGAAAATCAGGTACTCCAGCTTTAAGGCAAGATGGCGGAGGTCAGTGCTTTGCGGGTGTTTACACAAATCAAACATCTTTATTACAGAGCGTTGATATCTTCTCGCGTGGTTATTTTTCTTGGTCCTCTGTCCCTCTTCGCGCTTGCTTAGACAGAAGATGGAACATTTCTGCTGCTTCATTATTTCTCACTTAGTCTTTTATTGCCTCATTGTGCGATGCCTGTGTGATTAAAGGCTCATAATGAAGTCTCGCATTAGAAAGATGAAACTAAGTTAAAGTTAGTTTAACTCCAGGGACGATCCGCGGCACCACTCCCTCTTTTCACCGAGGCAAACCAAATCACATTACCGCCGCATATTCAAGATATTAATCTGTTTTATCAACACGTCAAAACAACACTGTCAAAATACACTCAGCACGATTCTAATCTCACTGAAAGCACTTCGAGGTTTGATTGGAGTAACTTATCATCTTCAAACATAGTGCATACGACAAGTCAAACTGGTGATTTCACTAAAACGTATTAAAAAGCCTGTAAAATGTTGCCTTATTTTTGGACAATTTTGGTGAAGTTTAAATTTTGCTTCCTTGTTCGATGTGGACATGACTCAAGGGCCAAAACATGTTTAATTTACACAAAAGTTCTAATTCCCCAAATAAAAAACACTATTATTTCCTTCAGTTAATGTTTAAATTGTCCTTGTGCATTCATTTTTCCTGCATTTTGGATGGAATTTTGTATATACTACAGATGACTCAAGTAACTCTGGGCTTATTTCTGTATTTAAAAACTTTTTTTTCTTGGACTTTTCTTTAAAAACTGCCACTTGACACATGTAAAACAAGGATAACTATTGAGCGAGTAAGGTAACAGAAAACACATGAAAACCCGTCACATGAATGGAGACAAACAAGTTTGTTCGACCCCATTACTAAAAGACATTTTCAAATAACCACCAATAATTTCAATAGTACTCTAGCTTGTTCTTAACCAAGATCGTGGCTGAAGAAAGTTTCCTTGAAGGCAGTCAAACAAAACATGAACAAAAGCCTGTTAAAAAAAAAAATCATCAAAACTAAAACATTTGAACAGGTATCTATAATGAAAAAGAAATACATAAAAAGCTTCAGAACTTCAAATCAATGCTGCTCACACTTTTCTGGCCTGGAGCCCGAAAAATAGCCATGTAACTGACTCAGTTTAATATTGGTTATTTGAACAGTTTATTATCTTATTAGACCCTACACCATTCTTATCATTTTACATTGTTTCTTGAATTGTACAATGTCTTTAAGTATAAAAAAGTGCTACATACATTTGAAGTATGTATAACGCCTAGTGTACACTGAGTCCAGTCCGGTCGCGGTCCGGGACCCGCGCGGGTCACTTGCAGATTGCCTGTCACACCAGCTCCGGTTCACTGCGGTCCGTTTTTGACAAAAGTCACGTAGATTCACGTGGTTTCGCGCGAGAGCACTCGTCAAATGACATGAAAGCCGCACCAGACCGCTGCGGCGTCCGGCAAAAATAGACTTCTTGCGGATTCTTTCCGCACGGGACCCACGCGGGTCCCGAACCGGAGCCGGACCGGAGCCAGTGTGCATCAGGCGTAAATGTAAGTTGTTACTGTTTAAACTGACCTCCTATTGGTGACAAATTAAAGATTGGGGGGGGGATTAATCAAGTTTTAGTATTGTGACTAAATTTCCATATCTTAAAGGACACATGTTAAGCTAAATTGGCCTTTTTGAGCTTTTGTTCATAGCTAGCATAAAAACATAGCTGGAGTTACATTTAGCTTCATGCTAGTTTGAGGAAGCCTGGTTAGAAAATCCTCTCCCTCTGACCGTCAAAAACACTCCATTCTGATTCAATGTGAGAGACTCTTTTGCGCTATTTTTAAATCCATCGTCAGACTCTTTCTTAACATTTCTGCCGTCTAATCATGATCATTACATCTAGCATCTCCCCGAGAACGTTCCTGTTGTTTATTTTTAACTTGTGTAATTCACTCTGCGACCAGTAGGTGCCATCAAAACTCACAGCTGTCAGAAACAGCAGAGAAATGTGTGTTTATTTTTTTAATACGCATTTTTTTAGTTCTATGCCAAACTAAAGCTACTCAAGAGCACGTTTAAAGACTAATAACACGGCAACTGACACATATTTGTCCTTTAAACGTTTATGTAAATCGTCTCATTCCGCCTTGAAAGATTTACGCTGAAAGTCACACAGGACTGTCAAACGATGCCCTTTCTATACATTAGCGATTCAGGAGACATAGACACCAAAGTCGCGGAGTAAAGTTTTAAGTAGAAGAACAAAACAAGTAGGTGGAGCGAAATGAATCAAGCCTTCGATTCAACCTCCGGAGCAAAGGGGATGACAAATAGTTGCACGAGCTAAAGTGAGATTGCAACTTGGGTATGGATGTCTTGTGTGGCCTATAAGAGCGGAAAAAAACATGTAGGGAGGTGAGGAAGAGCAGAAAAAGAAGAGAGGGAGGGGACAGGGGAACAAATTGCAAGAAAAGAAAAAAGTATGCCCTAGAGATGTGGCGCGGTGAAGGTCAAAATCTGCTGAGAATAATAGCCACTACATTACTGGAAGCGTATATAGTAGCGCACACATGGCTAGCGAGCGGATGGCTTTGCTCAAACAGCCCACATCCGAATGAAACTAAACACCTTTCAGGGGCGCCGATCCGTCTTTGTCAATAAAGTTATGTCAAAAATGATTAATCCACCTGGAGCTCATCAATTACCCAGCGACCGGAGCAGGAAATAACATGATTGCATTCCCCAGAGTGGACTTCAAACATGGACGTACAAACAGGCGGCGCACGGAGGATGAAGATGGACAATGTACCGCACTGTATGAGCGGGTGGAAGCCAGCGGAGGTTAGAAGCACAAATGACACTGAATGTAGCCATTGACTTATCTGTGAAGGGTTTAATTAATACAGTATGTGAGCTGGTGAATGTGAGATATAGTGGATGATTTCCTTGTACCCTTTTGGAAGACATCTGACTGGTTTTTAGGGCTGTAGACGATAAAAGAAATTCTCGGTTGACTAAAGACCTTCCCTATCGACCGGTCAATCGACTAAAAAGGGGTGTGGGAAAACTATGAAGTATCTCTCTGTATCTGACCTAAACTGTACCAAAAAACGCCCCTGTTTCATGCAAAAAAAATTAAAATTCATACAGAAAAGTACTAGGAAACAGTGTATTTATATGAGAGATGTATATAAATTAGATTAAACTCATGATTCACTCCAAAACCTTTAGCGAACTCACTCCATATCTTCACTTTTTCACTGTTTTTGTTGAATAAAATCCTTTTAATTGAAATAAAATGGTCGACTAAAACACCCTCGACCAATCAATCGACTAAGCCCTACTGGTTTTACCGATGTTGATGTTGAAATGTCTCCTGAAAATAGTTTTTCAAATAGTTTTACTCATATACCTTACATACACAGAGGGTTCGCACAGACATCATTTCACTTGAAAACATCCCACTCCAGTGACACAATTAAGGGCGATACAACTGATAAAATGTGTTTCTTTGCCTTTTTTGGTCTCATTTTGTACGTTGAGCTTTGCAGTGAAATGGAAACTGAAAGTAGTTTCTCCGTTGTTGCTCTGAGTGTGTAGAGCTTGGCTAGCTTGGTTTGCTAACAGCAGTTGGATATACTGCTGCACAACAATTTATTTCCTCAACTTGGACTCAAAAGCATATTTTTATGGACAGAAAGGTCATTAATTCAACTGTGTGTGATCCAAAAGATAAATGTGAGTGTTCTGTTCATCTGGTTTTCTAAAACTGCTCACTTATTTTTCTTTTTTTTAGTTATCGTGTGCAAACTAAATATGTTTTTGTTGTTTTCCGACTGTAGCAGCATTTGCACATTTAAGTTGTGTTTGAGCTTTTAGATTCAGATTCAGATTCAGAAAACTTTATTGATCCCAGAGGGCAATTCATTTGCAGCATTTCCCAGAGCAGTTCACACACATACACACAAAACACACACTGCGTGAGTCCATTTCACAGTTACAACAATATAAGATACAATAAAGTTAGCAAATACTGCCCTTCAAATTCAACAGTTTAATCGCGGAGGGCACGAAGGAGTGGGAAAAACGATTTGTTTTCCTCACTGGCGCATAAAAACGGCGCCCTGAAGGCACTTTTACAGTATAAATGTCATTATTCATCATTGACTCTCATGCGTTTTTGCCGCTCACTGCTAAAAATCTGAATGTTGTGATGTCATCTGTATAAACTCTATTGTTTTATTGTGTTACAATGAGCAGAATGAACTAAAATAAGTAGTTTGTCCGTTAATTGACCCCTAGTGGCTGGTAAGATGTTATAAAAACCTCTATTCACGTTATCTTTCCTGCCTGTGCACTTACATCATTATCACATTACCGGATAAGCAGGAATTCCGAAATTCCGAAAATAATAGCTGCTAAAATATTGTATAGAGGTTTGTTTTATTTAAATTCACATGAGAACAAAAGGGCCACAGATAGCAACTTCCTGAATACAGTGGATGCTAAAATACTACATTTTGACCATAATTTTATTTGCTAAAAGGGCAGAAATAATCAAATAATAACAAGTTGGCAATGGGTAAAACTAGAGTGGTTAGCACTCTCGTCTCATAGCAAGAAGGTTGGGCCTTTTTGTGTGGAGTTTGGGCACTAATTCATCAACTCCTCCTGACCAAGGGACAATAAAATGCATTTGACCTTAAACTTATAATCAATCGACTAAGATCATTAACTTGCATTAACCTGCCAATTATGTGAGTGCAATATTCATTTTTATTTGCAAGTGCATCAACCTGAAATGGAATCAAAATCATGAACGTTTGCACGCCAAATGCTCTAATATATTCAGAACTTCTCACATTGATATTATTATGGCTAAATCAGGTCACTTTACCCCGTGCTCGTGCGTGTGAGTAGTGCTCCATTATCAGGAAGTGTGAGGGACTAAAGGATGAGGGCGTCCAGATGGAGGGAGCCTGTTGCCTCGGAAACGCGGAGAGGGGCAAAACAATGGGGATTTGGAGTGGTGTTTCACATCCGTCATAATACAGTCGTGCCATTTGGGCAGAGCCGCGGAGCCACTGCCAAAAGAACCCGACGAGACCCGCAGTGGAGTCCAAGATGGCAGCCGGTCACAGAGAGAGTGTGATTGACATGTTAAACTGATCAGAGGAGGAGGGAGCGGCGCCAGTGTTCAGCCACGAGCAGTTCTACCGTTACTCAGGGTTTGTGAAACTTCCCAAGATCCAATTTAAATACTTTTAATGCATCATAACTAAAACTGTAATCCTTTAGTCGATTAATCAGTCAATGGTGTTTGAGTCGACCAAGACATTTACTAGTCGGCTAATCATTTTATTAAGATTAAAATGATATATGTAGCAAAAACAGGAAGAAATTGACTTAATACTTAAAACTTGTACATAATACTATACTTTTTTGTATAAATAGTTGTTTTAGCATGAACTCCTGTGCAGTTGAGTGCAATTTGGGTCGGATACTTTTCAAATATTTTTGCCACACCCCCTTTTAGTCGACTAATCGATCGATAGGGCTGGTCTTTAGGCGGGAATTATAAGATTTTATCGCTGTCAGTGGTGTTGACAATTCCTCTTATCGATTCCTATATAAAATAATATGCATATCTACTTTTATGAGTCTGTGATTAGGCTAATCTAATTCTGATACATTTAAAGGACACATACTGTATTATGTTATTGTGACTTTTCTGAACTTTAACCCTCTTCTAAAAAATGTTCTATGTTAATACAAATAATGCATACTATTTTTCCTTTAAAGTCTACATGACAGGCTCTCACTATATTTAAATTATGACTTACTTTAGTGGGAGGGCACCTCTGGTAAATATTTATTATAGTTTTACATTTTTTAAGTTGCAGTTACAGAAGAAAGAAAGAAGAAGAAAGTTACAGGAAGTACAGCTGAGTTCTAAAAAAAAATCCCTCTGTGATGTCATCAAAAAGAGACATGCCATTTCAACAATTTACACACAACAGACACATTTTTTGACAGTTTAAACGCTCATTGAACAAAATAAAGGTGTTATCAGGTGTTATTATTTGTCAAATTCGGCCCTTGTTTTCAAAATGGTTGCTAGGTAACAGTTGTGGAATTACCTCTATCTTAGTCACATCTATTTCTCATGTCCAACCAGGAAGTAACATTATAAACATCACAAAAACGGTCAAACTGGGGACAATTAGGCAAAATGTTTAGTAAAATCTTAAATATAATCACGTTCACTACGTTTTAGCCAAATGCGTCGTCTAAAGTGTCATATAGACTTTAAACTACAATGTAAAGCATTTTAATTGATGTTTAACAGAATTTGGAGCTTCATTTCAGATGGCCAGGCGTACACAAACTTCTCAGATTGCTTATTACGCTGCGTTAACCAGATAAACATGTTGGCTTAAAGGGGCTGCACCTGATTTTTACGGTTTTGAAACATGAAAAACAGAACTAGTTCATGTTAAACTCTTTACAGCAGTGACATGTCTTCCTCACTTCCTAAATATTCACTGCGTCACGGACCTTCTTAAAGCCATAGTATTACATGAACTGAATAAGACACGCCCCCTCTGCCCGTGTCCCAGATTGATTAGTGGCCGTTTGAGGTATTGCAGCCTCTTGGGCCCAGCCTTTTTCTTTTTGTATAATTGCACATAATAATGGGAGACAGTACTTAATTATTTTCAGTATTTAAGTAAAATAGAAGGAAATGTTCTTTTTTAACCATTTCCAAAGTCACAGAAATTGCTGTTTTTATATTAAGTGACGTCACAGTAAACATGTCTGAGCCATGTGGACGAGCTCGTCAGACGATACAAACAGAAGCGCGCTTAATTCTTTAGCAGAAGCTTATATATAATTATCTTACCTGTGTTTTAGTTAAATTATTATTCAATCTGTCACTATAAGGGGGAGACATACGCTTCCAAAGAATTGCTAAATATAGAATGGGTTCTCAAGAGTAACCGGTTCCCCTCCATACTCACTTGGCGCCAAAGTGCACCAGGAGCTGCTCAGAGTTGACATTTTTAGAGTGCACCAAGAGCAGTCGTTTTGACACAGGGTTTATGCAGGTTTCAGCGAGTCAAATTTAATGCTTTTTAATGCCACATTTCAAGATTTTTAATGCCATAATCAACGTCAAAACAAGACATTTACACTTTTATCAAGTCAAAACTACTGGCTTCTAACCATTCTATTGGGCAGCAGAATGATGAGAATATAATAAACTACTTTTTAGATGATTTGATCTAAGCTTTTAACATCTATATTCAACAATATTTTATTTTTTTTTATTTTTATTTTATTATATTTTTTTAATATTTTTTGATCTGGTGGATAAATCGTCAAAATGTTTTTAGATTGTGTGGATTGAATTTAATGCCTTTGAATGCATTTCAAGGCCTTATTTTTGCCCAAATTCATTTAATGCCCCTGTGAAACCCTGTGAGAAAACCAGAGTGCAGCCGTTGTCTTCAAAATGGCCAAAACGCGCTGCTCTTGGATCAAATGTTCCTTTACGTCCAAGTGAGGATGCAGTATGTAAATCCCCACATGTAACGTGATGGTTTAGTGAACTTTAGATGCACTAATTTGAGATAATTTGGAGACTGACTCAAATGAGATGGCGCCAGACCAAGTTATTGTAGTTGCCGATTCCTCAAAGTGCCTCCCGCCTGATGGATGTGAAAGCACTGTCAGTTCATTGGCCAAAGTACAAAAGTATCTGGAAGGCTTCTCCAAAGAGAGACATTATTTTAAGTAAAACTACATTTGGCATCGGGAGCCACTTCAGGCAGAGCGGAGGGTGACTTCCTGCGACATTATCAAATCCATTACAGATAATACCATGTCCTGTTCAAATAACACCCATTATCCCACATCTTGAGCCCATACGCCGCTCTTTAGTGAGATGTAGTAATGGCTACAGGATGGAAAAGTTCAGTTCTGTGCATGACCGGGGTGCAAAATTACAGACAAAATTACAAAAGTTAAATAGCCGCTCATTTTGAACATAAAAAGACGTTTTGAAACAGTTTGTGACAGAGAGACAAGATGAAGCATCGCACAGAGAGGACAATTGAAACACGACTAATGAGGGTTTAAGTGGATCCAGAACTTTCACCACAATTAACTTTCATTTTAGCTGACTCTGCGTTGATGGCTTCTTGAAGGTGGTGGACGCAATTACGTTTACAAGGGAATTTCTTAAAAACTACAGTAACTATCTTTTGTTCGCATGCCACAAATTGAGAGCCAAATAATACACATTTTGAGGCTGCACTTTTGTGGTCACCTGCTCGTCTTCATGGAGTTCTGTTGTTTTATCTGGAAAATATCTCAGCATAACATGATATATCTAGCATTTATTTTATATTTCTAGTGTTGTTATTGCTCAAAAATACATTAAAAAACATGCATTGTTACTATAAACGAGGTAACATTACGTAGAATTCTTACTAAAAAGTTCAGTTTTGGGACTGGACTGTTTATTTCAATGTAAACATGTCTGGTACCACGTTATAATTACTCTTTTAATTCCCTTAAAAAAGCATGAACAAAGACTTACTTCATAACGAACAAATGGTTTAATAAGAATGATTAAGGCTTTGTAACTGGTTAGGGTTAGGACATTAACAAAGGTTAGTCACTAGTCCTTAATTCTAATTCTTAATAAACTATTCATGCTCATGTTCATGCTTTATTAAGACTATTCAGTATGTAGTTATTATAAAGTGTTAACAAATGTGTTTATAATAACAAAACTTAAGCGTGAACAAAGACTTCACTATTCATAGTGAACAAATAGTTTATTAAGAATGATTCATACTTAGTAACTACTCAACTAAACTCTAAACGTTAATTAAGTAGTTACTAATCCTGAATCATGCTTAATAAACTATCTGTTCATGATTAATTAAGTCATTTTTTAAGGCAAAATAAGGTGTATTTATTATAAAGTGGTACCAATCATCACTTCTGAACATTCTTCATAAGTTTTGAGCCATACTGCGGAATATTACAGCCACATTTCCATGGAAACAAGCAGGCGGAGGCTCCTCCATGTATAGTACGAGTCAGGTTTGTGGAGATGCAAGCCCTCTCACAGTAAGGACACGTTTTTCTTTTTTGTTTGTTTTGTCAGTGAAATAAAAACATTGGAAAAACATTATTTTAGTTTGTCTTGGCTAAAAAATTACGTACTGGAGCTTTAATGTGGAAAGTCATGCGCGTAACACTTTCGTACGCTTCAGAAATGAGACCTTTAGTGCGCCACCTGCCCGTTTCTATGGAGACAGATAGTTTAATGCCATGCTGTGGGACATTTATGGCGAGGCAAAGGCAGTTTTTACATTTTTTTCCCAGTTACACATAAAAAACCTATACTATAACTAAACAAGTGCATGAATTACAAGCGTTGCCGAGTTCTGAGTCTCATTAAAAAGTCGAGCTTGATTATACGCAGCGTAATATCATTTTTCCAGAAAGTCCAAATTCAAGGTGTGTCATTTTGACGCAGTTACACGTTATTAAAAACAGCCTTGACTCACGTTCCCTTCAGTTCTCCACACAATGCACCTTTAATAAAACGATTATGATCTACTTTATGATGCTAATCGACTCATATTAAGATTTAATCATAACTTATATATAATAAAATGTCCGTGTGTGAAAATCGTAAAACCCCAGTCTCTCACGTTGCGGCAGATTTACGACGAGGTGCAGGGCCATCGAGCTGGTGCCATATGTTTCACTGTTCACATGTGAAATTAATAAGCTGTGGTCTGCTGCTGAAGCCTAAAATCCTAAATATTTCACACATACTGTTCGCAGTTAAAGGCAAGGTCGTATTTTCTAAAAGGGGAGCTACTTGTCAGCGTCGTCTGAAAGAGAAGACAGGAGACATGTTTGGTGCTAATTTTATAACAGGCCTTTAAAATCTATTCTGAAGGTAATAACGTATCGCAGAGGATATTTAGAAGGGTTTAAGAAAGATTATATTAGTGCTAGAAAGAGTTCAGGTGTATGTTTCCCTTTAGTTTAGTTTCAAATGCATTTTTTAATTCAGGAAACTATCAGCTCTGACTCAAGTTAAAGTGCGTATAACAGGCTTTTATCATTTGCTAATTTTGACTTTATTTGCTGTATTTATACGTGTTGAAATGATATATGATAGTTTTACACCAATCAAGCAGCCGTTTGTGGAGAAAAATGGAATAATCTGTAGAAAGTTACAGGAAGTAAACAAATTGATGACATCACACTGGGGAGACAACGGTTATGCATCATTTACACAAAATAAATTACTTATTTGACCCTTTAAACTTTGATTCAACAAAATAAAGGTGTCCACATGTGTTTTTATTTGTCAAAAAAATTTTTTGGTGTACAGTGTGGTCGCTTGGTAATTTCATAGCGTGATGTCATCATTTACAACCAGGAAGTAAAATAAAAACCTGAAAAATTGCTCAACTAAGCATAAAATGTGTTAAGTATCTTAGCGAACTTTGAAATATATTTATCGTCACTGTATTTTAATCAAATGAGTAGTCCAACCTGTCATAGACACTTTAAAACAGTTTCTCAGCAGGTTCCTCTTCTGCATTCAAACATTCACAACAAGAGCAACAACCACAAAGAAAACGACAAAACCCACACACTCAGCAGTCGGGTGTAACGTTCACGTGGGTGTAATGGAGCGTCTCGGTGCAGCACGTTCAGTTCGGTCCATGTGTGTAGTGTTTCGTGTTTCTGAGGCTGAGTCTTGAGTCAATACCAAAATATCATCTGCGTATAAGAAAAGTTTGACCTCCTGCGTACACACTTTTCATTCTAGAATCTTCTCTGATTTGAATGGCGTGAGGTTCCACAGAGATGGTGGACAAAAGTGGTGATAATCTGCATCTGTCCAGTCGACCAGAAAATACCAAAAAATGTTGAGATCTCTGCGTTAGTAATGATCCTGAATGTACCATAGGGTATTGCCTTATTCTTAAAGGCACAGTACGTGTAATATTATAGCCACAAATTCAACTGAAACAAATGTATGTTATTTTTCAACTTTTCTTTCATTTTGGATCGTTTTATTGCAATTAAAATGTACTTGCGCAGGCTTGCATCTTCACAAATGTACTTGTTTCCATGGAAATGTTGTTTCTTTAGCTATAATAGTCCAGAGTACGGCATAACACTTCGCTATCTCCATGGAGATGGTTCTGAAGTTTGGTTTTAACTTTCTATTTCCATGGAATTATGCCGGTTACATTCCACCTCCATAAAGTTACATGATGTGCCTTTAACTCAAGTCTGTAATTCTACAAACAGTATTAAATTCAGTGTATTGCCTAAGGACACGAAGCGAAGAAAATGTACAAAAACTTTGGAGCTTCAAAATAATAAAGGACCAACTTTGGGTCTAAAGTGTTCAACTGAAGACACAAGAGTAAAATGCGGCAAGTATCATATTCCTTTGTCGTATAAAATAGGATCCCAGTCGAGCAAAAGAGCAAAAGAAAACGTAATTTTAATGAAGAAAATTGATGAGTGGAACGCAAAAGGATGAGTGACAGCAGTCTGATGGCATCAAGAAACAGAATAAATGATGCTAAAGAAAGAATTCTGTCCAAAAAGAGTGCAAACAAGACAAACAACTGAAATAAAAAGGCATTTTGAATGTTTAGAAATGTGGGGAAATTTTAGGGTTTAAAGATTAAAGGTCCATTTCAAGACACACAACTTCATTTATCTGCACTCTTCTGATTTTTAAGTAATTACTTTTGTGTACAAATTGTGCTCTACAAGTACAGTAAACTCACCTTGCCTATTTGTATTACCTTTTTAATATGTCTTAACTTTTGTAACAACAGATGATTTCAGAATCTGATCCCTTTTTCACGCTTTTATCGCCCGTCGAACTCTCTCACACTGTTTGTAGTTCATACATCTATCGCTCTACACGGCACACTACCAAGTCACCAAAATAAACCTGTAAAAAAAAAAGCGCTAACCTCACTCTAAAAATACATTTCCTGCTTCACTGCGGGGCTCCAAACTTGTGAAAGCATATCACGGTCCGGCCATAACCAAGTCCTGCTGCTCCTGCTAACATTATAGACCTCCATTATGAGATCAAAGCCGGGCCACTATAAGGAGCGATGGGCGAACATGTTAGAAATATTAGACGCCGTACAGTGGGTGGGAGGCTGGGGCTTTACATGGGATTAGCGGGGGCTTTCTTGGGCTAACAAACAAGCGCTAGGTCTTGTTGAGTCCACTGGAAGGCGAAACGGACAATGGATCGGATTGTGCTCCAGTTGCCAAGTAGTCTGGGAACTTTTTGGGTCTGTTTTTTGGGAAGGTTTTCGCAATTTTGCTTCCCTCCTCGAGTCGACGTTCAACAATGTTCTTTTGAAAGCGCGTTTTGGAGAGGGAGTGAAGAGGGCAGCGAGAGGAAGAGGGGAAAGCCAAGTGGAGGAGGACAAATGGGGAAATGCCAGGTTTTGAAACAGTGAAACATCTGCTTTGTAATTACGAAACATCTAATTATCATCATAATGAGGAAGTCTACCCGGCAACCTCAACTGCAGCCTGTCATTGGTCGGTTTAATTCAATAACAGCGCTAACAATTACTCACAACAAGCTACTTATCACGGTTGGGTTTTTGTTTTTCTCGAAACTTGACAGATCCAACAAAGGTAGAAAGGTTTGAGTGTTTTGAAAGAACCACAAAAAGCAAGAAAACTAGATTTGGTTGGCCTGAAGGTTTTATGCCAGTATCCATGTTTGTTTTTTTTTTTAATGTATGATGGAATCTTTAGGCACGTACGTTTTAGTGTTGCCACAATACTATAAACTACAAACTTGATTTTGATACTAAGGAAAACGCAACAGAAGGTAATTTTCAACACAAAAGAATTGTAGTTTCTTTGACATCATCACGTGGTATTTGGATAGTTCTGATATAGACAAGGACCAGGTCTAGAATGAGTGTCTCGATTTGATTCTGCTAGTTTTAGTACTGATTACTATCTGGATATTTGATACTTTTGTGGAACTTTTGTGAAACTTTTGACAACCCTAGTTTCTATTGCCTTACACTGTGTATATATCATGTATTTACAATCAATGTCATGCAAGTCGCTGTGTCTGTGATCATGCTATTTTAAAGATTAGACGGATATGGGTGTTTTGCTCATTTAATACCTTGTTTTGTTTTTGTTTATTTGTTCGTGACAGTGCATGTTATTGAACATACATGATATACATGCTGTAAACACATATTACATTTGGAAAATCTTATTATTATTCACATGAGAAGTTCTAATAAGACAGTTGTAAAAAAGGCTATCGAAATCAGGAAGCGGGGCACATGGACCATCAACAGAGGCGAGGGAGCTTTTACTTTGGTTCACACATGAGACTCACTTCTCCACAGACCACCACACGGGGGCAGCGAGGTCAGTCAGTTTGATAGATCTATCGGGCTGACCACGCCTGGAAACAACATCTGATCAGAGACACGTCACATCCATCAGACGTCACCTCTGACGAAGGCGGAAGTCCTGCCGCCGAAACATGTCAGGTAAATGAGCTCATAGCCTTTTACAACTGTCTTATTAGAAGAAACTCACAAGTTAATGCTGTAAACACGCCGGGCTGTAGTCTTGGGCTAATTTCCATCTGTTGTCCCACATTCCCTCTCACAACACACCCACTCAAAAACCAGACTATTGTACATGTGTACAATACCGACGCAGGCACGAGGAGAACGTTCAAACTCAGAAAAAATGTATACTAATACTGTAAATGTATTATTGAATACTACATAAATAATAAGCACTAGTTATTGTAGCAATCCTATACAAGTTTTACATACTGCAGTATCTTTCAAAACAATATTGTGCTTTGTTCTTTCTCTCACTCGCAGGATGAGCATAAACAGGACAATAGTCTAACTTTGACAGGATATTGCTGATCGAAATTCCCACCACAGACAAGAGGAGGAAATGTCTACCTTATAATTAGTAATTATCATTATAATGAGGAAGTTGCAGTCTTCCCGACAACATCAAAAGCAGAGCTCTGATTGGTCGATTTAATCCAATAAGGCCCCTAACGAGGAAACATGGGAAAAGGGTGTTCGACTAATCCAATTGGGTCAATGCAGTTCGGGTCGACGTGAATCCCGTGAGTCTTTAATTGAGTTGAAAATGTCTCCACCTGGTTAAGGACCAACACGCACAAGTCAAGAACAGGTTGTGTTTGTGTCCTAGAGTTTGATCATGTCTTACTTTCAGATGGAGGGCAGGGGTCTTTATAAATACAGTAGATTTATTGTTTTTTAGAGAAATATCCATCCACTATACATGGTTTAACTGCCTTAAAAACAGCTTACAGAAGTCCACACAGCTTTTCAAAACCTTCAGAGGCCAGAGTTTTGCCTTTGCATTAACAACTGGCATGCTGACAGCCTACTTCCTGCTTGGCGGAGAATAAAACACAGCAGGGGAAACACAATTAACTCATTTTCACTGAAATAGATGCTTTTACAGTTTGTCTGTACTGTGGCAAAACAGATTGTACAGCCCCTTTAATCTTATGGCTTTTAGTCCTTTTAACTGACGACAATCAAGTCTTTGGATGGATAATGGCACCACAATTGGAAGCCATTGTGAAAAACTAATTCAACTTTAGATCATGTTCTGACAGAGTAGACGTTGAACTCTTTGCCAGTTTTGGTTTCACATGGAACGGCCAAGTAGCTATAAAGTTATTAATAATAAACCAGGTCAACAAATCTGACAGTTAAAAGGCCATTTCTACCATAAAATGTCACATGAACGCAACCCATAAGAGTCTTGGAAGCAAAAGTTACCTTCAAAAACAATAGAATGTAAAGGAGCTGAGTCGTATCTTGTGGCTATTATCATACCTCTCTAATTGTGTAAATGTTTTTATGATTTGTGTGCTGTTATATTTTTCACTTTGCAGCAGGTCCCCGTTGAAAAAGAGGTCTCGATCTCTATGGGATTTTACGTGGTTAAATAAAGGTTGGTAAATCAATAAAAACAGCTTTGGGCTTCAAGGACCAAAATTGCAAAGTTGTAATTAGCTAATCAAGGGATTTAGTTACTTAGGCCTGTGTTTTTCAACGTTTCTGAGTCACGACACACCACTTACATAACTAAATCACACCTTTCATTACTAAATATGGTATTTAATGTATTAATATTGTCCACGCCACTGTCCGGTTGTTTAAATGTCTTCTTTTGATTTCTTTATTTGTGCAGAATTTTTGTCAGGACACTTCAAAAGGCACAATCCCTCAAGCCACACTAGAGTTCCCTAGAAAATTAAATCAAGCAGAAATCAACAAAACCTATTCTGCAGTTTAGACTTCAACAAACATGCTCTGAAATTCATGCGATTCTCGTGTTAATTTATAAGTCGTATTTAATCCTTTCACTTCTTCTGGATATGTTTAAACTGCACACAGTGAACAGAATCTTGGTGCATGAAAGCCGTTCTTTACCATGTGAAATATAGGTGTGTTACAGGTGATAATTCCAGAGTATGTGGCTGTATGACTGAACGTTGTGTTGTGTAAAGTAAATAGTGGGTGGTAATGGTGCTACACAACGGGACAAACCTACTAATAGTAACCATACATCTACTCCGTGATAACCATCTGCTGGACTTTAAGCACGGAGCACAAAAGAAGGTTAGAAAAATGCTCCTATTGTCTTGAAAATGTTAGAAAAACAAGCCACTGGGTAGTTTAAGATCTGCTGATACAGATACAATAGCTGGCCATACGTTAGAAAGTCTTAATCATTTTGTCATGACTTGTCAATCACATTTTATTGTAACTTAAATGTGCAAAATAAAACTTCTTGAGATGTTAATTACTGGTTTAAATGTTGTATATTATGGCAATAAACCTATTTTGTTTTGTTATTGCTCAAAAATACATAGAAAAACATGTATTCTTAGTGTCAATGGAGTTGGCTTTCCGTCTGGTGGTCTCCATGGAGATAGACTGGTTTAATGCCATGTGGTGGAACATTCCAGGCAGGCAAGAACAATAGCATAGAGTAGAATCTCTCCTGTTTTGGGGATGTGACTATATTTGAAACAAGCAGTAACAATTTATGATAACAGGGCCGTCACTAATGATTATTTTAGTAGTCGACTAGTCAAACGATTATTTCTATAGTATACAGAGACTTTTTAAAGACATTATCAGCCAAATAAATGTTGAAATATGGAGACTGAAGGCTTTTAGATCGAGAATAATTGTGAACAAAGTGTATTATTGTTGAAAATCAGCAATCGTATATTCTTTTTTAACATTTTGATGCATTGATGTCACTGTTGTTATAAAACGGCTTTTGACATATGTCTTTCTAGTCCAGTTAACGATTACGATTATCAAATTATTGTAATCGATTACTTTTCCTAGTTACGATCTAGTCACGATTAATCGATTAATAACTACCTTGACTGATAATGAACAAATAGATTATTAAGAATGAAGAAAAGCTCAGTCACTCTTTAAATAATATCCTTATAACTTAATAAACTACTTTTATTATGAATTAAGACTTTGTTCATGCTTTATTGAGATTAATTAAGGTTTCATGAGAGTTTTTGTCCGTCTTGACCGTAAAACGACTTTTAAGTGTCATGAAAAGGGCTAAAAAAGAGTTATGTATTATTATTATTATTATTATTATTATTATTAATAAAATGTACTTATAATAAAGTGGTCCCAAAATTGCTTTCAGTCCGGCACATTTTATATATAAATATTTTGCAGTGATGGCAATACCACAAACATATTTGTTTCTGTTTTTTTCCTTCCAAAATGTATGAAACATTAAAAAACACACAAAAAACAGAACAAGACCAGACCAGAGTTATCGCAAGAAGTTAAAGTAAAACTGGTCTAAAGTAGGCGTCGCATTTTGCCCAAATTCGTCCTCTTTTAATAAAGCCCGAATGTGACTTTTATTTCCCACCAAAGATCGTCATATTTCAATCACAAAAATTCTCCTCAGCAGAACCGAAAACTCAACTTATAAGAACCATACTTTAATATTTCGAAAACCCTGTGCAATAAAACACTTTGCTGCAGGTGCGGGGCTCGCTATAGTGTTTCCAATTATACTGCGGCCCGTGGCATTCGGCTCCTTTCTTATGAAGTGAGCTCATCGTCTAGATTTAGGAGTCAGACTGTTCAGATTGGAGCTTAAAATGCTTGTGTTCCATACGTCTCACAGCGAGGCAGGCTAAGGTGACCCGGCGTAATCCTTCAGTTATGCCTCGTCCGGACCACCAACGAAGCACAGTGGACTACTGTTTCAACATGCGCTTTTTACATTTCCAGCCTTATCTCCAATTATAGCCGCCACTGCTCTGTTTAATAGTCGCAATTCATTAAAAGGTCAACAACAATTCCTCCATTCAGAGACTTCACTGTACTGCTCTGTGCAACTTTGGGTAACACGTTCAAATAATAACAATTTGTCTATTAAAGGGCATATGTTGCGATGTGTTTTTTTTTTTAATTATTACTTTGTTTGGTGGGTTATTACTTATGGTGAATATTCATCATTGTTTTACATCCGTGAAGTTGCAGTTTGTGAAGAAAAATTCAAAAATAAAAGTAGAAAATTAAAGGAAGTGGAGCAGAGTTCAGTATCCTTCAGTGATGTCATCAATAAGCGACATTCCGCTGAAAAAGCAGGAACGATTTAAAACGCAACTGACACAATTTTCTGACATGTTTGAACAGTATCTTAACAAAATAAAGGTGTTATCAGATATTATTATTTGTCAAATCATAACTGTTGTGTAATTTATATAGATTTTGGCCCCTGTTTACGTTATTGTTGCTAGGTAACCGTTGTGGCATTACCTTCACGAATGTCCAGCCAAGACGTAACATCATAAACATCACCAAAATTGTCAAAGTGGGGAAAAACCGGCAAAATCTTGGCCACGTGTTAAAGGGGCACTGTGTAGTTTACTGGTGGAGAGTACAAAACATTGTCTTCCCCTAGAGATGGACTAAAACCAAACAATCTCCATGGAAACAAGAAGAAAACCAAGTACGTTTCGGCAATAAAAACACCTTTAACTGGATAAATGAAAGATAGACGAGTTCATATCGTGCTGTGGAAACAACTATTTTATGAATTTATGAGAAAATCAGATGACGGACCTTCAACTAGAAAACGTACACCTTTAAGATAATAATGTTCACCATGTTTTATTGAAATGTATAGTCTGTCTGCCATATGAACATTAAAGTGCGCGTCACAGGTTTTTCTAATTTGGACTCTAATTCATGTATTAATAACTGTTGTAAAAATAAATTAGTCTTATACCAATCAAGTCGCCGTCTGTGGAGAAAAGTGGGGAACTTTGGACTCATTACATCCAAAGGTTAAGCATAATTTACACAAAACAGACTTTTTCTGACCCTTTAAGTCAACAAAATAAAGGTATCACATATATTTTATATCTCAAATAAAAGTGACCAGTGTAAAGCATGGTTTCTAGGTGTGATGTCATCATTTACAACCAGGAAGTCAAATTACAAACCTAAAAGACATTGCTAAACCAGTATAAAAATGTGAACTTTGTCTTTTTTTTATACATATTTATCTTGCCTGCATTTTAGTTAGCTGAGAGGTGAAACTTTAAGAAGGATTCAAATACTTAATTAATACCATAATCATTAATTAAGTCATTCTTCACAAACTATTTGTTCATGATGAATTAAGTCTCTGTTCATGCTTTACTAAGGCTAATTAAGGTGTAGTTAGTATAAAGTGGTAACCAAAAGCTTTTCATTGAACTTTACTCGTTCAATTTAACCTTTTCTTACATGTTTACTCTGATAAAACAGGAGTGAAACGCTAAGAAACAACAAATTCAACTCGCGCAGAAGGCAGAGAAACACCATCCTGGCTTGACTCATGTTTTAATTTTAGCACTTAAGTGAGGTGAGGTTGTCTTCAATGTAGAAAACGTGAAGCAGCAGGCCCACGGCTATTCCTGGAGCGTCTAAGATTCAATAAAAAGCTGACGTGGACAGCAGGTAAACAGGCGTGCAGACATTAGATCCACACGCCATGTTATTTCTGCGCGGGACGTTTGGAGGAAGGGCTGTTTTCATAAGGTCAGCGCGCTCACGGTGGTTTCAAGTGCATTATCTTTGGCCCGTTCTCGACGTATCAAGATCTCACTGTGACACGGGAAAAACAGATTTAAAAGCGGACACAGTCGGGAGGTGAGGTGTGTAAAAACCTGATCCCTTTAGAAAAAAAATACACAAATAATTACTTTCATACAGACATTTAGTTAGACAATCTTTACAGAGTTTGATTGAAGACTCGAACTGGATTTCTGTATTTGTTTGAGCTGAGTTTGTATGGCCACATTATAGAGAGTTTCCAGTTAATAGAGTAGAATATTGTGTATTATAAACAGATTAAAAGCTAATTTTGGATAAGTTATGGCATATTTAGGCTGCAATGAAACGCTAACACTGGCCAGAAGTACCATCAAAACAATTAGTGTTTACGGAAATACACTTGGCTGTTGACAATGTGGCGTTTTTCTTTTGCCCGGAGAAAGAAAATAGTCCTTTCTTGCGTTCGTCTGTTGGATACTGATTAAATGAGTCTTATTTTGTCAAGTAAATTGATGAGTCTTGACCTAAAATGAACATAGAAATGCTTTGCTTTTAGCGGCAAGTTACACTCTCATGTCCTAAATACCTAAGAGGGACGAGTTTGAAGGTTTAAAGTTGGCAGTGCGATTGTGGAGATTGGCTACAACATACGCCGACGTCTTCAAGATGGCAACGACAACAAATAAATGACTGAAACTCATGAATTCACTTAAGGAGATGCTGTTTACGTCATGGAGTTGAACAAAATCCTTATAAATTTGAGAGACACATCTCCTTTTTAGTCAAATAATACATATCCAGGGCAGGTTTTCAGTCGATCAATCACTACTTCAGTCGACTTCAGCCCCAGATCGTCACACACTTTCACGTACAATTTGCCATCTGCTGAGCTAAAGCTGTACGTATAGTATGCAACCACCACATTTACAGCTAAGCCTCACATATCACGTTCTCCTCTCCATAGTGTAATGTGCAGGAGCCGTGCATTCCCGCCGAGAATCGCTGTAAAATGCGCCTTTTCATAGTCAAATGTGCTGCTGCCTCAACACAGGGGCACTCTCCGGGACTGGCTTTAAATGCACTACATGAAACATCAAACACAGGCTGCCGATGTTACTGGCACCGCTGCTGGGAATCCATTTGTAAGCCAAGCAGAAAATGTTGCAGGATTGTTACCAGGGTGTAAGCACACAGATTACGGACCAGAGACTTTTATGGAAAAATGACTAAGAGGAGGCTGGATGTTAAAATTGGCAGAGCTGGTGGAGATTACAGTGCTTGTCTGAAAGTGGAAACAGGGTGCAGTGAATACGAGTGTGTGCAGATAGCTCAGACAGACCTCCAAACTATCAGCCTCCATCTGCCAAAGTCGTCGCCCACAAGTGCCCCACATGCACACGGGACGAGCACATGCGAGGAGGGGGACTTGACTTTTTGCCCCCGCGAGTGAGGCGAAAACAAATTTGAAAAGATTTACGCGAACTGTCCACAAACTGCTGTTCTTCATCGAAATTGTGTAAATAGAAGGAACTTAAATGTAAGATAATTAAATATAGGCACATAGCATAACCAGACAGTAGAAGTGGGCCATATTAATATAAATGAATGTTGCAATACTTTCTTCAATAATGATATGTTATAGGATCTTAGTCCTAGTTTTGTCCCTAGTTTGTCCCTGTTTTAGTCTTAGTTTAGTCTTGGTTTAGTCCCATGTTAAGTCCTGTTTTAGTCCTGTTTTAGTCCTGTTTTGATCTTCCTTTAGTCCTGGTTTAGTCTTGGTTTAGTCCGAAGTTTAGTCCTGTTTTAGTCTCGCTTTAGTCCCGTTTTAGTTCTGTTTTAGTCCTGGTTTTGTCCCTGATTTAGTCCTGTTTTAGTCTTGCTTTAGTAGTGATTTAATCTTGCTCTAGTCCCTGTTTTGTCACTAATTTAGGCCTGTTTTAGTCTTGCTTTAGTCCGGTTTTAGTCCTGTTTTAGTCTACCTTTAGTCCTTGTTTTGTCTTGCTTTTGTCCTGGTTTACTCTTGTTTTAGTCTGTTTTAGTTTTGCCTTAGTCCTGGTTTAGTCCGAAGTTTAGTCCTGTTTTAGTCTAGCTTTAGTCCTTGTTTTATCTTGCTCTTGTCCTGGTTTTGTCCCTAATTTTGTCCTATTTTAGTCTTGCTTTAGTCTTGTTTTAGTCTTGCTTTTATAACAAAACTCCACTTCAAGTGGTACTTCTTTTCCTCCTACTCGAGTAACATTTAGTTTCAATTAACAGTACTAACCGTAGTATTAAATGATTTCAACATTTGTGTTTCTTGCACCGCTCCTTTCAGATCTAAATCGTCAAACCAATGGACACTTTCCCATGACAAAAAAAAAAACAAAAAAACGCTGTCTAAATGCACTGGATTGTCCACACTTACACTTGCAATGGTGATTATTTTTTTACTCAGAAACAGCAGAAGGATCCAGGACACATTCACAAACACACGCACACGATCACATTACTTTATTTAAGGTGAAAAAATAACCGAGCTCCACTTTAAAAGCCTCATAAAGTGCACCACCGGCACATCGCCATCGGTAATTAAAATGATTTTGAACATCCTAACTTGGCAGAAGATAAAATCCACCATCTTTAAAAGCTACAGAAGCGTGATGTACAGCAGCAGCAGCAAATATTAACGTCGCGCCTATTCATTCAAGCCAGTGTGATTTAAGCCCATCAGCCACTTGTAAATCTAATAGTGTTCCCATTTGAAGTATACTTTCCCCTGCTTATATTTTTTATTTAATCATCTGTGGTTGGGAAATTACACCCTCTCACTCTTCCAAAGTAGTTTTTCATAAAAAGTCAGGGGCAGGGTTTTGACTGAAAATGATCGCCGACAGAAAAATGAAAAATGGGGAACTTAACTGTACCTCACTCAATTTACGCTGAGGTTTGAAGCTTTTACTTTAAATGTGTCTGTTTACCTCCTTCGACATCAGTCATGCAACATCTTCACGGCTTTGCGCAGAAACAAGCCTTTTAAACAGAAAATACTCCACAAAACTAGAACATGCATTATCTGTCTTTGAATTAACTGAACAAAAAGGCCGTATTTTAAAGAGAAAAGCTGTAACAAGTCACAACTGAACATGAAATACCATTAAACAACATATATTCAGAACATCACATCATAGAAAGCCTTTTAGTGTTTCGAGTAAACTGGTTTTAGTTGTAGGATCTGTCTGCTTTACGATAGTATTGAGAACCAAAATACAAAATGTAAATGTTTACTCAATAGATAAGAACACACACAGCAAAAATTTATTCAAAGGACAAATTTTATGCATTACAGTGATCCCTCGTTTATCGCGGTAGTTGCGTTCCAAAAATAACACGCGAAAAGTGAAATCCGTGAAGTAGTCAGCTTTATTTTTTATTATTTTACAATGCAATACTGAACTAAGGAATGAAACAAAAAATCAAAACCTGTTTTAAAGCCCAAAATTTGTTTAAAACAATAATTTTAATATAGTAATACAAGGTTGGAAACATTGTCACTCGTGTATTTCACAGTCTGTGCCTCTTCGTCCTGACTCCGCTCCGCTGTAGCCTCTGTTTCTACTGAAGGCGCAGTCTCGGAGTCTTTCTCCGAGAGAAGAACATTGTTATGGGTAGTTATTGGCGCTCTTTTTATAAACGAATATGCCACCTTCGATTATATTTGAGAACTGCAATGAACGACTCGTCAAAGGGTCCCGTGCCGGGTGCCGTGCGCTGAAGTTCAGTGGATGCACTGTAAAAATATCCGCACTGTAAAAAAAATCTGTGAAGCAGCGAAGCCGTGAAAGATGAAACGCGATATAGCGAGGGATCACTGTATTTGTATTGTTATTGGCCTTTAAACATGGACTTGAGTGCAAAAAACAATATAACTTTATCACGGACTTGGGAGACGACATATTAACTTAGCTGTGGCTCCATCTACTGGCTGAAGAGGCAATGACACATTTTTGTATAACCGCAATGTTTTATAATGCAGCTGTCCAGAGATATTCATCTTATTCTGCCCCGCCCACTTTTTGCCAGATACGGACTTTTGTTGTAAACGCACTTCCGGTTGACGAGAACTCCGTTAAAGCTAATGACGAACGAGGGAAAAGTCTCACCGCTAAAATGTTACATAAAGTAGATTGATTTGTGTAAAATGTTTAATGAACACGAGCAACAACAAGTCAACAATGCTCCGATTTCCTGAGGCCTGAAAACGGCTTTTTAGTCCATGTAGAACTTATTTTCTGTTGAGCTCGTCTGCTCCATGTAAACTAATACAACGGACACAAGACGGCGGCGCGTACGGCAACTTCCGGAATAAGGTGAAGAAGGCAGTTGTGATTGGGATTAGATGGCAAAAATGCTCAGAGCGAGTCCGACGGTGATTTAAAGACAGCAGAAGATTCTCAGATAAGTGACGGCAGTTATAGAAAAACATCACACATCGAAGGAGGGGGGAGAGGATTTTCAAACCAGGATTCATCAAATGAGCGCAAAGGAAGCTAAAAGCTACTCCAGGTGTTTTTGATGATGGAACAATGTTAGAACATGGCTCAAAAAAGTTAATTTTGCATAATATTTCTCTTTTAAAATGACGTAATTTGTAATTTGTGATGTAATTTTATCTGGATTTGAATCATTTTGACTCAATGTGATTTAGTTGCTTTACTGATGCAGAATATTTCAAGGTATTTCTGACTGATCATGTGATAATTTAGCTTAAAATGAGGAAACACTTTTGCCCACAGAGTAAGTAAAATGATCTTAATCCATTGGCAAATAATTTAGTTTGAAGTAAGAAGTAATGCTGAAACAACTCAGAAACAGTTTGAAATAAGAAAACCATCTAGCTCCATCAAATAAATAGTCTCGACTGATCTGAACCAGTCAAAACGTCTGAAACCAAGTTCATATCCTGAAATCCAGGCCTTTTAACTCATCTAGAAATTCATTTTTTGCTGTGCATTGGTTACGTTTGTGGAATGTTTAGGAAAAAGGGAAGGTCAGGTCAGTTTTTAACAGTACAATTTGCTGTGTAAGTGTCAGATTGCAGATTTGTTGACCTGATTTATGGCTAATATCTCCGTAAGTACAGGAACTATCCACATGAAACAAAGAGTTCAATGTCTTCTGTGTCGATACAAGTGACCAAAAGTTAAATTATTCGTTCACTTCGCTTCAGAAAATGGTGCCATTAATCAACACCAAAGACGTGATCGTGGTCAACTGAAAGGACTTTAAGACTTGAGATTAAAATGACAAGTTTATGGTGCCAATTCCTAACAAACAATGATCATTCTTGTCACTCATCTGCGAGCTAAAACGAGCACATGGTGGACATTTACATAAGAATGGTTGAATATATGAGTTATGATATATGTGTTCGTTTGTGTAGGCGGACGATACAATTTGAACCTCCTTTATCTATTGTTTTCACTTCATCATGAACATAAAATATATTCATTTTTGTAGCATTAATTGTGAACATTGTAAGACGTTGAATATCATAAGCTCCTGTCATAAGTTTGAAATCAAAATCAAAACATTTGTGGTGTTTTTGAGACTAAAACAGTTGCACATCATTTAGTTCCTTGGTTGATTAATCGGTCGATGGTGTCTTAGTCGACCAACATTGTTATTGGTCGAACAATTTATATTATCTAGATTAAAAGAACAAAAATAAACTCTTAAATAAGATAATACATGATTAAGTGTTTGAATTAAGCATTATTTATCTTGATTTGAGGATATTCTGACTTTCTTAAAACCATATTTATGAATAGAACAAGCATAAAATGTCTTGCTTTACTTAAAATAAGAAAAACATGAGAACTGAAGATTGATTAAAAGAAAAAAAAAGCTTCTGTGCTCGAAATTGGAAGAAAAAAACCTGCTTGTTCCATTGGCAAATCTTAATATAAGATGGTAAAATGTACTAAAATTAAGATAAATATTACTTATTAGAAAGCCTTTATTAGAAGATGTGAGTGAGTTAGCTGAAGATTTTGGAGAGAATCATAAGTTTAATTAAACTTGCAACATCTGACATATAAATACACAGTTTATTATACTTTCCTGCATGAATTCCAGTGCAGTGCAGTCTTTTGAGTGCAGTTTGGGTTTGAAACATGGACAGACTTCATAGTTTAGATATATTTTTGCCACGCCCCCTTTTAGTCAAATAATCGGTCGATAAAACAAGTCTTTAGTCGACCAAGAATTGATTTAGTCGACTGCGGCCCTACACATCATCAAACTCTTCAACGTGAACACAACCTGAGCGAAATTTCCTATTTTCGTTTCGTTAAATGCGATAATACGATAGACATGTGCAAAAACAATAAATATTCATTCGTCTTCCATAGAAATTTAAACTTTAGACTCTGTGGACAGTTCTTTTAGCAGCTGCAGTGCGTTTCTGACCACCAACGCACACAACCACACACGCATGGATGATGTATCGGTGAAACTTCTTGTTGAAAGTATGAAGTGGTGACAGCAGGATTTGAACCGCCAACCTCAAACGTATAGGATGACGCTCCACCTCCCCAGTGCAGGAGGTGATGTAATGATGACAAATGCACCAACTTCAGACAAAAAGGTCTAGTTTAACAATGAAATACAACAATATATTAATACTTGTTTTGTTTTTATTGAAAGACTTTGTTGCGACGAAAAACAGACTAATTGTAGATTGTATTGCATAGTGTCTTTGAGTGTCTGAAAAGAGCAATTCATAAGTTTGATAATAGATTGTTGTTAATTGAACAAATTGGCTTGGCTTAAAGGGGCTGTGTCTGAATTTTCTTTTCTTAAAACTGTAACTAGTTCATTTTAAACTGCAGCGGCATTTGGCAACATTATAATCACGATCATTTGGCTCATAATTGAAATCACGATCATTTTGAACCATTACTTCTATATTGTCAAAATTATTCTGTAGAGAAAGTATAAACCAAATTAGGCCTGCAACGAATTTGAAGGGCAATATATTACTACAAAAAACATCGCGATAAACAATAATATTGAAACTATTTATGATCATGTTACAAAGAAAGAAAACCCCAATAAATCATTTTCTAAACATATCTTCTCATTAAGACATGAACAAGTAATAAATAGAAATGAAACACTAGCGTCACTAATTAGTCATAATAGTGACTTTTGTCCATCTACAGCTCAAATCCAAATCTTATCCTAAAACAAAAAATAACAAAAGGTCCATGTGATGAATATTTGGTATCACAGTGTATTGTTCCAGCTATTATTTACTGAACGATAAGTCGATTTAGTAATTATCCTGACAGGTATAGACCGAATATATTTATCATTATTATTGACCTTCCAGGTTTTGAGGCAAAAGGAGTGCAATTCTGAACAGAAGGCAACTTATAGTATTTACGATAACAATATTTCTGTAACTGAATAAAGTAGTAATTAAAATCACGATTATATATATACAATTAATTGCACAGCCCTAGTTCATACGTGTACTTCAAGTTTTATGGACTCCAGGAAGAATAGAAACCACTTGGAAGCTAACAAGGATCCACACTAAGAATAAGTGTTTCACAACTTTCAGAGACCAGAGCAGCACGGGTTTTGCCGTTACTATATGCTAACAGCGCCGGTTCTTGGACAATAAAACCAATTAATAGTTGAATGCAGACAGCACAGTGGTCTCATTTTGACCCCAAGAGCTGCTTTTACAAAATAAGGGCTGGGCGAGAGGGCAAAAACTGTGATTTTCTTGTGATTTTTTCTATTGCCTATAATAAAGATATTTATGAAAATCAGCTATCGTTTATTCGTTTATTTATAATTGTTGACATTTTGGTTATATAATGTTTCAGTCTTTGTCCAGTTAACAATTACGATCATTAATTATTACAGTAGAATACTTTTGTCATATTTAAACTTGGCATTGTCACTTTTAGTCGCGTCTTTGTTGTCTTTTAGTCTCGTTTTGATGCATTGAGTTACGTTTGTTGTTTGTCGCATTTGAACGCATTTTTATCGCTTTTGGGCGATACGTGGCTAAACCACAGGAGAAAAAGTGTGTTTGAACAGACATTAAAGAGACAAACAGTGAATCACAATACGGCGATTTCACAAAAATTCCGCCCCGCCCACTTTTGCCTCTCGTTATGTCTATGATCCACACTCTTGTAGTAAAGAGACTTCCGGTTTGACGCTAATGGTGCTCGTGCAAATGGCGATCAAGGGTAAAGTCTCTCGCTAAAACATTATATAAAGTAGATTGATTTGTCTAAAATGTTTAATAAATACGAGCAAAAACAAGTCAGCAACGCATTGATTTCCTGGGCGGCCTGAAAACGTCTTTTTAGTCCATGTAGAAGTTATTTTCTTTTGAGCTCGTCTGCCCCATGTAAATTACAACGGAAACAAGATGGCGGCGCCCACGGCAACTTCCGGAATAAGGTGAATATGAAAACAAATGGTGTACAGTTGTATTGTGGTTTAAACTAATTGAGCAGATTATTCCCAAATTTGTTTAAATTAAGACTGCATTCACACTCACACACTTCTAACATCAACACTGGGACTAAACCTGAATTAAACCTGCAATAGATCAGGAATAAACCAGAACTTTAACAGGACCAAAGCTAGTCTACATACTGTATTGTTGAGCGTCTACATCATATATATGTATACAAACTTTTTAACTAATAAGAGTTTCATTCTATTGAGTGGTAGGGGCAGCTTTTCAATGTCAGAGTGGCGTTTGATAGCTTTATCACCTTAACAGCATTGTCCAACCCGACTCAGCGCGTTAAAGTAAGGGATTTTCTCATTCCCGTCTGCCAAAGTCATCAACCACATTCTCTTAATACATGGAGTGGTATGAAATAGCTATCCTTTTCCACTTTCACTGACGAGAGGAAAACCCACCTGTAAAACTCACTGATGTCTTAAACTTCTGGCGCTGCTCCTCCTCAGGCTAAAACAACACACAAACACAAACATTTGCAATCTGCTCGTTAGCTCCGCTCGGAGCAGAACAAGGTGAGAGGGAGCCAGAGCGAGCCACGAGCTAACGGCTAATGCAGACGCTAGGGATTTGCGTTTGCACAATATCATGTCGTAATCTCAGATGGAGGGCTGGGATGTTGAGTCATGGCATTTTGTTGGGGGTTAGGGCTATAAATTTTCCATATTAAAGCGTAATGTTCTTAAAACTGACAACAAATTTGCCATTTGCTGTATAGACCCTTTAAAAGTTTGGAAACAAAAACATTCTAAATTCTGAATGGAGGCAAAAGTGAAGTGGAATATAATGTGATTTCACTGGAAAAACTGGGATTTAACCTCAGAATATCACAAAATATGAAAATCTGACATGATTTTGGAAAAGTAGAAGCCCTCAGACACATGTGAGTGACATCAGAGCTGCTTTAAACACATTTATTATTGTATTTTACATCATGCTTTGGGAAATTATGATGAAATCTTGACGGAGGAACAATCCAGATTTATGGGTTTTACTGGAAGAATACTCACACAATAATTTTCATTCGATACTAATGGTAGTTTGTTATAGAAAAGCAAACTAACTGACCTTTCTACCCTGGAATTTAAATGTATTGGTTTTTTTTCCCAACACAAACACTTAAAACCAGTAGAATTTAGATCGAAAGTGAGCTAATCATTGAAACATTTACAGACAACTTCATTTTGCCTCCAGTCGCCACCACTCCAGAACCTTGATGACATCACATTTTAAAGGGTCTATAATATATAGCTTAAAAGGTGCATTAACTTGGTTCAGGGTCTGCTACCTGCTTGTTTCCATGGAGATGTTGCCTAGGCCTGTCACAGTGACAAAGTTTGATGTGCGATACATTGCTGATGAAAATATAGACGATAAACTAATTTACGCCACTGACGCAATACAATCGCCCAATCCATTCATTTCAATGTAGAAGAGCTGCACTGTCACCCATTGTTCCAGTACAAGAGCAAACACACACTATATTGCAACGAATGCAGACACAAAGTAGAACAAAGAGGATGAACGGCACAAATGTGTTCATATCCAAGAATGCTAACGCTAGATGCTAGCTAAATGGTATCACGGCCTGCTGTATTTCAACATTTACAGAACAATCCATTTAATTTTCAACAGCCTCTTTGTGGTTTGACTTGAATTAATTGTGCTTACACCTTAAAAGAAGCAAAAAAAGAAGCGTTTCCTATCAACAAAGAGTTCTCACCCACGTCAGAACACGCCCCTCAATATGACGCTCTGCAGACTGTATCTATAGTGCACTTTTAAAGTTCTGTCAATCAACAACTGTCAGGCCTTTGTGACTGAATAATACCCTCTTGTTCTGCTTTCACAGTAAAAAAAAAAAGGTTAATTTGTTATTTCTTTGCCGGCGTTTATGCTATGGACAGTTTAAAATAGTGTGATGAACCCACATGAACCCAACTGAGGGAAAAACAGTGGAAATTAAGATGTCAAAGTAACGTGTCCCAGAGCTAAGGCAGCAAAATTAAGATCCAATGTAAAAAGAAAGTGATGATTAAGTCTGGGACGTTTTCGGTAGTGGAAGTTCCCAGTGAAAAATGAGTTGTTGAAGGACAGACAGGCGTGACGGATGATAGTGCACCTACAGCTGGGATACATTTAAGCAGAAATATTTAGCCGCACAACACATTACTGCTCTGGGGCCATAGTTTTAAATATACTTTAAGTTATGTATGCTGCTGACCAGAGTAAAAGCATGGAGAATGAATGGAGGGGAATCAAAGAAATCGTTAGAACAGGCTGTAAGAGTAACGGCTGTAATGTTGGCGATATTTCATTGTGTGAGAGAAAACAAGTGGAGATGTATTTTTATGGCTGTGTCCTTAGATCACCTGCGCTCTGAAGTAGATTATATTAAAATGTATTGTTTTTTGCGCACATAAGTCCCAATATGACTCTATTTTGCATGCTAGTGGTGTGCAGAGTTCTTCATGTGTTACTTCTCTTTAGGGGTAATTCTCTTTCAGACTTGGAACCAGTTTAAACCTATTAAAGACCTTTAGTTTAGGCCCAGTTCAGTTTAGTCCCATTAAAGTCCTTTAGTTTGGGTTAAGTTCAGTTTAGTCCTATAAAAGTCCGTTAGTTTGGGTTAAGTTCAGTTTAGTCCGTTTAAAATCCTTTAGTTTGGTCCAAATTCAGTTTAGTCCTATTAAAGATCTTTAGCTTAGTCTTATTAAAGATCATTACTGTTCAGTTTAGTCCTATTAAATTCCCTCACTTGATTCCTACTGTATTAAAGTTTAAGCCAAGTTCAGTTTAGTCCTTTTAAAGTCCTTAAATTTGGGCCAAATTCAGTTTCATTCTATTAAATACCTTTAGATTAGTCCTATTAAAGACCTTTAGTTTAGGCCCAGTTCAGTTTAGTCCTATTAAAGACCTTTAGTTTAGGCCCAGTTCAGTTTAGTTCTATTAAATACCTTTACAATAATCATATTAAAGACCTTTCGTTTAGGCCCAGTTCAGTTTGCTTACTCGGAAAGACAAAATTATTTGAAGACGTTTAGCTAATCAATACTACGTTAAGGGAAATATTATGTAAAATCCATTTTTATGAGCTTTTAACCATGTTATAACAGGGTTTCCCCATCATTGACTAACTCAGAGTTGTATTACGATTGATCCATGAACGTTTGAGTAATCTTTGCTTGGTCCTGCATTTAAAGCTTGAGTGTTTAGAAAATGTCAATTATCGCTACCCCCTCCTTCTGCTTTGTACTTTTGTTTGTTTGTTAGTTATTTGTTAGTCATCTGAAAAATCCCAATGCTAACCAACAAATGCAAGGTTAAATACTGTCACGTGGCCATTTTCAACAAAAAAAAGAACAGTTTTAGACCAATATTGTGCGTTACAATGAACAAAATGTAAAATAATGACGTAGGTATGATACAAAAAAGCATAACTTGTCTTCTTTAAATATAAAATGGTATGCCAACAAGACAATAAACCATTTAAGCAGAGGAAACAGTAATAGTCCATATTCTCAAACACAACCTTTTGTCAAGTTAAAGTAATTGTCAAAAAGCTTAAAGCATGATGTAAACATAACTGCATCAAAGCGTGTTAAAAGGACTAGACTAAGCATCGAGAAAAGACCAAAGCCTTTACTTAGACTCTGAAACGCCCCGGAGACGTGAGTGCGTACCTGGGCAGAGAGGCGTACTGTCGCTCCACTTCTTCATATCGCGGGGCCATGCGGGGGTCTCGGCCTCCCATCTGCAACACAGAAACACATGCTTCGGTCAGAGCTTGATTGCAGAAACGCCGGGGCGATATGTAACGTTATCAGAGAATGAGTACATCATGTGGACGGTTCATTTTGAGTCGATGACGTTTCCAAACTGCGCTGAACACGTGAAGAGTTGCAATAGTGAAGAAGGATGTGAAGAGATGGCAGGAGACGTAGAGAAAGACCAAATACATGTATTGTGTTTGTGAAAATTCCTGCTACAATCCTTTTCAAAAAGTATAAAAGACTGTAGACGTAAAAATATGTAATTGGTGTAAAATAAACAGCCTTTGAACTTATCATTATATCCCTTATTTGCTTGGTTAGTAGAGCTGAACGATTTTGGCAAAATATCTAATTGCCATATTTCAGAAAAGCATTGCGATTGCTATTACGTTTGCTATTAATGTTTTCATTGTAGAATTCTCTTCAGGGTTCACATTTTAAACACGTCAAGGAGCATAAACATTTAAGAGAAGACTGAAATATGAACTGCTAAATTAATCAAATCATTCCATGCATTTCAAAATATGTTACTACACGGTTTGCAACTTTTAGACAGAATAAAACACAATCATTTGTTGTTTACGCAAGAAACTATGTCACTTAAATAACTGCAGTCTTTGCGATTTGGTAATTGCAACCATTCACATTGTGATTTCGATTTGATTGCAATTAATCTTGCAGCTCTACCCCATACACATTTGTATGACCTCAAAGACTAATGTTTAAAAGATGTTCTGTTACATTGTGTATTCTGTATATTGGCATGATAAATGCAAATAACAAACATTCAGAAAACAGTCTTTTTTTTCCCGCAAGATTTGGATGGATAAATTACCATTAAAGCAGCACTACCCAACTTTCAGTCATAAAGGAGTCACTTCTTTTTTCACCCAAGGAAGTCTAGTGTAAAAACAGAACTTTGTGACAAAAATCAGACCACTGCACGTCTTCTTCTAATTTTAAAACATTTACCACTCGCAACCTAAGAAAGAGCCATGTGAGATGAAAGCTGATTGGCTGTCCTTTGGTGGTCCACCCGGCTTCACTTTTCCATCTGATAACTCTTTTCTACAGCTGTGCAAGTGGCCAAAACCTAATGCATATAATTACTGGCGATGTTTCAAAGGGTTCGTGAACACTAGGAACAAGTTATATTTCAATACCTGCTTCCTCCTTTCTTAGTTTGAAATTCAGGAAATGCAGCTTTAAAACAGCCACATTACTAATATCTAAGTTTACATATCGATTAACAGTTTGTACTTCCTCTTTTTATTGCACAAGTAACTCATGTTTTTTCCACAACCTGTGAGAACCGTTGAGGTGGTCTTGAGTTTTGCTTTTGGAACAACAATTGGACAGGTCTATGTAAAATAATCAGGAAAATACGTCAGCAGCTGCCACCTTTCATCCCCGTGTTTGTGCTGAGTCCGGGGCTAATTTAGCATCAACAAAGACCCGTTATTTTGGATTAGGAGTCGGTTTTCTCTTTTCGGAGGTATAGAGGGTGGTCTCCGTAGCAGATTAAGTTACACCAAAACAGGATGGAGTGGACTGGCACACACACGCAGTCATGGGTATACGGCGGTGTCTGATTTGGGTGTGAGGAAAGAAATCCTAAAGCTGCTGATGGTTGAATTTCTCTAATTTCTCGAGAACGCTGCGTCCGGATTTGCAAATGTGCCTCTTTCCCTGCGACAGAGATTATCCCGGGATGTTTAATGGGGGAATTCCAGGGGCTGCAGCTCTGAAAAGACACTAAGAATATGAAATCTCCATGGGGTCTGTCCACAAGAGTCCAAAGACAAACGTAACTTAGCTTACTGTGGGCTGGATATGGCAATCTGGAGTGTGTTATCTATGTGTTTTTTGCGTTTTATTGATTGATAAATGACTAAAATAGCAAAAATAGTATAAAAGGAAGGGTAAATCAAACTAGTGATGCTGAGAGTTTAAATGGAACATCAGGATTTTGTCACATAGTGCTGTTCTGATTGTTGTATTTCATTTATTCTTTAATCAAATGGAGAAAAAACGACAACAACCAAATCAAAAATAGCTAAATTTGCCTGCACCATTATGTTCAAAAACAAAACTGAAAAACATTACTTGACATTCATGTTACAAAAAACATATATAAAAGAAAATTCCAATAGATCTTCAAATTGTCACAGGCTATCCTTGTCCTTATCCATGTTTGGGCACCACGATGTGAGAAAAATATCAAATTGCGATTTTAGTAAAGTATTATTTTTCGGATCCTGTTCGAAGTTCACATTTTAAACACAACCAGGACAAAAAGACTGAAATAGATTGTTAAAATGACTATTAAGAGAATAATAAGTCTTTCAGGACATGTTTGTACAGAATTACAGGGTTGACAATTTTTGTGCAAACAGGATGAATTATTTTGTTTGTTTTGTAGAGGAAATGACGGTACTTTGAAAATATTAGCCTATCATTGTGCATACTTAATCTATGTATTTTTCTGCTGTATCTTAAACTAAACTAAACTGAAACTAAAATTGTGCTCATGCAGCTCATTTTAACTCGTCGTTTTTAAAGTTTAATGCAGAAAAGATTTAGGTTCAGTCAAGTTTTTACATATGACATTAAAGTGTAGTGGCCATGATCGTAAAAACACATCAAGAAGTCCCTCTAGATTACATTTTAAACAAGAAAAAGCGCTTCGACTCATCCTAACAACGGTGTATGATCTAGACTGGCTCACAAAAAAGTACGACGTGAACAAATGCTTCCAATATTTGTCTTGTTTCACAAATTCTACCGTTCTGTCTTGATTCTGTTCTGAAAAATGACATCCATGACAACAATTAAACTGGGAACGGCAAGGAAACTGCTCACTAAAGTTCAATAGCCTCAGATATTGCCAAATACGTAATATGAAATGCACTGTATTTTTCTCTCTTTTCTGAGACTGTTTCCCTCTCTCACTTCCGAGTGCATTCGAGGGAACTCCGCCAAAAGGCATTTAAAACAGATTTGCTGCTGCAGCTTTCTTTTGAACACCTGTCTTCATAGCTCCGATATCTAAAGGCAGTGAGACAGTGGGATATTAGGAGCGGATGGCACTGAAAAGACATTATACGGCGCAAAAAGACGGGAGAGAGGAAGAGGAGGGATGGAGAGAATGAGGTCTAAACGACTCGGAGTGCACAGGTGAGGGGAACGGAGAGGGGCCGCGATATTAGGGAAGCCATTGAGGGGCGCAGGTGAAGATGAAAGGTGAATTATAAAACAAGGCGGTGAATGGGGTGAGGCCCGGGACAAGCCAGCGGGGGACTAAAGGACACTAATGACACAATTTAAACAAGACGTCGAGGAGGGGACAAGTGCGAGGAGATAGGAGGCAGAGCTAGGAGCGAGGAGGAAGGCAGGGGGAGACATCCGAGGCAGGGGAGCAAACAAAAGGGGCTTAATGGAGGACAAGGGAGGAATGAGCATCGAGAGAGAGGAACAGAGGACTGGCAATTGTAAAGGAGGCTTTCAAAAGGGCTGTGGGAGGGAAATCAGACGGCATTTTGTAAACTTTTACCAACTAAACTTGGGAAGCCAAAAATAACTGCTTTTCTAATCCAACGGTTGAGTTCTATATTGATTCTGATTTGCTGGGGAACACCGTTACTGCCTGGTGTGCCTCGAAAAAATGTCAGATTCATGGATTTAATTGACTAATTTACCATTTTTGAGTGTCCTGAGCAACTTCTTCATCAAAAAGAAAGTGAAATAATTGACTTTGCCAAATGTAAAGAACCAGAAACAATATTTTATACATTAAGTATTTTTTTTCCCCCCCAACATTTGATTTGGTGCCTCAGAATATTTTCAACCAATAAAGTGTGCCGTGACTCAAAAGAGGTTGAAATGCACTGCTTTATTGTATGCTTTGGTTCTCTCGCAACTTTCCTCAGATATAATATGTTTAATATGGACTATTTAACTTGTGGAAGGTTCGCTACTTGCTTTTTTCCATGTAGAAGTTATTGTGTTGTATGGAATGTACCATAGTATGGCATTAAACATGAATGGAGGTTTTTGATGGCGTTACCTCAGAACCGTAACAGACTGACTTGTCGATGTTAAAACACAGCAGGCGGTGCTAGCATTGCTGTTGTACCGTTTAGCCGAAAGCTATCATTTGCGTTCTTATTTATACAAATTTGAGCCGTTAGACATGCATTTGGAGTAGTTGTATGTAGATCATGAGCAGTTGGTGGTAGCAGGGCTGCAACAAGTTAGTCAATTAATTGCGACTATTTGATTATAGAAATAAATAAAGGTTGAGTTTTGAAAATTCGCTTTTGTCTGTAAATATCTTCCACCAGGACGTCCTCAAACAGTTTTACTTCAGTGTTATCTGGTTAAAATGTAAGAAAAATCTCATATTCGATGGTCTTTCACTTTCTAAACAACTCATTGATTAATCGCTAAACTAATCGATTACCAATATAACCGTTGCAGCCCTAGGTGATACAACAGCTCTTCTACATTAAAATGAATGGATCGCGTTCCCCATGGAGGTCCGTTAGTGGGCATTTCCTCAGATGCGGAATGTATCTGTATAATTTTGGGACTACACTGCAAAAAATGAAATTCTGAGCTAAAATGTCTTTATTTCAGGATATTGATCTTGATTTCAGACGTTTTGACTAGTTAAAATTCAATCATTTTACTTGCTTCAAATAACTTCTGACTTGTTTCAATACATTACTTCTCAGTTCTAGCCAAATTATCTGCCAGTGGGTTGGTTCATTTAACTTTACTTTAAATTATCTCCTTATTTACAACTAAATTACTATATGATCAGTCAGACATACCTTGAAACCAGTGAAATATTGCATCACATCAAAAAATCTCAACAAGTCAAAACTACTCAAACCCAGATAAAAATGATAAGTTTAAGTCATTTTAAAGTGCCTCTGACAGGTTGGACTATTCATTTGACTAAAAGGCAGAGTTAAGATACATATATTTCAAATTCTGCTAATATCTTTACCAATTTTACCCCAGTTTAGCTATTTTTTTAAGTTTTTCATTTTACGTCCTGGTTGTAAATGATGACATCACACTAGGACATTACGATAGCAACTACACTGTACACTGGGCCAAAACTCCTCTAATGTCACCCATTTTTTCATTTGACAAAGAATAGTACATGTGAACACCTTTATTTTGTTTAATCATTGTTTAAAGGGTCAAAAAAGAAGTTTATTTTGTGTAAAAATGCATATTTGTCTCTACAGTGTGATGACATCAATTTGTTTACTTACGGTAATTTTCAACATATTTTTCAACTTTTCTCCACAAACAGCGACCTAAAACTATAATTTATATTTACAAGAGGTATTGATACAATGAATAAAGTGTCATACGCACTTTAAGCGAGACTAGATATAGTTTTTTTTTGCTGCTAAGATGATCTAATGAAAAAAAATCGTCATAGTATGTATTTTGTGAGAGAGAGACATCCCAGTGTTCATTCTCACGACAGCAGCCCGACGACACACTGACAGCTAAAGCCGCGCGGGTCACACTGTGCAAACACTTCCACGTAATCTGCCACATTATAAACAAAATATCCACATCCTCGGAGCCACCGATAGCACAGATACACCCTCCCTTCGGACAGGCGCACACGCAGAGCTGTACTTGATTGTAGTAGCAGCAGCACTGGTCGGGGTAATGGTCTAGTGAAAAACCATTTCACGGCGTAGCGAGCAGACGAGAGCCGGGGCGAGCGCGGCACAAATCAAGCAGAAGAGACTGATACTGAGGCAGGCCGCGCTGAGGAGGAGAGGAATCATGGCTCTGGCCTCTGCACAGCCGCCAATTTAGCCATAAAACACACACGCCCCGAACACTACAGGGACGTGACCGTGGACGGCTCAAGACGAGAGCTTTCAAGGAGCGCCGGGTTTGGAGTGTGCACGAGGAGACAGGCGGAAATGTGGAGCGAAGGAAGGGAGCTGGTATGAGGCTTGGACGTTTGAACAATTAGAAAATCAATATGGGTTTGATCAAGACCGATGCACTTCTCAATAATTTTGGGTCCGATTTTGAAATGTTTCCCCAAATTAAATGAATTGAAATTACTATAAACGTAGGTACTGTCAAAGCTAAGGCTGCAACAAGTTAATTGATTAATCACAACTAATAAATTATAGAAATGGTTGTCAACTAATTAAATAATCAAGTAATCGTTAACTGGTCTATACACAGACTCCAAAACATTCTGTGTGCGGAAAGAAGAGGTTTTAATACTCAGACAGAGCAGAAACGACACAAAAAATAGACAGGAAATTGTCAAATGTGTTTTTTTTTATTAAAATACTTGTTCATCAATAACTATTTTCCACCAGGATGTCATCAAACTCATTCACTTCAGCTTTGTCTGGATAAAATATAGCACAATTCTCATATTCAAGGGTCTTTAGCATTCTAAACAACTAATCGTTTAGTCGAAGGAATAATCGCTAGACTAATCGATTACCAAAATAATCATTAGTTGCAGCCCTAGTCAAAACATTGCAACATATTCTCTAAAAGTATAATAAAGACAATCATATGAATAAAGACATTCATTCATTCATTTTCTAGCGCTTATTCCCGTTAGGGGTCGCGGGCGCCTATCCCAGTGACTTTGGGCCTTAGGCGGGGTACACCCTGGACAGTGGCCAACTCGTCGCAGGGCTGACACAGAGAGACAGACAACCATTCACTCTCACATTCATTCACTAGGGACAATTTAGAGTTCTCAATTAACCTACACAGTCATGTGTTTGGACGGTGGGAGGAAGCCGGAGAACCCGGAGAGAACCCACGGTAACAAGGGGAGGACATGCAGACTCCACCCAGAGAGATCGTGTGATGTTAGGGTGGTCCGGGATTCGAAACCACGATGTTGGGGTGGTCTGGGATTCGAACCCACGATCTCCTTATTGAGAGGCAGAAGCTCTAGCCGCTCTGCCACCGTGCACCCCTAAGACAATTTATATCTATTATGAAGCAGTGTAATCATAATAAGTATAACAGTATAAAATCAAGCCTTTTGTCTTTCCTCTAAGCCAGTTATTCCCAAAGTAGGGCCCGGGCCCTCAACAATATTGCAAAGGATGTCTACATAATATGTATAAAAGAAAATTGTCTTTGAAAACCACTATTTCTTTTTACATACTACTTTAAATCAATATTACGCCTACAGTCGTTACTATTTCTATATGTATTTGTTTAGGTGTCTTGACTGTGTGCAAGGCGTCATGAAAATCTGACATATTTTTGGAGAATATAGAGCTAATTATTATTGGGGGTGCCTTGGGGGGTTGCTGGGTTGATAAGGGGCCCGTGTGGATGCTCATAGCAATTAGTCGACCGCAACGAAATATTGGCCTACGCTGAAGATAAGTGTTGTAGCCGAAACGCTAAAAAGTGCAAATATCTCTGTTACCAATTGACTGGGTTAAGGATGCATAGATTTTTCCAAAGGTTGGTTAAAGTATGCTTCTTGTGCCAGTAGGAAAAATGTCATCTCCAGATCTTCAGCTCGGTTTGGTCAGGAGTAGCTTGAGGATTAGTCTTTTGTGCATGCTTGAGGTTGATTGGACCGGAATACCCAGAAAAAAAGAAAAGAAAAAACCCTACCCAGACACAAAAAAATGCAAACTCCACACAGCCGGCCAAGAAACTGAACCCAGGCGTTTCATGCTGTGAGCCACTTGCTTCATCTTTTTGACATATGGGTGAATGGAGCTTGCATGCAGGCAACAAAATCTTGCTTAAAAATGAATCTAATCACTGGAGAATAGATATTTATGAAGTATTAATACGTGAAAACAATCACAAAGCTAAAAACAAAGTGTTAATCACATGAGAATAGAATTTTCAAGCAAGTTTTCCATCTCGTTTTTGATTAAGACACAGAATTGTAACTTGTGGATGAAATACTGTTGTAAATGTGGGCCAGTATCGGGCCGATATTTGTACTTTTTGAAGTAGCAGGTATCGGTTTTAATTCTCCACACCAAGCCACTTTTTTGATTGAGGAGAACCTGTGGCCTAAGCTTTATTTGAACAAAACGAACAGTGCAAAACGTCACTACGCTGCTTTTTTATCCAGTTTAGATTTACAGGTTCGTGGATGAGTTTGTAGCTATTCATTTGGGGAAAATAATCAAAATGGGCCCTACATATCGGCCCAAAAATATCGACAGCGCTTATGGGCTATCAGTTTCTCTGAAAAAAGGATCCACTTTAGCGTTTTATCAATTCTAGACACAAAGAATCAGACGGCAAGACTCCAAAATGACTGAAAAGAAGAAATCGCTGAAGCGCTTTCTGTCCTCGTCACCTGCCTCTCTTCCTAATTGTCTCCTGCTGCATCCCCTTCATTAAGCGCCCCCTCTTCTACGACTAAAAAGACTCTTTCTCTGAACAGTTTAAGCCTTCCCATTGACCAGTGCCACTCCACCAGACTTCTACCATATTATTTTCACCATTGTATCCCAGCCCCCTGCATTTATAAATCCAATGACAACTGCTTCTTGTTCAAAACCCCCCATCGCCGTCTTCTTTTCTTCCTTCCTCGAATCTTGCGCAAATTCTCCCCCCATCCTTTCTCCTCCTCCATCTGCCATCCCTCGCTCCCCACGTCTTTTTCCACCGTCTGTGAATCGATGGGAAAAGCGACGTCGGCCCCACACACGGTTCCTCCCCGGTGCAAATCAATGCAAAAGTGAAGGCTGCTTCTAATTCCTATCACTCCGTAGGTTTTTTTTTGCACGGCCAGCGTTTTATGTCGACTCAATTAAAATGCAGCTGTGTGCAAAGACGAGCGAGGCCCAATCGTTAGCGGCTAATGCATTATCCCGCTTGCGTTTATTAGCAATGATTTGGTTTGACAAAGCAGGAAAATACAGGCGCTGGTAAAGATTATGTGGCAGATATTGGGAATGTTGATTTATGGAAGTCTTGGGAGATGATTTTGCCTGGTTGAAATATTGGAGAGCGCTTTTTTATTTTTAGACGGAGGAAAAGGGCTTAGCATTCTGGTTGCTGGTTTAAATCTTGGAAAATGTTCACTCTTTTCGCAAGCTGTAATTAAGATTTTTTTTTACAAGCGTTAAGATTAGGGTTTTCACACAATTTTCATTGAGTAATGTGTGAGATTTGAGAGGAGTAAAATAATACAAGAATCAAATGGATTTCAGAGCATGTTTGCAGAGATCTAAAGTACGAGGTTAGCAGGTTATAACAATAAGATGTATTTGCAGAGGAAGTTTTATTACTTAAATAATTGCAGTCTGTTAAGTAAAGATGTATCTTGCAGCTAAACAAAAGCCTTTAGCAGTTAGGTTCATCCAGACCATATGCAGCAGTGTTCTTCTCCTGCGTGACAGCTCTGACCTGTCACAGTGAGAGGTGCAAGATGAAGTTTTAAGAAAAAAATAAAATAATTTTGAGCCAAGAAAAAGTTCATGATCTGAAAATTGCCACAAAATTCAACCTTGTGTGAAAACTGTAGGTGCCTATAAGCCAAATGCCAGCATTTTGTTGTATGTTATTTTGTACTCATTGTTTTTAGTGTTTCTTGTCAAGCACGTCGTGAGCTCAATCTGTGAAAAGTGTTAAACAGATACAGTACTTATTTGGTTTTTACATTGTAGAGAATTGTTTCGCTGTAGTACCAAAGAACTGGCCCATAGGGAGAACTCACATATGTTTAATCTTGCAGTACCCATTCAGTTTAGGACTGCAACTAATTACTCGATTAATCGCAACTAATCGATTATAGAAATGGTTGTCAACTAATTAAATAATCGATTAATCGTTAACTGGTCTATACACAGACTTCAAAGCATTGTATGCACTGAAAGAAGATGATTTATTACTTACACAGAGCAGGAATGATACAAAAAACAAACGGGAAGCATTTAAATTCTGTGTTTTTGATTAAAATCCTTGTCAAACGCCTTCACTTCAGCTTTGTTTGGGTAAAATTTAGTAAAATGTTCATATTCAAGGGTCTTTCACGTTCTAAACAACTAATCGATTAATCGGAGGAATAATCGCTAGACTAATCGATTACCAAAATAATCGTTAGTTGCAGCCCTAATTCAGTTATTGTGATAGATCTATCCCCAGACCGGCCCCTCTCACAGCACTCTGGTGTGGTTCTTTTAAATATGTTTCCATGGTCCGGGCCTGACTCTGGGTCCAGGGGCAGAAGTCTGTCATGTGAACAAAACTAATCTTTTTTTAATACATAAAATATACATTGTACATGAATTATATTTTTCCTCTTTGTGGCTGTGAGACGTGGCTGAAGCATAAATATAATATTGTCAATCTTGACTCAAGTGCGGTAACATAAACGGCTATAAACGGCTGATGCTAATGTGATCAAGCTGTGTCCATCAGTTAAAAAAATAAGATGCCATCACTGGAAATATGGCAGTTATACTAATACAAAAGATCAGAGTCAGAGTTTGATGAGATATGATGACAGTATTATCTTTTTCCAGTTGCTTTTTGCCGTCTTGTTTTCACCTGAGTTTGTGTTCTCTCACTTTGGTGTAGCTCTTATAGCACAGACACTTTTATAATTGTGTGTATTAATATCCCAAAATAAAAATTTTTCGAAATGAATCCGCATTCACTAATTACCGAACAATGAAACCATGTCAATAACAAACCTTTTCTCAGTTCCAGCCTTTGGACTCACTGTATATATACACAACTTCCGACACAAATAAGTTTCTTTGAAGTTGACATTTTTAGCAGTAAACAAACTCAGAGTCCCAAAGATGTTTTAATTATTTCCGCAGGTTACAAAAGTCCACATGTAATCTCTGTCATTTTAGGTGACACAAACTCAACAGTATTCGACATCTGATATTTGTTACTAATTACTTTAGTGGCAAATCGTTGTTATTTTTGCCTAAAACCAACACCACGTCCCATGACATCGAAGTGTTTCTGCATCGAACCCAAACGAGGATCTAATTAAAATCATTTCCTCAGAACATACAGACTTTTCTTTCTGATAGTTCACAAATGTGTGTTGTTAAAAATGTCGCAAAGACAAAAATGAAAGACAAAATGAGTTATTTTAAACTGTGTTGTACTTTTATGTGTTGTGTGTTGTACAGGTCAGAGTTAGTCATCTTGAACAAAAGTCTGTGGCTGAAATCAGGGCGGAGTTAAACACATGATTATTTTTACTGAAATTCTAGCTGTTATTATCATTATTATCTACTTACCTTTGCTAATCTCTAATGTTTTGAATTGAATTCCTCTAAAAAGCTTATGGACAGGGGTTAAAAATGAGAATGTTTGCTGTAACACTTGAAACAATGCATCTGGTTCATCCAATGTAATTGCTATGTCCATATCAAATAAATAAATAAATAGAAGTCAGATCTATGATTGGGTCATCTGATCATATTTAAAGGTCCCATAACATGCAAAATCGACTTTTCAGAGGTTTTAACCTTCCTACAGTGCTATTTGGGCCTCGTATGTGTGCCCAAAGTGTTTTTTTGATTGATTCCCACATGTTTTCGCTAGAGAACTGTCTTTTCCGTCCCCCTCGGCTGAGCAGGCAGACGGGGGCTCATCCCATGGATGACGCGGTGTTTTAAGCCACGCCTCCAGGAAGCGCGCAGCCGCAAGAATAAAAACAGCTAATGCTAATGCTACACAGTAATTACACGATGGATATGACAGATCGAAGAGTTAGCTTGTTATTTACCAAACGGCAACGTCCGTCGTCGAGGCACTGGAGCACGTCAAACTCCAGGTCAGATCCAGGACGTAGGACTCAGCACGACGCACCGTCAGGACGGAGAAAAGGTTTATTCCCGTGTTTGTGTATCGCTGTTTACCGGAGCACACGGCGCATGCGCACTATCTCCACTCTAGGCTTCGTCACGGGTTGGGAGGGGGAGGTGCGCGAGTTGGGCGGGGGAGGCAGCCTGCTCTCTGTTTGGGGGGGTCAGATCTCAGAGTGAGCCGTTTGCTTTTGCAGGAGGGGGCCAGTCCAAGAATTGGGTGATTTTTGTAAACTGTTATGTTATGGATATTACACAACGCAAAAATTTATCAACAAAGCCCTTAGAATAGACTGTGTAAAGGGCAAAAGAGCAGAATATGGGACCTTTAACATCCTGGGCATTTTTTGCTTTGAAAGATTACAATTCTGGCTTTAGTAATCTCAGTGGGAATTTCCTGGTTCAATAAAATAATAATAATGATAATAATAATACAATGAATTCTTACAAAGAGAACAACAACATGCCGTGGGTTAGAAATGTAAATATTGGTTATCGAGTCTGTTGATATTAAAGTTGGGGTACCTGATTATTTTTTGCAAATTAGCTTTTTTTTCTGTTTTTCTACCAAAGAGTGTCTTGTAAAAGCAGCACTTTATGACAAAAACGAGACTGTTACGCACTTTCAGCATCTAATAATAAAGTACTGTCTGTCTCGTAAACCTGGAAACGAGAGCTGAAGGGAGTGCTCTGATTGGCTGTGCTTGGGGCGGTCGCGTAGGTCTGAAAGAAGCCGTTCAAAAGCTGAGCACATGCCTGAAAATGAATAATGCTTGTGGATATTAACCATCAACAAGGATCAGGCCAAAGAAATGAATTCAGGAAAACCATAATTTACTCACTGTTGGCTCTGAACGTCTCATTATGTTTGCATTTTAGTTGTGTACTATTCTATTACATCGTTACATCGAAAACAATACTACTTTTAATCTGGAAACTGGATGTCATTAGTTGTAGTTTGAGCTGGGGAGAAACGAACGGATTCAATAAGTTTACGCTTTTTCTCTTTCCTCTTTGAGATATGTTGAAATTAGAGCCACAGCTGATTATTTTGGTAATCGCTTCGTGTAGTGATTATTCTTTCAGTGAATCGATGAGTTGTTTGAACGCGAAAGGCCTCTGAATTTGAGATTTTTACTAAATTGTGCTCAGGTAAAGCTGAAGTGAAGCCTTTTGATGACGTCCTAGTGGAGAATATTTGTGGAGGAACAAGAATTTTAATCAAAAACACACAATTGACATGTTTCCTGTGTGTTTTTAGCGTGATTCCTGCTCTGTCTGAGTAATAAAACCTCTTCTTTCAGCACATTTTAGAGTCAGTTTATAGACCAGTTAACAATTATTCAAACTATTTCTATAATCGATTAGTTGCGATCAATTGATTAACTTGTTGCAGCCCTAGTTGAAATGCACTAATGGAATATGGTTAGTCTTATTGTTTTCTCAGTAACACTTTATAATAACTACACATATTCCTGCCTTAATAAAGCATGAACAAAAGCTTAATTCATAGTTAACAAATTCTTTATTAAGAATGATTCATGCTTAACCCTAACCCTAACCTTTATTAAGTAGTTACTAATCATAAATCAGGCTTAATAAAATATTTGTTCATGATGAATTAATGCTTTATTAAGGCAAAATAAGGTGTAGTTATTATAAAGTGGTGCCGTTTTTCTCTTTATGACATGAACATGATGTCTGTTTCTGGGTAGAAAAACCTGGATGGTCATGTGATAATTGATTGGAAAGTAATTTTATTTATGAATCAGTTTATTTGGACATTGACAATGCGCATTGATAATCAACTTTTCTGTAAATGTCGTAGAAACGGTTACAAGGGTTGTCATCCGGACGCTGTTTTCTGTAAAATGAAATGAGCAAACTTCTTTTTTCTCTTCCCTTTGCCTAAATCCTACAGCATTAGCTCCCGCCTCAGAGTTTCCCCTCGCAGATTTATCTCCTGCTCAGTGAGCGCTGGTGCATCCCCTTCAGTCAGGCAGCACAAACAACAAGCAAACAAGCTAAAAACTCACTCATTCACACTCCTCGCCCTCCGACGTCGTCCTCCCGTCTGCCCACGCACGCACCCCTCGCTCACTGTCCCCCGTCCTCCCGTGTAGTTGACTTTTCCTCTACAAGTTGATGGTAAAGTATGGTACGATCCCGGGTCGATTTGGTCATTCATCCTGAAGAAAGCCGTAATTGCAGTCGCTGTGAAAAGCCATCCATTTTATCCGGCTAATTACTACAGCCTCTTAACAAAGCAGCGCTGAAGGAGAGAGTACACGAGCACAAGTTTGGGAACACAAAGTTATTTTAGGGAGTACCCTGTATGGGATTTTACCTGTTTGCCTATAGTTTGTCAGTCTAAAACTGAATCCCTCTGTGATGTCATCAAAAAGTGACGAGCCATTGAAAATACAGAGACGGTTTACACACAACTGACAGTTTAAAGTGTCAGCTAACAAACTAAAGGTGCTATCAGGCACTATAAGTTGTCAAGTCATAAATATTGTGTGATTTATGTGGATTTTGGCCCTTGTTTTCAAAATGGTTGAGAAATTACCTCTAACCATGTCGTATTTGCTGCTCATGTTCAACCAGGAAGTAACATCTTAAACACTAGAAAAACTGTCAAACTGGGGACAAAATGTTTAGTGACATCTTTAGTGAATCTGTCATATTCACCTTATTCTGCCCCGCCCACTTTTGCAGTTTTTTGCCACAGATACGCACTTCCGTTTGACGAGAACTCCGTTAAAGCTAATGACGAACGAAGGGAAAGTCTCGCCGCTAAAAAGTAGTCAAAAAGTAGGTTGATTTGTGTAAAATGTTTAATGAACACGAGCAACAACAAGTCACAACACACGATTTCCTGGTCAGTCTGAAAACGGCTTTTTAGTCCGTGTAGAACTTATTTTCTGTTGAGCTCGTCTGCTCCATGTAAACTAATACAACAGAAACAAGACGACAGCGCAAACGGCAACTTCCGGAATAAGGTGAATACTGCAAATTCTGATTCTAACACGATGCAACATGCAATGATTTTACACAAAAATAATATTGGATACTAAAGAGTGATCAGGCGTGATAAAGCACTCATCACTCTCTACTTTTTTCCCTCGCTCCATCGCAGAGTCACATGTTCTGCCGAGCTCATACATGGAAGTTTAGAAGGAATTTCTGGGCAAATACATATTCATTTTTATGTAAAACGTTAAAATGAGTGACGTGGTGTTCATAGCAGCATGTTCTTTTGGCGCAGCTCTCATTTGAGAAGGAATTTGGCTTCTTAATACTGCATCGTGAGTAAAACTAATCCATTTCCTACAGTTTTGGGTGTGCTGCAATAATGTAATAAAATATGACCGAAATACAAGGAATAAGGAGCAGTAATCTTCACATTTAAACAACCGTTCATTTTGGTTCCAACAGTCATTTTTAAACAAAGGAAACGCGCACATCTCCAGTAACTACTTGCTAATGCTCAAATGATGAAAATGCTGCTAAATTATACATTAAAACATAATTGGAAAACCAGATCTCAGCATTTGGCAGAGTTTTCCCTGAGTCATTTGTATTGATCGTTGCACCCCAAACCCACTGCAGTCAAACCCTGTTCAGTCACAGCCCTGGACTCCTAAATCTCACTCTGCTGCTGCAGCGAGGACAAACAGGAAGAAAAAGTCAAGGCTGGAACAAACTTCACAGCACTTTAAGTCTAAAACCGGTCGTCCTCAAGGTTCACTGTAATATTAGATTCTCAATTAATTTAGTACACTTTAGTAAAATTTAGTAAACTTCTGCAGTGTTTAGTCCCGGTCTAGACCTATTTTTCTCAGTCCAGTTTTAGACGTGATTCATTTATGATTTAGTCTTTCTTGCTAGACTCTCAAAAAAAGTTGAGACACTGAGCAATAAAAATAGTCAAAACTAGACTCATTAATGTAGGACAAAAACACACATAAATAGGACAAAGTTGGAGCTTTCTTGAATTGTTTTTGAATGATCCTGATAAGAACTAGTGCAAAACTGCCAAAATGAAACTATTATAACTGCATTCTGTTGTATAAAAAGAATGCTGATTGTGATTTCTAAATACGTTTTGCATATCAAACATTTTCCACAGTATCAAAATGACGTTTCGATTTTAAACATTAGGTAAAACTTGATTCATTTAATTCATGTTTAAATGTCATGATAACTGGCATATCGTTCAATAAACAACAGATGGAACAATAATTTTTAGGGGTCAGTATTTATCGTTTGCACTTTTTCTTTGCATTAGTGAGGGACTTTTTGTTACTTTTCTGAGCTATGATAAGATTTGGGCTGTAGTAGGTTGAATAAATAACTTGTTTGATTCGTTATAATTATATATGTTTTATTTTATTTCGTTGGTTTTTTTTACAATTGTGTTCACTTAGAATAGTTTTTCATTGTATTTTTGGGGGGTTAACATGTCAGCGATGTAAATTAGTTTCTATATTATCATTAATCGTCTATATTTGCAGCGATATTTTGCGCTTAATAAATCACATTTGTTATCATGACAAGTCTAATGTTTAAGTTCTGCAATAGCACAGGTTTAGAGCTGTTTGCCACCTGTTTTAGACAAAGTTTAGTCCTTTTTTTACACTTGGTTTAGTCCCATTTAGATTTGGAACTTCTCCAATGTGTTTTAGTCCTGTTTTGTCTTCTTTTAGTCTTTGTTTGGTCCAGTTTTAGTCCTTGTTTTGTTCTGTTTTAGATCAGGACCTGCTGAAAGCACTTGGAAAACCATTCAATAAAATATAACACATGTAAAAAGCTTGACAATCACCACTTAAGCCTGAAAAATTCTGATTTAACTGTTGGTCGACTGAGCTTACATCTGCATAGAAACAGTGCGCGTCTTTGCCGTAACCCTCTTCTGTCGGAAATGTCAGTCGCGCTGTTGAATAAAGGCTCAGAATTAAGGCTGGAGCGGAGTAAATGTCAGCAAGCCATGGAGCCTCTGGTACAATTAAGACCACTGAAGGTCAACTCTCCCTGAGCACCGGCTTATGGAGTCTCCGGTGAATACAGCGATTAACACGACTTAGGCTGAGCATGTCCGGTCTGTGTACTGTAGAGTGACGACCGGAGCGTTGCTGTGGACGAGGAGACAGGCTCGGGTCAGTGTGTACAGGTCAATTCTGTTACTCAAGTGAAAGTACAGAAACGTGTGCAAAAAATGACTCAAGTAAAAGTATCACATTAAAAATCTACTTAGGTAAACGTGGTGAAGTACCTGTTGGAAAATGTACTTTAAGAGTAAAATGTACAAGTATTTCACGCCCATTATGATACCAGTTTTATGTATTCATTGTTGTGATTTTGGTATAATTTTGCTCAACAAAGGTCTATTCAAATATATTTCTTTAATAGTATGTGTGTATTTTCAACTCAAAACCTTCAGGCAGAATGTCACCATCAATGAGCGCAGAATAACACCTAAAACGAAATAAAAAGTACTTTCTACTTTTTAGTCCAGTTAAAAAATGTAGTGGAGTAAAAAGTACAGATACTCGGTCTCAAATGTAGTGAATTAAAAGTAAAAAGTATCCACTGTAAAAACGAGTTAAGTAAAACACAGATACATACATTTTACTTTTACTTTTGTACTTTGTTACTTTCCACCACTGATTATTAGATCATCAAGTGTGAAATGTGGAGTATTGATGGAGGACAGAGGACATTACAAACACCGGACAAGGAGAGACACCTGTCAGATTTGAGTGTTGTTAGAAACGTACACAATATCTGTACTGTCTGTATTGTCCTGCATTTCAGAATCAGAACTGCTTTTATTCATTGCCCAGAGCAAATTCTTTTTGTTACAGACATGCAACAGACTAGAAAAAGAAAAAAAGAGGTTCAAATAGGATAAAAAATAAGACTAAACGTGTTAAAAATCCAAACAAAAAATGTAAATGATTAAATATTTGAGGTTTGAAAAATTTGAGGCTCAGAAATTTTCCATTTTCATGTACCCCCTATCCCCGCCCACAACTCTGTGCTTAGTTGTGATTATTTGACGAATCAGGAGTCTGTGTGATACTCTGGGTTCATAAAGGTTGTGTAGCCATGTTTCAAAAATAAAAAAACACAAATGAAAATCTGCCACTTTCAGTTTTGTAGTTTGGATCAGGAAGTACATTTTCCCACTTTCCCACCTCTAATAAAACCATTTTAGATTAATATTGTGGTTAAAAATGAACAAAATGTATAACGATGATGATCTTAAGGTAAAAAGAATATGTACCAGGAAAAAATGCATCTTTTTAATTATAAAACACAAAGATCAACAATAACAAAACATATTCATACTCCAATTATAGGAGTATAGGCCTACGCAAATGCTAATGCTAATTTAGACTTTGGATGAATATTTAATGATTCATGGATGGCATGTTATCTCCATTATACACTATAAGGCAGCCATGTCAATACTGGACAAAACACATGAATAAATATGCTTGAATATCTTCCTCATCAAACACTGGAAAGACGGACAGTAGCTGCAGAGAACCAATAACCACAAATATGTTGACGTGGCATGAACTATGACATGAATGAGATGCCAACCCGCAGAAACATGGCGGTGTGGTTGGCCAGATACAATATAACAACAGGTTTGGGGAAAAAATATCAATTTTTTTCATTTTTCAGACAAGCATTGTGATTAATTTCAAATCTATAGTCGTAGTTTGTTCAAAGAGCTGTGTCATTTGAGAAAAAAAATGAAATCTGAACATGTTTGTAGCAATCTAAACTACAGGGTTAGACAGTTTTCTACACAATTAGGCAAGATATTTAGTTCTTTGCAGAGGAAATTATTAATCGCAACTAATCGATTATACGTTGAGATGGTTGTCAACTAATTAAATAATCAAGTTAACTGATATACACAGAATCCAAAACATTGTATGTGCTTAAAGAAGAGGTTTTATTACTCAGACAGAGCAGGAATGACACAAAAAAAAATTGTCAATTGTGTGTTTTTGATTAAAATACTCGTTCATCCATGAATATTTTCCACCAGGATGTCGTCAAACGCCTTCACTTCAGCTTTGTCTGGGTAAAATATAGTACAATTCTCATATTCAAGGGTATTTCACGCTGTAAACAACTAATCGATTACCAAAATAATCTTTTCAAATCTCAAAGTTATTTGCCATTCAAACTGCAATTGCGGCATAATCACAAACCACCAATGCAAATAATTCACAGACTCACCATCTACTGCCCAAACGTGAGAGCAAAGGTTGGATTATTAAGCCTTACTCACAAGTTTATTCAGCAGCACTTTAGTCTGGTCATCTCCTTTTTGCTGATACATTTATCTTTGCGTCTGCAGTAAACGCTCCAGTCAGTTTTGCAGTATCAGAAGTAGACTGCGCTCCGTGGACTTGGGGTTTGCTCCCTCCTGGTCCCTTATCTCCTCACACCTGCACTTTCAAGCACAGGCTTAACTCGGCACCTGGAGGACTGGATAAAGCTGTGTTTCAGAGAGCTGCTTTTAAACCCATTTCTGATGTAAAGTCTGCTCCTTTCAACTCCGACTCGCTGCATGTGTAATAGTGGCTCCGTTGGAAGTGTTTTTGCTTTTATTTTTTCCGTTTCGGGTTGTAGCGGTGTGTCGTATTGTGTCTGTGTAGGCTCCACGGCGCTCGCTAATCCTATCCTCTGTGCTATCGCTTTACCTCTGCTATAAGTACCGTTTATTTATCCCCATCTCTCTCTCGAACCCTAACCCTTGATCCTTTATTAAGTCGCTTCCACCAAAACCAAAAAGTACTTTCAAAAGCAGCGATATTTGAATGATGAAGATGAAGACAAAAGTGTTTCTTTACATTTGCGACACAATTGCAGTGGGAGTTTTTGTAGAAAATAAGGCGCCATCTTACCCATAGTCGGCAACGTGTGTCACTGATAACTTCTGAGTTTTTTTTTGTCATCTTGTCTTTGATTGAGCAAGAAATTTAACTGAGAAAGTACAATGTCATGTTCATACCCAGGAGTAGCAAACGAAAGCAGTAGCTGAAGAATGACTGAACAAGTATGGTAATTACTTGTAGATATAGTTAAAGGTGAACTGTGTCTGTGCAATTCCTCAGTTGTCCATAAATGGTCCAAAGTAAAATAAGTAATAACTCTGTCAATTCTATCAAGATTTTAGAGTGACTGCATTTCGCCACTCATCCAAGTCGCTTCTTCCATTCAGGCGCAAATGTGGTGGCACTGCCGTGAATATGTGTCTGAAGGGAAGCGCTAAATAAACTGAAACTAACATAGACTGGAAACACAAATTATTGCCGCATGATTGATCAACATCGCGCCGAACTTCTAAAGCATCTGCTTTGACTTTAAACAAAACAGTGATGTTAACAGTGCCAGTGGTTTGCTAATGGTTTGATGATGTTTGTGAGGTATGATGGAGATCCAATCACACTGTGTGACTTTGGGAGTAATTAGGAACGACTAAAATTTTAGGAAACTGTTGTAAGCCCAGTTTAAGTCCACTGAACCATCCTCCTGTGAGCCGAGTCATATTCTGCATCATCGCCCATGGCCCTAATGAGTCATTTGTTCATGTAACTTTGAATTTTAACAGTTTTTGGGCCCATTCTTTGATAGCTGGCTCCTACAGTGACATCTATTCAACGGTATCCATCTATTGTTACACTGTAGGAGTTTAACTTACAGATTTAGCTCTAAAGTCAAGTTGGATGTTAAAATTAAAAATAAGCTGCATTGCTTTATTAATTTCAAACCAATATTCATAAACAATAGGACAGTCACAAAACACATGATAACGATGGGCTACCAAACACAAATTCTCCAGCAACTTTCAATGTGAATAATGTGTACTTTGACATGGTGTTATAAAAGGGCTTGATCATTTTTTTTCAGAATTCTTTCTAAATTGGGATTTTGTGGTCCTCCATTGAGATAATAAAGGTAAATATGTTCCCATTCTTTGTCCATTTCCTTCTTTTTCACACTTTTGAGCAATAAAAACACTTCATTGAATAAAAATAAAAAGTCATGCTGTGGCAGATTCCAAGCATCTTCTTTGAGACGAGCAGGTGGCAGACCCTCCACCAAAATAGTTACTTTGAACCTTCTAGACAATAATGTATTTTAGGCTAACTGTAAATCAGTGCCAGTCAGACGTGAGGTCTTTTGGAGGTAGAGTAAGATGAAGGAAATGAAACGAGGGAGATAATTTGGCTCCAGCTAAGCCTTTCCTCAACACTCTGATACTATATCCCTCTATCCCTCTACCTACCAAACTTCCTACTTAAAAACTTCTCCTTTGAGGATTATCCGGAACAAAGAAAGGTGAATTCCAAGCCGGACTATGGAAGGGAAAGAGGGACAAATTTAGGACAGAGGATGTAGAGGTTAGACTCATTTACCTGAGAAAGAAACTGATATGGAGACAGACGGAGCAGAGCGGAGCACGGCTGAAATTCCATCTTGTTTTTATGATGGTGAGGCCTGAGGTAGGAAAATCTGTGCAGCTTTTATTTGTGGATTATTTATTTGAATGTGGAAGATATTTTTGGAGGTTTTAGCTTAAGAGCATGAGCGTATACAGTATCCTCGCAGGGAATCTTAAAGAGCAACGACACGATTTTACTACTGCCTCGTGAAAATGTGTTACACTTGTATTCAGCACGGCTACGTGTTTGCTTTTATTTTATTCATAAATGTCGGGCTACGTTTTGGCTTTTTAGAAGAAATGTACTTCAAATAATTAAGAATATGAGCAAGTTTTTATTGACACTTTGTTAACCAGAATTTCTCTAAATTTTAAGGCGTGAACATGACTTTTATTCCCCATTATGTAGGCCTATATGTATATACCTTTTTGACACTGTTGTGTAAGTTATCAGTTCAGTTAGATTTAAGAGTTTTTTGTAAGGGAGAAGAGAAGAAGCTAATAAGACAACCTTGTAAACAGGATAAAGGAAAAAGACGTGAATGAAGCTAAATACAAGTCCATGTATGTTTTTCATGAGAAAATAATGTTACACTGGAAAAAATACAACCTTAACTAAGATAATACGTTAAAAAGTGATTGAATAATCACTTGTTGTACAGTGACTCCGGTCTGGCTCTGGTTCAGAAACTGCTCAGGTCTCGCAAAACCTAGAAAGTGCTTGAAATCACGTCAGAGCACTGCGGCTGCAGGTCCGGCAACTGTGCGGTCCATTTTTTCTACTTTTGCCATTAGACGAGTGTTCTCGTGCAAAACCACGTGAATCTGCGAGGCTTTCATCAGAAACAGACCGCAGTAAACCAGAGTTGCAGTAACAGTCAATCTGCAAGTGACCCACGCAGGTCCCAGACCGCAACCGCAACACAAGACATATAACATACAACACAATAACATTTGCCAGTAGAACAAATAAGTTTTACTCTTATGTCAAGTGCAGTAGCCTCTTTTTCTTTCAAGTTAAAAAATGATTGTCTCTTTCTTATTTTAAGTAAAACAAGATATTTTATGCTTGTTCTATTGGGAATCTTATATTAAGTGTCCTTTAATTATCTGACATTAATTTGATCATTTAAGTCTAAGCATTGACAACAAATATTATTTAAAGTCAAACATTTTCTCCATCACTTTCAGTCCAATGTAACTGCAAAAATGTAAAAAGTAAAAAAGAAAAATCTCACAAATAAGCTCATTCAAAAAATTCAAATTCATTCATTCAAAAACTCAATCATTTCGAATCTGGACAAGTGCATTGTTAGACCCATAATATCCGTTGGATCACGCGTTTCCTCAAATCCCTGAAAAAGAAATTATCTTTCCCATTGAATTTTAATAGCAGAGGGATGTATCTGTGGTTCAGAGTGATTGTGGGGAGCAGGTGGCACAGTGGCAGTTTAGATGGAGTTGTAATGGCATGAATGACATCCTGTTCTATGATTGGCTGCAGTCAGAGCTGGAGATGTCGTCTGAGTCCTTGCTTTGTCCCACATTTTTGCGCTCCTTCTAATCTTATAAAAGTCCTGACCTCTCGTCTCCCGTTGTCTCCGGCGCTGCTCTGCTCCGGTCCAGACGTGTTTGATGTCTTTGCCTTGTCGCACACGTTTTTACACCGCAGCCACAGCGTCGAGAGCTTTTGTTATTTTCTATTATTTCAAGCTCTAGATGGAAATATAAGAGCAATATGTGAGAATGGAAGAGGTCTATGTAGTGAAGAAATAGCATAACATAGATTTTTGATAGTCAAGTGTAATGAAAAAGAAGTGAAAAGTATGTGCTTTAATCCAAAAAGCCAGCACCGAGATACTAAACGATATTTAAGATGCGTTCTAGTTCACACTGGAACACTCTCACTTCTCGGAATTCCTACTTGGAAACTCGGGCAACATTTCAGAACCCGGAGTTTTAGTCAATCCAACATGGCTGCCCCTGCGTTTGGATACAGTTTTACATCTGACAGATAAAATATTGCTAGTTTTGGTGTTATTTTGTCTTTACTTGCTCTCTGCTGTCCCCTACTGTCTGTGAAGCTGCTCTTGTGCTGACGTTGAGCTCCTGCAGTTATAATAGATACATTGTTATGCTAATGTTGCTAACGTCTGCGCGGAACTAATGACAACAAAAGCAGAAATTCACAGCGACATGTTGATTTATGATTTACAGATGTAACAACACTGCTCGGGTCAATAAATCAACTTAATTGGATCCACATTTTGGTTGATTTGAGCACTTTCTTGGGTTAAGTTGCTTGATTAGAGTCGCTAATGTTCATATACTGTAATATTTTGCTCATAGTTTTCCCTGACTTGACGCTGGAACACAGAAATTCGGAGTAAATGTGTCTCTTTGGTCTAAGTTCCAACCTCTGAAGACGACTGGAACGCAGCATAAATCTGGATAATATTTTGAACAGATACTGAAAAAAAGTAGACGAACAGAAAGAAATTGGACCTTTGTAGTTTTACAATGGTCTTGATGTGTATCAGAATTATATTTGTGTTCCAGTTGCTTTTAAATTTATACTGGAAACCCGGAGAACATTTCAGAGCTTGAGTTAGAAAATCCAAAATGGCCCGTGCCCTTCAGCTCGCAAATACATTTTTAAGACTTAACCTCACATTTATTATCAAGATTAGAGACACAAAATAAAGATGATATTCGATACTCATTCAAATAAGAATCTAGAGTTGATACCAGTTTTAGTAGGCCCATTGATTATAGTATCCAAATATCGATTTCTTTGACAACCTTGGTATTTAGTATTAAGCTTATTGGTATTGAAATTCAGTTTGACTTTTGATTATTGTGACAAAACTAACTAAACTCCTAAAAATTGCATATCTTAAAATAGTAGTAAATACAGTTCTAGCCTGTTGATTTCACATGGGCAGATTGAAAATGTGAATGAGTAGACTTTTCACAGTAGGTTTGATTGGGGTGACCATGAATACATTTAAAACCGCAGTTGAAATATGCAACAGCGACAACGCTATTGGTTATTTATGACGTCTCTTCTCGTGGTGGGTATATTCTGTCCATGTTAACAGTTAATTGCAGGTTAACACATCCATTCACAGTCTGTGCGGAAGCCCTGGGCCCCTGATACTCCTCAGGCCTGGAGCGAACAGGAAAACCTCCAGCTGGGAATCAAATCTTCTCACTGCGAGGAGCTGATGCCAATGAACCCCCCACTGATGCCGTTTGACTCAGTAGCTTTAGACTCCGTGTGAAAAGGGTGAAGTCTGGAATAGTGGGCAACGTTAAGGTCTATAACTGTGCATAAATATAGAAATGTGCAGCTTTGGTTGTGGAATTTGATATTAAAACCAAGTGATGTTATGACTATGGTATGTAGCAACCTCCCTGGATTCGGGCACGACAAACTGAACCAAATCTAACTAAACCTTTCATTCTTCATCGTAGCAGAACAGCTTCGAGGACAAAATGCTCAGATGTTGGCGAAATCAGAGGTTCTCAATGTATGGGAACTACCTGGAGTCACTGTGACATAACAAACTGAGCTGAAAGTATAATCAGAAAAGTTAATAATTCTGTATCATGTATTTCTGTATTTTAAACAGTGTATGGTACTAAAAAATCTGAGTTTAATGAAATACAACAACGGGATTATCGCTGAAGATTTTGATATTTTTCAGTGTGGAATAATTACAAGTCGAGATCAACCAATATGCTTTTTGTCTTAATTGCCGATTGTTTAGCATCCACGAAAAACGATGGTCGATAAGCTTTGTTGATATTTTTGAGCTGATACACAAGGTCAATTGTTATTATTTTCCCCAAATCATATAGTTTGAATTTACAACAAACTCATCTACAAAGTAACAATTAACAAATTATCGGCCTCTGCTTGACATCAAAGGTCGATAGCTGATAGAAAAGTTAAAATATTGGCATGATATAATGGTATTTTCTAATTACAACTGGCAAAAAAGTATTCCACCAACTAATGAGTACCACAAAGAAGAGATCAAATTATTTTATTTGCAATTTTTTTCCATTAAGAGGATATATATTTGTCTAAATTCTGATTTCTTTTTTCTTCTCAAGTTTGTCTGTAGCTAATTTGTTTATGAGTGACGTTCCATGTAGCCTGTTTTCCCTTGCAGTTTCTCAAGTTGAAAAAAATGATATACTTTACTCCAAGGCTTTACTCCAAAGTGTAAGTGGAGATCACTGAGGTAAAATGGAAAACAAGACACGTCCCTGAATCTTGCTGAAATTCCCAAACTCTTCACGCCGCAGAAACAGTATTTGTGCAATCTAAGCAGTTTGTCTTGGTGATCGGGGGGTGGGCACGAAACCACGTGAACCACAGCGTCAAACGGAGTGTTAGCAGAGCTTGGGGATTAAAACTCTCCACAAAACCATCACTTAATTTCCTGAGCTAACCTGGTTACGATTATCTCCTGGGTGGGACTGGGCCCGTTTGATGTCTCGGGTGCAGACTAATCCCTGGTGACTAGCCTGCACCTCTCATTTCCTCAGGATTAGCTCACTCCGCTACTTAATAAAGAGGTGGAGGTGGATCCAAATTAACCTTCAGTCGTAGAAAGAAGATTGTGTTGCTCCTTTGGCAGCGCCGGGGTTTGGACATTGGAGTTTGCTTGTTTAATAAAGTGAGCTATGTCTAGGTTGATCTTACAAGACCTTTCTGTGACTTTTGATAATGAAGATGAGTGCGGCAGTAGAAAATATTATCTCAGCTGTTCAGTCGTGTTTTATAATGCTAGTATTGTAAAGGTGCTTTTCTTTTTATCTTGTGAAACAGAAGAAGTGTGAGAAAAGTGGAAATCTGAGCCAAAACCCTGTGTAGTATTCACACTATTATGTTTTTGGATTGAGTTGTATTGAATATAACCTGTGTTTTACTAAAATAAAAGCGCTATACTTCAAAAATAATATTACTCAAGTAGAAGTAAGAAGTATAAACACTTGAAATAACTTGAGTAAGAGGTTTTAAAAAGTAGCGAGGGAAATGACAACTCAAGAGTAATCACAGAAGTTACAGTCTGGACGTGACATCTGATTTATCATTTACTGTTAAATAAGTACAGTATAAGTACAAAGTAGACATGTAAGAAATTAAGTAAGTAAGAATTAAAATAATATTACTAAAGCAAAAGTAATTAAAATGAATTGCTGTTGTTTTCCAAATGCTTAAAATATAAACGCGCTTAAAAATTGTCATGTCTTTACGTCGTCTACATCAGTCGTTCCCAAAGCGGGGGGTCGTGAAGCATGAGCGAGGGGGATGACTTGGCCTTTAAAATTATGACCCTGGATTTAAAGTATTATAATTGAATAATGAAACTGGGTCAAACAAAAAACAAATAAATGCAATTAAAACAAATTTTAAATGTATTGCTTCTTGAAATTGTCACAGACGACAAGTTCAATTAGTAGTGGGGGATCGGAAACCCTGCTCTACACCACCGTCTATGTTGTTCCCTCTGTTTTTTTAGTTGTTGCTGCAAAAACAAAACCATTGTTATTGTTTCACTTTTGATGATACAATATCACAGTACTAAGGGTACTGTTAAGAGATTGAACCATTGTGAACATAGATCTCAAACGGTCTTCAAATGTCGCGTTTAAGACTGTCTAGCTGAAGGATGTGCCTGTTGTGCACGCTTTACGTTGATAGAAAGACCCAGAGTCTGCCCAGATGCACACTCCAAACAGATAAACCGCACCCAACCAGGGAATCGAACGCACAACCTTCTTGCCATGCCATGAAAATATTATAAAAACCAAGCAAAACCCATCAAAAACCAAGCAAAACCCATCAAAAACCAAGTTAAACACATCAAAAACCAACATAAACACATACAAAAAGAAGCTGAACACGTCAAAAAACAAGCTAAACACATCAAAAACCAAGCTAAACACATACAAAAACAAGCTAAACACATCAAAAACAAGCTAAACACATACAAAAACAAGCTAAACACATCAAAAACCAAGCTAAATACATCACAATCCAACCTAAACACATAGAAAACCAACCTAAACACATCAAAAACCAACCTAAACACATCAAAAACCAAACTAAACACAACAAAAACAGGCTAAACACATCAAAAAACTAGCTAAGCACAACAAAAACCAAGCTAAACACTTACAAAAACAAGCTAAACACATCAAAAACCAAGCTAAACACTTTGAAAAGCTTTCAAGACTCTATTAAGTCATTTTACTTCTCAGGATTCTCAACCAAACCCAAATGAGTCCACAAACCCTTCAGCCATATCATCCTCAACAACACTAATCCCCGTTTTTATTTCTCTTTTCTTTCCGCACAGGCTTTCCTCGGGAGGGAGGATCTGAAGAGGTGCCAGGTTTACCGGACACTTCGACCAATGACACGACGCTTGACCCTCCTCTCGGCCAGTGCCCTGTCTGGAGCAACCGTCTGTGCCCCAGCTGGCCAATTAGCTCGCCTCTTAGTGTGGAGTTTGGCCAATGAAAAGCCCCGGGAGATTTGTGCTCATCTGAACTCGCAGATGGGAGGACAGAGAGGGAGAGGGGAGCGAAGCATGGGTGTGTGCGGGGCGGAGGGAGGGGGAGAGCCAAGGGGGAGGTTGAGGGGGAATTGGCCTGAGAATCACAATCACTATTGAGACATCTTCACTCAAGAGCTGGCTGGTCTTGAGTTAGCAGCAGTTGGGGAGGAATCGTTTCCGTTAAAAAAGCAACCAAATGGTAGAGGTCTCTCATGAGAAACGTAGAAAGGAAATGGACAAATCTGGGGATAATCGCTTTGACGTTATCGATTTTAGATATAGAAGTGACTATATTAGTGTTCCCCAAACTATCACAAATAAAAAATACACCATTCTGAAGGAAGTTAATCAAGATAAGAGATGCAGCTGTTTTAGATCTGATTCAATCAATTTTGATACTTGGATTTTCAGAACCTGCAAAAATCCGGAAAAATATCGTGATCGCACTATCGAACTAACTCGTGATCGTGATATGCATATCGCAAAGATGGGTGATTTCTAATGGTTAAATGCATTAATCTTGTGTTTGTTGTGCTTGTTTTTACTTTACTTTTTTACAGTACTTTACTATTTTTACCAATCAGACTCAAACGTTCACCCCCAAAAGCAACATTTTTAGTTAAACCTCTTGCTTAAACCTCTTGCTTCAAAATCCTCCTAACTTTTTCCACCATTTCATACAAATATAAATGAAGGTGAATAAAATGTCTGAAATATTTAAAATGCCTCGGTAATGTATTTTTATGGTTTATGGCAGAGTAATGGACAAATCAACGCCAGGTTTAACACTCCAAAGGTCTCCAATGTGTGAATATTTGTACTAAGTTACTATATTTTAAGGTAAGAGTTGAGTTATCTTTCATACCTGGAAAAGAAAAATATATGCAAATGAGGAAAAAATATTGTGATAATATCGTTATTGCAACTTGACACCCACATCGTGCTAATGTCCCATATCGTGCAGCCCTAATCTACAGATTCACTATATCAACTTCTCAACTCTTTCCCATTTATTTTGCATATATTTAGTAGTAGCTGTTCAGATTATTGATGCATTCCTCTTGAAAGTTCTAAATTGAATGCCTTAATAACATTTTCAATCAAAGGGTTACTGTGGTCATCATTGCTTTCTTTCATTTCTTGGTTGTAATAACGCCTTATTTAGCAGGGCTGCATACCTTTAGTCTTTTAGTCGATTCATCGGTGTGATTCTACAATGTTTGATATTACATGAACGCAACCTATAGATCCAGTTTTGTTACATATTATATGGTCAATTCAATTTTGTGTATTTAAAATTTAGAAGGGGTTGTGGGTTCAAATGTCACAGGTTCATTATTAATCCCTTACACTGAAGGCCTATTTGGAGCACAAACTATTGTCTGGACTCTTTGTGAAGCTGAGACTCTGTAGTTTTGGCCTCTGGTGTCTGATTTACTCTGATTATAAGTGGAAATAAGCTCTGCAAAGAGGAAAACCAAAATTTTAAGCCTGCCTAAATTCATTCATTCATTCATTCATTCATTCATTCATTTTCTACCGCTTATTCCCGTTAGGGGTCGCGGGTGACTGGAGCCTATCCCAGTGACTTTGGGCCTTAGGCGGGGTACACCCTGGACAGTGGCCAACTTGTCGCAGGGCTGACACAGAGGACAAGGACATTGACAGACAATCATTCACTCTCACATTCATTCACTAGGGACAATTTAGAGTTGTCAATTAACCTACACAGTCATGTCTTTGGACGGTGGGAGGAAGCCGGAGAAGCCTGCCTAAATTTTCTTTGTTAAATATATGAATGAGTAAAGCTGGAGTCTGGAGGTTGGGCTGGATTGACACTTGTTTGGGCATTTGTTGGGTTTTAACAATTCCTCTTTCAAAGCTGAAGCTAATTTGACTAAAAATGAGTTTTAGGGATTTGTAAAGTAAAAAAGTCCAGGCGGAATCCATATAGAAGTCCGATTACATTTTTATTTGGGGCTTTGGCAAACAAACGGACCCTGATTCATCCCAGAATGTTTGAATTGGCTGAAAATAAGAGGGTTACAGCTTTCTTTTTATGTCTAACATTTGTAGCAGCTAATAGTTTCCTTTTATCACATGGTGGACAAAATGAAATAAAGAAAGAAAAAGTCCATCTTCAACTTAATGGGTTGGCTGGATTAACGCAGAGATGTCAGAGCTTTTTCCATCAGGGTCGTCAAGACTGTGAATTGTTGCATTTATCTGACGTTCATTACCTTCACCTTAAAATCGAGTCTCGAAATGTATTTGAAGTTATAATGGTTGGACATTTTAAACTTTCAGGAAGATGTTCAGGCTGAGCGCCAAGAAATATTGATCTGAGGTCCACATTTGGCCATAGTTTGGACACCACTGGATTAATGGATTAGTGTCTGCCCAAGCTGAACCACACCCATCTGTAATTGTTGTGTAAATATGACACATTCCCAATCAGACACTTCTACTCATGAGGTTCAAAAGTATTTCAAGCAAAACAGAAAATCTCTGAATATCGCAAGTCATTAAATTCTGCAGATCCTGATTTCTGCTTTGGCTCTTAAACGTAAAATCTCAGAGGGAAGCCAATATTTCCTGCCCATTAGATCTAATTTAATAAAGAGCTCTCAAAGTGAAGTTGGCAAACTGTGAAAACGAGAGTCAAAAAACCCCTCAATGTTCCCGGGCTGGAAACAGGAGCAGAAGTGAGCGGCATAAAAGTGTATAAAACTAAAGAGCACAGCCGGAGAAGGAGAGAGGAGGCTTGAAAATCTCTTCTCTGCTTCACTAGTTCCACTGATTTGGATTGAAATTCACCCAGAGTGGTACAAATGTGTCTATTTTTTATCGAGCAAAAACATTAAGTGCTAGTGACTTTCTTCCAGTCAGCATTTTGGACAGCTGTATGGAAATGCCACAGTTACATAAGCTCGATATCTCGGCGCGTGACTCTGGTTTTCATTTCTGAACATTTCTGAAGCATCACAGTGAATTTTTCCCTGACACCCGCTCTTTTCTCCGGTTTGAAGATAACGCGTTTCTCTCTCAAATGTAATTTCGCTCCGACATGGAAAGTTCATCTGCGCCGAGGAGGAGAAGACGGGCCAAAACACAAACGATACAAATGTGGGAAACGGTAAAGCGTCCCGTCGGTGTGTTTAAAATCAGAACGACTGACAGGGTTCAACGCCCTTCAGGGAAAATGTTTACAGGGATTACGAAAGATATGCAGAAAGTGAGCATGTTTAAAGGTGCTGTACCTCATTTTTTGCATGTAATAAAGTAAAATTTGTTTTGGACAGTACAGTACAAAACGACAACCAGTACAGATATACGGTAAAAGCATCTATTCGGGTGCTTTTTCTCCGCATCTATTTATAATTTATTCTACGAGAAGCTGGAAGTGTGCTGTTAGCATGCTAATGTTTTTTAGCTTTACCGTGATTTGTGAAAAGTGCTTCTAAACTCATGGCGGTGAATGTTTATGATGCTGGGACTGCATTAGGAAAGTGAGCGATACATGTGACTGATGTAAAGACTGAAACATGAACTAGTTCTGTTTGTCATGTTTCAAAACAGTAAAAATCAGATACAGACCCTTTAAATAAGCTGCTCTTTAAACTACAGCAGCTTAAAAGGGTCAAAACTCATATAATATATGAGAAATATATTCATTCAAAGCAAGCTGCCAATAGAGCTTCAAAGTGAATTAATGAGAAAAAATGTTTGTTTGTTTTGCTACATTAACCATTGCCTTGGCTTTAAACAAGAACACATTCCACACAGTTAAAAACATTACAAAAATTACATTAAATACTGAGACACTTCCTCATATAATTGTGTTGCAATGTTTCAATCAAATAGTTTAAAAAGAATAAATAACATTTGGAGTATAACTAGTCATTTTTCAATCGCAGAACACGCCATCTGCTTGTTTCCATGGAGATGCTAAAGCTATTACCTGGAATTGAACATATCAATCTCCATCGAGGACATTAGACTAAGTTACTCGTCAGATCTGTGGAGACGCAAGTCCATTCAAGATATGTTTTAGCCATACATTTTTTTTAAAAAGCAACAGATTAAATGAAAATGTTTGATGCCATTCAAAATAATTCCAGGCAAAGCCTCTCCACCAGAAAAGTTACATAGTGCACCTTTAACGATTGTATTACTAAAAGTGATTATTCACATATCAAGAGTAAGCTTTGCCAGTTGAAAGTAAAAATTAATTAAAGTCAGTCGGGCTGCAACGCTTAACTGACTAATCCTGACTAGTTGACCATAAAAAGTAAATGTAGCTGTACGTTGATAATCATAAATGTTATCTACACAGACTTCTACATCTACACATCTACACATACAAAAGACCTTTTATAACAAGGACAGTGGTATAATTCATAAATATGCTCGATCTAAAAGTCTCCAGTCACCTTCATTTGGCTGATGATGTAATTAAACAGTCTCAATGCAAAAGAAATAATATAATAGTCTAGTCAATTTATCGAAAAAAATAATCAGTAATCCCTTAAATAATCGTTAGTGACAATCCAACAATTCAGACAAAGCAATTTCAACAGCAAATTATCATTATCTAATTACAGTTGTTAGAGTCTATGTAGCAATAACCGAAATATCATCAATTATCATCGTAACGTCACAATGTCGTGGGCCGTCACATGAATTCCAAGATCCTTTGCTTATATTTCATGTTTTGTTGCAGCAACGGTTAAACAAATCAGAGTGATAGTGTTTCTTTAGTCCATTTCAGTGCAGACAAGATGTACTATAGACTTTTGCATCTAGGCCTGTCATGATAATTACTAAATCAACTTATCGTTCAATATATGATGGGACAATATATTTTAAAGCCTCAATACTGGATTGTGTACATTTTCTTTGCAGTGGTTGTGGAATTATTTCTGTTTTTCTGTGAGACAATAACATTTGAGAAGTAGAGGATGGAATAAGCAACGTTTATGACTCTTTACAGATTCCAACTATGCACTAACGTGTTTAATTCTGCTATTTATTTGTTGCAATTCATGTTTTTCATGTTCAGAAAAGGAATAAACCTGCTTTAACGTTATTGTGTCAGTGGCATAAAGCATTTTCAGTATTGTAGTTATTTGTGATATTTTTCTGTAGCTATATATCATTGAACGTTTATAACTTAACATTTGTATCTTAATTCTTTGTACTATGACAGTAACGAAGGCTTGTCAAGGCATTTTACAAGTTTTCCACTCCAAAATATTGATAATATTGCAGATAAACACATTACAGACCTATTGATAGCGCTAGAAAACGTAAAAAAGTAATACAATATAATGAAATAAAGCATGAATATAGAGCAGATATGATTTCTGAATTAATTAAGTTGCACATGAAACAATAATTGCATCAAGATACATTTTCTCACTAACAGAAGAAGAACAGCATTACACAGTTGACAGTCTGGCGCCTCTCCAAAGCAACGGGAGACCAGATGTGCATGTGTGATTTAACAACTCGAAAAGCTCGGATTATTGCACCAAACTATAATCACAACGCTGGTTTTATTATATCACCGCATTGTGATAAAAAAATTAATAAAATAGAAAAAAAAGGAAAAAATTTAAAAGCGACAAAAACAAGCCTAAAAGTGACAAAAACAAGCCTAAAAGTGACAAAAAAGACTAAAAGCAACAAAAACACATTAAAAAAGAAGACTAAAGCAACAAAAACACATTTAAAGCGACAAAAACAAGCCTAAAAGCGACAAAAATAAGCCTAAAAGCATCAAAAACAAGACTAAAAGCATCAAAACCACATTAAAAAGTGACAAAACAAGACTAAAAGCATCAAAACCACATTAAAAAGTGACAAAACAAGACTAAAAGCAACAAAAACACATTAAAAAGCGACAAAATCACATTAAAAAGTGACAAAAACAAGACTAAAAGCAACAAAAACACATTAAAAAGCGACAAAATCACATTAAAAAGTGACAGAAACAAGACTAAAAGCAACAAAAACACATTAAAAAGCGACAAAATCACATTAAAAAGTGACAGAAACAAGACTAAAAGCAACAAAAACACATTAAAAAGCGACAAAAACGCATTAAAAGCGACAAAAACAAGACTAAAAGCGACAAAAACAAGCATTGTAATTAGCATCGAGCTCAAGTCAGATATTACACACAAGTTTATTACATTTCAATAGTTCCAAAAAGTCCTTGTGGTATTTGGTGAATGAGGTCAATGATGTCACGCTCTAATACGCTTGAACAAACCGCTCGCCTTTACATCTAAATTGTGCAACTTCGAAATATAATTATTCAAAGCGCGGCCTTTTGAGGAATGGTGATTAATCGCTGCGTATTGTGTGATGAACGACTTCATGTTTTCAAGTGACAGCCTGTGTTTAATGTATATTTAGTGGTTTTGCTCATGACTTATTACATGACAGCGATGAACAAACTCGCAGAACTAAATGTTTTCGAAATGACAAATGGCGTCATCAAAGCCATCCATAATCATGAGCAGGATTCACAGCAGCGAGAGTGGCCAAAGCAAATACTCAAACAACGCCTCGGATGAAGATGTGACGAGAGAGAGAGTTAGACGGGAGATAAAGAAGGGAGAGTAGTAGAGATAGATACAGAAAGGAGAAACAAGGGACATTTGGGTTTTTAAAAAGTAATAAAACATATTCCAGTCATTTTTTTAAGGGCACTTATTATGGAAAAATGTATTGTTTGAGCTTTTAACCGTATTATAACATTGTTCTTGCCTCAAAAACATATCTGGAGTAATATTAAGCTTCATTCAAGCTTGTGTCATCACTTCTGTTTTTGAGGTCCTCTCCTTCTGTGCCTCAAAAAAAAGGTTTCCCAGATTTGTGACGTCAAAGGTAGGAATCTGAAAAAATAGAAATGACAGGACAAGACTAAAATCGACAAAAACACATCTAAAAGCGACAAACGCAAGACTAAAAGCAACAAAAACATATCAAAGAATGACAAAAACAAGACTAAAAGCGACAAAAACAAGACTAAAAGCGATAAAAACACATCTAAAAGTGACCAAAAGAAGACTATAAGAGACAAAAACAAGCCACAAAGCAACAAACACAAGACTATAAGCAATAAAAACACATCTGAAAGTGACAAAAACACGACTAAAAGCAATAGAACAAGCCTAAAAGTGACAATTCACATTAAAAAGCGACAAAAACAAGAATAAAAGCAACAAAAACAGGACTAAAAGAGACAGACTTAAAGGGCACTTATTTAAAAATGTATTGTTTGAGCTTTTAACCAACATTGTTCTCTCCTAAAAAACATATCTGGAGTAAAATTTAGCTTCAGTCAAGCTTGTGTCATCCATTATGTTTTTGAGGTCCTCTCCTTCTGTGCCTTAACACTTATTTTCAAACTTCCCAGATTTGTGATGTCAAAGGTAGAAATCTGGAAGTCTTCTGTGCCCTTTAAAGTCCATAAGTTATCAACAGACACAAATTCTGTTCATTAAAGCTAAATGCTGATATTCGCACATCGGGGCAAGCTAGCTTTTGCTTTTCTCCCCATTTTAATTCCCTCTGCGGCCAGTAGATGGAGTGTTAACAAATATCCCCAGTAATATATTATGCTTTCAGTACATACATTAGATTTAGCATGTTTAAAGGCCAACACAAACAATGCAGAATATGTATTTTTTAACATTAAATAATTGAATATTGTGTGAATATCGGTCAAAAGTCAATAGGTTCACGCTCTAGAATGTGATGACGTCTTAACCTCAGCTGGAGCAAGAGCAGCTTTTCCTATTGACCCCTTAAAGGTTTGTAAACAAAAACAGTCTAAATTCCGGGACGGAGGCAAAAGTGAAGTGGAACACAATGTGATTTCGCTGGGGAAACTGAGATTAACTCCAGAATATCACAAAATATGAAACATTTAGATGCTTTGTGAAAATGGAAAGCACTCAGACACATGTGAGTAACATCAGAGCTGCTTTAAAGACATTTACTATTGTGTTTTACATTATTTGATGATGTTATAGGAGATTATGATCATTTCTTGGCATTTTTGATTAAAGGTCCCATAACATGCAAAATCGACTTTTCAGAGGTTTTAACCTTCCTACAGTGCTATTTGGGCCTCGTATGTTGTGCCCAAAGTGGTTTTTTGATTGATTCCCGCATGCTTTCGCTAGAGAACTGTCTTTTCCGTCCCCCTCGGCTGAGCAGCAGACGGGGGCTCCTCACATGGATGACGCGGCTTCCCATGGATGACGCGGTGTTTAAGCCATGCCTCCGGGAAGCGCGCAGCCGCAGAATAAAAACAGCTAATGCTAATGCTACACAGTAATTACACGATGGATACGACAGATCGAAGAGTTAGCTTGTTATTTACCAAACGGCAACGTGCGTTGTCGAGGTACTGCGTCCACGTCAAACTCCAGGTCAGATCCAGGACGTAGGACTCAGCACGACGCACCGTCAGGACGGAGAAAAGGTTTATTCCCGTGTTTGTGTATCGCTGTTTACCGGAGCACACGGCGCATGCGCACCATCTCCGCTCTAGGCTTTGTCACGGGTTGGGAGGGGGAGGCGCGCGGGTTGGGCGGAGGAGGCAGCCTGCTCTCTGTTCGGGGGGGTCAGATCTCAGAGTGAGCCGTTTGCTTTTACAAGGAGGGGGGCCAGTCCAAGAAATGGGTGTTTTTTGGAAACTGTTATGTTATGGATATTGCACAACGCAAAATTTTATCAACAAAGCCCTTAGAATAGACTGTGTAAAGGGGAAAATAGCAGAATATGGGACCTTTAAGGAAAAATCCAGATTTGTCGGTTTTACACTCCATTAAACAAGCTCTATCCACATTAAATACAAACAAAACAGTTAAATCAGTTAGTTACAGTTTAATAAGTATACATTTCCATTGAAGAAATATTGTTACGGAGTATGTCGGTATTTTTATGTTGGAAAGAAATATAAAACATAGTATTTTGAGACTAAAACTGTTTTCTTCACACAAGTAGAATGAATCAAAAATAGGCAATTGTACTTTTAGAGATTTTAACTCACAGAGCAACAGCAGCGCAGACATAACTCTTACAAGCTGTACTACACTTTGAGTCTAAAAACGAATTACCTGAACTGTCTTCCTCCTCCTACAGCAGCAGCAGGTAACAAATGTATCAGCGCTCCAGAAATACCTCCTCTCCTGCAGTTCTAACACACGTTTCATTTTTTTTCCTTGACATCGACTTGACTCCTCTCTCTCTCTCTGCCACTTCTCCACCGAGCCTTTTCTCACACGTTTTAGAAACACACTTTTATTCTGAAACTCTGAGACTACCTTCACTGTTCCACTCGCCGTTTCTTATCCATCAAATGACTAAATGCACTTCAGACTCTCTTCTTAAACGCGCGGTCGACAAATGATTAAAACGATTTAACAAGTTTAGAATACAGGGGTGGACAATATACAGAATCAGCGCTAATATTGGTGTATATACATTTTTAAGCCTTTTGATTCCCAGTTTGATCTCAGTGTGTATTTCTAAACAGATTTGGTGTGTATGTTTGAGATTAATTGACTAACCGTGACAATTCAAGCATACAAAATAATCAACCACAATAATTGATCATCGTTAACTGGACTATACAGACTTCATAACACATGTCAACAGACTTTTTATGACAAAGACGGCAACGTTATTACATCAGAAAAGAATAGATGATCGCTAATTTACGTCAGTATTACACTTCATTCATAAATATTCTTTATCTAGAAGCCTTTAGTCACCATAGTTCAACCTTTATTTGGCTGATAATGTATTTAAAAAGTCTAAATATGCAATAGAAATAATCGTTTGACAAAAAAAACACAACAAAACAGCAACACTGACTTGTCGACAACTAAAATAATCGTTAGTGACAGCCCTCGGTATGTTTACATGACTAAAATAAACAAGCATGACTATAAGTGACAAAAACACATTAAAAAGTGACAAAAACAAAACTAAAAGCAACAAAAACACAAAAAAAAGCAACAAAAACACATCTAAAAGTGACAAAAGCAAGACTAAAGGCAACAAAAACAAGACTAAAAGCAACAAAACACAACTAAAAGCGACAAAACGTGACTAAAAACAGACAAAAACAAAAATGCCCAAGCCCACTGTAAATAGAAAAAAACAACACACCAGATTATTTTCAACGTATCAGAATTGTGAAACGAGATCTTTGCCCCATCCCTAAATTGAAATGTCATTTATAAACTATACTTAGCTCGTTTTTGCGCAAAATGTTGATCGACGTCGACAAATATCGGTCATCAACCACAGCAGCGCGACAAACACTGGATAGCAGTTTTTAAAAAGTCCTTCTCCAACCTCACCTTTTCAAACCCTCACATTTTTAATCCATCGTCGCTTGGAAAAGTATCCCATTTCGATGCACAGATTCGAGCGTACAGTTAGCTACAGCTGAGCTAACATTGCAGAGAGCTAAAGTGCACAACAAACAGGCGCTCAAACAGAAAGGCCGTGCAGCAGTTGGCTATCAGAAATGTCCACAGAGCATTGGCCGCGGTGATAACAGTGTCCGCTGGAGCAGAACTCATCGGCCTGCGCACACATACCTGCACAAGCCCGAGAGGCGGTGTGTGGATGTGTAAATGTTTAGCCCCGGGCATCTGTCTCGGAGCACAAATACAAGAGAAAAGAGGTGAGGGGATCGAGATGAGCAAACAACGTCGGCGCTGGAGGAGAAGAGGACCGGGAAGGCCTTGTTTAACCTCCAAATGTTTGATTCTGTAACCGCTGTGGCTGCAGATTCTGTTGTGAGACGCGTTCATTTGCACTGGCTCTGATTCAGCATACTTTGATTCTTGAAACGGCAATGAAAACGTGATAAACCAGATCAGATCGTAATAAATGAAAGCTGCGATTCTAAAGCTTTTGACATGTAGAACCAGCTAAAGCGAAAGTAAAATAAGTAAATGAGACTGAACCACGTCTAAATGAGACTAAACCATGGCTAAAGTAGTTTAAGTTGCATCTGTCTGTGCTGCATTTGGTGTTAGCGAGCAATCTACTGTTAACAGAGGAATTAGCATGGGAAAACAAGAAAACAAAAGCTAGCTATTCAAGCAATGTAGCTATGCTGTTAAAAGCATGATGTTGTAATGAAAATCCGGCAAAGAATTAGACTTAAAAACAGCCCAGGACACATCTGGATTTCTACTTTTGATGGCAGAACTTGATACTGAGTGTTTTCTGAGGCTCATCAGGTGAGGACCTCGTAATCAGGATGAATTAAACAAGCGTTAATGAAACTATTTACAACTACAGGTATGTTTTTGACAAAGTTATTATCCTTTTAAAAAGATGGAGATTATTCAAATGAGACTGAAATAGTGCAGTTCTGAATTTCAAATAAACAAAAAGCATAATTTTTCTACGTATTAAATATGTGTTTGCCAGTAAAATATTACACGTGATTGTACATTGTGCTGATTTGTAAACCCGTGGGTAGTCTTGTGTTGTTTTGTGTTGAGTTATGTTTTCTTGTCCATGCTTTTTGGTTGTTACTATTGTTCATTTTAGTGGTTGAAGGTTTTGTTTTAATCGTCTCGTTCAGTCAGTTGTTTGATAGTTGATTTTTTTTTTTCTTCTTTTTTTAAAATTTCCTGTTGTCTGTCCAGCATCAGAGAAGGCAAAATTGTGAATTGGTTTGTCATGGAGATGCTACATAGAGATGACAAAAAAAAAAAGTTATGACACGGTTAAAAGCTCTAAAAAGTCAATTTTGCAACCTTTAATCCTTCCTTTAGCGTCTTTTAATACAACACAATTTATTCAAACCTCAGTCCCAGTTTTGTAGCCAGAGCAGCCATGGGACAATCTGAGGAACACCTGGCAGTGATTTTGGCCTTTTTCACCTTCAACAATCACAAAACACTTAAGATTTCAGCCTCAAGACACAACCGCACTAATACATGCAGCAAACAAACAACTAGACAAAGACAAACGAGAACAAAACGAAAGGTTTCTGATAAATCTGGACTCAGGAAAGTGTCAGTTCCAACTCTAAAAGGGGCAGCGCGATGAATAAAGTGTAAAATCCAAACTGATCTTACAAACAGATCCACACACCGAAAAAAAATCATGTCCAAAACCCCCCCGCAGACCATTATCGCTTGACCGTGTTACTTCACTGACCACATGTAACGCAGCACCTCAGCTAAAGGAAAATCTGCCATGAAGACGTCCAGATTTTCCCAGAATGTGAAAAGCAGCACATTCATTCGGTTTGTGTTGACAGTTCTGCCGCACCGGAGGCTTTCACAGAACATTAGAAAAGCATCTTTGTGACGGAGATACAGGCGTCGTCTAACCACATCAAAACAGATACTACGGGACATTACCATAATATGCAAAGAGAGCGGTATGTAAAGTGCTATTTGAACAACACACGCATAAAAAGCTATTTCAGTCGCAGCTATGAAACGGTATCATCTTTGACGATTCAGCTATCATGAGGTCAGAAATAAAGGTCAATATACTTCAAAATCAAAATCAGGGCTAGTTTCTCAAATAATATAATGTCGGATTTGGCTTTTTCTGCCAAAAACAATGGGTGATCGCAGCGGAATTGAAGTTGCAGTTTGAATGGTCGGAATTAACAAATCGGCAAGTTATTATTTAAAATGACAGGTTTTTATGATTTTGTAATATTGACTTGTAAATATGAATAATAGTTATACACCAATCAGGTCGCTGTTTGTGGAGAAAAGTTGAAAAATCTGTTAAAATTGATGACATCACACTAGGGAGACAAAGGTTATGCGTAATTTCCACAACAGAAACAACTTTTTGGACCCTTTAAACATTGATTGATTGACAAAATAAAACTGTTCACATTTTTTTCTGTGACATTAGATGAGTTTTGGTGCACTGTACGGGATGGTTTCTTGGTAATTTCCCGGTGTGATGTCATCATTTACAACCAGGAAGTAAAATTAAAACCTAAAAAAAATTCTAAACTAGGGTAAAATTTGGGCAGAATTTGAAATCTATTTATCATTCCTGCATTTTAGTTAAATGAGTCCAATCTGTCAGAGGCACTTTAACATAATTTTCCCAACACACAATAAAATAGTCTGTACTTTTGAGTTTAAATCCTTCTAATCTTGTAAATTAAACCTCAGCAAACATGGGATTCTTGGTTTATTTTACAGGTTCATATTCCAGTCTTTTCAGAAATGATTGCTCCTGAATGTGTTTAAAATGTGCCACAAAACACAAATAGCAAATCCAATCACAGCTGCAATAGTTCAGAGACAAAAGTGCGTGATTTTTTTTTTCTTTTCTAAAGTGGTTCAGTGCTAATAAATAATGTTTTTAAATGTTTTTTTTTTTGGCCATTAGACATAATTGGAGAAGTGTGAAGAGACATTTGGCTAATTGTCAGAGCTACAATCAAACTTGTGTTATTCTGCAGCAACTGTTTGGTTTCTTCTGACTTTGTATTAAGCTGGATAAGAAAAAAACTCCTAGGCGACCCGGCTCATAGCAAGAATGCATATTTGTCAAGGCATATTGAGGAATATCAAGGCAGACAATAAATAAATGCTAGAGGTATTTAATGCCACGGTGCAAAATATTTCAGGCGATGCATCGAAATCAAAAAGTTTCACAGTCCACCTTTAAAGTAGAACTATGTAACATTTTTACTTTATTAAACGTCTTCATAAGTCAGTGTGTTGGTAGTAAATATATTTTCGGGGCATTTGAAGCCCCCGACGTTGCCCCCTGCCATCTCTGAGCGGAAAACCAGCTGCAACTTTCCTGATGTCAACCTGAAGACAACTCATCTGAGAAACACTGGCTCTGTTTTTTTTATATTTGGCGACATTAAATGTTTTTGTATGTGATTGTACTTCCTTATTTCAATTAAAAGGAAGGGAAAAAAGAAAATAAGGAAAAAAGAAAAAAGCTTTTGTCGTCATTTTACCGGGAGTGTATGTTCACAAGAGACCTGTAGGGGGAGCTCTGTCACTGAAGTTACTGAGTTCCCCCTGCAATTCCTAAGCAACTTTAGTGAGAGAGCTCCCCCTGCAGGTCTCTTGTGAAAATACACTTCCAGTAAAAAGATGCCACCTTCCTTTTAGTGAAATAAGGAAGGACATACAAAAACATTTCATGTCACCAAATATAAAAAAGAGAGCCAGTGTTTCTCAGGACAGTTGTCTTTGAATTGGCGTCAGGAAAGTTGCAGCTGGTTTTCCGCTCAGAGACAGCAGGGGGCGACGGCGTGGGCCACCACACGGACTCACAAATATGTTTAATAAGTTCAAATGTTACCTAGTTCTACTTTTATGCATCAAAATCAAAAAGTTTCTCAGTCCACATTTAACAACCAGTGATTTCACCGTCTGGAATGCTGCATCGCACTGGTTTCTATTACTTGGACTCCTTCGAACTTGAACGCCGGGCCATTGACTCTTAAATCCGCCCGTCCACAGCAAATATGCAGAAACTAATGAGGCAAAAAGCGGACTCTTCTTCAGACTTCGTCCAGTCGGGAGGTCTGGGATGAGTGCGGCCCCTTGTCCCTGGTCCGCTGACAAAAACAAATTAGCGGAGCAGTCATGTGGGGACCCCTGACCACAGAGCGATGGACTTTATGAGGGAACCATGCATGTTACAATCACATAATAAGTCATGGCATGTTGACTCATACTGCTCTGCTGGTAAAAGGAAGACACAAATCACTGGGACAAGAACCACATTAAGACGTCCATTCTTTTGTTATTGTGCGGCTGTGCATTCAGACTTACAGAAGAGGAACGCAGGGAGGGACGGTGGAGATGGTTTTCAATTTGGAATCTGCAGAGAATATTTTACCAGATTTCTATGAAACACTTAACGACCAAAATTCATCAATCGTCTTGTTTCCACGCATTGCAGCTAGAGTTGGCCTTTTCTCCCAATCATACCAAACACAGCTACACCAAAAATATTAACTTTAGGGTTAGTAATACATAAACCGCGCAATATAGGTCAATGAAAAATAACTTCAAACATAAACTTGTGATGGGCCAATATGGATTTTTTGAGCCGATATCGATATTTGTCCTGCTGCTGTGGCCGATAAACAATATTTGCCAATATTAAGATTTTACAATCCATTGTAGGCCCACAAATCTATTTTAAGTTGAAATAAAGTTCACAAATTAACTTTTCACTTACAGATAAATAACACACATAATGAGAGAATGTATTTATCAAGGATATAAACAATAATAATAATTTTAGCCGAATTGCTGTCATATTTCCATTTTTTACACTCCCCCTGATATATGTATGTGGTGTCTTTTTGTTTCCCTTTTTCTTGTTTTCTTTTTTTTTTTAAACAAATACTACAATCTATATATCTCTAATGGCACAAAAACCTATGGGAAATCATCAACAATATTACCATTACTTTATGTTTTTACAGAAGAGCTTTTTGTTGCTAAAATTATTTATGAAAACTTGAAAAATAACTGAAATTGGAATGGACTGTTTCAATGTTAACAAGAAATAGACAAATAAATGGTAAATGGTCACATTTTTATATAGCGCTTTTCCACCTTCAAAGCACTCTACCACCTACAAAGCGCTTTACATCAAGGAACCATTTACCAATCGATAAAAACAAATAAAAAAGCCTGTCAATGTATTTCTCAATGCAAACTCCCTTTACATTATGAACAAGCAGGACATGCATTTATTTTAAAGCTCAGTTTTGATTTTACTTAATGAATTGGACTTGGAACCTTGGAACTTGGAACTTAATGAAATGGATTGGAACCCTCTGCATCCGTCTGTGTGTGACTTCTGCTGTGCCCGTGGAGCACATACATTCATCTTTTCCATCCGTTCATTGTGTGAATGAGACACAGAGTCATGACAGCAGCGAGCAGGCCCCAGACTCAGAGGTCAGACTCCTTCAGTAATCATATTAACATTCTTCCATAATGACCAAATGCCTTTTCTCCCTCTTCTGTCTCTTTCTTCTCTCTTATTTTCTTCCCTCTTTTCCCTCCTATTGAGCTCCAGAGTGACACAGTTAGCCAAATGTTGAATGAGATTTTAAGACGCTAAATACTAAACATAGCCCTCAATCAAAAGTATTCTGACACTGTAAATCCTGCTGTTTGTAAACAGAATATGTGCATTCCAAAAGCTTATAAATGATTCTTTTGATTTTTCTTCTCCAACAGTGATATTTTAATCTTAATTGATCAAGTACCACAAACCCTTCATTAAAGGGCCCATGACAGGTTAAAATACACATTTGACTAAAACCCAGTTAAGATGAATATATTCAAATTTCTACTAAAATCTTTACAAATTTAACCCCAGTTTAGTTGTTTTTTTAGGTTTTAAATTTTACTTCCTGGTTGTAAAGTATGACATCACGCTAGGAAATCACCATAGCAACCACACTGTACAGTGGCCAAAACTCAATGAATGTCACAGATTTTGTTCATTTGACAAAGAAAAACACATGTGACACCTTTATTTTGTTGAATCAAAGTTTAAAGGGTCAAAAAAGTAGTTTATTTTGAGGAAATTATGCATAACCTTTGTCTCCCCAGCGTGACGTCATCAGTTTGTTTACTTCCTGTAATTGTCAACATATTTTTCAACTTTTCTCCACAAATAGCGACTTGATTGGTGTAAAACTATAATTTGTATTTACACAAGGTATTAATGCACTGAATGAAGTCAAAATTAGAAAATCGTAAAAACCTGTCATACGCACTTTAATTACTGAACATCAGCTAAAATATTATTGTATTACAGAAAGATAACAATGATTTCCCCACCAGTGCAAAGAAAATGTCCAATATTGAGGCCCAAATGCTGTATATTTAAGATTTTAGTTGAACTGTAGTCTGTTCATTGCTGTTCACATGTTTTTCTCTCTCTCCACTTCCATCGGGGAGTGGAGACTTTTTCAGACACTGCGGCAGCTGCTCCAGTGACGACAAACATAAACAACAACCATTTGCTCCAGCGGTCAACAAACTTCAAAATTTATGGTTTTATTTTGCAGCCTCGTACAGTATAAATTAGAAACAGTGTTCTAAACACGTCGAAACACTCGTGGAAGAGAGTGATAAATGTTTACCAGGAGTGACCCAGCAGCTTATCAGGTTGTTTTCCAATCCCCAGCCAGAAACGTAAAGGTTTTGACATTCGCTCCTGAGCTTTTCTCTTCTCCCACTTTCCTTTTCATTTGTTTTTCCTCCTGTTCCTCCTTGTACTCTCCCCCCTCCGTCTCTCTTTCCATTTGTTTATCTGTCCATTCTCCAGCTGATAATCCTACATTTTTATCTTCATATCTCATCACCTTTCTCCACGCTTCTTGTAACCCAATTATAGACACTTAGCAGTTCTCTCATCTGTTGACTCAACTCGTATAATCTTTTCCTTTTGTTCCGTGCTGCAGAGGGTCGACGGAGAGGAAAAAATGACACAAGAGCAGCCACAAGTTTCTATAAAGTAAATGTTCAAATGAAGTGTTCAGAACATCTTTTGGTTGGATGTGTTTTTTTACCCTCATTTTGGACAGGACGAAAAACCAGGGTTGAAATGTCAATGAAAACTTAAAGCTGCACATGGTTACTTTTCTGATTGAGGTTCTGCCACCTTGTCTCCATGGAGATGCTATGGTTTTGCCTGGAAAGTTCCACAGAATGGCATTAAACTTCTGTATCTAGCATTTATTTATCTAGCAAGTGTTATTAATGCTAAAAATGCCTTAAAAACAAGCTCCCTTATTGTAATCGGGCTCGCCTCTCCACAGATCGGACCTGTAACTTGGCCTGGAGGAGTGTCCTGCTTGTTTCCATGGCAACAGACATGTTTAATGCCATATTAAGGGCAAAGCAATAACATTTTGAGTTGCATAGTGCACCTTTTTTATGATAAAAAAAGAGCATGAAATGTGTGTAAAATGCATTAATCAGCAGGGGCATCGGACTGGGGAGGGGGGGGGGGGGGTTTCCCGGGGCCCATGGCAGGAAAGGGCCCTCAAAAGCATGTGATGTTTGTGTTGTTGTTATTCCTCTGTTGTCTTTTTATGCGCTTTTATGTATTTTTTGTAGTAGTAAAATGCATGATGATTGAGGAAATTTCTTGAGAGACAAAGTACAATTACGCATGAGATCTAGGGTTCACGTATTAACCAAGTTGTTAAAAAAAAACAAAAAACAAAAACTACTGACTATAATTTGCAGTTAGTGTTTTTTCTTATTGCAATAATACATTATTAGATTTTTGTGGAATTGGTATGTATTGCAAAAATAAACAAACAAAATACTCGCCAATAAAGTCTAAATTTCTGTAGAGACCATAGGATGTATAATTTGGCAATAGTGAGTGAACAAATAATAATAACAGAATTTGCTGGGATAAGCAAATCATCTACAAAATAACGTATTAGGGGCCCAACGAGAAGGTTTGTCCTTGGGGCCTAGACTGTGGTGCGACGCCTCCGTTAATTCTAATTTGTCTGATAACAAGATCTGACAATTTGCTGAATGTCCGTCTCCTTTGGTGCCGCATACTTTCCTGCCCAAGTAAGTCTTCAAGCCAAAAAGAAAATTGCCCAGACAAATTTGCATTTTTAAAAGTCATGCAAACTATTAAAGCCTTCAACACTTTCCAATTTCTCCCAAACCAAAACTGATATTGATATTCCTGAGTCAAATCTTACATCAATCCACAAATATACCCCAAATCTTGTGCCAACGCCATCCATAAGACACTCATTATCTTTTCATTTGGGTGTCTGTGTTATTTTTTCATAGTTTTTGGCTTGAATCAGTGCAACTCAAGCCGCCGCTGACAACTGAAGCCAAACGCCAAACCGGTTTGAGTCTGAGCGCCCAGAGCCAAGGCACACAGTCTCCATTTGATTTGGCCCATGAACAGTGAAGAGAGAGAGCGGGAGAAAGAAGGGAGGGAGGGCGAGGTGCAGTGGTCTTTTCCAAACAAAGGGTCAGAAATCTGCAGAGCTAACACTGAGCAGAACATGTTGATCTGATCTTAACCTTTTGAACCAAACAACTAAGCTTTTGGTGAGACGAAAATGTGCCTTTTACAGAAGATAATGTCCTGACAGAGTTTAGAGTAATGTGTTTATGAACAGGCAGTAACTTTGTTCCCATTGCGGTAAAGTAGAAGTGGTTTATGTGGAATCTGGCGCAACGGGAGAAACTTGATGTTTTATTGCTTGTAATAACATTCAGTGCATCTCAAGAGGCTGGCTGTCAACATTTATGGCGAAAGTTTGTGCACGTACAGCTTGGTATTGTTTAATTATGGCGTTTCTTATGTGTGAATCGTTAAATCAGAGGGTATTTTTGTTATGACGCAGTTAAGTACCACGGAATCTGATAGATCTCCAAAGTAAATGATCTGAAAATAGAGTTTAGTTAGCTGTAATGAGCAATGGTCAGGTATCAAAACAGCAACTTGATTTAACATTTAAGGTAAGACTTTGTGCACATACAATGTCATATTGTTTAATTATGGTGTTTCTTATGTGTAAATCATGAAATCAGGGAGTATTTTTGTTATGGCGCAGTTATGTCCCACGGAATTTGATAGAGCTCCAAACTAAATGAGCTGTACTGAGCAATGGCTAAGTATCAAAACAACAACTTGATTTAACATTTAAGGCAAAACTTTGTGCACGCCCCAACTTCAAATTATGCTTTTTCATATGTGTAAATCATTAAATTGGGGTATTTTTTGTTATGATGCAGTTATGTCCCATGGAATTTGATAGATCTCCAAACAAATTGATCTTAAAATAGTGTTTGTTGGCTGTAATGAGCTATGGCCAGGTATCAAAACAATACTTTGATTTAACAGTATCTTTTAACTATTTCCATTGGCCATTTAAAAATACAACATTAGACAAATCTGAATCTGCAACATACAGTACATATACTATCCAAGTTTCTCACAAACTCTTTTTTACTTGTCTGGAATATCCCCTTTCTTAATGAGTCGCCCAAACTGATAACTCCGTGCACAAGTTCTCAGGTTAACCTTAAACCGGGTCGGGTCAAGCCTCATTTAATGCTCACATGCTTCGTCTGCCTGTGTGATTTAAACCAACCCTAACGTCTCCCAAAGCACTTCAGTGACTCAGACACCAGCACCGCGGTCAGTCAGAAGGAATCTCATTTCAATTACCTCATGATTAGCTATTGCTTTGACGACAGACGCATTCCTCTTCTATACAAAGAAGTTAATTAGGAGAATTTCAGTGGAAGATTGACAGGCGAAGTGACCCATACGTGAATAGAACTGCTGTATATCAAAATAAATGTGGTGGCATGTACAAATGTAACGCGACCAAAATGTATTTTATTTGAGAGAAAACGGTCTCAGTTACAAAGCAGTCCATTGTTGTGTCCAGATCATTGAAAACTGAAGCAAGAAGACAAAGATGGATGTCATTAAAGGCACTGTACCTGATTTTTACTGAACCGTGAAAAACAGAACTAGTTCAGTTCAGAACTAAGTAACTTTAACGACAGAGCTCTCCTTGCAGCTTTCTTGTGAAACTGTACTGCTTTTTTTTTTTTTTTAATTGAAACAAGGAAGTACAATCACATACAAAAACATTTCACGTTGCCAAATATTTTTAAAAAAGCCACGATTTCTCAGAAGAGCTGTCTTTGGTTCAACGTAGGCAAATGTTGCAGCTGATTTTCCGCTCAGAAACAGCAGGGGGCGATGACGTGAGCTCCAAACGCCCCGAAAATACATTTGCAACCACCACTCGGACTTACAAAGACGTTTATTAAGGTAAAAATGTTACTTTGTTTGCTAAGTGCAATGTGAGTTTCATCTTTCGTTTTCGTTTTATCTTTTTACATTCAATTTATTGCACTTCTTTTTATACATATTTGTTTTGAACTATTTTGGGGACAGCTTGAGTCAGATACATTAGATATACTTAATCGTTTTGAGAGCTTTAAACAGACCATGCGATGCCCCCCTCTAGTCAACTAAGGCATAAGGTTTGTCTTTAATCAACAAGAATTTTTTTGGTCAACTACTGCCCTGCTCTGGTTTCTCTAAAGATACATTTGAGTAATCCCCAAGCAAAGGTAATTATGTCCAAGATCCTGGGCCACTGCTGCTGACACATTGCCCTAAGGCCCTGGTAGAAGAATGGGTTGAATGAAGAGGTCAAATTAAAAAAAAAATCTTAAAATTACAAAATCTGGATTTGGCCAAGGATCCCTGGCTGCGATCAGTCCACCTGACACTCCCAATGACAAACGGACTAAGCTGTAGTTAACTTTCCTTCGTGATCAATGTAAAATAAGTGTGTTCCTTATGTTTCTGGTCTGGAGTGGTCTATATGAGACTGAAGGGACACCGAAGGGGAGTGAAGAGGCGACGCAGGGACAATAAATGTCTTGGGATGTGCCGCTGGACATTATTGACGTAGACAGTAAGTGGATGTATATCAAATCTAAGTGTGTCGTAGGGAACAGTGCGTCTGGAGCCATTGAGGCAGCTCTGGTCCCATCCAGTCTGAAGTGTGTGAACTCTGACCTCCTCCGCCGGCTCCAGACATGTATGCAGTCGACTCCCCAAAGCACACATACAGTAAAAATATGACATTCACTGTAATTCTGCTGCACTGGAGACGCAACAGGAAGTGAAAGAAGGAAAAAAATAGAGGAGAAATTAGTACAATAATAATATGTATTCTTGTATACAAGATGTAATTGATGCATAGAAATTGAAAAACTAATTAACAAACGGGTAATTTTTGCTTTGTAAATTCCACTAATTCCACCATTTTGTCATCTATAAGCAGTAGGAATTTTCCAGTAATAGGCACATTATAGATGCATTTGAAGTAAAGTCAAATAAATAAAATACTCAAATACTAAATACTCATTTAGCAAAGTAAAGTGGTGTGTATCTTGTACTTTGAACAACAGAACAGAAAAATTATGAACAAAATGGTAGCCTGGAAAATGAAGAATGTTATTGCTTTGTATTTTGATACAGATCAATATCAGTCACTGTTTTCATGTCCCTGAGTTCAGATGGGTGTGACTGACAACTGCAATCACAGACACACATAATCTGTCTGAATTAAAACAAACATGGCCACTAAAGAGGAAAAAAGAAAACCAACCAAAACATTGCAGATTTCTGCAAAATCAATAAGCGAAGCACATAACTGAGTCCTTTGTTTCACATGGGTCACAGAAATAAACCCAGCACTCTTTGAGTTTGACTCGAGGTGCGGCAGAGGGCGGAGCCATCAGACTCACTCTTCATAAAAAGCTGAGGAAGTGTGTAATCTGGATCTCAGGCAACAAAAAATATGTTTGAAAAAGACCTGGCAACATTCAAGTTCATGTGGCTAAAATGAAGATTAGATCAAAAGAAAGAGTTGAGATTTAAAATAACTGACGAAAATGTCAACTAATGTCAGCTAAGACTAATACCAGATTCAAAGCAAAACAGAGAAATGTATCGTCTTTCTAAAGATTGAGGAAAATTCACTTTAACTGCGGGGCTTTTCTACCATCGCCATCTGACTTGGATCCTCCAGTCTGACAGTGGTTATGTTAAAGCCTAGTTTCCACTCAGTTCCACTGGGTTCAGCAGATTGGTCCTGTTCTGGTTTTGCATGTCCTTATAAGGCCATCAAAGACCAGCTCCAGTCTGAGCTCACAGAAAATACACTGCGCGCACCAGGAGAGGTAGAGAACACAGAAAGAGTAACAGCTACATTTGCTCTGCAAATAAGATCATCAATCTACTGCTACAGAACTTTCTAAACGAAAAGTAATCTCAACAACAGATTTTGTGCAACTCAAACAGTCAAGAAATACATTCTATACATACGTCTAAAATCCTCCTTTGCATTTTTGTGTAAATTAGTGTGTTTTCTTTGAACAAGCAAAGGAAACATACAGATTGTGGCAACATTTCTCGAATCATTAATCCTAAAATCTCATTTTGTTTTCTGCAGCTGTTGCAACAGAAACTTGGAGCAATTAAGCTTCCACTGTGAAATATACATATCTGAAAACAGACAAACAATGCTGTGCAATTAGGACAATTTAATTTTGTTTCATTGTAAATGCGTAAAAACTTTTGAAACCCGCGTCCTGAACCTCACAGAACCTGAGTGGACCGTCTCTGGGTGAGGCTCATGATGACTGCCCAAAACTCCAGGTGGGACAATATCGACTGTGAAAAGAGAGGTACATTTGACATGTAAGTTAAATGTGCACTATGTGAGTTTTCTGGTTGAGGGTTTGTCTGGAATGTTCCACAGTATGGCACTAAACTTATCAATGACTGTATTCGCTCAGTTACTGGTGTTTTTAATGTTTTTTTTTTTTTTAATTTTAAGTGTATTGGAGCATCATCTAAAGTTTCTGTGGCGATTAACACAATTAATGCCGCCGGAACAAGCAAAGCAAAGCAATAACATAAACAGTAAAAATGTTTTTCAGTGGATTTTAATCAACAAAACACCCGCCACTGAATAAATGCACGTTTAATTCCAACCTATGTAATATTCCAGGCAAAGAATAACATCCTCATGGAGACGCCAACAGACAAGTGCTCCTTTAAACACCTACACCCCGTTCACATTATATACTTTTTGAAAACAGAACAGTGTATAATTACTGGTAACATAAGATTAGAACAATATATTACACTTGGCGGGCTGGATTGCATGGTAAGAGTTTCATCCATTTGTGGTCAGTCATTAAAAAGCGAAGACTCGCACATTTTTTGACTTATGTCGGATTTTTTGATGATGAATTTACACTGCGAATGCCCAAACACACTTCATCCAATTAATGAAATGGGCCCGTTTTAAAATATGACCGAATTCTCAGTCAAATTTATCAGCAAAGCAAACACAAGGCTCATTTCTGCAAAAAACGCTTAGCAGTGGGAAAGTCGCCTCCTGGTCTCTCTTATAGCGTAATTGCGTCGCTGTTAAAGAAAAGTCTATTATGCTTAATAGAGCGGGGGATCAAGTTAGGAGCGCGAGAATATGATACAAGCAACAATTTCGGGAGGACTAATGTGTTTTTCCACTGTGAAAAAACGTCTGCTCGAGTATTTTCCACATTTTTGGGAGTGCGCAAGTGCAGACATCATTGTGCGATTAGTCAAATATGTGCGTCCATGTTATTCAAATTACACGTGGCCCTGCTTTGTAACGCCGTAGATTATCAGATGTGAAATGTTGTCATTAAGTTGGAGGCTGTGAAGGAGCTGCCAGCGGTGCAAGTCTGCCGTGATTGGCTGCTTCGGCGCACCATATATTTCAGAGGATTTATAGTCGCCTAGAGCTGGCATTAATAATAGAGACTGGAGAAAATATGGCCTTTCTTTGTACAATAGTCGGCAGCCGCAAAACAAATCCTTTTGTCTTGCTTTTCGGTTTCACGAATTACGCTTCCCTTTATTCATTATGCACCTTTTTGTATAGGCGCTTTGATGTATAATTGTATAGGAAGTACGAATGAATTGACAAATCAATCAACTAAACAGCAAACAATGGCGGTTTATTCATGCCTCACGACGGCGTAGTAGAAAATAATGACATTGGAACGAGCGCAACATGGGAAAAGTGGTTTCAAAAGCAGTTTTATACGGAGCACAAACAACGCTCTTAACCCTGCTTGTTGTAACAAAAGAAGCACTCATCTACAAGGTTTGAACATTGAAATACATTGGGGTTCGATCCCCTGCTTGTGCGTCCATAAAGAGTCCAAGGTAGCCGGGCTATTTCCACTTTCATAATGGCAGGAACCACGTGTGCCGTTTGGAGGTCGCAGTGGGAGGGAAGTAAAGCAGGACGGACGGAGGGAAATGCATTGGAAAGAAAGGTTTTGTAAGGCCCAGCGTGATTATAAAGTCACACAATGTACATGGCGCTGGTAAGGACATTATGTTGTGGGTTTTGTGGTGAATTTATAGACTGGGACAGAGGAAAGAACGGAGCGAGAATGAAACAGTAGGTACCAAGCAATCGTGAAATCCAATTACATGCTATTAAAGGCAGGGACACACTGAAATATACGCAGAAAATCTATATTATGCCTATAATATAAGGGCTTTGCAATAAGAAAGTAACAACAGAACAGTCATTTGTGACAGTGTAATTTGCGTCAGGTTAAATGTTGATTTTGAAGACGTTTCCTGCTGCAATTAGAAGAGAATTACACTGAATTAAGCCCGGCGTCCATTGCACCATTTATGGATTTCACACTACAAGACGTGAGGAATTTAAAATAGTTAGAGCACAGATTTACATTGTGCGATTATTCACACAAGGGTAAACATTTTCCTGAGCAAATATCAAACTCTAAGCTCCGTGTGTTCAAGTAATTGTAGATGTTTCAGGTAAACGTGAAATGTTAGCTGTGTTTTTGTGTTTGTAATAGTGGGTTAATGCTTTAATAATCCGGATAGCTATTCTACTAAACACTGTAGTTGAAAATTAAGTGGGAAACACGGTAATTTTGTTTTGACAGATGAAGAATGGGAACAGATATGAAGAACAGCAAAATCACATGTTTGGAAAAAAATCAGTTGGAAAAGTATTAGGGTTTGGACAATATATTGTTGTTTTGGAATATATTGTCACAGTTTTGTTGTACTGTATCATATGGTATTATAAACATAATATTGTAATGATTTAATGTTGAGCTGCAGTGCTTTGTGTCATGAATTCTGCAGGAAGAAAGAGAACAGCTAACTGCAGATTCTGTCAAACACTACAACATGATGATATAAAGTCAAATTGACTTGTGGTTTCACAGTTTGTTACATGTAAATATGTGCTGGCTGTCTTATAAGTGCCAAAAATGGGATACAATACGATGCAATACTGGCAGAATATGGTGGATAAGTTACTGTATATGATAAGCGGAAAATAGACATTAACGGCACTGTACTTGATTTTTATTTACTCTAGTTATGATACATTATCTTTACATCACACATTATTTGACAGAAGCAACTTCATGAAAAGACATTGGGTATGTAATGTATAATCTGTGCATGATATAAACGCACTTTGTTTGGAAAAAATAAACTAGTGCAGAAGTGTTTGCCAGGGTCACCTCTTTTCAGCCAATCAGGCACATTGTACACTATGAATAATGGGAAAATAACTGCTTGACACTACCCCAGACATGCGATTCTATGTCATGGTATAGTTTCAAAAGCGCTAAAAGCTAATTGTAAAGAGAGTTAGAGGAACTATATAGAAGCAACTGCATAAGACTATTCCAGACAGTCGTTTCTGAGTCATGGAGCAATACTGACTCTGTGCATAAGGTTCAACAGCTGCTCTTCCTACCAGCAAGTCATTTCCGGTCCAGCTTTTCTGCTTTTCTCACCAGGATACTTTACGTTACCAGGGTGCTAGCTCTCCAGAAGCTACAAGAAAAAAGTGTTATTTGTATTAGTGAAAATGGGTTGTTAATGAAGATAAGATAGCTATGTTGCTTAAAAGTGTTGCTTGTTAGTGACACTAACACCGCTCATTAGCATAGCCTACTGGCCCTCGTAGTTGTGGACGTAGCGGGAAATGTGCAATTTAAATCGCTTTTCTCGCTTATTCAAGGAAGCAGGATAGAGGTCTATGTAATTTTCGGCAGGTGCTGGAGGCATCTTGAAAAGGCATCATGAAAAGTTTTTGAAGCCAAACGCGGCGCATCAGCTGGTAGGAGGAGCAGCTGTCGAACGTTATGCGCAGAGTGAAAGGCAGGACTATGTGGGCGGGGCTAACAGTTCAAACAAAAACATGTTCCTCTCTCACGGTTCAAAATCAGATACAGGCCCTTTAACTTGGAAAAAAGTCAATCTGCCAGTGGCAATTTAAGAAAAATATGTTTACACCTATTTGACGTCAAACCTTTTTACTATTATGACTCGATGTACACGTATTGTTTTTATTCCAATCTAATATTTTGTACATTTATCTCGCAACCTGTACTTTCTATTGTATTCTCTAATGAAAGATCACCCCTCACCTCGTCTCACCTTGTCTTCTGTATCAGATACTGTGCACTTTGGCTCCATTTGAGCTGTTTCCTGCAGGATGGAGCGCTGTGTTCATTGTTAGTCATGGGTCTCAGCGGGTGATGCTCATGACTAATGTAACCGCACACAGAAACAGGGGCACCAAATTGTGTTACGATGATGAAAAAGCCTCTGTCTTTGCCCCACCGTTCAGAAGAGATATTGTGTGTGCGGGGCAGTTTTGGTAGAAAGATATTGGGATCAGCCAAAGGGCAATTATTATTATTACACGGGGTATTTTGTAGTTTGCGAAATAGCAATACGAACAGGGCATTAATGGCAAAAATATAAAACGAGAGGAACTGAGTGAATAATACACAACACAACAAGCGTCTCGCAATCCTGACAGATCTGAATTTAAATTGTGTATATATTATACTTTAGGGGGGTTTAATGCTTTTTATTAAGAATTATAGACAAAAGAATGTATTAAAACTCGTCAGAAAATGAAAAATGTAGCTATGAATTGGACGACTTGGGAATTTTTTGTCTTCCTTTTTATATATCAACAAACTTTAAGAAGATTTATTGTGCTTTTCTCCGCTATATAGTTCTATTTTCTCCGATACCCGTGGGTCATTACGTCATATTTTGAACATCTTTCTGTGTGGAAATCCGCGGCGGTTCACGAGGAATTTTTTTCATTTGTGCCAAAATGTCTGCGCAACACAAATCCAAGTGTGTCAGGAGAAATAAAGTTTGTGGCTAATGTAAAACTTTTGATCGTATGTAGCCTGCAACATACACACAAACAATATTTTGCAAACCCTGGTCACAATTTTTGATAAAATTCTTAAAGGGAGGGTTTGTAAGATTTAAATATGTAAATACAAAATGGAAACATGTGACTCAATTGTAAATAGTTAAGCAAATAATCCATTAAACATGCTAATCGATTAATATAATTAGTCTTACTATTACGATTACTCTTTAGTAAGTAAGTAAACTTGATTTGTATAGCGCTTTTCACACACTGAGGTCACAAAGCTAGAGTAAAGACACAAGTACAAAATAACATACAATACGTAAACTTTAAATTGTTTAAATATCTCAAATGCATGGACCTTTCGCCTTGATTTATTAATGGAAGTCAGAAGGAGTATATTTACAGACAAAATAGATTTTTCGAAACACTAAATACCGTTCCCAGTGTCATTCTGAAGTATTAATGCTTTGTCTGGGTCGTGGCATATGAAGTCTGTGAACCTGGAGATCAGATAACCATTTAATTGATTATTTGCGCTTATTTAATCGTTTATTTAATTTCAATTAATTGTTGCAGCCCTAAATCTTCTGAAGAAAAGTAAGCACAGATGTTTCTCATATTGGGAGTTACGCCTCATTTATTGATAATAAAAGGAAAAAAGGAAGAATTATTTGGGCAAACTATGTATTGTCGTGTACATTTCTTTTGCACAAAGTGAGATTTTTTGTTAATTTATTGGAGTACGATAAGATTTGTGCTGTACAGAGTTGACTTCTATGATTAATTATTTATTATTTAAGTACAAAAGAGTTTCATTTGACTTTTTATGTATTGTATGTGGCACATTTAGAGCAGGGTTTAGCACTTTAAGGTTATAAAATCATGAATAGTTTCAATACTATCGTTTATCGTGATATTTTTCTGTATCAATATAGCACTCTTTCAAATTTGTTATCGTGCTAGGTCTTTCGGGAATATTACGTTTGTCTTTTACAGGCATCCATAGCATTAAGAACAGAAGAAAAAGTATTATTTTATTTGAAATGTTTGACACAGAAAAGGTAAAGTTTCAATACACAAAAAAACACAGTTAGATTGTACTTTGTGACCAATCTGTGCTATTTAGCTTAACAACACAACACTTTTTCTTTACAATAAAATTAATGACGTCGTTAAGTGGTCTTGTAGCAGCTATAAAGACTAAAAAAAGACAGGTTATGGGAATTGTGACTGGGATTTTCCATTTGCTTCCATTGTCCGTCACACAATGCTTTGCCAGTCTCGGGGTGGTACTGGGAAGAATACTGGACCTGCTTCAGACGGACGCAACCTTGAGCCAAAAGCGAAGCAATCCCAAAAGAACGACAAAATAAGGCAGAGTAAAGAGAGCGGTAGTGGCACATGGTAATCAACAGGAAACTGACAGATTTGGGCAGATGAGCTCATGGTGAAATGACACAGTTGGTGAATCCACAGTCTCCACGTGCACGTTGTCATCTTGTAATTATAATGTACTATTTGTTACTACATAATTGTCTGGGGTAATGACTGAAATGAACCGATTCGATTCGATGGCATGTCATCATTTTGTGGTCGTAGCAGTAGTTAAATTTCATCCAAAAGTTACGTGACAGACCGAAGAAGTGGCCACAAATGAGGGAGTTTTGATTGACGAAACCTGTTACCAGAGCAGTGGGAATCAATCTTGAAGACAATGTGAGGAGCTTTATGAAGTTTACTGAAATACTGTTATTTCTACACAACTGCGTCCATGAACGAGCCATAACGGACAGCAAGCTTTATTGTTAACTGTGCTTATTGAATACCATACATTGTTTAATTGCGTTAAGTTTTTATCATTATATTCAATTATATAATGTTAAAGGACAAATATTATGCATTATTTCCCTTTAAAGATGCTATTGAGTTCCTCTGCTTTGGCATCTCATGTTTTAGAACTTGAGTAATGTATCTACGTAAGGCAAACACTACTTTATGAGGCGTTCACTTGTCAGAATTTCTGTTAGCAGTCCTTCTACTGGAGGCAGAGGGAATCACCATATGGAGACAAACAAAAGCTAGCTCTCTGATGTTCATTTGCAGACTCAAAGCAGAACTAAGTAACTTCAACAACAGAGCTCCCCCTGCATCTCTCTTGTGAAAATACACAAAGAGGTTTGTTTTTCCATTGAAGTTCATTGAAATAAGGAAGTATCACATGCAAAAACATTTCACATTGCCAAATATTTTCAAAAGAGTTGGGGTTTTTCAAGATAATTTTCTATGTCAGCAAATGTTTCGAGGCTAGTTTTCGGCACGGCGACAACACACACTTTAATCGCCCCAAAAATACATTTGTAACCACCACACGGACTTAAAAGGTGTTTAATAAGGTAAAAATGTTACTTCTGCTTTAAAACGCACCGGAAAACCTTTCTACTACTTTTCTTTGCTACTTTAGCTGTAACAAATCTAGGCCATTTGAAACCAAAAGTTTTTGTGAGGCTCAGAGAAGACGCCCTCGTAACATGAATAATGAAACCAGCATGAATGAAACTCCAGGTATGTTTTTGATTGGTTATAACAGTGTTTTTCAACCTTTTTTGAGTGGTGGCACACTTTGTCGTTTAAAAAGATACGGCACAGCACACCGTACGTACCAAATCATTTTAGTTTTAAAAAAATGTGGTATAACGTGACGAATTATGTCTTTGCCATGATCTAGTTCTTTAAATGCGATGGTTTTGCTTTCTTTTTTGTTAAAGAAGTATGTTTAGGATACTCCAAAAAAGTAAATAATTTAATTAAATCAATTTTTTTTTTCATTTTTTCAAGGCACACCTGGCAATATCTTAAGGCACAGTAGTGTTCCCTGGCGCATTGGTTGAAAATCAAGGGGTTATAACATGATCTAAAGATTAAAAAGTACATTTTGTATAATACAGTGTGTGTACTTTTAAATAATGTGTTTTCTTCAGCAATTTATTCCACATAGTTATTGAATCTCCTTCTCCATCCCTCTAAATGCTTGGTTCCACCTTGTGATGCTTCTTCAGTACAATGTTTTTAAAGTCCAAAAACATATGATTCTGATAACGTCAACCCTCAAAAAAAGCCAGCTACAGTTTTTATTCATCACGTTATTCAGGTTATGGGAAAGGCCATTCTATTTACCAATACATTCTACTACATCTTTGATTGACTGAAGTTTGAACCTGTTCAGCAGTAAATCAGTCTAGCTAATGACAGTAACACGATGGCAGTGTTTTCGCCCATTACTTAAAAAGTCCTCGTTTTGTTTTCGTTAGCGTCATCACTATTTATGCAACTTGACAAGTCCTGTGAACTATGACATTATTTACTATGCCACTAATGACCTGCGTCGTTTAAATTGCTTCTGGGACTTTCTAGAGAAAATACAAATAAATAATGGCTCCCTAAACATGAGTGGAAGAGCTGCAGGTCATTGGTCCAGTTGTCGACAGAGAAACTCGCCGAGAAATAAATGCGGATGGGAAAATACACTGTTTATTTGTCGTTTAACAAGGAACATCACGACGCCCTTGAGCCAAGCACTTAGTCTCCCTCTGGACGCACTGACAGCGGCCGGTAACAGGAGCAAGTAAAGAAACAAGATGGAAAAACAACACTTTGTAGACAGAGAAAATAGTTAGAAAGAGACAAGCTGCTTTTGAAATCAGTTCCAAGACGTACAGGGCCAGGTCGACTAGTGCATCGATTAGCGCTGGAAAAAGCCCTCAAACCTATAAAGTATCTCTATGATTTGACCATGTAGTGCACAGACCATGAGATTACACAAGATCACGCAATTACATACACTATATTTCAACAAAAAACTACAAGTAACTAGTAGTAAAAACCCTATAATGTTTGTTTGTAGTGGTTAAAAGCAGTTTTGCTTTTTTTGTAATGGGAGCTAGGTTATGTCAATTAATGATAGTTCGATATTTCATCATGTAAATTAAATGAATGCCCAAAAAGTCTACATGACCGGTTGGACAGCACATTTCACTAAAATGTATTTGAGATTTTATAAAACAAACAAAATGGCGATTATCAATATTGTTCAAAATGTAGCATGAAAGATTATTGTTTTCCCCTTTTATCGTGATTAATTATTGTTTATTGAGAACCTGTCATATAGACCAGTAGTTCCCAACCTTTTTTGTCTCGAGTACCCCCTCAGAGTAACCCTTAACTTGAGTTTTGGGCAAATAAATGGGTTTAATAGTTAATATAGTCAATTATTATATTTTTTGTTTTAATTATATTTATGGTCCAAGATACCCCAATGCTAAATTTACTACTAATGACTACTAATGACTAATGACTTTTTCTTCAGATAAAAGTACATTTCATCTTCATTTGAAACCTGAAACCATTCCAAGTGCCCCCTGGTAATTCCTCAGGTACCCCTTGGGGTCCCCGTACCCCTGGTTGGGAAACACTGACATAGATGGTACAGGAGACTTCAGGATCTCACAAATCTAGGAAATTTGGAATAGTTTTTATGGGGCTCAGAGGGGAAGAAGTTAGAAGTACATTGTGCACAATCTGTGTCCTTTTAGCTATGGAAAAACCAGCGAGGCAAGTTGTCCAAAAGCAGTTTTAAAAGTCTAAATAATGCATAACACAAGAACTTTAGCAATACTTTAAGAATACTATACCCAAAGTCACTATTATAATGTGTTACAGCGTTTTATATGGAGCAGTGCTGCCTTTATGACTGAGGTGTTAAGGAAATAGCTTTGGGCCTTGTTCTTGACTAACACTAGACTATTAAACATTACGCCTTTTCATCACAGAACACAATGCTATTAGGAACTTAATAGCCAACTGTAAAAACACACATTTATGCAAGACAAATCCCTCTCATTATAATTAAATCTTAGAATAAAGGGTATGTCACACCGCCCACCACAACAATTGGCTAACATTGTGCCTCTATGAAGAATTCTGCAGCCCCCTGTTGATACGGTCCTCCAGTCCTTAGGGAGAAAGTCTGTTGTTGTTTGCTAAAGAACACACAAAGAACACGCACCCACCCACACGCACACACACGGAGCGCGCACTTGGAAACTAACTTGTAGCTTTTGTAGCTCGACAATTGTTTTTAGGCTAACATAATTCTGCTAGCGGAGACAGCTAACCCATAACCATGAATCAATGAAATGGTAATGGAAGTCGCGGAGAAAAAGCACATTCAAACTCGCTGTGGCAACACAACACGAGCAAAACTCTCTCGCTCTTCGTTTTATGTCGTCCTCCTAAAGTCCATAAATCTAATTCTCATTTTTTCGACCTCAAATCTAAGCTTATGCGACCATTCGTTCTCCCTCTCAAAGGCGTTTAAATTTCCAACTTGGATAAAAATGTCTTACGGAGAAGCAAACAAACCAATAAAAGTGTAATCAAGTTAGCTGACCCCGTAACTATAATTTCTCTTTGCCCCGACTCCAAGCTAGTCAGGTACGCTATTTATATATGCATCATCGCTAATGAGAAAGTCTTGTTAGGCACTAAGTCCGCGGTTACCAGGTTGTTTTTTGCGTTTCGATTTTTCACCCTGTCCCATTTTAACGCCGTAGCTTCAAACTTAATTTCCACCTCTGAAACATGCTAATTGCTCGGCGTTGCTGCCTTATAAACATCAACAAAGTTTTCTCATTTGGAAGTGCACAGCGGTGTAATGTGCGCTCATTGATCGTGCGGAGAGACCGGAGTGCCCCTGGCTGCTAACAAACCCAATGGCTTTTAGATGCGAGTCAAAGTGGAGCAGGTGGGACTCTGGTAAACATATGAGTTCAATGAAGATGTATGGAAGGCTAAAAGCTACAATATACGCGTGGGTTATGGATGATTAATGTAAAAGACTGATTCCTCTGTTTCCATTGGTTTGCTTTGGAGTGGACCGTTCTGAAAGTGTCTCCACAGTCAAAAGTGAATCGTACCGGCCTGTTTAAGCGATCCAAAGAAGAACATGCGACGTGCTATGTTTCCAAAGAGGTCTGGCTTCTGCTTTAGCTGAAGATGAGCTAAACACCACAGCGAAATGACTGGATGAAAGCGAACGCAGAATCAGGTGAAAACAAGAGGGCAAAAAGCAAATACTGTATAAAAATAAATTCTATTTTCAACGCATCAATCATCATTCACACACAATGCATTACAGAAAGAGATGCTAAAATTAGGGCTGCACCAATACTGATAATGGTATTGAATATTCCAGTTAAAAAATGCTGAATCAGGTATCGGTTCCAAAATATCGATACAGCTGCTATTCTGGTTGGGCCTATAATATATATCTCATTTTTATTTCTACAAAGCTGCTCTACAGTTAGTTGAACTATTAATTAACATTAACATTACTTTTGGATTAAGAAACTAAATGCTATTCTACTCTCTGCAGTAGTATCGACTGAAATCAGGTATCGGTAAATACTGAAAGCCAAAGTGATGAAATTGGTACCAGAACTGAAAAAACTGGATCGGTGCATCCCTGTGTAGAAGCGCAGAAAAGTGAAAGAAATGTAGAAAAATGATAAACGGATGATAAACCAGAAGTAGTTTCTTGTTTACTCTAGCTTTATAGCTACGTCTCACAGCCACACAAACTTGGAATTACTAAACACCTTTTTGCGAATTGCTGAGATCAGCCGCATAAGTAAAAAATATAATTAATGTATGATTTAGATGTCATTTAGATTTAGATTTTAGTTGTTTTATTGTATTTGTTGTTTGGGTGACGTTAGCTTCTTATTTCATCCTCTACCCCACGACGAAGCGTAACATAGTGCACCTTTAATACAACATAATACATCAATAATTAATTAATGAATAAAGTAGAAATTACAATAACTAACGTTCACCTTTTAGTATTTAACCTCTATTTCTTGACTCAGTGAAGGGCCCGTACAAAAAGCATGCGATGTTCCTCTGTTACAAAATGTCTGCTCCCAAATGTCTGAAAAACAAACCCATTAGTACTTTTTAGTCGCTCAAAAACGAGGATTTAGCAGCAATTGGTCACACTTAAGTGAATACCCAGCTATGTTCAACTAAGCTGAATATGCTGATTCGATGCAATAAACCTATCCATTTGTCATAGCAGATTAATTTTAGCTCCATCGTGGAAACTCATTTTGCCTGCTTGAATGAGTTTTTTCATCCTCCTTAAAATCCAATGAGCTCTTAAATGTCAGGGGTACAAGAAGAAGGCAAGGTTATGGCATATTCACAAGAGGAACTATGTGAAGGAGAAAAAGTCCATCAGAGGAACTCGGAGTTTGTGGCGCTAATTATACGCCGTTTGTGTCGAAAATAATGTAGTGTGAAAGCCAGGTGAATTATTAAATTAGCACGTGCATAGGTTTAATAAAGTGACGCTGCGTGAGGCTAATAAAGCGCCACAGAGAAACCATGGCAACAGATGCACAAATAGAAATGCTAGCAGTAAACAACGCAATTACAGGTAAGGACTTGTAATTGTTTGAGTAAGAGTTTGTGCAGTTTTAATGGGGTAGCTGTACAGATTCAAAGAAGTAGAATTTGAAAAAGATATGTGTATTTTTAAATTACATCTAACTAAACTAATTGCATCAATAGGCTTTTTTCACAAATGTTTTTGTCTAATTTGGAGAGAACAAATGCAAACAATAAAGACTTAAGACAATTGAATATACACTGGGGCTGCAACTAATAGTTATTTTGGTTTTTGATTAGTCTAGTGATTACTCTTTTGATTAACTGATTAGTTGTTTAGGTGTTAAGCCTGTAAATATGAGATTTTTACATAATTTGACCCAAATAAAGCTGAAGTGAAGCTGTTTGAAGATGTGGTTTCGATCAAAAACACAACATGTACAAATTTCTGGTGTCATATTCGTCTGATTCCTGCTCTGTCTGTGTTATAAAACCTCTTTTCTCGGGTCATGGGACATTCTGGAGTACGGTTGTTAAAAGTATCGGAAATCAGACATTAATTGAGCATATTATTGAGATATTAATGAGCTAGTATCGAAACTAGATGCTCCATTGTGCAAACATCGATATAAAAAAAAAAGATCAAATAACAGGACAAAAACCTTTCCTAAGCAGCAAACCACAGGGTTTAATAAAGTTTGTGAAATAAATTTGTGTTGAAAATGTAAATCTGGCCAGATTTTTCCGCGGGCTAATTGTCTGGGGCTTGAACAAGACTAGACCACAAAATCTGAACCAGTGACCATTTTACCCTGATGGGTCACATCATATTGATTAATGGGCCAAATTTGTCCTGCAGGCCGCCAATTGAAAGCTCCGGTCTAAAACCATGATGGAAAAATAGCATTTTTATTATCCTTGTGGTATCAAAATTGGCATTAAGAATTAAGTATCGAAATCGAGTTTGAAATTAATTATTCAAGAATTATTCCATTACTTAATTAGTTGAACGCTATTTCTACAATAATGTAATTCGCTGAAATTAATCAGCTATTATACACAAACAAAATACCACTTTGAAGGAATTTAATTAGACTCAGTCAATAGCTTGCTAAATCAGAAATAAGTAGAATGCAGTTGAGATTTTCTTTATACTTGTAAAAATCTAACATACACAATACGACCTGGTCTGGTTGAAAGTAATGTCAGCCAACTGTGTTCTTCCACATGGAAACTTTGCACAGGAGAATGCAAAATTGTCAATATGTTTATAAGACATAACATCATCGTCATAATCACCAAACGTTTAACAAACCACTGACTGACGCAAACATGACAAAAACCACAATTCCACATATAAGATGAGTGTAGTTTCTTGCCCAAGGACACAACAGCAGCACACTGTAGTTGAACTTGTGTGTCCAGTTATAAGAACACACTTTCATACTTTGCCAGTCCAACCGCACTCTTGTCTTCCTGTATTATTCAGAGGAAACGTGGCTTAATAGACTCCTCTCTGATTATTTCCACCATTTGATCGGCTAAGTGGACCTGTCAAGCCCTGTCTAGCGTTTGTGTGAATTGAAAAAGAGTGTGTGCGGCGGCCGAGTGAGTAAAACCTGTACTTATGTTGGTGAATGGAGTGGAGATGAGACCTGCTCCCTCAGCTCAGAGCCCAAGGGAGACATTCGGAGTCACAGAGCTCAGATCAGTGACAGGTAAAGGGCCACATCAGCACAGACAGAAGGAGAGGTAAATGATAGAGAAACACTGCTGTAACTTCAATTTTATCTTCCAGGCAGGCGTTTATAATGATGATAAAAATGTTTATGATGCAAAATGCTGTAGTTAATGCTCTGGCGGCTCAATTCACTATAATTTGAAACAATTAAAGGTGCTGTATCTGATTTTTGCTGTCTTAAAAACAGGAAAAACAAAACAGATATCCAAACTTAGTCCTCATTTCTAGCATCCCAATTATTCACAGAGATGAGTTTATAAGCGCTTTATTTACAACTTTCGGACTGTTTTGGGACATAATGCTAACAGCAACTAGTATGCTAAAGTGCACTTCCTGATGAAACCACAGAGTTATAAAAAAAAAAAGCTAGAGAGAACGTCGCTATGGTAACCTGCAGTAACCAATGTACAGTTCCAGCTCCATCTTGTGTTGGAAAATTCTACTAAAGAACATGTAAAAGCTAATGGGGAGCTTGACTTTTAATCATAACTTTGTAATTGTTGGTCTTTTTTGTAGTTGTACTTTATCAAACGCTCATGTTCTGCATGTTCTATTTTCTATTAGAATTTTGCCCTTTGTGCACTTGCAAATTGGCCGCCGCAACTGCCACGGTAACAAAAGCCCTGTTCTGTCTTTTATATTATAACTCAATGGATAAAACGATGAAGACAGTACAATTGGTCTCATTTTTAGCCGCTTTTACAATATATCAGTAGCAGGGCAAAACAACTGTGCTTATAAAAAAAAAAAAAAAAATCTGATACAGCCCCTTTAATGTATGCAGTGTCAAAACTTAACCTGTATAGAAAGACTTATTATCCTTTCTCTGTAATATTGTTTTGTGTTTCATGTTTTAAAAGCAACTGTTGATTATCCGAGTGGCTTTGCTCCAAGTTTAGAGCAAAAAAACGTGTCCATTAACAGCATTTTTACATTTAATTGGAGTCATGATTGCTTTTGATAAAATTGCTTGGTCCTAACTGATGTTTGAAGAATTCACTTGCTTTGTGTCTACTAGAGCTGCACAATAAATCGAACAACAACATATCCTGTCTTATTCTACATAAAAAACTGCCATCCATTTAGTTTTGATTTGCACAAACATGTTCTGCAGTCGTGGCGTGGTGTTTAAACAGGATCGACTTCATGTTCCTACCCTGTGTGGATCGTTGTCGTGTGCTCTCCGGCGTTGGTCCAGTTCTTCGTACGGAGGCACCATCCCCTCCCGGCGAGCCTGCTGGTACTCCCTCCTCAGCTGCTGGATCCTGTCCAAACTGTCAACACAAACATGACGACATTCAGAAATCTGTAAATTGTCAATCACTGAAGTCTCATTTTGACTTCAAGAGCTGCTTTTAAAATGTATATGATCTGGGGAAAAACAAATTGTAAAAATCAGGTACAGCCCCTTTAATTTAAATTGTGCAAATTGTGCGTATAGAGGATTGCACTTTATCAGCATCATTGTTTTGTGGTTAATGTTCCAGAAGTATATTTTGCAATACCCAAAGGGATTCAAGAAACAATGTTTATTAAATGTTTGAAAGCTTGCTCGGGGCTAATCTACTATGTGGTAAGTAATGAGCATAAAACCTATAATTTGACTTAATAAACTGCTGTTATTGAAATATTTTGCCAAATTTTAAGTTTTACATGTGTTTTTTGGACTGAAAACAACCGCGTTATAGACATTGATCCTCACAGAGCTGCTTAGTCTCCATCATGCCTTTCAACTCTAAATATTAAATTTTTTATAAAACCACTGGTAAAAATGAATGAGAAATGTATTTCTTGAACCACGGCGAACTTCAAAGTGGGTGAGACTGTTGCAGTGCAGACTGTTGCAGGGCAGTTTAACAGTAGGACTCATCAGGTAAGGTCAGGAGGAGAGTAACAGTTCTCAGGACAGAAGAGTCCATCCCATCCTTTTTTTTGACACAGAAAATATATAAATAAATAAAGTTTCTGCAGCTACATATGAATTTCCTTCAGGATCAATAAAGTGTCTATCTGTCTTATACTCCTGGACATGTAGAATCCAATAATTAAACTATAAATTGCAAATCTAATCACAATATCAGAAATATCGCTTAAATATTAGATGTTTTGCCAAAATTGTTCAACCCTTTTTTCAAATGTTTACCTACCGTTGATTTACAAATATATATTTTTTAAATTGGGGATAAACTGGGACCAGACGAGGACTAGACTAGGACTAGAACAAGACCAATTTCATGAGTAAACTGGACCAAACCAAGCAAACCTTCATAAGAAATGTAATTTACAAAGTAATTTACGATGACCAAGGTCCATCTCCTCCAAAGCACGCTCAGTTCAAATCCACAAGGTTAAATGTTAGTGCTGTTTTTCCTTTTTGTTTAAAGTTTACAAAAGCAGTTGAACTTAATGACAATATTAAGCAGTAATGAGCTGAAGAAGACGTTCTCATTACAGACCAGAACACAATGAACTACTGCAGAAAAATCCATCTATGCTAATATAGGCAGTAATTAGCTAATGAAGCTAGCAGAAGGAAAACAGCAGTTACACAATTGGCACTGAGCTAAACAGTAAGATGTTTTCTGGCCTTGTTAGCTCAACCTGGGGTCGAGCCGTGCCTTGGAACACAGTGATTATTACACTGAGCAAACAGGCAATCTGAAAACAGAGCTCCTTAAAAAATAAAGCTTAAAAAACATTCAGTATTGTTTTTACTGGACTAAAAACATTGCGAAAAAAAAACAGTGATACATAAAGAAGCACAAAAACATGGCTCATAAAGTGGAATTAGGCAGAAAAAATAACGCTTAAAGGAAAAATATTCAGCCTCTTTCATATTGCTATTAGCATCTGAACATGCTCTTGAGTACCTTAAATTTGCCATCTCATGTTTTGAAACAAAAAATAAGTTTCTCATGGACAAAATGAACATGTTTCTGGCCTGACACTTACTGAGTGTATCCAGCTAGTGGAAAGCACCTAGCATTATACACGCTTTAGTTATGTTATCACTTTAAGAGATGCTAAATGCAGTTAGCAATAGCAGTTATCGTGTTTAGAGGCAGAAATGCTGACCTAAAACAGCAGAAGATAAGGAAAAATGACGTATAAAATCGGGATAAAAGTCCACGATTGAGGGAGTTCAGCAGGAAGTGTTTTTGACGGTCGGAGGGAGAGGATTTTCAAACAAACGTTCCTCAAAATGGCGTGAAGGAAGCTAAATACTACTCCAGGTATGTTTTTGATGACAGAACATTGTTAGAACATGGTTAAAAGCTCAACAAAGTCACTGTAGCAGAATATGTGTCTTTTAAAAAACATCCAGTATAGATTTTACTGACTAAACAAACTGCGAACAAACAATGGCATATATCGAATCACAAAAACTAGCATGGTCCCAAAACAAGTGGGATTTGACATTAGGTGTAAAAACTACCTACGACTTAGTAAGTGTCGTAGGGCTGAAACAAGCTAATCAATTAACCGCAACTATTCAAACTAATTCAAATATTTGTCAACTCATTTAGTACTTGATTAATCGTTAAGTGCACTATACACAGACCTCAGCAGAAGCCATGTGCAGAGAGAAGGGTTTAAATGAGACCCCGATAACACAATAAATACATCAAAATAACACAGAACGTTTGTACAGTTTTGTGTTTTGATGAAAAACCTCTTTCGTCTGTGATTATATCTGATCAAGTGTCCTCAAGCAGCATGACTTTAGCTTCATCTGGAGCAAATTTTGTAAACATTTGAAATCACAGGTCTTCTGCGTTCTAAACAACTAATTGATTAATCAAAAGAATAGCTGATCGATCATAAAGAGTATAAATTGTGCTAATCGTTAGTTGCAGCCTCGAAGTGATGACATTTTCTACAAAGAATAGGGTTGTCAAAAGTATCAAAAATCAGATACTAATCGATACTAAAACTAGCATCGAAACTAGATATTCATTTGATCAAGTATTGATACTAAAAAACTATTTAATATGACAAAAATTCTTCCTTTTGTGATCAGTTTTAGAATGATCTTGAGCTTTATCTAAACTTGTTTAAGACCACACTGTTTAATATAGAAGACATTATAATTTAGTGTTGAAAATGTCAGTGTATTGTCTAAAACTTTGATGTAAAAATAGCATTTTAATTATCACTGTGGTATCAAAATTGGTTTCAAAAATAAAGGATATTCCTCAGTATTTTAATTTTTTAACATGTCAACACTAACGAAGAATGAAGAGTAAACTGCTTTAATTCCAACTATTCATTTGGATTTTAGTAATTTACTTTGTTGAATTTAATTGCCCATGCTTTTCTTATATTTTTCTTTTCTAAATTTCTGGTTTCAAGTCAACCAAGTCCATAAAAGTGCACACACATTTCCAATAAAAACACAAAATAAACAATCAAAACTCTTGGAAGTCAATGAAAGACAATGACACCCACTGCTCTGTATTATTTTGTATTTTCCTTTATCTTGGGATTCTGCGTCGTGTAGTCATTTTGGCACGAACGCAGAAAAGAAGAAAATCCACTGCTCGCTGTGGATTGCAGTTCTCCATATCGGGGCGTCCTCCTGGTCCGGCAGAGCGGCACTTTGTTGTGATAATTAGAGCGGTGACTAGTCGACTATAAAAAATGATCAACTATAATAATTAATAATGGACTAATCATTAACTGAAATATACAGACTCTAAAACGCATGTCAAAAGACCTTTTATCACAAAGAATGTGACATTATTACATCAAAATGTCAAAAAATTATAGATTATTGCTGATTTTTAACAATGATATACTTTTTTGAGACATCCAGGGTTAAAATTATGTGTAGGTGTATTTTTTTAACTTGTTTGAAATGACAGATAAAAGAACATTTCATCTTCATTTAAAACCTAAAACCATTCCAAACACCCCCTGGTAATGCCTCACGTACCCCTGTTTGGGAAACACTGCTGTAGCAGACAAAAACTAAATGTGTCTCGACATAAGAGAATACGGCATTTGAAATACGTCAAATAAGACAGACTTTATATTTCAAGTCTATATGACAGATTAGAGGACACATTTCACTAAAACGTAGTGAATATGTTTAAGATTTTATTAAACATTTTGCATATTTGCCCCCAGTTTGACAGTTTTTGTGATGTTACTTCCTGGTTGAACATGAGCAGCAAATATGACATAGTTAGAGGTAATTCCACAGCTGTTACCTAGCAACCATTTGGAAAACAAGGGCCGAAATCAACATAAATTACACAATAGTTATGATTTGACAAATAATAACACCTTTATTTTGTTGAATGACGGTTTAAACTGTCAGAAAAATGTGTCCGTTGTGTTTAAAAACGGCATGTCGCTTTTTGATGACATCACAGAGGGATTCCTTTTAAGAACTCAGCACTACTTCCTGTCATTTTACGCTTTTATTTCTCTAAATTTCTTCACAAACAGCAACATCACAAATGTAAAACTATTAAAAATATTTACCAAAGGTGCACTCCCACCAAACTCAGTCAGAATTAGAAAAACATGAGAACCTGTGATAGACTTTAAAAAGAAAAATAATCTAGGTACAAACAAACAAACAAACTGGTCAAAACTACTGTCGCTAATCTGGATGCATTTATCTGCAGTACGTTCATCTTGTCTTCTTTTGATACAACCACAAACTTAGGTTCTTTTTAAAGCATCTCTAAATGTATTGTCTTTAAAAAGAACCTAAGATTGTGTATTTGTCTGCAGCGTCGACACAATAACATTACATACATTCACAGGTTTATTGTAATCCAAATGCAAACATAATGAACATATAAGTGTGTTTTTTTCTGTAATACAAAATATAAATATAGACATAGAGTCATCTCATGCACACGTGTGTCAAACTGATGTTATTGAGGAAAAAAACTACAAAAATATGCCGTTCATTGAAGGTAATTTATGAACAGAAAAAGTCAAATAAGCAACACTGCTGCAAAAACAGTGTCACCCCAGGGGGTCACATTGAGGTCATGGAGAGGCTGACTAAATTAATTTGCGCTGTTGCGTCACTGGTTTAGATTGACGAAGAGATAGAGGAAAATTAGAGTTTGACAATTCCTTTGAAGAAGTCGAAGTCGTGTCTTTATAAAGTTTTTATTCACAACAAGGAGTGGAGTACTTATGTACGAGTGTGATGTCAGTGTTTAATGTAATTTTCAACAGATTTTCTCCACAAACTATTACTTGATTGGTGTAAAACTATATTTTTATGTACAGTAGGTATTAACACAGCAAATAAAATCAAAATCAAAACCTGTCAGACGCACTTTAAGTCATCCATTCGATCTTATGGCTATGGCTTACTTCACTTTTTTCCTCAACAGAAGAGAGAAGAATACAACCTCCTCACAACAAACCCTCCAAAAGTTATTAAACGCCATTTTTCAAACCGCGCCTGCTCCTCTTTTGTATTCAGCGCATCAAAGCTAGTCTCCTCGCCATTAGTTTACATTGGCCACTATTTTACAATTCTAACTTGCTATGTCCTTTCTCTGACCCCGCGCTTTATGTCCAGCGGCTGAAAGACAGTGTAATTTCTGCGGCATTAAAACATATTAGATCCTGTCTCATTTCACAGATAAAATCTCGTCTAAACTATGGCTGCTGACACATACTGCCTCTCCATTACCTTTAGTTAAAAATCTACTCATCCATCTTTAATGTAGCGGCTTGGTGTAATTAAGAAAATGCGGGGAAACTTATTGAATGTGGCTAGACTCTGTAGCGTGTGTGTGCGTGCGTGTTGGTTTCAGTTCATTTTTTCACATCAGCTCTTCTACCCAAGGCTCTGGAGTGGCATTGGAAGGCAGTCACATTAGTATGAAGTATAGAGAGGTGCATTAGGGGAAAGTATAATCTAGTTTTGGGTGTGTGGCGGAGCGGCGTGTGCATGAGCCGAAGGAAGCGGTGTCAGCAGTAACGGAGATGTACTGAGCCAAAAGGAGAGGAGGGGAATAAGAGGCTTAGGTTCACCTGATAGAGTCGCAACACTGCAGTTTAGGCCGGGGTTTAGCTCTGCGGGGGGCGTCTCTGTACTGCCGCGGAGTATGAGCTTTAAAAAGTGGTAAACAATTTGAAATATTGGCGTCAAATCAAATTGTGATCTGACCCGGGCTGTGGCGATAGGCTGCGGGCACAGAATGTCAGCGGTTGGTTATTTATTTGTTAAAATGGCTAGCTCGTTGTGCTACTGTGTATTTCCTGTCCAGTTCTAGCTGCGTGAGGTTTTTGCAGAGTCACACTAAAAAGAATAAAACCTTAAATATCGGACAGTGAACAGTGAGCTGCAGGTGGACGTCAATGACAAGACTTTACAAATGAGATGAATACTTTCCCGGCGACACTTCTATGTTGATAAATGGAGGTATTTGTCAGTCAATGCTAACACTAATGCTAATTTTGAAGCATAATTAAGGTAAAAAAAAATCTATTAAAAATGGAAGTAATGTACATATAAAACAATCAGAAAAACAAAACGTAATTGTTTATAGTGTTGCTGGTAATTAAAAAAACCCAACTACCTGGGTTGCCTTAAAGCAACTGGATTTAGTCTATTCCCCTATACGGAACATTTGCCGTGGGCGCCGCCATCTTGTTTCTGTTGTAGTTTACACGGGGCAGACGAACTCAGCAGAAAATAAGTTCTACACGGACTACAAAGTGTTCAAGCCGCCCAGGAAATCGGTGCGTTGCTGACTTGTCGTTACACGTGTACATTAAACATTTTAGACAAATCAATGTACTTTATATAATGTTTCAGCGGTGAGACTTTTCCCTCGTGAACAAAGTACTCGCCAAAGCGGAAGATGCAAAAGTGGGCGGGGCGGAATAACGTGAATACAATGACCCTCACACATGGCAGAGCATAATCCGTTCACTTTCTGGCGGAGGACAAAAACCAAACCACACATATCTTCATGGAGTTGATGGATCTTTGGGATAGGAATGGAAATGGAAAAGCCATATTGTATGACACACAAGTAACTTTCCAGGAGGTTGAATTCTGCAAGTCATACTTTGAACTTGCTGAGCTGGCTTGCACATTAAAGCTGTACTATTCCTATTACCATTCCAAGTGCATTTCAAAGTCTATATGACAGGTTAGACGACACATTTCACATGATTATATTTAAGATATGAATAAACATTTTGCCCATTCGTCCCCAGTTTGACGGTTTTCGTTAAGTTGATAATGTTACTTCCTGGTTGAACATGAGCACAAATTTTGAAAACAAAGGCCAAAATCCATTTAAATGACACAATAGTGATGATTTGACCAACAATAACACCTGATAACAACTTTATTTTTGTTGAATGCCTGTTTAAACTGTCAAGAATTGTGTCAGTTGAGTGTAAATTGCCTCTGTATTTTCAATGGTACGTCGCTTTTTGATGACATCAGAGAGAGATTCCGTTTTAGAACTCAGCACTACTTCCTGTAATTTTAAACCTTTGCTTTACAAAAATTCTTCACAAACTGCAACTTCACAAATGTAAAACTATAATACATAATTGCCACAGGTGCAATTCCACCAAACTTTGTCATAATTAGACAAGTTTGAGACCATGTGGCTGGTTGTGGTCTTTTAATCCTTTAGTCGATTAATCGGTCGATGGCGTTTTAGTCGACCAACATTTTTATTAGACGATTATTTTTTTTTATTTCGATTAAAAGTATTTATACAACAATATATCGAGGGGATTCGCTGAAGATCTTGACGTGAATCATGAGTTTAATGTAATTTAAATACCTAATTACACTGTTTCCTGGTACTTTTCTGTATAAATTGTAATTTCTTTGCATGAACAGAGAGACATTAAAGTTTTGAAAGTCGATTAATCGGTCGATCGGTCTTTAGTCGACCAAGAATTCCTTTAGTCGACTACAGCCTTGATAGACTTTAAGCAGATGTAGGACACTGGCCAGGAAAGCTATGCTAAACCAGAGCCGTACGCCATAAAGCACAAGTCAATACACCAGTCTGTAAGGAATAACGGCGAGAGAACAAAGACAGTTACATGCCCACAACACACATGAAACCCATGCAGCCCGGTCCAATCCACATGCCGTTCATTTAGACCAGGGCAGGCGCACACCTACACGCTCATAAATGTAAAGAGTGCTTTGCCGGATTTATGACTGCACATAAAAGCGCGCGGGTCGGGCTCGAGGTGGAATATAAACATGATAAACAAAGACATAACGGCGCACACCCACACAGGCGTTTCCATGAGGATGCTATCGATTAGACTCCCACAAACAAACAGGTCGTGAAAAAGCACTCTTAGCATGTACGACTTCTGCCGCTCATTAAAATAACATCGTTGGCCGCCGTAGCATTAGTCCGTGCCCTCGATGATAATGGGATATTTGTACGGCAAAATATTTGGAGAAATGTAGATAAATATGAGACGAAGGAAAGCGAAGATACGGTATTGGCACTTTCTGTTTTCTCAGATAATAAACAAATAATAAAAGCACCAGGGAATGTTCAAGTTTAGGGGAAAATATTACAAAAATTGAGTTACATTCGCAAGAACGCCAGCCGTACCCTATTTTTACTGATATTTTTTGCATAAACCCTAATCTCTGACAAGGCACTGACACAATCTTGCAATGAAGTTAAAGTGGAATTTTTCTTGATCAAGTGTCAACTTTGCAAATGGCAAAAGAAATAATAATAAAAACTCTGCCAATCCCATTTCTTTCATTTTTGTTTAACTTATTGTTTATTAAACCAAGAAGTCTTGCTGATATTTAAACTTTTTACAGATATTTGGCGCCGATTTTTAAGGTAAGGTAAACTTTATTGTCCCTGAGAGAAATTTGTCGTGGACTACAGTACTACTTTTACTGCATGACATAAAATTGCACATTTTGATTAGATTAGCCATTCCATTTTTGAACAGAATAAAGAGTGAACATGGAAAGCAAAGAGGAATTAGAGTAAAAATATGTAAGTGTAAGTTTACACAATCATGCAATAAACAATTGTTTCATCCCAAATAAATACATTATTCTTATTTTTACGTTAAGTTAATATGTGATCTTTACTTCAGCTTAAAATAGATTTGTTTGTTATGGATTTAAACATCTAAATATTGGATATTGGTATTGGTTCAAAAAATCCATTTTAGACCATCCCTATTGGGAATCTCAGTTTGAACTTGAATCCAAGATGTAGTTTGGTCATAAATTCTTTTTTCATCGAGTCACAAGCTGTAAATCTCACTAATAAATTAAAGCTGGGGCACCTGATTTTCTCTCAGCGAAAGGAGGAAGAAGGTTTTTTTTTCTCTCTGACTCGTCGCCAACCCTCACAAACCCTTTAGCTCGTCATTAATATTCACATTGTTTCGTTTCTGGGGCGCATGCACAGGTTTATAACAGATTTTTTTCAGAGGGCAAAGTTAAATTATGATGGACCAACTAAGACCAACCAATCAGAGCGCTGCTTTCAGATCTTACTTCCTGATTGACAAGAAATAAAATACTTGATTATTAGCTGCAGACAATGTGCAGCTGTCTCATTTTGTCACAAATTGCTGCTTTCACAATACACTCTTTGGGGTAGGATTGTCAAAAGTATCGAAAATTATATACTAATTGATACTAAAACAAGTATAAAAACTAGATACTGATTTGAGCAAGTATCGGTACTAAAAAAAAATCCCTTTTACAGTACAAAATTTGACCTTTAGTGAACAATTTTAGAATGATTTTGAGCTTTATCATAACTAATAAAGGACCACAATGTTTGATAAAGAAAGTACTATTATTTAGTGTATTGTCTAAAACCTAAACCTAAAAAAAGAGCATTTGTAATTATTTGTGCTATCAAAATCCATTGACTATGAATGAATGAATTGACTATATTTGTCAAAATGTCTGAAATGTTAGTATTGCGAAAATACAACATTTACTCATTTACAACAACAAAAAAGAGTCAGGTACAACAGCTTTAATTACCTTTGTCTGTTGCAGTGAAAGTTGTATTGAAAACTCCAAACCCACACTTGCAGAATCCTAAGCTTCTTGGTCACATTTGGAATGGCTTTGAATGATTTGGCGGTGCAGCCCATTGCTCACACGCTGACACATCCATCTCGGCGCTGTCACACCAATAATAATTTCATAAATGTTTAAAATGTGAATCTTGGCAGGGCTGTTAATATTACTGCCATTAATAATTAAGACTCCAGTCCCATTTATAACGCGTCGAGGTTTGCCCCACGATCCATCAGTGTCTGCGGCCCAAAGATCTGCTACTGTGGTTCCAGGCTTTGGGTATTTACACAATTGAACATACAACATTCTGTCTATTTGTTCAGATTTGATGAAAGCCGAACCGTGTAACATTTTAGACAAAATTAAACAAATAAATGCATGTTTTTTGGGGTTTTTTTTGCTGTTAAAAATGTAGATGAACATGCGTCCTTACAGTGAGAAAGCTTGCATCGCCACAAACCTGACTCATACCTGGCCCAGTACTTCCTCATGCTTGTTTCCATGGAAATGTGTTCTTTCCAATGTTCCACAGTGGCATAAAACATATCTATTTGCACAGAGAATATTCAGAAGTTATACTGTAAGCTTTTCTACAACAACAACATAAAGAGAAAATATTTTACTCCGCAGTACAATTCAAACCAAATATAATGAAAATGACATCTTTAAGTCAATGAGCTGGTTTTAACCAAATGCTCTGTCTATTTCTAATGCGTGTGTTTAAATTTGCTCAATTTATTCAGCCAGTAAATGTTATTTTGTTATCTATATACAATTCTAATCCAAACCAAATGTAATATAGATGAAGATCAAGTTTCAAATGAATGAATAGGATAGGTAATTTACAGCAGAAGCCCTGTCTAATTAAGCTTTCTCAATACGAAGGAACACACTGCTCAATCTTTCAATGTATTTAGCCAGTAAACATTATATTGATTTTCTACATGTCATTTTAAGGTTAAGTTTCGCCCCCAAAATGTAAATATTTAACCTGGAGCAAAGTAGTTTACGACAAAGTGAATTTGACTGACTAGAAAAGCTCTATATAAGACTCATAACTAACTCATAACTCTTCTGGTGGTACGTGAACACCTCTTCATGTTTCATGTTTACTTCATTTAGAGTACATTTTATTCACATTTTTGCTCTTCTTTTTGTAGTTTACTTAAAACTACTATGGCAATGATGTATTCCTACCTAAGACCCGGTTTATCCCCAATTTAGACCTCAAATAGTCCTTTTATAGACCCAATTTAGACTTGGTGGTACTCAGAAAGCCAAATCTTTTCTTTGTTGGTACTTAGGGTAAAAAAGTCCGGGAACCACTGGGACTAATAAATTACGATTCCTGTGTTTTAATACTTTTAAAGTGCACCAAATTATCAAACGTATGGATGTGCAAACACTAACTAATACTAAAACTAGTATCAGAACTACTATATTATTTGAACAAGAATCAAAACTGAAAAACAAAAAACATATGTAGGACAAAATGGGACCTTTCCTGATTTGTTTCTCTATACCAGAACCAAAATAGGACCTGAAAAGGTTAAAAAAAAAGAAAAAGTACAGTAAAATGTTTGTCTAAATCGTCATCTGGTCATGGTATCAATATCATTGCGTATTGAAGTACTGAACCTTCGAAATGCAGCCTTGGCGTCTTGTACTCTGCGCTTGATTCATTGTTACTCGACCTCGCGATGCAGGTATCATGTATTATTGATCAGATATAAATATAATGGCCTAAACTGTGCACGTGGCGGTACAATCATTACAAAGAGATTTATTTATTTAAACTTTAATGCCTACCTCAGATGTAAACACACTTTGTAAATGCATTTCCAGTTTGCTTCACTTACACAAAGCTTAATATCTTCATCAATAATTAAAAGTCACTGATATTGATGGGGCTAAATCTATTATTGTTACCACTGCTGCTGCTGTATTTAATGAAAGGGTTTGGCAGCTTCCTGGAGATGCAACTACGAGCGTTTGTATTTTCTCTTTTTCTTGTACACATCATTTTAAAAAGCACAAACCCTTTTAAGTATGATTTAGTCTGTTTGCAAATGGAAGTGTTCAATTGCAAAAACAGATACTTTCAATTTGAAGTTGTTTTTTTTTTGTCGCCATCTTCTTCAGATATTATCAATGGAAAAAATCTGGAGTAGAATTTATGAAGGAGGGATAGAATAATATTTTGATTGCCGAAAAATACACTGAAAACATCGCTACACAAAGAGTAAAATGCAGGCTTCTGAAGACTTTTTAAAATGGCACTTATCTGTTTTTATCTGTTTTTTTTTTTTCTTTACTCGCTTTCCATGACAACACAGTGGTTTTTGAGAACAAATTGTAAAAGACGTTTGCTAGGTGAAAACATTCATTCATTCATTCATTTTCTACCGCTTATTCCCGTTAGGGGTCGCGGGTGACTGGAGCCTATCCCAGTGACTTTGGGCCTTAGGCGGGGTACACCCTGGACAGTGGCCAACTCGTCGCAGGGCTTAGGTGAAAACAGTTCATTGTTATTTAATGAACAAAAAAAAAGTATGTGGCTTAACATATTTCGTTTTTTACATTTGATCTCAACAAGCAATTTCTCAATGTTTATTTCAGTTTGATCTGGGTTTCACTTTGTTGTTATATCCAACATTTGAGAACTTTTCCAATTAAATAGACCTCATATTTTATTTGAAACTGTTAATCTCTATGGCAACAGTCCTAGATTGTCAACACTTTCTTAAACATTTTACTATTCACTAAACATGCTGAATATTAAACTAAACTAAAATAGAAGTTAGACCGGAACAAAATTGTAATTGTTGGAATCATTTTGCCAACATTCATTATTAAAACTAAGCAGCAGTTCTTCCAAAGTCGAACTGAATAAACTTTGATTATACTATTTATACACTTCTTTTTCTCTTGGGTAGAGTATATATTTCTTTATTCAATCTTTATTTATTTTTAAACACAAAACACGATGCCCAAAAGGAGTAGGTGGAAGTATGAATAAATGAGATAGTAGATGATGTGTTTACACTCACTTGTCCAGGTATGGTTTTTCAGTCCTGAGACTTAGTTTGGTTCTGTTCAACTCCTGTTTCAGTCCAGATCGACTCAAGGTTTAGTTCCGGGTTAAGTCCCAGTTTAGTCCCAATTTCAATGTGGTGTGCATGCTCAAGTGTGAAAAATATCGAAACAAATTACACTTAATTCAACGCAATCGAACAAGTATAGCAGTTGCGATTAGCTTTGCGATTTCAAAAGTCCAGAATTGAGAAAAGACTGAAAAAGACTGAACTAGGCATATGAACTGACAACAAACTAATGACATTTCAGAACATGTTTGTACATATTTCAACTACATGGTTCACCGTTTTTATACAGAATAAGACAGAATATTTTGTTGTTTGCGGAGGAAATTAGGCTAGACTTTGCCATTTGTGTATGGCGTCCATTCAAATTGCAATTTTGATTCGATTGCGATTCATCTTAAGCCTTAGTTGGAGCATTATTATTACAGTGTACCACATGACTTATTTCTATAAACATTTAGGATCTGGGGATATATCGCTCACACACACAAACAGGTGATGTACGACAGCGTCTGAATGAAACGAGGCGCACACTGAATATGTCGCTCTCTCCTTCTCATTTATTACACACCAGGCCACCGCATTGCTCAGTATTCCTACGCCTTTGTACGACCCCATTACCATTTCCGCCCCTCCTTCTCACATCGACTTTTTTGTTTAAAGGTTAGGGCATAGGCAATGTTTTAAGGCGCTCTTAAGCCACACAAATGCATACTCAAACGCGTTTCTTTTGTCAATAAAGAACGCGGGAGTTTTGTGTGTTTTGAAGGCGCTTTTTCTGTCCGATATACGTTGGAAAGAAAAGAGAAAAAGGTGAGAAGTGTCTGCCCTGCTGTTGACCTTTGGAGACTAGTGGTTCTTTCATTAGCACACTCACACAGTCATGATAGCCATTTGGAAAAATCAATAATGCTTGAAAACATAGTGTGCCGAGCGGCTGCAGGGGCTATACAGGCACTGCATATACGTCCTCAGATTGGGTCATTTGCTTTTATACCTGGAGAAAAGGCCTATTGCAGTTTTAAATTGGGGTTTTCCAATGGGTGGGCTTGGATCAGAAAATGGGTTTTAGAAAGGTTGATGATTTCAATTTGTATATTTGTGAAATCGTATCATTCCAATGTGCAGTCAATAGCATTTTCTGAACCGGTCTGTCACAGTGAACATGTCTGAAGCACAATATATTGCTAACAGAAAATATTAAAACTATTTGACACAATAACATTACTGCAAAATGATCCCAGTAGAGCATTTTTAAACTAAATAAATACAGACTCAGTAAACGGCATGAGCTGCTTCAAATAAATGGAGTAAATGTAGCTATTCTCAGTCTTAAATCCTGTTAGATCTCAGTTTTTCTTTTGAGACTGTCAATAAAGGGATTGTTTTACGGAGACTAAAGGACTGTGTGCGCATCACTGGTACTGCCCTAAATTGGTTAAAGTTCCATCTAGAAGACATGAAGTACTTTGATGAGATTGGGGACTGTGTTTCCGACTACACGGCTTTGACCTGTGGGGTGCCCCAAGGGTCAATCTTGGGACCCCTTATGTTCAACCTCGACATTCTGAAATGACAGCAGATTATCCTTTAACGTAAGGTATTGTATTTTCTTGTGTTGTATTTGAGAGGTCATATTTAAATTGCAATATTGATCTAAAACGACAAGTCAGCTGATTTACAAGAGCCCTGTATTTACAACACAATTACAGTAGTAAGCAGTGGATTGGTTCAAATCTCTTAAAAGTTGATTTAGCATAATGTGTCCCTGAAAAATGCAGATTAAATTACGTTGATTCAAATCCCTGTAAAGATATGTTAACAGCATTATTGGTTCGCATGCTACAACTACGACATGACAAACACCTTCTTTAACCTAATACGCAGATGACTTCCTGTCCTAATTCCATTTTCAGGGGAAATCTGGCTTCACAAGTGTCTCTGATGTAGTATTCTTGGTGATAATTCACATTTGTTTCCCGATGCATCATCTTTTGCATTGACAGAACACAGGCCAAATCAATACAAGAGCAGGATGCAGAACAGAGGACATGCAGGTTAATATTGACAGACCTGACTAGAGGAAGTTGTTGTTTTTTTTCTTTCACAAATACGGGCGTGTGTGTTTTCCCCAGCGGCGAGCAGTAAAAGATCGTTACATCCAGCGGTGGGTCTTACAGGGATCAAATCAGAGCAAAGCCAGAGACACAGGTCAATGCATTAGCTGTGTCTGTTTCAACCCCATAAACAGGCAGCCACACAAGTGATGAGGCCAAAGGGAAAGGTAGGATGTTTTATGAGAAAGTCAATAATTATGTTCCTGGTCCTGACTACACACGTAAAAATACTAAAAAAATACTATTATCATCCTCCAGCAAATGTACAGTAATGAATTTAATTTGCCAAGTTAAATGTCAAACAGAGAAATATCCCCCAGTTTATTGAATATGAACTGGATCATATTCTATTTGCTTTTATTTTTTAGCATTGTTTAAGGTATTGCTTCACAGCTATGGTTACGAATTGAGAACAAAGGATAACGAGGGACGCTTCATAGATCTCCAGCAGTAAGTAGTGAAAAAGGTAAGAGAGATGCTCTTTGGTGAAGGGATTGTAGATCCTAAGGCACTATCTATAAATTGAAAATTCCTTTATTAGTTATGGCATGTCTCTGTGAATCTCAATGAGCCTCAGCGCGTTTCAGCCTGTAGTGAAGGGAAGTCAAGTCAAACTGTATATCCGTCCCGATCAGCTTCCCTCACAGACTCCGTTGCTTTAAAGATTGTGAACTTTCCAAGAGATGTTTTGGGTCAAGTCTTGGATGTCATCGTCTCCTTTACCTCCTTCTCATCCTCTTGCCGTAAATATATCCTTCCAGAAGACGGTTGCCGATTTTGGGCCGTGTACTGTAGTTTACTTTCATTACAGTTGGATATTAGTTGTCGCTCTCTCTCCATTTCCTTCAAGACTGACTCATTTGTTCGGTGGTTTGTCCAGGTGATCTTCAGGATGTGTGTGTAGCTTGGGGTTCTGCCAGTCTGTTGATGTCAGCAGCATATGGAGTCCAGGACTAACAGCTGTGAAAGCAGAGGAGTGGACTTGCAAGTGAGTTCGACTTGACTTGATCAGATTGGGACTTGGAGCCTTCTGACTTGACGCGACTTGATGCTTTTCCTTTTGTGTTTCTCTTTACTGTTGATACTTCGATGTGACCAGGATTTAAAAAAAAAAAAAGAAGAATCATTCACAGTAATCATGCAGTATAAATTTCCAATTTACGAGCTTTTTTTAGTAATCTGGTACAATGACTTGAAAGGACTAGGGCTGTAATCCTTTAGTCGTTTAGTCGATTAATCGGTCAATGGTGTTTTAGTCTTAAGATTTTCAGTAGTCGACTAATTATTTCATTTGCATTCAACAAATTTACGTAGAAAAAACAGCAAAAATGAAAACATTTGGAGTGAGTTAGCTGAAGATTTTGGAGTAAATCTGTATCTCTAACATATAAATACAGTGTTTCCTAGTTCTTTTCTGTATAAATTGTTATTTTTGCATGAACTCCTGTGCAGTTTGGGTCTTTTGAGTGCAGTTTGGGTCAGATCCACGGAGATACTTCATAGTTTTGATATATTTTTGCCACGCCCTGCTTTGGTTGATTAATCAGTCAATGGAGCAGGTCTTTAGTCGTCTAAGAATTTAGTCGACTACAGCCCTAATAGCGGTCTTGGACTTGACGCCAACGTCTTGATATTTGCTTGAGAATGGCAAAAGAAGTACTTGGTCACACCCCTGCTGTACAGTGCTAGGTTTAGTGCTCTTATGAAGGACTCGATCACGCTACAGTGTTGATTGACCTCAGGGCGGATCGAAATGCCCCAAGTCGAGCTCTAATCTCACGAGATCCGTCTGCAGTTTGTTCAATAAAAGCGTCCAAGTATTCGAAGTTTTGTGCTTGCTTATTTAGCACATTTACAGACAACCGCAGCTGACCAAAGTGTTGAATAGAGACAGTCACTTATAGCTTTGATAATAAGAATACATACAACATAAATCAACACTGAAAATAAGACACTTGCTGAATTTAGATAACATAAACAACATTTAAATACAAGAATAATAATGTTTAATCCTTTGATTTCTGAAAATATTTTTGGACTGAGAGCAAGATGCAAAAATATTCCTCCCAAAACAATGTGCCTCCCCAAAATAATGCGCTTTCACTCTTCTGGGCTCCTAAATATTTGCCAAAACACATTAGTAACAATACCTCTAGATACTGACGACTGCCTTAAGAAAAACAACTCCATTTCCTGATGTGTTTACTCAGACGTGGGCTCCTTCATATTACTGTTTCTGTCAGGTGCCATTTCTGTGACGTATTGAACCCCCTCCTCGCTTTCATTCAGAATAATAAATATTCACTAATCTGTCACTCTTTTCCCCACAGTCCATTTTGAATTTCAGGGAGTCCATTTATCGTGCCTCTCTGCTCTGTCCCTCCCGTCGCTCTCTGGTTTACTCAGGTAATCATCTGCGCTGTCACACACACACACCCCTCTCCTTCATCCGTCTCTCGCTCTAACATCCCTTCATCTTTTGGCCTGTTCCCGTCTCCTCTTCATCAACACTGCACTGCTAACCTCACCTGCCTCACAGCGTCTAATGAGCGGACATATTTCCTAATGAAGTTTGACAACAAAAGGGATTCAGTTCACCACCAGCATTACGAGGAAAGGTGATTGTGGATATAGAAAAAAGGTGAGGTATTTTTAGAAATTGTGTGATAACATGGCATTGAAGAGGGATTCGCAACAAGAAGGTTTCAGGTTTGAATCCCAAAGTATAAGAGTGGCATGTCTTTTGGTAGAAACATGTTTAAAGTTCCATTGATGAGTTTCACATCTTAAACAATTTTGTTATTTTACTGATTGTGGGGATATAAACCTGTGATACCAATATTGCAATAAAGATTCTCATTAAAGAAACTCATTAAAAATAGATATTGATAATAATTATAAATAATATAATAATAAAATATATACAGCATTGCTATAAAACAGAAATATTGTGATGTAGTAAATATAAGCCGTGCAAAGGCTAGCTGTCCTGTTTAAGTTATGCTGTTTATGCTATTTAGGTTTTTGTTATTTTGTTCTGCAAGTATTTTCTTTTTATGTTTTGTAAAAAAAAATAAAAAATACATGAGGATAAAACTCTTGCAAAGTCCAATAAAAAGTGTAAATTCTGGTATCTTAACACAGTGGTACTTAAACTTTTTCAGTCGCGACCCTCATTAAAACAATCGTTGAAGAATGATGAAGTAGTCTTGTCTAAAGTCTAAAGTTTGATTTTATTTCAGGATATAGGCCAAGATAACCGAGAATCTACATTTATCAACATTTGAAAGTCTTGTTGGGGTGCACGGTGGCAGAGCGGCTAGAGCTTCTGCCTCTCAATAAGGAGATCGTGGGTTCGAATCCCAGACCACCCCAACATCGTGGTTTCGAATTCTGAACCACCCTAACATCACACGATCTCTCTGGGTGGAGTCTGCATGTCCTCCCCGTGTTACCATGGGTTCTCTCCGGGTTCTCCGGCTTCCTCCCACCGTCCAAAGACATGACTGTACAGGTTAATTGAGAACTCTAAATTGTCCCTAGTGAATGAATGTGAGAGTGAATGGTTGTCTGTCAATGTCTCTGTCTCTCTGTGTCAGCCCTGCCACGAGTTGGCCACTGTCCAGGATGTACCCCGCCTAAGGCCCAAAGTCACTGGGATAGGCTCCAGTCACCCGCGACCCCTAACGGGAATAAGCGGTAGAAAATGAATGGATGAATGAAAAATGAATGAAAGCCTTGTTTAAGATTATTATGTAAATCAAAATAATTTCGTAAGCCTCAGGTTGAGAATCATTGCCTTAACATATAGCAGCATATTTTCTTTTCTTATTATTTTTATTTTCTTTTTATATTATGAACTCAACAACTCATATTAACATCAAACGTTTATTGTGATAAAACTTGTGATTTGCAGCCCAAGTGCACATTGATCACAGTGATTCAATTATAGTAAACAACAAAACTATAAACAATGAAAACAAGTGCATGAAAAATGTTTCACCAAAGGCATTACTTTGGTCATAACTCTATTTGCACTTTGAGTCATGCTGTAAAGGTAAGAAAAATCGCGCAACGTAAACAGACTTCAGCCGAACAAAAGCCTTTACAGAACAAATTACCCCTCTTCTCCTCCGCCCCATCCATCTCTCCACTCCACTGTAATCTCTTCATCGCACCCCTCTCCTGCCTCCCTGATCTCCATCACCACTGCTCCGCTAATCTCCCCCGCTTGTGTTAGCTCCTAATTAGCTTGACGTCTTCCCTAATGACATTTGACAACAAAAGAGCCTCCGTAGACTGCAGGTGCAAAAGACGAGAGCGCGCAGTTCAAACCCCGATGCATTGTCTATGTGGAGTGGACATCCATATGGACTGTCAGCGTGTTGGGGTCGCTTCCTCATTCTTCTCGCCGCTAACAGGAAGTGACACGTGTTTTCAAAATGGCGGTGACAAGCCGTGACACCAGCTTGGAGCGCGGGGAGTAATTAGCGCTCTGTCGACTAGCGTGACATCAATCAGACTGGCAGAGTAAATGTGTGCCTATGTGAAGAGCTGGCATCTTGGCATCCTGTCCATTAACATACAGATTAAATACTGCCGGGCATGGCATTATTGAGACGGGATCTGTGCGAGTGTGTGTGCGTGTGCAAAGCTACAGGTGGTACACTCAATGGCACAGAAGGAATGTAACAGCGTTGGCTGTTGATTGACTACAGTTTGTGTGGCAGTCAGCTGATTATACTGATGTCTTTGCCAACTACAATCTTATCTCTGAGATCTATATAACAGATTGAATAATGATATTGATATTATAATTATGACTTAGTTTGGTGGGAGAGCACCTGTGGTAAATATTTAGAATAGTTTTACATTTGTGAAGTTGCAGTTTGAGAAGAATTAAAGTTTAAAATTACAAGAGGTAGTGCTGAGTTCTAAAACCGAAAAAGCGACGTTCCATTCAAATTACAGTGACAATTTACAGACAACTGGCACATTGACAGTTGAAATGGTCATTAAACAAACTAAAGGTATTATCACTATTATTATTTGTCAAATCATAACTATTGTGTAATGTATATGGGTTTTGGCCCTTGTTTACAATTTGGTTGCTAGGCAGCAGTTGTGGAATTAACCTGCTGCTCATGTTCAACCAGGAAATAATATTTCAAACATTATGAAAACTGTCAACCAGGGGACAAATAGGCAAAACATGACAAAAATTGTTTTGACTAAAATAAGTTTTAGTCAAATGTGTCACCATATAGACTGTGGACTACTTATTTTACTTAGATAATATGGATTTATATGGGACAACAGCACAAACGAGAAGATAAGCTGAAGATTTAGGACCTAATCATCGACTCATCGAACCGAATCATCGAAAAATAAGTACTTTTCTGCATAAATAGCAGTTAATAGTTTTTGCATGAATTCCTGTGCTGTTATGGTCTTTTGAGTGCATTTGGCTCAGATACGTGTAAAGGCATCACGGTTTTGAGAGCTTTTGCTACTAATCGATCGATAGGACATATCTTTAGTTGAACAGTTGCTTCTGTTGTAGGGAGTAATATACCTCTGTAAATAACAAGAGTTGAGCTGGAACTTTGTAGTGCCATTTCTTCTTCTTTTTCTCCATCAAGTTGCATTTCCTATTTTCTGTAAAAAGTCCTTATCCAATAAATCAAAATCAATCAAATAAATAATAAATAAATACATACATACATTACTGTGAGTGTAATCGTATTAAAGTGCCTCTGACAGGTTGAACTACTCATTTAACTCAAGTACAGTAAAGATAAATAGATTTCAAATTCTGCTAAAATCTAAAAAACAAATTTTACTCAGTTTAGCTAATGTTTTAGGTTTTCAATTTTACTTCCTGGTTGTAAATTATGACATCACACTGGGAAATTACAAAGAAACCATCCTGTACGGTGCACCAAAACTCCTCTAAAGTCACAGATTATTTTTATCCGACAAAGAAAGGGTTAGCTTACCTTTATAGTTACCTTTATTTTGTTAAATCAATGTTTAAAGGGTCAAAAAAGTAGTTTCTAGTTTCTTTAGTTTCTTAAATTACGGATAACTTTTGTCTCCCCAGTGTGATGTCATCAATGTGTTTACTTCCTGCGATTATCGACATATTTTTCAACTTTTCTCCTCAAACGGCGACCTGATTGGTGTAAAACTATGATTTATATTTACAAGAGATAATACATTGAATAAAGTCAACATTTGAAAATCATAAAAACCTGTTATACGCACTTTAAACAAGACAGCGAGTATTGTAAAATGGTGGTGAAGAGTGGGAGAAGACATTCAGCGCAAACCCACACAGAGCCTTGTATAAATTGCAGCCTTGGGTCACAGGGCAAAACGCGACAACTATTTTCTGACGTCAGGTAAGAATGAAGGGGCGAGTATTGAACAATTTGATGAGACGATGATTTATTTCCGATTTAATGGCACTATCGTAATTTGATCAAAACAGAACGTGAAAATTGTCACAGTTTGGTCCCAGAAATTCTTATAAAACCATCTGTTAATGCCAGTTTTGTAATCTTTCTGTCAAACAAGGGGGTATTTCAATGTCACGGTGGTCCAATCCCTGTTATAAAACCCCTCTTCGACTGGAGCTAGCGTGTGTGTGTGACAGCTAGCTTATTAGTATAATGACTATGCCAACTACAATAGCTTTGAATAGCGTCTTTCCAGCTCTGGATTTATACTTGACATATGGGTTAACTGCGTCCACGTCGACAAAACCTGCAGCATGCGTTTGTGATTAAGCACTATTCACGCTAGCTTGAATGGTCGTGTTTATTTTGCCATTTTCAACAAGCCGTTACCACATACGGCTAACGCAATTAGCTTCTGTTTCTTTTGATTTAGCGTAAGGTTTTGCAGCTGCGTTTGAAACCGTTCCAAGTTTTCACCGTCATTTTCCAAAATTTCCATTCTTTTTTTTTTTGTTAGCTCTTTATGAAATTATATGGATTTTTTCCCTCCCAATATCAGTTCTTTCTGCGCCCACAGCTGCGGTTTGGTCTCCATCTTTTCCAACCAAAATGAGACTGGACACGTGCAATTACGTGGCCTCAATTTCAACAGCTACATGGAACAATGCCAGGCCCAAACATATGAAATGACCCGGCCAACAGCAACAGGTGGAAAAGCTACTGGGTTTGGATTACTCTTTTTAGAAGCAGAACATATTTATTGAACAAACAAGGCTGCCACAAATAAGGCGGTACTTCCAATCATCATGACCTGCTAAATTAAATGTATTTTTGGCTTTTGGCTGACGCCGTTTACTAAAAAAAACAGGAAAAGAAAAGAGATGATTGATAAACTGAACACTAATGGCTCGCGACAACATGAAACTTGAGTCAATCGCAGAAGTGGAAAGAACTGAAATGGTATAGTATTTTGTCATAAACTTGATAGGCCTGAGTTTTCCTAAGTTAAAATTACTGTTATTTTGATAGAAATCAAGAAACCTAAAGTAAACCAGTGAATAAAACGAATGTCTAGCAACTTGGCACTGGAGAAATTGACCTATATACATTGGCTTAAGGAAAGCTTGAGGACTTTAAAGACATTTGGTTGCATATTTTGCACATCGTAAAGAATTTTGACATCATTCAGATGATGATTATATCAATTTATTGGGTTTTGAGGTGGGGAGAAGGTCTCTGTGGGTGTGATTTATTTTATTGTAATTTAATTCATTTAAAAACTAAAACAACAACAACAATAATTTCATTAAAAAGCAGAGACAGGGAGCTACTAGTTTTCTCTTCAACAATAGTGATTGTGAGAAACTGTACAGAAATAAAGGCTTTTTATACTTTTTTGTAATCAACTGAGTTCCTGATATCTGTCTTTCTCCAAATAATCTTTAACTATGCTAATATTTAATCAAACTTTCACGCTTTCCCTTCTCTTCAATCGCATCAAACACAAGCTTACTACACATTTATGCAGTGTAACTAACATATTTAGCAAAACTCATCAGCAAAGTCCATTTCCAAAAATTACAAATTCGATTTCAAGCAACAACTTTGTTCATTTCACATTAAAACCATCTTTCAATTATCGGATTCTTTGTTTTAATCGTGTAACCAAATTAATTTTCCACCAGAACTGCCTCCATGTTTCAAAGGATCCTACCAGTTTTTGTACATGTATTACTGACGAAAACCTAATTGAAAACCGGAAAAAATAAGAATAATAGCTCCTCGCAGCAAACTCATCGTCTGTCCCTGAATATGTGCGTCAGCCATTGTACCGAGAGCCTGTGTGTCCTTTCCCGGCGTGCGTGCTCCCTGCGGCCGGATGTCCTTTAGCGTGGAATTTGTTTTTCATCGAGAACTACTTGTGCAAATAGAAGGAGAGGAAATCATAAATGAGGGGAAGAGGGTGAGACAGGGGAGAGCGGGAGGGAGGTAGAAAGGCTCTATTGAAGGATGCAGACGAAAGGAGGAAGCTGGAGGAGACAAGTGCCTCTTCAGGGCTTCTCCTTATTAGAGCGGCTGAATTCTGAGCTGTGGGTCCGCAGAGTCTGCACACGGGCTGGTGCTGAGGGCTTTGTTTAATACCTGTTCACGATCTTTACTCATTCGACTCAAATGGACTTACATTCCTCACGTTTGTCTGATCAAGGTCAAGAGGGGCGAAGAGGGGTGTGTGAGAAGAATTAGGACAAAGATGAAGGAAGGCCTTAGGGTTTAATCAACAACATCGCTTGGAATCGCAAGTAAGCTGTAGAAAATGTGATATTCTGTTTGTTTTACTCATCGGTCCATCCATTTAAAGTCGGGCTAAACACCGTAGCTATCGAACTGTGTACATGGCGCTTTAGTAGCATCCTCTAATGTACCGACTTCATTGCTGGATTGTCTGTTGTCATTTTGAGAAAAAATTGGTTTTAATTTACAATTTTGGGGTCTAAAATAGCCAAAAAGTCAAGGTGTCCTCAACCAAACTAAGCCGAGGTCAGTGCAGGGTTCGTACACCTTTTCAAAGATACAATTCAAGCACTTTCAAGGTAGACTCGCAGTTTTTGTCCAGTACCTTTATACTTAATTCGGCCCAAACGCACAGCCGTATATTCTGCATTCAGGACAAACTTGCAAATGTATCTTTCAACTGTAGTTTTTTTAATCAATCTAATAATGTAATACAGTATGTTTCTCTCCCAGTATGAACTTTGAGAATGTGATCGAAAGTATAACAAGGCTTGGTGAAGTGTGCTTTGTTGGAAATTTGGGGCAAATCAGAAGTAATTTCCTGTATTTTAGTGCATTTTAGAAAGTGGGACAAACTCGGTAATACAGACAGTTGTTATGTGCAATTTTAGAATACTTAAAAACAACAGACTGAAGACTATTAACGCTCTTTACTGTCAAAATGTGTAGCATACAGACTGGCAAGTTTACATTTCAAGCATTTTCAAGCTTTTTTTTTTCCAGAATTCAAGCACTTTCCCAGCCCAAGTGACCAATCAGCTGGAGAACCCGGAGAGAACCCACGGTAACACGGGGAGGACATGCAGACTCCACCCAGAAAGATCGTGTGATGTTGGGGTGGTCCGGGATACGGACCCACAACAAACACATTTTTCTGCCTTTAAACATTAATTCAACCAAGAAGTTCAATTTTAAACCTAAACCACGGCCAAACTGGAGGGAAAAATGTATATATATTTTTTTCACAATCTTAAATCAAATGATCTTAACTGACTTTTCAGTTAAATTAGTAGTTCAACCTGTCATAGGCACTTTAAGACACAGTATACTCCATACATCTAAAATGTAGGCCAGAGCATAAACTTTTACATGAGATCGAGCTTCTACTCTGACATTGCACACAGCTCTGTAAATATGTCATCAGAAAATATTGTGTCCTTTCACTCTCAACAGATTGTTGTGCGTGCTTTGATTTTAATTGCTTGTGCTACCTTCAACTTTTTCGTACTTTTTTGTAAAGCACTTAGTGAATTGCGTGTGAGTAAAACATGCACATAATTGTCTCTATTTGTCTGTGGCCTCATTCCTGATCAAATGAAATGAAATAGCTATAATGAAGAGTCTCTGGTCCGGCGTTCAGACCCTCCTGGCTCTGTCCTTGTTGGGTCCACTCATCCTCGTGTGTTACTCATGATTTCATCTGAGGCCATTATCCCCAAACATCCACTTAGCCCCTGCTCCCTTTGAGGGCCCCGCCTCTCCGTCTTCTCTGCTGCTCCTCATTCCTGCAATTATCGAGGCCCTCTTGTGTCTCCTTTCAGCCCCAAAACGAGGACCTAACCACTCCGCCTGTTCTTTAATCTCGATCGCTCACTTCGGATTTTCAAACCTTTTATAAATCTTTCATGTTTTCTGCAAATATTTCTTACACTTAAGCACGTTTCCTTTTGTTGTTGTTGCATATTTGTTGTTATTTTATGTTTTTAAACTGCTGGTATGAGGCGTTTTATAATTGGTGTTGAGAGAGTTGAGTCCAGCCTTGAACCGTGTCATGTTTGTAGAAGACAGTCTCGGGCGTTTATTTGTTATTAAAATTTGGAATAGTGCTACACATTTCTCTCAAATATCCTCCGTCAATTATCAATATGACAAAACAAAACTATTTTTTTGTCAAGTCATGTCATTTGGATAATCTTGTCCTTGTTTACAGTGCTGTAGTTATATTATAGAGAAATTATGTCTATTTGTGTCGCATTTGTTGTAGGTCTGTCATGTTTATCTATATATTTTATTATTTCTTGTTCAAATTATAGAAGTTTTGGGGTTCAGTATTCATCTTGGCTACTACTTTGTGCTTGTGGGGGACGTTTTGTTATTTGTCTGTACTTCAACTTGATTTGAGATGTATTATTCCTACTTAGGGATGTCAAGATTATTCCGTTATTCAGGTCACAGTACAATCCTATACAATTAAAAAATAATAATCGTGAGAATTGCAGGCAGCCGCAATGAGTCATTTCCAATTTATACTCTTAGAAAAGTCAATCTACAGCTAAACATTATCATTACTTTTTTTTTTTTTTTACATTTATGTTTTTATTAGAAAAGGTTGGTACCAGTACAGTTATAACAAACGTTCACCAAATCTTGGTCCTTTTCTGTACATTTTTCCCAACAAAACAATGAAACGTAACAAAACGAAACATAACAAGGTGGCTTAACTGGGAGTTTACAGTCTAGTTTGATCCAGTAAACAAAGTGAAGTCAGAGGTTATTTGTTACATTGCCATTATTCAACATGTTATACAAAATTGGCCCGACAAGGAGACACAAACTGGATCCACTTAGTCCAAATTTTGTAAAATTTTTCCCTTTGAGTTCTTAAGGAATACGTCAACTTTTCCATTTTGAATATGTCCAAAACTATACTGATCCAATCATCAAGTGTTGGAGGATTTGGATTCCGCCATTTTCTGGTTATTGATTTTTTACTGGCGTGAAGTGCCTGCAATAGTTTTGTATCCTTCTCGTTCAAAGGGCGCAATAAGACCCAGGTACAAATTTGAAAAATTGTTTGAGATTTGAACTTTGAAGATTTCATTTAAGGCTTCATGAATTTCTGACCAGTATTGATGCAATCTAGGACATTCCCAAAATACATGATAATGATTCGCTTCCATAACTCCGCATTTTCTCCAACACTCAGCAGTCCCATTTTTATATTTACTTTGTTGCGGGGTGATGAAAAAACGAATGATGTTTTTCCAGCAGTGCTCTCTCCAGTTCAATGAGCTAGTTGAGGTCCACTGAAAATCGCAAACTTTTTCCCAATGCTCATTTGAAATAGCTATTCCTGCTTCAGTCTCCCATTTCTTCTTAATACGTAGTGTCATTTCTCACTTGGATAAACACATTATATAGTTTGGAGATAGCCTTTCTAAGGGAACCATCATATGCTGATTTAATTATTTTGAAGAATTCAGTTTCTGTTGTTGTTAGGTTTGCAGTATTACAATGTTTGTTAAAATAGTCCCGCATCTGGAGGAACCTGAAGAAATCATCCCTTTCCAAGCGGTTTTTGGTTTGCAAGGACTGAAAGTTTTGCAATTTCCCTTTATGTGTAAAAGAATGAAATGTTGTTAGTCCATTTTTTATCCATGATTGAAATCTTCTGTCACTTTGGTTTGGCTTAAAATCTGTATCGTGAGCGCACCATCTAAAGTGTTTTAACATATTTCCAATTCCACATAATTTAACTACTTTGTTCCATATTTTTAAGGTATGGCATATCCACCTCCCATTACCTTCCAATTGTCCTGCCAGTTTTATATCTGCTATTGAGGCTTGTAGGGGAAATTTAGAGGATGTATTAAATTCTATCGACCTCCATTTAGTTTTTAAATCTGGATCACACCAATTCAGCAAGGGGATAATTTGAGAAGCATAATAATAAAATTGTAAACATGGCAATGTTGCCCCACCCTTTGCCTTACTTAGTTGTAGAACAGAGTATCGAATTCTTGGTTTCTTCCCCTGCCAAATAAAGCGGGAGATCCACTTGTCCCATTCCCCGAATTGTATATCATCCACTTCAACCGGTAAAGTTCTAAATAGATATAATAATCTTGGAACAATGCTCATTTTCACTGCTAGGATCCTTGAATTTAAATTTAGAAATGGTACTAAATTCCATCTATTCAAGTCAGATTTTATTGACTGAGATAACGGACCATAATTTGCATGTGCCAAATTGGAAATGTCTTTAGTAAGCGTTATTCCAAGATATTTTAAGGAATTAGCCTCCCAATCGAGATTATATTTATCCCTTAGAGCTTTAGAAACTGTACAGTTTAAAGTCATAACCTGCGTCTTGGTTATATTTAATTTGTAACCAGATAACTTCCCAAAGTTGATCAGCAAGGACATCAGCTCCACAAATGATTGTTCAGGTTCCTCCAAAAAAACTAAAACATCGTCTGCAAACATTGCAACTTTTTGTTCTTCCCCTGCTACAGTAATACCTTTAATCTTTTTATTTTGTCTTATTAATTGTCCAAGGGGCTCAATATAGATAGCAAACAGGAGGGGCGAAATTGGGCACCCCTGCCTGGTTCCTCTCTCCAATATGAAAAAATCTGATAGGTCCCCATTAATCTTCACACAAGCTCTTGGCTTTTCGTAAAGGGATTGTATTAATGAAATGAAATTTCCTTGAAGCCAAATTTTTCATTACTCGATAAAGGAAGTGCCACCTGACTGAGTCAAAAGCCTTTTCGGCATCTAATCCAACCAATAATGCTCGAGTCTTACCCTTGGCTGTCTGTTCCATCACATGTAGGGCTCGCCTTATATTATCTACGGTTTGTCTCTGCTTAATAAAACCGCATTGATCCAAATCTATCAATTCTGGTAGGAAGTGTTCAAGTCTCCGTGCCAATATTGCTGTAAACAATTTATAATCCAAATTTAACACACTTATGGGCCGATAGCCACTGCAGTCCATTCTGTCTTTGCCCTCTTTTGGGATAATGGAAATAACTGCATCTTTCCACGAGGGAGGCATTTTAGCATTTTGCATGATCCAATTAAAGGTTTTCAACAGGACAGGGGACAGTTCGTCTTTGAATAATTTGTACCATTCCGCAGTGTAACCATCGGAGCCTGGGGATTTACCCGCTTTTAATTTAGAGATGGCCTGATTGAGTTCCTTAATGGTTATCGGTTGAAGTAATTTTTCATTCTGTGTACGTGTAATTGCTGGTAAATTCAATGTGTTTAGAAAATTATCAATTTGGCTCTCATCCGATGCCTGTGGTTGAGAATAAAGATCTTTATAAAAGATCTCAAAACTCTCCTGAATTTTCTCAAGTTTATTTTCAATTGTCTTTGTTTGAGGATGTTGTATTTTATAAATTGTGTTTTCCATTCTCTGTTTACGTAGTTTATATGCCAACAATTTAGTAGATTTGCTTCCAATTTCATAATATTTCTGTTGTAGAAAAACAAATTTTTTTTGAGTTTCCTGAGAATAAATATCATCAATTTCAATTTGTATTTCTTTTATTTCGTCCTTTAATTTTGGATTAGTTTTATTACTGTCTAATAGTTGCAACTGCTTTAATTTTTCTTGGAGATTAACTAATTTTTGTGCCTTTGCTTTTTTCAGGTGTGAGGTCATTGAAATAATCTTTCCTCTCATTACAGCCTTTAGAGCGTCCCATAGCATAATTTGGGAGATTTCACCAGAGTCGTTTAATTCAAGAAAATCTTTAATTTCTTCTTTTAGCTTTTGTTTTAATTTTGGGTCATTCAGTATACTTGAGTTTAATTTCCACAATACTTTCCTCGTCTTTTTCTCTGGACTCACTGACACTGAAATTGGGCTGTGATCCGAGAGATTAAGTCTTAATTTTACATTCTTTTATTCTACAACAATCATGGCTGAACATAAAAGAAATAATCTATTCTAGAATAAACACTGTGTGGGTTGGAATAGTGAGTATTGTAGGGTGTAGTCAAACATCAATTATTCCCAATTCTTTCATCAATAAATTTACTTTTTTAGTTAGATCATTCTCTCTAGTAGGTGCATTTGACACATCCAATTTAGGATTCAATCTAATATTAAAATCCCCACCACATACCACCAGTCCCTGAGAATTTACCATTAAATCAAAAATTTGTTTATAGAGTGCCCAATCACTCCCAGGCGGAATATAAACATTTATAAAAGTTATTTCAAGACCATCTATTTTCCCAGTAATTTTTATAAACCTCCCCTCCTCATCTTGTACTTCTGATAAGTGTTCATAATTAATTGCATTTGAAATAAGTATAGCAACACCTCTCTTGTGTCCTGCCCTGTATGAAGAAGAGAATAAATACTTGAATCCCTGCCTTTTTAAATTAACATGCCTCGATTTGACTCAAGTGAGTTTCTTGAAGAAAGGCAACTTGTGCCCTTTCTTTAGTTTTGACAGGATCTTGCTCCTCTTAATAGGGTTCAGAACACCATTTACATTAAAAGAAACTATTTCAATTGATTCTCTTTGCATACTTATTATTTCCACTTTCTTCAGTAATCACTCCCTTAAAAACATAACAAAATAAATGCCACCAACAGAAAACATAATTATGAACAAAGAACAGAACCCACTCTCCTAACTTCCAGTCCAATGGTCCTTCTACTGACCTAATACGGATTTGAGGGGAAGCCTCTAAACCCTGATGGGTTACAGGGCCCTCAACTATGACAACAGCCATACTATAGTCCACTCCCTCCACATGTCCCCTTACTTGACCAAAATACTCCTACTTCTCAAAAATAGATCTGGCATTTTATGTGTTTTCTATGTCCCACCACTTTAGACAAGATTTACTTGAGTTGTTTCAAACTTAACTAAATTAACCTGTATTCTCTGTCGGGGAACGCCGAAACTCTTGCAACTTTTCTTTGAAGCTCCGCGTCTTCCTCGTCGCGTTAATCCTCCTTGGCTGCGAAGTCTGCCACCCTCCTCGCTGAACCCGCTCCCACAGTGACACTGGCTGTTCGATCACCTTCACCGGCAGACCCCGGCTCACCATGTCCGCTGTTGCCTCCTCGACCGTCTCGTATGTTGTCTGCCCGTCTTCGTAGTGGACTCTCAGACGAGCAGGATACAGTGTCTGGAACCGTATTTTATTTTCTTTAAGTACGCGTCTGGCCTCTGCGTATTCTTTCCGTTTGTTCAAGATCGCTGGAGCATAATCATTGTCGAGACTAATCTTTTGGTTGTCCAAGATAAAACCTTTTTTCTGCCAAGCCAGGCGGATTTCTTCTTTTTTTATTCTGTAGCTCTGAAATTTTACGAGGATGGATCTTGGTCACAAGTTGGCGGAGGCTGCGGTCCCAGCGCCCGGTGCGCCCTCTCAATCTGCATGTCCGTAGTCGTGGGGATGCCGAGGTTTTCTCTGAGAAGTGTTTCAATAAAAGGAATTGTTGTCTTTGCATTACCTTCCGCTCCCTCCAGGATCCCATATATTCTTACGTTGTCTCTCCTAGAGCGGCTCTCTTGGTCTGTTAGCTTCTCTTGTAGCTTTTCTTGCATTGTTAACACACCTGTCAACACCTCCTCCATATCTTGTAGCCTTTGCTCGTTCCCCTCTATCCTCTTTTCCGCTTCGTCTAGTCTAATATTTGTCTTTGCAAACTCGGTTTTAATTTCCTGTCTGTATTCCCGCAGTTCTCGGAGAATTGTTTTATTCGTCACTTCTTCCTCCGCGTTAGCATTGTCCTCTCGCTCGGTAGCGTCTGGGTTAGCCATAGCATCCTCGTGTGTTGGCACATCAACATCTTTCTTCGTTGTCATGGTGGTCCTTTTGCCTCTTTGTTTCGAAGCCATCTTTACCCCGTTCTTAAAGTTGAAAAGAATAATTTTTTGACTGGATAAGTTTGACTTTACGGGGTTTTTCTTCTTTTTTGATCCGGAGACTACGCTCTACGCTGCCATCCCTTCGTAACCCGGAAACTCCTCCCGCTATCATTACTTTTTCATTCAGAAAGTTTGATTTCATGACGCTAGACTTGTGAAAGAAAGCAAATTATGGCTTTCACTGCTGTTTGGTCATAGTGCAAAAGGTGCCATAGGGCTGCAACTAACAATTATCTTGGTAATCGATTAGTCTAATGATTATTAATTGATTATTTGTTTAAACGCGAAAGCCCTGTGAATGAGATTTTTAAAACCTTTTACACAGATAAAATTGTTTAAGCACGTCAGACAAAAGGGTGTAGTCATCAAAAACACTAAATTTACACATTTCCTGTGTCATTTTTGTGGGATTCCTGAAACAAAACACATCTCAGCTCCTGCTTTTGGAGTCTGTATATAGATTATTTGATACCTACATTTAGAACTATTTCTGCAACCAATTAACTTGTTGCTGCCTCGTAACAACAATCGTGAATAATCGTAAAAATCATGATATTTCTTCTCACAATAATCCTAACACTAACACATGATATCATGACATACTCTTTAAATGTTTTCTGTCTGCTATTTTAGTATTTCAGCTCATGATTTTTAAAGAATATTGTGTATATAGAATATTTTTGAGGGGATAATCCTGCTTAAGTTATTTTTTTATTGTCTATATTTTCTTCAGCAATTTATCGTACAAGAAAATGTATTATTTTGACAGGCTACTCCCCAAATCCAACCAGGAAGTGAAATGATAAACGTCACAAAAATGGTCAACATATGGACTGACTTTTAACCAACAAACTAAGATTTTCAGTAAATCTTAAACATAATGATACTGTTTTACTGAAATGAATAGCCTAACCATTTGCAAGTAAAATCCACGAATATATTGAAGCAAACTTGTGCACAAATGAACCTGTAGCTCGTTTTAGATGCGTTTATGGAGGAGAAATGGGTGCACTGGGGTGGTAAAACAGTCAGAGCTGCCGTTTTAATGCTATACAGACTTTTATCTAGTTTGTACAGATAAAACATGTCAGTATTTCCATCCTCGTGAAGACAGTACAAGCTAAACCCCTGTATTAATGCGAGCAATGTGCGCCGCGGTCGTCAGTGTGGCACTTATCGAGCTAAGAGACTGCCTGATTAATAAACATGGAGGGAGGTGAGGCTGTTCAGAGTGCAGCCAAGCAACACTAAGAGCCCATCTCACCGTGAGCGCCGGGGCAGTCCTGACTTTATGTTGCCTTTGGGTTGTGTTTCCCCACTCCTGCTCCTAATACCGGCGCATTTATAACATCATTACTTTACATTGTAACACAAGAACTCCGGCTCGTGTGCGTTTTCGCCGACCGACACAGGTGCAGGGGCAGGAAACTGCGATATGCATTACCAAACCCATGTTGAATCTTCCATTAGGTGGCATGTTTTCAAAGTTAAGAGTCTGTCACGCGGCGGCAGAAAAGAAAAGGGGATATAAAACATGAATGCAAGAGTTAGAGGCTGAGGTTTTGGGTTTCGCACAGTGGCAGATGGTTGAACAAGGCCTAGCCAACAGTTAAAGTCGTTTCCAAGCTGTTTATGGTGTTTCGGTGGAGCCAAAGTTAACACACAAGAAGGAGAGAGAGGGGAGGGAGGAGGTTTTAAATGAGTCATCAAACTGGAGGTGTAATAACTGCTTCAGAACCAGCATAAAAACCTGCAAAGGATACAGCCGTAAGTGTATTAAATGTCTGAAATAGTCAACTCTTTCAAGACATTTAAATATTCAATCATCTGTCCACTTTATGGAGTGCGCTGTTCCCGAAAGTGCTGCACAAGGTTGATTTAAGAAACATACAAACAAAAACACACACAAAATAAGCTAAACTGGCAATGCACTAAAATAATTCTATAAATAATAATAACATACATAGAACCATGGTTGTAAAATACATAAAACTGTATAACAACGGGTATTAGTATTGAAAGGACGTTCCTTGAGAGCAAAACAGTCTAGGTCTGCAGGTGGATATGTAACCTACGTAGCATGTATGCACAATTTTACCATTAAAGTCCTTTCAAATTTTAATATACTGTAAATAAGTATTTTCAGTTCTTTACCTCATTTAACTCATACAAAAGTTGGTTTGGGGTTTAGGTCACATTACTTCTGGTTTTGCAGAAAGTCTCGCTCAAGATAAATAAGTATTCAAATAAGCCTATGATAAAAAATAAAATGTTTACAGGAGACATATTTACATTTACATTACATTTTAAAGGACACATTCTGCTACAGTGACTTTTTTGAGCTTTAAACCATGTTCTAACAATGTTCCGTCATCAAAAACACACCTGGATTAGCATTCAGTTGCGTTCACGCTGTTTTGATTAATGTTTATTAGAAAATCCTCACCCTCAAACATACTTCCTGCTGAACTCCCTCGATCCGGGACATATGTTCGGATCATCTACATCATTTATCCGAGAATCTTCCGCTGTTTTAAATCCTTAAATCATCACTAAACTGGTTCTGAGTATTTCTGCCGTCTAAACACGACTGCCGTAGCAAATCCACATCGTAACGTCTTTTTAGGGCTAACTTCACTAGATTATATATTGAGCTGCGCCATCTTCTGGCTGGATCCATTGAGTAAGTGTAATTTCATACTGGCTGATAAAAAAAGTCATTGGATGAATAAGAAACTTTTTTTTTTTTTTTTTAAACATGAGATGGCAAATTTAAGGCACTCAAGAGCGTGTTTAAAGGCTAATAACAACGTTAAAAATCCTTTCAGAACTGTTATGTTTTCGCCTCATCATTAAGCTGTTGCATTCATGGCACCCCATCCCTTATCGATGGGTTTCAAAATGATGAGAAATTAGGAGCATTGTCATAGCGATTAACAGTTTAAAAGAAAATATTATATCTTTTGATTGGGGAAACAGCCCTTAAATGTTGCATAGAACAAGAAGCTGAAAACTATGAATACAAACCCTCTGCTGTATTCATGATTTATTTATTGATATTTATTTATTTCGTGATATATTTTTTAAACCTGCTGCGGAATTGTTCTTAACTGAGTCAGGCCTGATTAATGTTTTTAACGTACAAAAAAATAAATAAATGAAAAAATAATCCTTTCTAGCCATCTGTGGGCAGAGTCATCAACATGGTCTGGCAGTGCTTTGTTATGATGACGTTTATGGTGACATAACGTAAAGGAACCAGAGGAAATCAGCTCAGTTTTGAATCGGAAGTCTATATATACTGTATATGTAAAGAATGATCCAGTGGTTCTCATTAATAAAGGAGTGGCCCGCATCGTCTAACATATAAAGCAAGATTAACTAAAAATTGTCCCTACAAATGAGACTTTATGCTTGTGGTATTGTCATTAAAAGATAAAAGCAACTATTTTTAGTCAGTAATCAGTGCTTTTTTGATCAGTAGTGGAAACAAGTGACACTAACGCTTCAAAAATGTTATTAAATAAAATTATTCAAATATGGATCACACAAAGTCATGCCACATTCTCAGTATAAACCTGTGGAAAACACTGATAATCCATGTGTGTCATAGATCGTAAAGAAGTAAAACCCTCAAAAATCATGCGTCTTCTTTATCAAAAATGTCACTATAAACCAGACTAAAATCAAAATACTCAAAAGAAAAAATGAAAAAACAAAACAAACACTTCACACCTCCCTGTTCAAACACCTTTGGTGTAAACAGCGTGGCCTACTGTACGCCCCACTCGCAATCTTTCATTTTAAATCCATTTCTTGTTGGATCTTGGTGCCACTTCTGCCTCGCTCTCCGCTGCAGTGCCTCTCCAGCGGCTGCCTCTCCACTCCACTCTCCTCGGGCCTGATTGTTTTCTAATTGGGGGAGAGCCAGAGGGCGCGGTTGGTATGGTAACCTGTGAGGGACATTTTAGTGAAGAGTTCTAAGGGTGGAGTGGTTTAGGAGGTGGCGGAGGAGAGGGAGAGACAGGGGGAGGGAGAGAGGGGGAGAGAGGGCATCCACTCAAGAAAAACCCAGGGCAGCACTTATCCAGAGCTTGGGTGGTCACTTCTGAAAATAGAGAGGGAGAAAGAGACGAGAGAGGGATGAGAACACAACAAAAGAGAGGGAGAGAGAGAGAGAGGAAGAAGGAGACAGAGAGAGTAAAAATGAGACAGAGAAAAAGAAAAAAGAGCAGAGAGAGAAGAGAAAGGGATGGAGAACACAACAAAAGAGAGGAAGAGGGAGAGAGAGAGAAAGAAGGAGACATAGCGAGAGAGACAGGGAAGAGATGAAAAAAAGAGGAGAGAATGCAAAGAGAGAAAGAGGGGGCAGAGAGAAAGCGGATGAGAGAGAGAGGTAGAGAGAAGAGAAAGGAGAGAGGGAGAGGAGAAAAAGATGATAGAGAAGAGAACAGAAAGCAGAGTGAGAGAAAAAGAGATGAGACAGAAGAGAAAGGTGGAAGAAAAAGAGGAGAGATCTAAGACCGAGAGTTAGAAAAAAGACGAAAAAGAGGGGAGAGAGAGAAGAGAAATGGGGAGGGAGGAGAGAAAGAACACAGCCAGAACAGAAAGAGGAGAAAGGAAGAGAGCGAGAAGAGAAAGAGGAATGAGTAAGAGAGGAGAAGGAGGGATGAGAGAGAAAAACTAGGAGAGAGAATGGAATGAGAGGAGACAGAGAAGAGAAAGTGGAGAGCGAGAAGAGAAAAAGAGACGAGGCTGAAGAAAAGGAGATGAAAGAGAAGAGGGAGCGAGAAAGAGGGAGAGAGAAAAGAAAAAAGGGGGGGAGAGAGAAGAGAAAGAGTAAGTGAAGAGAAGAGAGAAGAGAAAGAGGAGACAGTAAAGAGAAAAAGAGAAAGAGAGGAGACAGAAGAAAAAGAGGAGAAGATGGAGAGAGAAAAGAAGACGAAGAGCAGAGCAGAAAGAGGAAAGGAGAGAAAGAGAGAAAGGAGGAAAACGGGAAAGAGAGTGTGTCTAACATGTTTTTTTATCTCTTCTTTTATAACGGCGGCATCCGAGGTCTGTTTCCTCCCATGGTCACATTACACTGTCATAAGAGACAGGTATAGAACCTGCTCAAGAGGCTCAAGTGCACAAAGAGTAAGAAAAGTACAACTAAGTAACACGAGATCGAATGTAGTTTAAAGAAAAAGTGTGGGTCATGGTTTAGCTCAATTGAATGGACATCCTAGTTTCCAATGGCTGCAATTATCAAATCACAAGAATTAGAATTATGTCCCTCGTAAACAACAAAACATCTCCACAAACATATAGATTCCATTAGCCTAGATCAGGGGTCTCAAACTCTTCTTGAGAGGGGGCCGAATCTAGAAAATCAGAGATGGTCGGGGGCCGCAAAAGAAACAGACTTGAAACACACCACCCACAAAATATTCATATAGGAGATTTTAGCTACTAAAATTTATACATTTTTAAGGTATATTTAATATATTTTAGAATCTAGAAATGATTGTACCTTATTGGTCACAAACTATCTTCAAACTATGTGTTTTAGTAATAAGCCCATGTTAATATTAATTAAGTTATGTATTATTAGGCCCAATGATAAGTGACAGAGTGATATGGGGCATTTTTAATACAAATAAATAACTTGCGGGCCACCAGAAAACGTCTGGAGGGCTACATTTGGCCCCCAGGCCACGAGTTTGCGATGCCTGGTTTAGATAATTATTTTAAGCTTTCTCTCAAATCGTCCCAGAACGTGTTTAAAATGTGTAGAACAAACTAAAAAATAGATAATTATTTTAAGCTTTCTCTCAAATCGTCCCAGAACGTGTTTAAAATGTGTAGAACAAACTAAAAAATACATAACACACGTCATCACACGCAGACAAATAGAAAAGACGAAAATAAATGTGATATTTTGCCCATGTTTTATGAATATATTGACTTTTCCAAAACATTTATAATTAGTTTCACGCACAGTATCTTTGCACAGATTGTACAGAAGCGTGTTTGTTTGCGTCTGGTGGGCAGCATCAGGGCGGTTTCTGCAGAACAATGCGAGGCAGATTTCCGTCCTCATTAGCGATGTGGAAATGATCAGAGTTTGTTATTAACACTGGATTTCATGGCTGTCAAATGGAATTAACTGGTCGTCACGGTAACTGTATGGTTTTAATCTGACAATAAACCCGAGTCAACAACGGCATCTGCAAAAGTGTTTTCAACTTTCCACTTTGGGATTGTCGAGATTATTGAAAGCAGCTAGTCTAATAAAATAAACAATGACAAATAATCTGACGTGGTGAGACAACTTTGAGGAGAATTATGGAAAAAATTAAAGCAACAATGGGAAAAAAAATGATAGCAATAACTTTGAAAAAGCAGAACATAATTATTTTCAGTTGAGTTTGCACTATTCAACTTACCACAGTGAAGAATAGTTTGTTTAAAAGCTAAAGCAGGTAAATTCTGTGCAGGCTTGTTTCTATGGAAATGTTTATTTTTTATATTGCATAAAATTTACTTGTAAATGTATTTTTCAAGTACTTTCAAGCAACAGAATCAGTGAAAAGGTGACACTGTTCACAGTAAGAACGTATAACGCTGCGTTCATGTGCTCAACTCTATTGTACTTTTCATGTACTTTTTATTTCGGGTAAAATCTGGATCTTGATGTCATAAAATCCCAGACTCTGCTCTTTAAAGAACACATATTCTGCTACAGTGACATTTTTGATCTTTTAACCATGTTCTACCAATATCCCGTCATCAAAATCATACCTGAAGTTGCATTCAGCTGCATTCACGCTGTTTTGAGGAATGTTCATTTAAAAAAATCCTCCCCCCTCTGAGCGTCAAACACACTTCCTGCTGAACTCCCTCGAACAGTGACATTTATTCAGATTTCATACGTCACGTATCCAAGAATCTTTTGCAGTTTTAAGTCCTTTTGGAAAACATCCTGACAGTAAACCTCTAACTGTGGTAGCGTTAGTCAGTGACCTCAAATAATTACGGTTATTTGATACATCCACACAACAATTTACATCAAGAGTAGAAGTCAGGCAGCGCCGCTTTTGACTGGAGTTCCTGAATTGTTTTTCCGACTTGTGCGAGCGTTCATGTGCAATTTCAACTCAGAAAAACATTCCTTAAGATCACAATAACGCCCCCTTAATGGGTAATATAGGCCACCCTCCTTTTAGTCGATTAATCAAAGCACATTGTCATATTTTTGTCGACTAAAGCCCTAAACTCCGTGTATAGTTTTGATGAGGGCGTAAAACGTGATAATCAGGTTTCACAAAACAATGCCATTCAAAATCTCTTCTTTAGTTTTCTATAAGTCGGTGCATTGACTACAATTGTCAGTTAATTTTGTGACATGACAATCCTGAAAGTTGCCAAAGACCCAGTAAATGACAATGTGTTCTTATATCCCGCACTCACTCTATAGATAATAAGCCGGTGTGTATCTGAGTGTGTATAATGGCTTTCCTAAATGAGCTTGTATTTAACTCTGTCATGCATAGAGAATTAATGTGTTTGCCCTTCAGAGAAACAGGCGTCGGTGAACAGCCCAACAGCCCACAGTGTGTGATGTACGAGCGTATTTAAACGGCCCTTTACTGTGAAGCTTTCTGCTGATAAAGTAATAAAGTCTACATTATAAAGTCTAATATCAAAAGGATTGGATTTAGGCGTTATGCAAAGGCCGGTGCAATATGTGGAGTAATAGAGGAAGCCTTAGAAAATGCAAGAGGAATAGTGAAAATGTGTGACACACTACCATGTACAACTATGAAGATTCAAAGTAAAAAGGTGTTAATAATGTATAGTCATTTCAATTCATTTGGTACCAAGGCATTTCCAAGTCGATGAAACATACCTACAGAAGTATTTAGCTTAATTAATCTTATTCATGAGGTGCTCTCCCTTTGAGCCTCAGAAAGCACTTGGTTTCAAAATACCTAGATTTGTGACATCATTGATTTGTAAGTCTTTAGCTGTAGTTTGCTGATGGAGGGTATGAAACATTCTGATCTCCAATAAATTTACTGAAGACAAACAGCAAACCAAGGACTTTTTAGGGCTGCAACGATTATTTGAATAATCGTGACTAGTCGACTTTAAAAAATAATCAAATATAAATATGCATGACCGTAATCGTTAACTGTCAAAAGACCTTTTATAATATTTCAGAAATAAAATGTCAAAAAATAAAAGATTATTGCTGTTTTTCATCAATAACATCAATATTCATAATATTCTCTATCTAGAATATTCTCTATTCAGTCACCATATTTCAACCTTTATATGGCTGATATATTAAAAAAGTTTAAAGTTTAATCAAAACAATAATTGCAGACGAGTCGACTTCTAAAACAAGCGTCAGTGACAGCCCGAGTACTTTTTAGGCGATAAAAACTCCTTTAACTGGATAAAAGACACAAAGCAAACAAAATAAACGAATCAAAGCAAAAATAATTGTATCAGAAAATCAAGAGATTACTAAACTAGAAAATGTACACGTTTGCATGTTTAAGTCTATAAATCATCTCCAAACTCTCTATGAGCATTTCTACCGTCAGATTGCGTTCATTACAATTTAATGTTGGTATTAGCCTGTCAGGGCAAGCTGGCTTTTGTTTTTTTATGGAGCGCTAACACCAAATCCAGATGATGATACTTTTCAATGTATGCATTATTTTAAATTCAAAGACACAGGATGCCAAAGCAAAGGGTAAGTTTAAAGGCCAATACTAATACAAACATGTGTAATATGTAGCCAATAAGGGTTATTAGAAAAAAAATAAAAAGTTGATATAAAATCATTTTCTACTGATGACATTCCTCAGCTTTATATCTAAGGCTTACAAAAACAAATGCATTTTTATTCTTGGATTTATATAGACCTTTAAGCATGTTAGATCATATTATATTATATTCATTACCTTTGTAGTCACAGCTGCCCTGGGTTAGACCGACAATTTTACCTTTAAGAACTTTTCAAAATCAATAAAACGTTAAAATTATAATTGAATACTTGTTTATAGTGTATTTGCTGCATGTTTGTGATGATCTGCTCATGTTTCTGCGACACAATAGCCACTCAGGCCATGGTTTAACAGCAATAATTTCTATAAATCTACAGAAAACAGGCATAAACCACATTACTCTGTGCACACTCAGTATTTGTAATGTAACACAAATGGTATTCATGGAAACCGGGCCCCCGACAGTGAAAATATACAGCAACAGGAAGAGAATGCAAAGAGCTGTACACAAGTCTAATGTCTGCGACGTTTATGCAAATCTGAGCGGGTCATTGCTTTAGTGGAATGCTAAAGAGATTGTGAATACACAGCTTAAATGTACAGCAAATGTAAAGTCATAGTTTGATTGACAAGGATATTATGTTTCAGTAACGCATGGCTTTAAGGAGTGAAGGATATTGCAAGATCTTATAACGATGGAGCATGAAAGAGGAGAGCAAGAATGGGGGATTTTTTCATATTTTCTAATTAAATTCAACTTTCTGATATTGAAAGTACATTTATTTTTTAATATTTTGAAGAACGTCTTGTGCTTTCTGCCAATTTGAAGATGCAACGGTTCCTATTCCCGAGTATTAACATTGTGACTCATTCAAACATCATTATTATCCTGACATACTTTGGTGAATTCATAAATCATCGATGAACTTTAGTTTTAATAAATGAACCGTTGAAGGGCTAAAGCAGCACAGAAAATAAATACATGTGAAGATTAGTGTGTGTAACATATAACAAATGTATTCTTTGACAAATGAAAAGCTTTTAACTTTAAACTTTTACAATTGTTTCAAAGATGAAGCACAAAACCTGGACTTTATCTGCGTTTGATTCAACAATAACATAACAACAACAAATAATAAATGTCATATTTGCTGTTTTACCAGGTTCATTTGTGATATGGCAAAAATGTATTATTACAATTTTCTTGGGGCCAGATCATGATTTCAATTTTTATCACAATTCGTGTTCACGTCGTATTTTTCTACTGCCTTTAATTGAGCTGCACAATTTGGGAAAAATATAACTAATTGCAATTTTTCTGATCAATGCAATTAGATTTATGTTTTAATAATAGGATTCTGTTCAAATTCACATTTTAAACACGATTTTTGTCACATTCAGTTGCATTTGTCATATTTAAACGCATCTTTCACTATAAGCCTCGTCTTTGTTGTTTTTAGTCACGTTTTTGTCAGTTTTAGTCACGTTTTTGTCAGTTTTAGTCACGTTTTTGTCAGTTTTAGTCACGTTTTTGTCGCGTTTTGGTGCATTGAGTCACGTTTGTTGACGCTTTGCACTTTTTTGTCACTTCTGAACGCATTTTTATCGCTTTTGGTCACGCTTTTATCACTTGTTTCAGGACATGTTTGTACAAATCCAAACTACAGTGTTAGCAGTTTTTATTCAAATCAAAGAAAGACATTTTGTTGAAATGAATTTTGTTGTTTGTCAAAAACTGCAGCCTTTGCGATTTGTTAATTGTATCCATTAAAATTGCAATTTTGTCAATTCGGTTTAACTGCAGCCCTGGTTTATAAGAGGTAAATAAAGTCATCTGCTCAGAGGTTTCAGAGGCTAAACAACAGGAAATGCATTCACAAAACACAAAACAAAGCACAGGGTCAGTTTTTAAGCACATTAGCAATTACTCTGTACAGCCATTGAGATTTAATGAGCCGGGCCTGTTCAATTACTTAATCACATTGTCGGACACATTTCCTTGACACGGACCACAGTGGAGCTCTTGAACGTGACCTGATTTAACTTTATCAACCAATATCTTTACAATTTCCACTTCAATAAGCCTTCCCCTGGCGGTCAAGGTCAAACCGGGCCTGACTTTGAATAAATATTTGCTATTATTCATGAAAGAAACAATATGGCGTCAGAAAAAAACACCTTTACGGAGCCAAGAGCTGTCCGTCAAGCTGATTTACTCACATGAAAGAAGACAGCTACAAAATAAAGTGGGTTTGTGCGAGCGGAGGGAGTCGATATATTCAGAGGTAAGTGAGCAGCAGCTGACAGCGTGAAAAATACTGAGCCTGGGTTTTGTTCGCACTGCGGCTAACTGTGTTTTTAAATTGAATTGTAGGAAACTCAAACTCAATGCGGGTCAAGACAGAGTGGTTTGTGAAGAAAAACAGCAAGATCTTTTTAAATGCTTTTAGTTGTAATCTGAAAGGACTACAGACTACAATACTGGCTTGAACTTGGGCGGCACGATTTGGGAAAAAATATTCAATTTCTTGGTTTTTTTGCACAATTATTTCAATTGCGATAAGAATTGATATTAAGTTTTGATATAGATGTGTGTGATATGGATTCTGTTCAATAGAAGGTTTGAAAATATAGATGCCGTGGTGCGATGTATTTAAGGATGTTTTTTCTGTCCGATCACTGCTATCTTTTTGCTTTAGTAAAATAAGAAAATTAGCAATTGCTATCGGCCATCGACCAAACTTTGATAAAATCGGCATTGCATCGACCAAAGAAAACCCCATATCAGTCGACCGCTACCACAAATGATCCGTGTTTGGAAGATTACCCCTCATTTTAGTTTTAATCCGCTCTTTTGGCTGTAATTTTGATCAATGTTATGATATGGTTTCAGAAAATCAAATGTAATGCTTTTTAATGCCGCATTTCAAGATGTTTAATGTCATAATTGACGTCAAAACGCTTTTATTGTGTCAAAACTACTGTCTTCTCACCATTCCATCACGCAACAGAATGTTGAGAATATAAGAAACTACTTAATTTTATTCATAAAGCTGATTTACATGTCATTTTAACCATGCAAGTTTAGTTTTAGTTTTGACCCCTATCTTTTACCTTTTAGATGATTTGATCTAAGCTATAAACATTTGCATTGAATAAATCCAGTACGTACTTGGGATTCTAAATACTGTATATTTCAGTGTTAAATTTCAAAGTAAAAACTACTGTCCTGGACACAGACTTTAGATCAGATGATGCACTGGCTCTGGGAGAAAAAGACTACGATAAGTATTTGCTCTTATTTTTTTACATTTACATTTATTCTTGTAATGGATTAATCTCCCTTTTTTGTCAAACTGGTTGTTGAATTAAATGCTTTTTAATGCATTTTTAAGGCCTGAAGACAAACTTGGGGAGCAGGATATCCTAAAACGCTACCAGAGTTTTCAGGGGATCTGAGCTGTTGTTTGTTTTGTTTTTAATAGGACAATACATACATAAAAACCTACACATTAAAATCTGCTGCTTGCTATAGTGTGAATGGCCCCGATGTATATTATTATTTTTAGTCATTCTAACAGCTCTTTTATATCAATCCCCAAAAAGTCTATGTATGCATCTATGATTTTATGGTTTTATAATCACAGTAAATTAGACTGCAAACACCAAAACGACTGCCTCAGCTTCACAAAGAGTCAATTTCTTTATACTCCAAAGGGTAAATCATCCAGAATAAGAGAATAAAAGAAGATTGGAACCCACTGAGGTGATTAAAGCCGATATTCAATTCGCTAATCGCTCTTTTGCTGAATCCACAAGTGTCTTACCTGTCGTTGGCCGATACAGGCGCTGCTGGAGACGCCGCCCCTCCCCCTCGCTGCTTGTTCACTTTGGCGTAGAGTCGGTCGATCTGGTCGTCGTCCAGGGCAGGCGGGGGGTCCATGCCGTTGCTCGCGTGGCCCACGAAGGCAGCCGGCCCGTGGGGAGAAGGGGTGCGGGCGCTGGGGTGCTGGGCGGAGCTGTAGTGGGGCGCCTGGGAGGGAACGGGAACGGAGCGGTCTCTGAAGGACTGGATCCGGGCGTAGTTTGGGTCCAGGTCGTCGTCCTCCACGTCGGGATAAGACTGAGCGGGGTTGGGCAGCAGCTCTCTGGGACGCAGCTCTGGGTGGTTAGATTCAATCCTAAAAGACCGCGAAAGTGATGTGATCAAGATGAGAATTTTGTGTTAGGCTAAAAATACTAACTAATACACAATACTAGCAACTAACACTCGATTTTGACCCGATTTTGATACTAAGGAAATTGGTACATGACATAAACTTATGGAAATTATATTAAATTGTGCAATGAGGGCTGTGCAGTTCATCAAACTTTAATCGAGATCTCGATTCAGTCATCTATATTTTAATCGAGACATGCACAAATAATACTCTGTCAGTAAAAACGTTTGATTTGGCAGAATTCAGACTTAAGAGGAAGGAATATGATATTAATTTTAGTTTTAAATGGCAATTATTGAAAGTTTGTATTCATAATATTATTAGTTAAAAGTAAAAAAAAAAAAAACTAAAAAAAAAAACAAGACAAAAGCATGATCAATATGTGGAATTTAAAGCTCTTTAAAGCTTTTTAGTACTGATTACTATCTGGGTGTCCTACTGTATGCGGAAAAAAATGACGACAAAGGTATTGGTGCCTTGGTGTATGGTCAGTACCTCTGTAATTATATAAGTTTAAAGATCTAAATCCTAACAAAAAAATACAAGATTGCTTGTTGTATAAGCTCCTCCTCCTCTGTATGTCAAAGTGCCATCATGAATTCTATGACTCAAAAGCGACATATCGAACTGTCCCACCTTTCTCTGTCCTCCTTCATCTTCTCCAGCTCCACATCGCTGAGCAGATCGGACTTCTGCCTCTGTAGGGCGGCTTTGGAATCTTTCTTCTCGTCCTTTTTCTTCCCGAATCTGAAACAACACAATTACATGAGAGTCTAAAAAAACATGCAACGACCGCTTTATAAAACTGTGTTGAAATAAGTAGGATGAGGCGATATATCATAGAAAAATAATGGATAACTGCAGTGTTTTCCATTTCAGATTGTTTGTTTTATATTGAGTATTGTGTTCTCAATGTAAATGTAATCATGCCATATTTATTTTTGGTTACGCTTCGACTAGTAACCATTCTCGTGTCCTCATTTTTACGGGTTTCAAACGAGAAAAACTGAACTAGTCCATGTACTTTTTTTTCATATAATAAAGTAAATTCTGTTTTGTCCAAATAGAATATATTGTAAAAGCATCTGTTCGGGTGATAATAAGACCATAGCGCTTTCTCTGCATCGATTTATAAAGTGTTTTATTCAATCAAACGCAGGAAGTGAGCCGTTGATCTTTATGGAAACAAGTCGGTGACACCAGACTAAGAAGATAGATCTGTTTTTCAAGTTGTTTTTATTAGCAACATCTGAATAAATGCAAGATAAGTTTAATATCATACTGTGGAACATTGCACGCAGATCAATAATCCCCCTGTGGAGACTCACTTTAATTAAATGAACTAAGTGTTGTGTTCAGATATGTTGTTTTCTTCATATTGTGCAGCACAAAGCCTTCTGTGGTCCAGACGAGGTGTCCACAGCAGACGCACACATGACTCATCCAAATAATACTGATGTGACACTGTAGCGTTAGCATGTTAGCAAGTGTACGTATGTGCTGCTGTGATGTGAGATGTTCTGGCAGAGCTTGTAAGTGTCAAAGCCAATGGATCTGAGTGTAACCTCTCACACGGACTTCAGAAAACATGTACATATCACTTCAAAACCTCCTCGCGCCGAACTGTGTGAGCGCTAACGAACAGAAGCAGTATTCTCGTTCTGGTTTGTTACAAAAATCTGAGGCATGAAGCTTTAAGAAACTGCAAGAATGAGCTGATCCAAAGGGAATTGTTGAAATTTCTGTGACACAACCTTCAGATCCGAGCGAGAACCAAGCTCCTAGCAAGATCTGGAGATGGATTTCCAGACCTGGCCAGGCAAGATTACACACTTTTTTTTGAAGATGTACAGTCAGTTTGGGCCTTGTTCTTATTTCCTCCTGTTCAGAAGGACGTAACTGACAGGCGGGTTAGCCAATCAGAGAAATGCATGGTCCATCCACAATAGGGCAACGCAGTATCACAAATGAATGGAAATTTCAATTTGTTTGTTGTAATTATCAATTCACAAAGTCTGCAGATATTCGTTAATAGACTGTTTCTCTGCAAAGAATAAAATAATATAACAACTGAACAACTGAAATGTATAATTTACAGGTTCATATTGCACTCTCCTCTCAAGCGTTTCTGCTCCCGGATGTGTGTAAAATGTGCAATCTGAGCAGAATCCTAAACATATCTTGCAATACTTCTCTTGTCCCTGGTCTATATCAAAACAAGCATGTTGTGTAAAAATTACGGAAAAATTAACACAATGGGCTTCTGCAAAATCATTGCGCAAACCACTAATGTTTATCTGAAGTGAGAAAGTTTGATTTTGTCCCAAATGATTGACGACCAATGAGGTAAGTAAAGTAACAAATATTAGACTCAAAATAATATTAATTAAGTAAAAAAGTTGCAGTTCAAGAAATTATGTAAGTAAGAATAAACAAGTATTAATATAAGTATTAATAAAAAGTATTCCGGGAAACTACCACTCAATTTAATTGAAGAGGGAAAACCTTGAATAAAAAGCTGGTATTTTTAAAGAATGGACCACAAAATGGACACAAATTAAATCATATCCGAAGAAAGTGACTATTTTACCTATTTTATTTTTTTGCTCAAGATGTCACCACTTTAAACCTGGATCTGTTTAAAAATTCTGAAACAAAAACTGGACCAAACCAGGTCTAGACCCGAATTAAACAAGTACTAAACCAGGTCTACACTAGTACTACAGCACCGGTAAACAAAAGAAAATATTCCTTCAAATTTGGGAAGATTGGTTGCGGGCCGAATCAGACCCTCTGGAGGGCTTGATTTAGCCCCCGGGCTTTCAGTTGAATAGGTCTCTAACCCAGGAGTAAAAGTACGCAGTCCAGAGAAGTATAATTTCTTAAAAAGTTGCTCAACTAAATGTTGTTTTCAGTCGTAAAAAAACAAAAAAACACAACTTAATGCCCATCACTCATTTGGGCCAGCTATACGTCGACTGTATCCACAATGCAAGACGTATTAAACCTGCATCACACCCAAAAGCCTGGTTTAACACATCCACAGAGGAGACGGGCACTCCCACCACGGCCAAGAGCCACTGAGGGCCAATTAATTACATCCCGGAAGCCATCAATGAGCCCGGTACGAACGTGAATGCAGCCTATACTGTAAATGAAAAGAGAAATTAGAGCAGAGCTGTAAGTGGCCACGTATCAATATATAAACCACAGCAGTCAATACGGTTAGTGTGGGCTCAGCAGAATACTGTACACTCAAATACACATGTCCAGACTTAGGCCTGAGTGAATGGACAGGGTTAAGGCTGGTAAATACGTTAGTGCAAGTATTAGATCAATAAGAAAGCATTATAATAGGTCAGTAAACCACTTAAATGTATTAAAAGGCAATAGAGTTTTGCAAGAGTAAGATTAATGGTAAAATTTAATTCATTTGTAACTTATCAATACTATATTTTTGCTCTTTGCATGTTTTAGGATCATTATTGGCCTGGACTGGAGTTACAAATATTAAACAACTTTATTTATTTAACGAACTGTGAGCACAAACATAATAAAAAGAATAAGGACTGGTGTGTGCGTGCTTATACATAGTATATGTCCACGGTGTAGATTAAACTGAAAAATACTGTGCATTTTTTGCATTGTTATTAGCCTTTAAATATGCCCTTGAGTACCTTAAGTTTGGCATCTCATGTTTTAGAACTAAAACAACATAAAAAACAAAAACAAAATGAACATCTGTATCTGGTTCTGTTTGCCCTGGCAGTTACTCAGTTTAGGTGCCATCTACTGACTGCATAGCACTTATCGTAAGCATGCCTTTATGAGAAATGTGAGTGAGCTACTTAGTTTGCAGTGATTGTGTTTAAAGACAGAAATGCTCAGAGCGAGTCTGGTGATGATTTAAGTACTTAAAACAGCAGAAGATTCTCAGATAAGTGATGTTTTAAATCTGAAAAATGTCATTGATCAAGGGAGTTCAGCAGGAAGTGTTTTTGACGGTCAGAAGGATTTTCTAACATTTCTAAAATTAGCGTGAATGAAGCTAACTGCAACTTCAGGTGTGTTTTTGATGGTGGAACATTGTCAGAACATGGTTAAAAGCTCAAAAACATCATTATAGTATGTTCTCTTTAAAATTATGGTCTAAAAATGGCACTCAATAGAGCTCGGGATAGAACCTCAAAACACAGCCGTTACCATGGAAATCCGCCATGTTTGCAGCTGGTGCGTTCAACTTACATAGAGAAACATTAGCCAAAACAATGTTAAAAAGTGAACAAGAAGAACATGGAAGAACCTGATAAACTGCTGGGTCACTTTTGGTAAATACATTTATCAATATAATGTGTTAGAATACTTTTGAATTTACGCTAACGTTAGTATTTAGCATCTTAAAATCTCCATTGATTTAACATTGGGCTAACTGAAAATTCTGTTGTGTGTGACGTCACCATCCCGAGCTCAATAGGACAAAAGTGTGCTTCTTTACAAGAGAAAACGGCTCTGTCAATCTAAACATAAAATGTATGTTAAGTATGTCCCAAAGACAAAGGCACTGTTTAGAAAATAGTGCTTTGAAAAACGAAGTGTAATAACATTAGCTGTAATTGTAACAAATCCCAGTATTTAAACAAAAAACCTTTCACTGGATTAGTCATGATTACAGCTACCGGCATTTATGTTCAGTTAATTCCAGAGTTTACGACTTTTGGCCTTATCCCAGAGACCAAACCAGACTGACCTTATTAAAACCTCGATTGTCGACAGAGCTACAACACAATTTAGGCCAGAAAACACACAGCGGACACACATTTGTCACCATTTGTTTAGCGCTCTCATAAAAACCCAACATATTAAACTTGGTCTGACCACACACATAAAACAGGGCTGACAAATTGCCCCCAGCGCAACCTTTTAAATACTTTATACATGACAAACAATGACATTCTAAAAGAGTTTTATACGTCTAATAAATGTTCTATCAAAGCATCAATTTATTACAGTATTTGGGAGACGTTACGATATCAAGACTAAAAGATCATGAAGGGATTTTTAAATGTATAACTGTCTTTGCAAAAATGTTGTGCAGCAAACTAGCATCAGACAGAACTGCTATAACCACAAAAACAAGCACAAAATAAAGAAGGATTGGCCAAAAACAGGATCAAAACCAGAACTAACCCAAGACTGAAGTTAATCAATTCAAGTCTATCTATCCCAGCACCAATAGAACAGAAAATCGGGACAAATTTAGTGCTGAAACAAGTTAATTAATCACAACTAATTGATGAACTAATTTAGTAATTGAATAATTGTTTTCTGGACTATACACAGACAACAAAACATGCCATCTGAGAGACAGAGCAAGAATCATCAAAATTACATCGGAAACATGTCGATTTTTTGTTTTTTGATTTTTAAAGCGATTTTGTCTGTAAATATACTCACGATACGATAAGAGACGATATTGAAAGTTTGTGTCACGATTTTCATTGACAAAATAACTGCGATAAACTTGAACATCATGATAATTGTTAAAACTGGTGGCAGTTTAAATGTGTTATGGATATTAATTTGTGTAGTTGTAATATTATGAAAGAGTTAATTATATAATTGCACTTTTGACTGAAAATAACAATCTCAAAGAAAACTTCATGGATAAGTGGCTTCTTTCTGCATAATCTGGTGGTATAACAGCGATTAAACTTGTTGGCAATTATCACGATTAGACAAAATTTACCAGGAGCGATTATTCTCCACCATTTTTATTGTGATAAACGACATTATTGTTTATTGTCCCATTCCTAATCAGGATGTCCTAAAGTGGCATGTGTTTAGCTTCATCTCAGGCAAATTTGGTAATATTCACAGACTTTTGCTCTCTGAACTAAGCGATTATTAAAAGAACAATTGCTCTATTTGATTAATCTTTAGTTGACTACCTGAGCCAAATTTCCAGCACCTAAGCAGAGAAATGTTGATAAAAAAGTATCAGAAAATTGTACTCAACTAAGGGTTACTTCAAAATAAGAACAGGTTTGCACAAATCTAAACTACAGGATTAGTAGTTTATGCAGAATAAAACAGTATATTTTGTTGTTTGTGGAAGAAATGATGGTACTTTGCCATTTGTGTTCATTTATATTGCTATTTCGATTTGATTGCGATTGATCAATTGATGTTGCGGCCCTATTACACACTTGTTTTTCCTTTTTCCACTTCTAAAGTGCAAAAGTGGACATTCTCGAATTGACTACTGCAATAATTAGTGGTAATAGTTAGTCAGATCATATTTTAATCTTCTCTTAAATGTTAATTCCCCTTGACATGTTTAAATGGAACATGGAAAACTATACTGTGATTCTAAAATGTAAACTGCAAGAATGTTTGATATTCCCCCCAAATCCTTCATAGGTATGTGCTCTTCGCATGTGTCGATATCTGTGCTTTCTCTCAAACGCCTAATGTGGAGCGGGGGTAAAAATCCCATTTGCCCCCCGCCGTGGGCCCCTCCGTGGGCGGGGCAGGGCCGGGAGAGTGCGTGACAGAGGACAATGTGTGTTTTTAGCCTCGCAAGGGACAGAAGGGCTCGGTCTAATTACTGCTACCTACAGTGTCATAGGATTAGCCTTTCCTTCAACTCTCCTCCAACCTTTTCCACCGCATTTACCCCTGGTTCACCCTGTGCGCACATCCAGGCTCTTTCCATCGTTTTACCTCCACACCGTCTTCAATATTGCTGTGACAAGATGCGATTAACCCAAATGGAGCAGGGAATGGGAGAGGAAAGAAAGAAAACGGCTGGCGAGATAGAGAAATAGCGTTAAAGTAAATGGTAGGGCGAATAATGTGTTTTCCTGCAGGAATCTTGGAAATACTTTATAATAACTTATTCCTGCCTTAACAAAGCATGAATAAAGACTTAACTCATAGTGAACAAATAGTTTATTAAGAAGATTCAGGTTTAATAACTACTTAACTTCTACTTAATTCTAACCCTAACCTTAATTAAGTAGTTACTAAGCCTGAATAATACTTGTGAATTAAGTCATTGTTAATGTTTGTTACGGCAAAAGTGTAGTTAAAGTTATTATAAAGTGGTATCTTTCTTTATGTATAAAACAAAAAGTGTAATAAAATAAAAGGGTAACACTTTATAATAACTACACTTACTCCTGACTTAAAAGCATGAACAAACACTTAATTTATAGTTAACAAATAGTTTATTAACAATGATTCAGGCTTAGTTACTACTTAACTTAAACTCTAACCCTAATCTTAAGTAGTTACAAAGCCTGAATCGTGCTTAATAAACTATTTGTTCACTATGAATTAAGTCTTTGGTCATAAAATATTAGGCATTTTACAAGAGGTACCAACATACAACAACCATGAAGGCCAGTACACCCAAAAAGTCCTATGTAAATCTCACTTTTTTATTCGGTTCATGTGGCATCAATGAAAAAGTGGGACATTCTCTAAATAAGTGGGACGAGGGACAAGGAGCTTAATGGCTGTGCAGAATAAACAAAAGCAGTGGTGGTCGACCGGTGGCATGCACTGAACATGTCGACAGTATTTTGTTGTGTTGGGGCCGACGATTATTTTAGAAGTCGACTTATTTTTTCAATCAGTAGACAAGACTTTTGAAAACATTATTATTCAAATAAAGGTTAAAATCTGGTGACGGACGGCTTCTAGATAAAGAATGTTTATGAATAAAGTGTATAACTTCTTTTTACACATTTTGATTTAAATGACACATATTCTGCTACAGTAATATTTTTGAGCTTTTAACCAGGTCCTAACAATGTCCCGTCATCAAAAACATACTTGATTCTCACCTCTGGGCGTCAAACACACTTCCTGCGAACTCCTTCTCTCCGGGATGTATTTTCTGATCATCTACGTCACTTATCCGAGAATGTTCTGCTGTTTTAAATCCTTAAATCATCGCTAAACTTGTTCTGAGCTTTTCTTCCGTCTAAACACGATAACTGCTACAGCAAATTTGCATCATAACTTACTTTTTGGGAAAACTTCACTAGATGGCTGGCTGAATGCTTTCAGAAAGTGTTATTTCATAGCGACTTATAACACCTGTCATAGAATGAATAAAAAACTTTTTGTTTTAAAACATGAGATGGCAAATTTAAGGCACTCAAGAGCATGTTTAAAAGCTAACAGCAACATGAAAAATGCAGACTATTTTTCCTTTAATAATGCCGCTGTCTTTGTAATAGAAAGCTATATATAGTATATTCAAATGCATAGTCATTAAAAACAACAAAATATATTCACATAAACAACATTAAACATTTTCAGAATTAGTCAATTAATCGTTTCAGTTCTAAAATATATGGTCTCAAAATGTGATTTATAAGTATATACGGCAAACTTCTGTGTACCAAACAAACGTAAGGACGACAAATAGCAATTGTTCTTGTAAAAAAGCAGAATTACAATTATGGCAACAATACATAAATGATTACAGCCCCGCTCCAGATCGGCGTTGCAGCAGTGTTGCATGAGCCTCGTTTCACACTGAACATCAGAGCAACAACATCTGATTATGAAAGCGTCAGGAGGCATCACTTACATCATGTCCTGTGCATTTAGCATTAAACAGCACATGCATATTAACAAGCTAACGCGGCGCATACAGGGAGTATATGGAGGATATATGGAGGCTTATGGTGCATGGTATAATTAGGGAGGAGAGTACAGGCCTGCTCCATCTGTGCACAGAACACTCACGCCGGGGACGGGGAAAACTGGCTTTCAATTCAAGGCAGTTTGTTAACCAGTTTTGTCAAAATGTGTTCATAAAGTTTACAACGGTTAAGGCCAAGAATGAGACAGTTGATACGATTTACAGTTATTTCAGCAGTCAACGGTTATGTTTAGAGCTGCACAATATATCGCAAAAGTATCGCAATATTGGCAACAAACAAAATACATCGCAGTAACAGCAAAGTCTTCCATCTGATTGAAATGTTTTGTTTTTAAAATGAAAACACTGAAAAGGGAACATCATGGATAAAATCTAGCTTTTTTAAACTAAATTAGCCTCGGTTTTGTATTCATAAAATAATCCACAGAACAGCTTTTAATACTTACTTAACTTCAAAATGATTATAAATGTCTTGTTTACATTTTTATTTTATGACTCTTTAATGGTCATTTAATGTTGCTTTAATTTATCTGGCGACCCCCATAAAAGGAACCACTAAAAGGATATATATATATATATATATATCTGACAAGACAGAAACTACACAACATATATAGCCATAAGTAAGTCTATATTTTAAGCGATAAATAAGCATTTTTTTATGACATGGATTTTTACTGAAATGCAAGCAATTGTTAAAAGCAGATATATGAATTCATTGTATTTTCCATTCAAAGTAAACTAAGAATAAGCTGACTAACAAATTGGTAAAAACTAAAAATATATACATTTGTTTATGCTTGTAGTATTGTCATAAACATAGAGAAGTGACTATATTCAATCTATAATCAGTGCTTTTTTGGGCCACACAGGCAATAAGTTTCGTTTTTTTTCTTCATAAAATGTATTAATTACAATGATTCAAATATAGATTGCATTTTCCACTAAAGTCTCAGTATAAACTTGTTGAAACTTCAGCAAATGTATTATTTTTGTTAAAGTCTATTTGAACGTTCTCATTTTTTCTAATTATGACTTAGTTTAGTGGATAACACCTGTGGTAATTAATTCTTATCATGTTTTACATCTGTGAAGTTGCAGTTTGTGAAGAATTTTGGAAGAACAAAAGTTTAACACTAGAGGAAGTAGTGCTGAGTTGTTAAGTATTGTGTAATTTATACGGATTTTGCTCCTTGTTTTCAATATATTTTCTAGGTAACAGTCGTGAAATTACCTCTCAAATGTTTGCTGCCCATGTCTAACCAGGAAGTACATTATAAAATTACGAAAAATGTCAAGCTGGGGACAAATTGGCAAAATGTTCAGTAAAATACGTATTAGTGAAATGTGTCTAACCTGTCACACAGACTTTAACTTATTACAATGAACTGCTGCTTGTTAGTATGCAATTAATACATTTCCACGGCTGCACATTTTGTCCCATTTCTCTCTCTCAGTATAATTAACCCCTCCTCACTCTCTCACAATCTGGTCGAGGGGGCGGTCCCACACTTCCCTCCGAACAGACTTTTCAACAAACGCGCCGCAGAAACGACCGAAGACATCTGCGCCTTTCGCTTCCTCTTTCCTCTCCGCCGCTCCTCCGTCAGCTCCGCCCCCCCTCAGACCTCGGACACACCCCTCGGCGAGCAAAACGGCTGCCGGAAGAAAAGCCCCGCGGTGACAAGTGTGACGGGCTAACGAACATAAATCTATGGGAGCAGATGCGCGGTGATGGACAGTGAAAAGACAGGCGCGCTTCACACACAGGGGCATTGATGATTGACAGCCGTGGCATCAGGCGTTGACACAAGACGGCTTCCTGTCACGGGTGCTTGAGTGGCAGCTTGCTCTTCTTTTGCGTCAGATTCAAAGCGCTGTAATTAGCAGACAATGTGGAGCCATGTTTGGTCAGAAGTTTGAGCTGCAGAATAAACAGAGCGGGCTTTATAGTGCTAATTTTCGTTCATTTGTCTCGCAGAGATGGAAAATGCAGATTGGGTCTAGACGCAGAAGACGCGTGTCGCCAAACCAGTTCAGACAAATTATAAAGTCGTTCTGCGCATAATAAAAAAGATCGCCAAAGATTTAGAAAAATATTCACAATAAGCATTAATGACACAATCGGTGGTGATGAAAGGTAATTTAACGCAAAATTATCCACATCAAACACAAATTTCACTCTTTTTGACCCCATAACGTAACCAACCAAGCAGTTTTTGGGCCACTGGAACCATTTTCCTGAATGAAATGGGATAAACAACATGACAAAAGTAATGTGTAGATCAGTGGTTCCCAAAGTGTCTGGGGCTCGCGAGATGACGTGGAATGTATTGATTTTTATAATTCTGACACTGTTTAATGTATTGTGAAATTGTGTCAAATTATTTAATAACCCACTCAAATAAATCTGATTTTAAATGTTTTGCAAGTTGAAATGATCGCAGATGACAATTTCATTCAGCAGTGGGGGTCCTGGATCGTTTGCGGAGTTATTTTGGAGGTCCCAGCCTGAAAAAATTGGGAATCTGAATAATATGAAATCTTGATTAGAACAGCAAAAACGTCCTTGTATTTGTTTACTTGTTTGTTGTTATTTGTGAGACAATGCTTGTCGTGGTACTATATTTTCAACTGAAGACATTTTTTATGGCAATCATTTTACTACGAACTGAAATAAGACATGCTTTAAGGCGTGGCCAGTTGGACGACGCTTCTGAGGAAACATCGAGGTAAAAACTACGTATTTTGTCTCAAAAATGAACACAATATATGGCAATACATGCCATGAAACGTGAATTTCACTAATGGATTAAATAATACATATTCAGTTAGAACAAAGTTGTTAGGACGAAAATAAACTATAACATACATTGATCACCATAGTTTTAATGGCACTTTGAATATTTGCCCTTTTATGGCATTTGCACTGAATCCGTTTGTAGGATTTGTACTTTTTAGGTATTTTGTGACATTCCCCTTTTGTTATTTTATGTTCTGTAGTTGGTAAGTTTTGCATCTCTTTGTTTAAAGTGTTTTTTATGTGTTTGAACTTAATTGTAAACTGAGAATTTGCTCTGGCTTCATAATAAAAGTTCAAAACTCCAGAACAGATACAGTTACAGCTACAGATACAAATACTCTTGATTTTCTTTACATTCTAATTCTTTAATACAACAAAAAGTACAACATATTCCAGTAATGCACTTGTAATAGTTGAGCATAAAAACACAACTACACTGTCCTGTACCTGTTGCTTTTGCCTCTCAGCGACATTTATTTCATTTCTCTTCTTTCCAGCGACACGTCCGCAGTATAGTCCCTAAAATGACACGCGCCCGAGCCACAAAAAGTCCATTTTCTCCCATCAGCCCTTTCATCTCTGGCGCTCTCGAACACACACTTAGGCATACAGTAGGTACAGACTTAGCCTAATAGGACGAGCACGCTGCCGCACCATAATAGAGAGCACAATGGGGCTAGTCACTGCTAATGGGGCCCACTGCAGAGATGGAGCACTTTAAGGCTAACAGAGGTGTTGCATTATGGGCCGCTGGAAAACACGCGGGGGGTACAGGCCCGGCGGTGAGAGAAGAGAGGAAACAGGGGCAAATATGGTGAGAGTAATTATAGGCATCAGAATACAGGAGCTGAGAGGCCGCCGTGTCCGAGTAATTGAAAGCGGGATACATGGGGTTTTCAGTGTTTTCAGGCGGATTTTCAGTCAGAAACGAGAGGATTCAACACGAATAACGCTTTTGGTAAAGGAGACAGCATATAAGATTTCTCGTGTGAATAAATTTGTTAGTAAAGGCGAACATTGGCTGGATGTCTATACACGCTCTCTCCCCAATTAACTGCCTTCAAATCTTTAAAAACAAAAGTTAAAAAAAAGTTAAGTAAGGTTTTAGCTAGCCTCAGTAGTGTGGAGCCTAAAACTGTACTTAAAAGATTCACAACCATTTACATGTTTCGGGTGGTATTGATTGTGAACATTTGCCTACTGGGTAAAAAAGAGTTTAATACATGTCATTATTTGGGTAAAATGTGGTCCGAGTAAACAGTTTTTGTTTTGGAAACCCAGACGTAGTTCATGTTCTCGTTCCTGTTTGGTGCGATCTAAACTGCGGGGCTTGAGCCGGTCGGACGCATGATGTGGAATTTGGGGGTTACTCACAGGTTGCCCCAGCTGCACTGAAGGATGGGTCAAATGCAGAAGGCAGATTTCCCTACAATAAAATGTACCTTAACCGTAACATAGCCATAGTTGCCTTGAAGCTGACTCAGGGAAACATGACAACGACCTCAACAACTACCAATCACCAATCACTAACTCATACAACACATTCACATATTGCACAAAGTGGACATAACAACAAAATGCAAGCTGGGACCAAAACAACAAGCCCTGGTATTGAGAGAGATTCGTCTACCCACTACACCACAATCTATTTCAATTCAATTTATTTTTGTAGTGCCAAAATCACAACAACAGTTGCCTCAATGGGCCACAGGTAGAAAGCGGTTCAATTAAACAATGTTCAAGAGAATTTAGCAAATGGATAACTATCCCAGAGTATCCCTTGTCCTTGACCCTTCTTCTCGGCAAGAAAAACTTCAAAAAAATCCTGTGGGAAAAAGTAGAAACCTCGGGGAGAACCACAGTGAGAGATCCTACTCCCACGGATGGACGGACTGACACATCCACTTGTACTGTGGAGCCAGAACCACCCAGGCGGAGGGAAGGCGGCTCATCCAGTGAGAGAGAGTTCCTCCAGGCAGACGAGGAACAGTTGAGAGAGCTCCTCCAGCAAGTAGATGAGGAACAGTTCATCTAGAGTAGAGGATGGCTCGCAAATAGCAGCCGAAACATGTCAAGGTAAATACATCTCACTCACAAAAAGTTGTCGGACTAGAAGAAAACATATTTACTCTTCCAGGCGGGTGGCGTACAGTTCATCCAGTGTAAAGACAGTTCCTCCAGGCAGATGAGGGGAAGGGGGGGTCATATATAGTTGTATCAATCTTGATATGGAGTTTTTGGTGACATCTACAGGGAATGTTGCACATCTCGTGAACATAGTTTCCAGGCGTTCAGCAGCAAATTAATGATCGATAACTTTGACTGGCCCGTTAGAACATCGCTTTTCCGTAATACTTTTTACTTTTTTAGCAGTTTGAAGTGATGAGGATTGGACCAAATCTGCAGCAAATCTGACAAAACTAAAAGGGACATTTAGCGGAACGGTGGCTACTTCCAAATGGACAACATGCATTTATTATCATTCACATAAATTCCCATAAATTGACACCATTTAAATTAGAAAAATGAACAGCCTGCACACACCGCTGCGGCACACACACTGGCAACTGTCACTCTTCTGGGAAACCTTGTGCCGTTCAATACCGGACAACATCAACGTATAGTTATTATTATATCGATTAAAGGCTTCCCATCTCGAGCACTAAGCGCCTCTTAACATGTTATGATAAAAACTAACTAAACGGTACATCATTTTCCAACATTTGACGAATACTTGCATCCACGGCTTGCCAACTCCGTGACAACCATCTGACCGTGTGTCCAATCACGTTTAATCATATCATTAATATTCATGAAGCCGGAGTGCGGTGTCTTTGCGCACGCACGGCCAAGCGCGCTCACAAACACTTGATTGACATTTCCATTTGGCCGCGGTTCAGATGACGGAGCCAGCTGTCCACTTTCAAAGGGATTTTCTGCAGAAATGATCTCCTATCTGTCGCTAATGCCGGCTTGAGGATGTAAATAAGCTGCTAATTAACGCCGGTGCCGTCTATTATTCTGGAAATTTCAAAGTTAATTTAAAATATTTTGGAGAAACAGACTGGGGGATTGTGAAATGGAGAAAATGTTAGGAGATGGAAAGACAGTTTGGTTCCCATGTCAACCGCACGCGTAGCTGTACATAGTTAAAGTTGAGATATTCGGAGCTCTGGAAGCAGTGGGTGTGTTACCAAAGAAAGGTCAAAAAAGGGCTCATTTAAAAACAACTGCATTTCAGAACTTGGCTTCTGTCGTGCCAAAAGCAGCAGAAAAGAACAGCTAATGATTTTAAAGACACACTGTTTGTTAGACCAGGGCATTTTTCACACCAAACACAGGCGTAGCTATTTAGTGAGTTTGTTCTGAATCTAATCAGGATTGGAATGTTTAGTTGAAGCCCTGACAAGCTCCAACAGGAACAAAATGTGACAATGCAACACACTGTCTTTGATTAAAATGACCCGAAATGCTATAAAGAAGAGCAAATTGAGATTCTAATGATCAAAACACACACCAATATAGTTAAAACATATCACCTCATTCCTGTGTTCATGTAAAATTCCAAATTTTACCATTTAGTTGCATCTAATCCAGCATTTTGTGCAACATTTAAATTGGAGCCCGATAACCTTATGGAATGACTAACTACACTATAATTTCTCAAATACTGTACATTCTCTTTGGTGTCATTTCAACTCACTGCACAACCACATACTCTCTTAAAAAATGAATGCTTTTTGGATGCAACCATACCGCCTTAAAGGGAACATATTATGCTGCAGTGATCAAAAATATATCTGTAGTTGTATTTAGCTTCATTCACGCTATTTTGAGAAATTCTGGTTAGAAAATCCCCTCCCTCCGACTGTCAAAAACCCTTCCTCTAGTGCAAACTGTAGCTGTGAGTGAGTGCTTGGTTGTGGTCTGAAGGGACGACGGCAGAGATTGGCAGTGAAGGAAGAATGGACAAATAATCAAAGTAAGTTTTAGCGTCTTGCTAAGTGCTGTTCATGGGTTTCAGCTTCATGTGATATGCAACATTTTAAAGACATTTTGTGATTCAAACTTATTTGGTCTTAAATTGAGCCCATTTTAAGGCACTACAGGTAAAACAATTTTTTTGGTCATTTTGCTCTCTCAACATATCGGATTTCGTGCAGAAACAACAAACTTCTCTAATCTGCTTCAAAATATGTTTTATTGTTTAATTTAATCAACTTCATCCATAGATTTCTCAGGGACATTTTAACTTCACATGTCATTTTTTTCCCACAGAAAAATAAAGATCACCGCTTAAAGTAGCTCCTACACACACCTAACCTTACAATCGTGTACTTAAAAAGATTTCTGACGGACTGTACAGAAGGATTTGTTGATAAATACATTTTTAACTCAAAATTAGGTTAAATTTGAATTTTTACACTAATTTTCAGTCGGATCTAGTTCATTTGAAAACAAAATAAGAAATCCAAAATTATCTTTTTTGTAACTAATGTATGCATGCAAAATGAACCAAAAAATAAACCCGGTTCTGTCAATTTTTCAGATTGAAATGGCCGTAATATGTGCAATTTTGGCTGTTTTTACTCATAAAACGCCTTATTTCTTTATGAAAGGATTACATGATGAAAAACTTGCAATACATTTTTTTCTAACATTTCTGTGAGTAAACTACAGGGGAAGTTTAAAATTGATATCTTTCAATTTAAGTTTTTTTCCTATTCACCTGCAGTGTCTCACCTTAAGTGGAGATGAATTTGTTAAGGTTTAGTTTTGGATTTAGCCCCAATTTTGACGTAGAGAATGTGCCAATGTGAAAGCATCCCGAGACTACTGCAATTACATTATTTTGTTTATTTTCTACAGCAACCCACAAATCCCTCATTATACAATTTTGCTCTAATTGGCCAAAATGAAACTAAACAGAACTGCAATACCGTGAATCTCCACAACTGCTGATTAGTTTGCTGATGTAAAGTGACATTTACCGCGTTTAAATTAAAAGTCATCCAACATTATTCCCTTTTTATGATATGTTATGTTAACCCCGTCCACCTCCAATCATAAACACGAGCATTAGACTCTCTGATAACGCAGGATGTGCTCGTGAGGTTGAGATTTCCATAGCACCTCTCCTCCGAGCCATTAGACCAATCAAAGCTGGCCTTTCATGAATGTGACAAATCAGCAGCTAAGCCCGGACTGAACCAAACTGAATAGCACCAATTTGCTTTTCTCGCTCTCTCACAACCATTACATGCAATCACGTAATGCAGCGAGCGAGCGGGAGCAGGAGGAAAAATGAAAAATACAAAGGCCAGGAGCACAGAGGGCTTAGCATGCTGGAGGGAGAGGGAAAAAAGGTAGAGATTATCACCATGGCCTAATCAAGACCTCTTATATCGGGGCTAAAAATATCCTTGGGTGTATATGGTTTCTTGAAGCACTTAAGGCATGAGGTGACGATGAGGTGGCTTCTTGAGATAGATAGAGTAAAGCTTAAGATTAAAGCAGAGATATTACTGTCTATGCTGCATATCGTGGTAGGTCTGTAATCAAATGGAGTGGAAGAGTGGAAGAAGAGATTGAGGGTAACCTTTAATGAACTTGGATGCACTTAAGGCGGTGTTCAAAGATGGAGAGAGGGAATCGGGGAGATAACAGCGCGGGGTGTTGGGGACTTAGGGCGTAAAGCTGGACTTCCTCAGGTGTTCAATCTGTGCGGTGGGTGACAGTGTGCCACCAGCCATGTTTGGGATGGATTACTTTTAAATGACTGCGAGGCAACCACATGCTCTACAGTATGGTGTGAGGAGGAGTGAGAAAAGAGGACGAGCGGGTCAGGAAAGCCTGTATGAAATTGTATAGAAGTGGGGATTGTTGGCGAAATGTGGCTGCACGATTTGGGAAAAATATCGAATTGCGATTTTTCTGATCAGTATGGCAATCAGATCAGATTTAATAATTAACTTCTGTTCAAAGTTCAAAGACAAAATTGAGAATTTGACAAAAAGATTGATATTCGAAACTGACAAACTATGAAACAAATCACGTGCTCCAGAACATTTTTGTTGTGTTTTGTCATGTTCATGCAGATGTTTTGCTGAAGATAATTGACCCATTTTTATCTGTCATGATATTTTGACTGCACATGTGTGACTGGTGGTACACACAGGGCGTCTGGGGCTTTTAAAGGCAATAACAATAAACCCTCTCTTGCTACAAAGTCATATTTCTTTGTTACAGATGCAATCATTTATCTGTATTTCCTCCTTAAAACTCCGGCTGTAGCTCAGTAACAGGTGTCTGTATTTGAGCGCTTTGTGTTTCTGTGCATATCTGCAGCGCGCACAGACATGTGCACACGCTCGCTCATCCCTCGTCTCCTCCGCTGCCTCACGCCTCTGTACTTCATCTTGAATGAACTCAGTGGTGAAATAGCATGACGCAGTAAACAGGACAATAGTCAAACATCTACGTTCATGTGTCTGACTGCAGAGCACACGACACATGAACGTGCCCGCTCGGTATTCCGCTTTCTGCCACAGTCCTCCTGTTCTTTATGTTTTAATGATCTAAACATGCTTTCTGCCCGTCATGTTGCACATTTATTGTCAGAACCACGGGCTCTGACAGGCTCTGGAGAGAGAAAAGTGAAGCCGCACTGTGCTGGGTCTGAGGAGTCGGGCCGAGGCGCACTGAAAAAAGTCTGGTTTTAGTTCAGTATCAGCCCAATACAAGAAAGCAGAGGTACAAGCTGAAAATCAATGCTTTATTTGAAGTTTGTTCAAGTTATGTTGATATCCTATGGAAAACTAAAGGCAATAGTTCGATTCAGTCAGAATATTCCATCAAAGCTGAAAATAATCTTGGTTAATGTAACCTCTGCGTTTATGTCTCTTTTAGTAGTGTTTTTGGCACTTCGTTTTTGTTGCTTTAGATCACGTTTTTGTCACTTTTAGTTACCTTTTTGGTCACGTGATTGTCACTTTTAGTCGCGTGATTGTCACTTTTAGTTGCATTATTAGCCAGTTTTAGTAATTTGTCACTTTTAGATATGCTTTTGTCCCGTTTAGTCGCATTTTGACGCTTTTGGTCACATTTTTGTCGCTTCTTTCAAAACATGTTTTAACTAATCTAAACTACAGCGTACAAAGTTTAATGCAGAAAAAACAGGACGTTATGGAGAAAGTTAGGAGGAAATGGTGGCACTTCAATTGTGCAGCCTTACATCCCGATAACGTCATTTGATATTTGCAATCCATTAGAAATGTACATAAATGCACCCACTTTGATTCATTCACATTCATATTTTTAGAATTACATAATGCTCAAATGCCAAGCCTGTTCAATATTCTAAAAAAACAACCAAAACATTTTTAATTTTACACTAAGCTTTGGATCAAGATGTACAAATGCAATGGTGCTATAAAAAGCAGCTGTTGGGAAATATCTCAACTAAACCTGTGGTGATTTTGAGGGTCAACTAAAAGCGATAACAAATAGCTGAAGGAAATCCTTGTGTCTACAGCGAAAAATGAATGGGTCCAAACACGAGGAAAACAAGGTGGAAAAGGGCCCCCAAAAGGTATGAAAAGAGGCCATTGAACTGCTGTAATGAACTTAAATGAGCACAAATTACACTAATTGCCCAATATTTCATTTTAAATAACATGTAATTCTGGGAGATAATAGTAAGATAAAATAGGACTTTGAGATCTGGAAGTGCTTTGCCGTGTTCTAGTTCACAAGGGCGGCTTTTATAAGTGCGTTTTCAAAGAGAGTGGTTTGCAGATTAAATTGCACATAAGTGTTTTTCTTAAGATTGGAATCTGAGCAATGGTCATGTGAATATAACCTTATACAAAGATAGATTTAGGGTAAAAAGTTCAGTGCTCGTTTGTAAAAAAAGTTCACATTTGGAACATTAATTAGATATACTGGAGTGTTGAGCGTTAATGATATGAAAGGATAATTTAGCGCCGTGTTTAGAGGAGGTTGAGCCCTGATGAGGAGAGCGCGTGGTCAATGAGGAGAGCATGTTTGAGACGTAAACATGTTATTGCTTGGATCTCGCTCACAAGGATCAACGTTTGCTTTGTAGCGTTGACACAAAAGTAGTTTGATTTGTCATAAATATCTTACGGTTTTAACCCTTTTCAAGATGCGTGCATTCCAGTATGTCAGGAAATCCTTAAGAGAGTTTATGTCACTAATAATATAAAAGTATTGCCAAATGCTAATTAAAAAGTATCTGAATAGTGTTGTTCCCGATGTCTGCCACCTATAAAAGATAAAACAAAAACACAGAAAACATGAAACGTCTTTTATACCTTGAGCTCTGATTGTTGTTTTTCTCATCTCTGCATGTTAGTTTTCACTCAGGCTTAATGCAAACTTTTTTGAAAATGTTTATTATGCTAACTTTTAATTAAATGTTTATTGTGATCGACACATTTCAGCATTGGCGTGTAATGTTTGTCTCTAATAAATGTCAATCTCTAATCAATCTAAATCTCTCAGTTTAACTTAACATCAGTGTTTGGTAATTAGTGTTAACCATTTTTCCGTCTTATCTACTCCAATGTGAAAATCCTACAGAAGTGGATGTAGCTTAATTAATTAGGAACAAATAGCTTATCAAGAATATTACATGTATAATAACTACTTAATTAAAGCCCTAACCTTAACTCATAACCATAACCTTTTACTTAATAGTTCCTAAGCCTGAATCATTCTTTAAAAAACAATTTATTCTTTATAAATAAGGTTAATTAAGGTGTAATTATTATAAAGTGTTGCTGAAATTGTTGCCACTTTATAATAACTACACCTTATGCTGCCTTAACAATGAACATACAGTTTATTAAGCACTGTTCTTTCCCGGCTGCAGCTGGTCCAAAATGCTGCTGCACGGCTTTTAACTGGAACTCGGAAATATGATCATATTTCACCTGTTTTATCCTCACTTCATTGGCTCCCAGTGCATTTTAGAGTAGATTTTAAGATTCTTTTGTTTACTTATAAATGTTTGAATGGCCTTGCCCCCTCGTACCTTTCTGATCTGATCCACCCTTATGGTCAGCAGATCAGTTGCAGCTTGTTGTCCCAAAAACAAAACGCAAGCTTCGTGGGGACCGTGCTTTTTCAGTTGCTGCTCCGCGACTGTGGAATCAGCTGCCTTTAGAGATTAGGCAGGCTCAATCTCTGTCTGTTTTTAAATCACTTCTAAAAACGCACATTTTTCCCTAGCTTTTAATACTATGTGATTTTGTTTGTTTTGTGTACGGCACTTTGGCCGACTGTAAAAAGTTTTTAAAGTGCCTTATAAATAAAGTTGGTATGGTATGGTAATTCAGGCTTGGTAACTACTTAATTAAGGTTAGGTTTAGAGTTGGGAATTAATTACATAGTTACAAAGCCTGAATCATTCTTAATAAACTATTTCTCCACTATGAATTAGGTCTTTTGTATGCTTTATTAAGGCAGGACAAAGTGGAGTTATTTTAAAGTATTAATGAAGTTTAATTTCAATGTAGATATGTATAAAACATAGATTAACTTCACTCCCTAGTATCACGGATAATAGTATTTAAATAAAAATCACTGATACAGGCAGACTACATCCACTGAGAGCTGAAAATGTTCTTCCGCACACACAATAATGTCGCTTTTTGAACACAATCTGAAGAGAGTAAAAGTAAAACCCAAAACCAGACGACCTCCATCCACCTCGTGTCCTCACCTGAGCAGCCAGATCTTCTTTCCCTTCTTCTCCGCTTCCTCAGGCTCCTCCGCTTTCTTCTTCTCTTTTCCTTTGGATTTGGGCGCCTTTTCTTTCTTCTTTGGCTTGTCTTTTTTCTTCTTGTCCTTCTTGTTTTTGTCCTCCGTCTGGTCCGCCGTCCCCGGTCGAGACGAGCTGTTCGGACTCTCGCGGCCTGAACTCGGCTCTGACGGATCATCTGCAGGGAACAGACAGAAGAGATGTGGAAAATACTGTCAGAGCAAGAAGTAGTGGAGGTTCAGGCATTTAAAAGTTTAGAGAAAAACACACAATGGGTTATAAACTAGCACGTAAACGGTGTGAACGATTAATACAAAAATCACGAACGATCATGAACAATTAATTAACGGCAGCTAGTAAATACTGTCGTAAAACAAAAGAAGAACAGTGTTACAAAAATACTTAAATGTGAACTTTATAGGGAACAAACAGACGAGATGTAGAAAATACTGTCATGAAAAAGAGAGATTTGGGCATTTAAATGAAAAAACAGTGAAACAATTCAAAAAATCTATAAATCTGTCAATTGTAAACATTGTGAACAATCAATACCAAAATCACAAACATGAACAATTAATTAATGGCTTCTAAAAAATACTGAAAAAGTGTTACTTAAACTTAAAGGTGCACCATGTAACTTTTCTGGTGAAAGGTAACTGCCACCTGCTTGTGTCCATGTAAATATCAATTTTTATGTATTTATTTTTTCACAGTAGGGCATTGAACTAATCAATCTGCATGGAGACAAGCAGGCAGCACCGCCAAGCCGAGTTACAGGTCAGATCTGTGGACGTGCTGACAGTAATAACATGTCTTTCAAGTTTCTGAGCAATAAAAACTATACCGTAATGAAATAAATGCAAGTTAGACCAGTTTAAAAGTGTTGTACCTGATTTCTACTGTTTTAAAAACATAAAATAACAAGTTAATTTTAGTTCATTTTAAATAGCCACTCTGCCCACCCAATTATTCAATGAGTTTTTCACTTTTAACAACTTTTAGTGGCCAGAGCAGACTTTTACCATCTCAGTAATGCTAACAACAACTAGCACGCTAACAGTGCATTTCCTGGTTCACAAATATATCGACTTATAGTTCAATATAAGCTAAATATTTATCGTGTGTAGCTTTTGTTGAAACTTTGGAGAACTTCATCTTTGTTTTTGATAAGATTTGGATTCCAGAGAGTGAAATGAGGAACTTTTATGGCTCATAATCTGCACCAATTTACTGAAAAAGTGAAAAAGTGTTTCATTCGGCTAATTATTTATTATGACTTGCGCTTTTAACAATATTCCACATTTAGACTAATTATCTTTGAGCTTTTCCAGATTTAGGGTTAATTTGTCAATGGCATCAAGTAGTTTCAATATTATCGTGATATTTTCTGTATCTCACACTCCAAAATGTGTTATTGTGACAGGCCTACGTAAAGATATAGTCAAAGTGAAATATTATAATATAGTAGTAGTAGTAGTAGTACCTTTAGTCGTGTAGTACAGTGGTATAATTGTAACGTTATAAGTATTTCCTTGTAACAAACTGAATATACTTTGTCACTTTATCAAATACCAGTGAATGCTACAAAAACTGTTGAACAAAATGTCTCATTAAACGACTCGCGAGTGCATCAAAGTTGTTTAAAAACAGAATGAAAGTCACAGTATATTTAACATGACAGACGAGTCCTCTTAGCCTGTCTAATTATTGATAAATGGTTTTGTCTTTCCATAAAATGTTCAAAGTCTAAACAGTGATGGCTCATTACTCCTTTGTGACAGATGATAAACTCAGTGTGGGAAAAACAATGATATTCGCCAAACAAAGGCACACTCCCACACAGGCCACTAATCAGATTCATAACAAGATAACCAAAGCAAATTAGTAACTTCAATTAGGATGTTACTCTGTGTAGATATTCACGTCAGGCTTAATTATGAAGACTCTCTCCGCAGTCGTTATGGTGTGTGCGGCCGTCGTCTGCTATTAAGACCAGTGTGCGAGATAAATAATGGATAGCAGGAGCAGTAGTAGTTGTTTTTAGTAGATAGAATACTTCTTAATAAGTTCTTTATACTGTGAACAAAAATAGAACATCAATATCAATATAATAAAATCCACAAACAAGTGCAAGTACGGTACATTTGCTCTCTGTTATACTCTTTAGCTTTTTACATGTTCTGAATTCCTTTCTTTATGTTAAAGAAACATTTAAAAAAAAAAGAACAAAACACCCATGCAATCAATAAATAACACAACAATCCAATATTTCTTGCTTAGTTTCCTGTCTTGTCTGGTCCTCTGTGTTCTCAAACCTCAAATGTTGGGTTAATTTATGCCAAAAAGTATTAAATGTTTCCCTTTGAAGCTGCATTGACATCGTAAGTGTCTGGTAGAAATGGTACAACAACATTAAGGGTGTGTTCGCCGTCGCAAAATTGTAATTAAACTGGGACGAAATTCTGAACTAATCTTGGACTAAACCAGGGCCAAACCCGGACTAGAACAGGACCAAGCCGTGTCTACATCTGGACTAAAGTGGGGTCAAACGAGAACTCAACAACTGACAGCAGTAGTTGTAGTCCAGGTAAGAGTAGTCTTGGCTGTAGCGTCAAATTCTGGGCCCCAGGTACAACCCTTGTCAATGGGCCCCTAATACATCGTTTGTTTATGATTCATTTATTCCAGCAAATTCACATTTTTTTCATTTGCATTTTACTTCGCTAATTTATAGACACCCTGTGTAGCTATGGGCCTAAAATATCATACAGTATTGTTGGTTTTTGCAATAATTACTAGATCAATTTAATCTCAAAACCTATTATAACAATAATTGCAAATTATAATCACAAATTTTATTTGTTAACAACTTGGCTAATATGTGAGCAATGCTTTTCCTCTTTTTAAAGCGACGTTGGGCCGTCAAATGTCATGCAAAATTCTAAATGATTTCTAAGTTAATCAATTAATCGTAACTCATCGATTACAGAAATGGTTGTCAACTAAAAATAATTGAGTAATCGTTTACTGGTCTATGCACAGACTCCAAAACATTCTGTGTGCTGAAAGAGAGGTTTTATTATTTAGACGGGACAGGAATCATACAAAAATGACACAGAAAACATGTAAATTGTGTGTTCTGATTAAAATACGTGTTCTTCTATAAATATTCTCCACCAGGACGTCGTCAAAAGCCTTCATTTCAGCTTTGTCAGCGTAAAATTGAGTGAAATTCTCATATTCAAGTGTCTTTTGCGTTCTAAACAACAAACTGATTAACCGAAGGAATAATTGGTAGACTAATCCATTAACAAAATTATCATTAGTTGCAGCCCTGCTTATTTCACAAGAACTTTACTCAACGACAATACAACAAAAACAGAATAAAAAGTAGAAAAATGTGACTGAGAAAACCCATCACATGCCTTTAAGGGCCCCTGCCAGGAACCCAGTCCCCTTCACCCCCCCGTCTAACGCCCCTGGTAACAGCGGCGGTAAAAGTTGTCGTAGTTGCAGTGGGCTTGTGTTGTATGTACAGCTTGCCATTTTCAGGCAGTCTGCAGAAATAGTCCTCGCTGCAGTTTCTTTTCAAATCTTCCACTTATCAGCCACTTTTGGACTCACCCTCTTGACTCTTAATTCCCTGAAATCTTAAGTGCTCTTGTACCAACTCGATCAGCACATACAGTACCAGGCCAACTATCTTTTCAGCAGCAAACACTTCCAAAAACATAGTGATTCTGGCGTTTTACGTTTTGGCAGAAAGTCAGTGAAAGCACACGACTCAAGAAGATGATACACATTTACAACATGTACTCAAAGGAACGGAAAAATGGACAGATTTCAAAGCGCTTCAGCTACTTTCTGTCAATTATCTGAAGTAGAAGTGATAAAAGTTGTATATTGCCTTTGCAGAAATAGTGTTAGAAGAACTTTATTATACACCTTATCGCTTAAGTTTGACGCTAGAGATGTCAACATTAGTAATTTCATCAATAATGGGAGAACAAAAGAACATCAACAACTGAAATTTGAGTTTGTATTATTTCTATTACCTTATTTTATAGAGGCCTTTGTTTTTATTTTTAGTATTCATTGATTTAAAGTGCCCATGACAGGTTGGACTACTCATGTAACTAAAATGCAAGTAAGATAATTATATTTAGAATTTTGTTTAAAAATGTACAAATTTAATTCCAGTTTACCTACTTTGTTTGTTTTGTAATGTTACTTCCTGGTTGTAAATAATGACATCACACTAGGACAATACCATAGCAACACTGTATACTTTTTTTAATGTATTTATTTATTTTACAAAGAAAAATACATGTGAACACCTTTATTCTGTTGAATCAATGAGCATCAAAAAAGTTGTTTATTTTGTGTAAATTATCTATAACCTTTGGATGTCATTAGTTTTTGTTGTTGTTTTTACTTCCTGTCATTTTCAAGAGATTTTTCACTTTTCTTCACAAATAGTGACCTGATCGGTGTAAAACTATAATTTATATTTACAAGAGGTATTAATACACTGAATAAAGTCAGAATTAGAAAATCATAAAAACCTGTCATACGCACTGTAAGTTTCACCACATCGCTGAAGCTGAAAGTGCGTAGGACAGGTTTTTATGATTTTCTAATTCTGACTTTATTTGTTGCATTAATACCTGATGTAAACATAAATTATAGTTTTACACCAATCAGGTCACTGTTTGTGGAAAAAAGTTGAAAAATGTGTTGAAAATTATAGGAAGTAAAAACAAATTGATGACATCACACTAGGGAGAAAACGGTTATACATAATTTACACAAAATAAACTTATTTTTTGACCCTTTGAACATCGATTCAACAAAATAAAGGAGCTCATGTGTATTTTTCTTTGTCAAAAAAAAAGTGTGACACTAGAGGAGTTTTGGTGCATACTACGGGATGGTGAGATGTCATCATTTATAACCAGGAAGTAAAATTAAAAACCTAAAAAAATGTTACACTGGGGTAAAATTAGTAAAGATTTTTGCAGAATTTTAAATATATTTATCTTAACTACTTTTTAGTTCAATGAGTAGTCATGGCTGGCACTTGAAGTTTGTGAATTTTGTTCACCAACAACAGCAATAAAGTTTTACTCCGATTTATCTTGATCACACGAGTGGTCAGCAGTGAATTGTCAGGCTGCAGTCCAAACTTATTCCTCACTTTAACGCATTCTGGGCATCCAAGTTACGCTGCATTTACACTCAATACGATAGTGTTACGATATTTTGTACAAATTACTTGCAGACTTCCTGTTATGCCAACTACAGTGCGCTGCGAGGGTTAGGTTTAAGTGTCTTATGACCTGAAAACTGCTCCAGACCTCTGCAGTGTGCTACGGTAAAATTCAATGCAGGACATTATAGATCAGTGCATGTCGATAAATAAAGATAAAGACAGATTAAAAAAAAGAGTGACAGTAGCAGTGACCGATATAATGCATATGTAAAGTGCCCGTTTGAAACGAATGTTCAACTTTTTACTATTAATTTGTGTGCACCCACATGAGTTTGCTTGTGTTGGTGAAAGTTTTTCTCGATTACGTGCACACTTTACGCCTCTCGCCAGCAGCTTGTGCCGCTCGGGCCAAATAAAAACTAGGGCTGGAGTCGACTGAAGAAAATTTTGGTCAACTAAAGACATGCCCTATCGACTGATTAGTCGACTAAAAGGGTACACACCAAAAAATGTATAGATTTAGCCTTGTTTAAAATGACTACAATTTTAAATTTTTATCTGGATTTGAATTGTTTTGACTCATTTAGATTTAATTGGTGATTTGATGCAGAATATTTCACTGTTTTCAAGGTATTTATGACTGATGATGCAATAATTTAGCTTTAAATAAGAAAATACATTTGCCAATGGGGTAAGTAAAATAATCTTAACCCAGATAATGTGGCTTGAAACATGAAGAAATGTATTGATACAAGTCAGAAACGGTTTGAAATACATAAAATAATCTAGTTCCAGCAAATAAATAGTGTTAACAAATCTTAACTAGTCAAAAGAAAAAAACCCTAACCCTAACCCCAAACTTAAATTAAGATTAATATCCATAAATCAAGACAGTTTAATTCATCCTGAAATTCCTTTTTTTTTTGTGGCTAAAGGTATAAAAAGTATTGAATATCTCCATTTATTGGACCTAAACAGCTCTCAAAAGACAACAACTGCACAGGAGTTTAAACAAAAACAACTAATTATGCAGAAAAAAAGTACTTGGAAACAGTGTATTGTTGTTATATGTTAGAAATCATGATTCACTCCAAAATCTTCAGCTAAATCTCACCTTATCTTCTCTTATTTGCTGTTTGGTCCATATAAACTTTTAATCTACATAAAATAATTAGCCGACTAATAAAAATATTGGTCGAGTAAGACAATGGGGGTCTAATTTGCTCTATTTTTTTTTATTAAAAACTGTACATTTTAGTCAAATAGGCTCTAAAAAGGCAATAAACTATTCAAATAACCAATATTAAACCTGATTTAATCCCCTTTTGACGATTAAAACTATTGCTACGGTTATTTTCATTTCGCTTTGGGGGTCCCGAGTCGGTTGCATGGGGGTCCCAGCCAGAAAAGTTTGAGACACCATCGACCAATTAATCGACTAAATGACTAAAGGATTACAGTACAGCTCAAGGAAAAATACATCTTACAAAACTGCATGGAGTAAATCTTCTTTAATAGTTGTAACAGCATTAGCATCTGATGAAATAACACCACACCTTTCCCTCACAATCTGTAGTAAATATAAATATAATAGTAGTTAGTGGCACTTGGTCCAAAGGAAGTCATAATCATAAACATTTGCGCTCACTCAAACTAGCCTTAAAGCACTTCACATGCTCCGTGTCCATTACCAGGCGCCTCTCGAGTGTCGCGCGCCTTTAAAGGGGGTGACAGACGCGCCGGGCCTGTGTCGCGGTGTTGACACGGCCTATTAGTCCAGAGCGGTGCGATCTGAACAGCCCCACTCATTACGGCGGCGCTGACTGATAAGAGCGAGCTGCTAATAACGCGACTGGGAATTACAGTAGTCCTGGATAAATATTTTAAAAGGCCTAACTCGCGCTGACTTTGACGTATCGCGGGGAAGAAGACGAAACCCGACGCTTAATACGTGTTGACGCTTTGAATGGAAGGCCACGCTGCTTCGCGGAGAAATTCCTTGATGGTTTTTTCAGCTAATCGGACGTGACAAAGCAAAATGAGATGAGTTTACAGGGCACAAGCAACGTCGACGACTAGTATGTTGGCGAGAACGCAGGGAGATATAAATTACGCACGTTACACAAGGCAAAAACACTAAACGCTTAATTAAAAGTCAATATTAGGCTTCTACTACAACTCAAGTGCTTGGCTGCGGTGCTGTTTACCATAAGCAAACATGGCAACAAGCTTTTATACATTTATCCGTAAACATTAAAGGGTATGCACGCCAATTTAAGCCAGTTTTATTATGTTTATGTGCACAAGGCTTTCCATTTATGTTGTAAGTATGCTAAGCTAATTGCTAATGCTCACCACTCATTTGATGAAAGTACACATTAGGGCTGTGGAGAAAAAAAATCAAATTCTAATTTTTGTGATCCCAATTAGATTTACAATATAAGATTTAAAATTAAGATTGATTAAAGGACCAGTTTGCATTATTTGTAAAATGATTAGCCTTTAAACATGTCCTTGAATGCCTCTGTTTTGGCATTCAAATATACACAGGAAAAATATACATTTAAAGAAACTGACATGAGGATTACAACGTTTTATTTCAGGCGGACTCAATAATTTCTAATAAATTTATGGCAATCGAAAAGAGACAATTTACACAAAATGGACACATTTTTCTGACGGTCGTTCAACAAAATAAAGGTGTAATCAGGTTTTATTTGTCAAACTATAACTATTGTCTGATTTATATGGATTTTGGCCCTTGTTTTCAAAATGGTTGCTAGGTAACAGTTGTGAATATTTACTGCTCATGCGCAACCAGGAAGTACAATTGTTAACATTATGAAAACTGTCAAACTGGGGTCAAAGTGGCAAAATGTTTAGTAAAATCTTCACTATGATCATGTTCACTTTATCTTTGAGAAATGTGTATTCAAACCTGTCATATAGACTTTAAACAATAAATGAAGGCTATAACCATGTGGCATCCAAGTTTATTAAGTCAAATTGACTACAGCCCCTTTAAAACAAAAACATTCTAAATTCGGAATGGAGGCAAAAGTGAAGTGCAACATAATGTGATTTCACTGGAGAAACTGGGATTAGCCTCAGAATATCACAAAACATGGAAAATTTGGATGATTTTTGAAAGTGAAAAGCACTCAAGACACGTGAGTGACATCAAGGCTGCTTTAAGCACATGTATTATTGTATTTTACATCATGTTTTAGGAAATTATGATAAATACTTTGCATTTTTGATGAAGGAACAATCCAGATTTAAGGGTTTTACTGGAAAAATGTGGAGCCCACAATCATTTTTCATTAGAGATATATTAGATACTACACCATAAATTTGATTCTTTTTAAACTAAGGCAAGAAAAATGTTTTTTTGTCCATCGTTTGTTGTAGAAAAGCAAACAAACTGATCTTTCTACCCTGGAAATTCAAATGTGTTGCTTTTTTCCAACACAAACACTTAAAACCAGTAGAATTTAGATCTAATGAGAGCGAATCATTGAAAAAACCATTGAAAAAACAGTCAACTTCATTTTGCCTCCAGTCGCCTCCATTGTGGAATTTTGATGACGTCACATTTTAAAGGGTCTATTTGACTTGTGCTTTGGTGATTTTGTTACTTGTGACATGACTAGTGACTAAAAAACGTCACTTATTTGTTCACATTCATGCAAAAAGCGATTTCGATTCAATTGCAATTCTTCTTCTATCTTTAGTTTTCCATTCATACAATAATCTGCCTTAAGTATACGGGTGCGTCTTACCGTCGTCGTCATCGGGCGGTCCGTCGTAGGATTTGTCGATGGCGGCCCTGAAGCTCTCGTTGCAGCCTCTTCCTCGGACCATGTTGGCGCGCGGCCGGTGGAACGGAAGCAGCTCGTTCTTCCTGTTCACCTCCGACATGGCCGTCTGCAGACTCTCCAACGAGCTGGACTTCTTCAGACCCAGAGTCGGCCCGAGCTCCATGGGAGTCGGGGAGGCTGCGGGAGAAGAAAGAGGGAAATGATAAGAACTTTTGTATGATTACGGCTAAATAACACAAGATTTCGACTTAATGTGCAGTCCATTGAGTATCAAAACACGAATCAAACAAACAGCACATTCAAAACAGTGGATACAGAATTGGGGTGCGTGATGAATATATCAGTATTTTCTTTTGTATTTCTCAATCACTTTAATATTCTGTTGCTACATACATGTTTATGTTTTAACAGTGCATCAGGAAAGTGCTAAAATGTGTCAATAAATTCAAGTTCAAGAGGTTCAAGTTCAAATATAAATGAATAATAAAATTAAAACAGAAAAGTGCAAAAATATCACTTTTTTACCCTTGTTTGGAAGATTCCACAAGACATTTCTGTCACTGTTTGAGATCATTTTGAATAGTTTTATTACAGAATTTGTGATTAAGACAATTCATAGTTTATCCAACAAGTTCATTTACTAAATATCTTTACTAACTTTAATAACTCGATTTCTTTTTCAATTTGTTATCTTTTTTATCGTAAATTTATGTTATTTAGCCACATTCGGGATACCTTTTGTTGCACTTTTTACTTATCACTTTCTATAATTAAATTATGATTTTGGTTGACATTTTAAACATTTTTCTTTCTTCTCGTTACCTCCCTCGCAGACCAGGTTGTAACTATAAAAACATGCAGTTACTACAAGAACAAGAATTAATATATAACATATTTTAGGCTGTAATGTAATTTAATTACAAAAGGATAAACATTGTGCAGTCTCTTCAAGGAGCCGGTGAAAATAGAATTACAATTCAAAGTAGGGAGGATTTAAAACATCCCAGACAAAAAATGTTTTAGGAATTCTTAACAATAGGGTTAAACTCTGGACAGCGGCGGATGAAAAAACACTTGATGCAGTTAACTACGGTGTTGTTGAGTGAGTGATGGATGCGAGGTGTGCGTTTCTGCCACTGCATCTCCATCCATCATCTAAAGCACGGTGAGCCCAGGGAAATATTACTGAGGGAGAGGAGAGGAGGGAGGGAGGGAGAGAGGAGGGGAGAGGAGAGAGAGGGGCCCAAGAACGGCGAGGACCACAGCCCAAGATGAGAGAGACAGAGAGAGAAGAGAAAGAGAGTAAGATATATAGAGAGAAAAGGGAGAAAGCTAGAGAGAGAGAAAGAGCTGGAGGGAGAGTGAGCAAGAGAGGGAGAGAGAATAGAGAGAGAGCGATAGAGAGAAAAAGAAAGAGGGAGAGAGAGAGACAGAGAGAGAGAGAGAGAGAGAGAGAGAGAGAGAGAGAGAGCGTGTGTCTGTGGAGTTATTCACCGGAGAGTTTGTAGAGAAGATGAACTTTGCTGGTGAGAAATCTGGCCTCAAAACATAAGTGATGGAAAGGTCAATAAAAAATGGAAAAAATATAACATTAAAAAGTCATTTCAATATTAAAGTATGATCTATTTTATGTTTTATACAGGTGAAAATCTCTGCATCTACAGATTGAAAAGGTCACGATTAAAATTTTTAGTTTTGATATCAAGGAGTAGGCTCGATACTCTGTGGTTCCCAATCTTTTCTTCCAGCCTTATTTTACCCGTGGATACATGTCCCAAACATCCTTCTCTGATCTGAGAAGCTACCGTCGTATAAGAAAAAACAGGATTATTTTCTGGTTGATAAAGATGTTAAGGAACAGCAGTGAGTTTGTAATGCTTCATACACCCTCCATGAACATATACACAATCAAGTTTGGATCTCTTTTCTTTTCTTGATACAAACTGATGTGTAACTTTTCGGGTGCCATGTGACTCCATAGAGATTTGTTTTTCTTTTTTTTTCCCCCAGAAATATTCCATGTATTTTATCTATTAGGCACATCAACTAAAAAGACAAGCAGGGATTGGACCCTGTGATACCCTCAATTTAAGTCTATATGACTGTTAAAAATTAAACATGTATATTTTACTGTTAATAAACCTGAGCAAACAGATCCGAACAGAGAAACCTCGAGGTAAATGAGTTTAGAGTCATATGTAATGTTATCCATAAACTCAAAGTGATTTTTTTTTTTCAAGGGATGCCTGGCAATGGCTCAAGGCACACAAGTGTCCCCTGCACACTGGCCCAAAATAAAGGACTTAAATCCCTGGCGAACTCAGGCTACAACTGACAGATAACGTTACTAATAGTTTCTGGCTCATTTAAAGCAGAACTAAGTCACTTCAGCGACAGAGCTCCCCCTGTAGCTCTCTTGTGAAAATACACTGCCAGTAAAAAGACGCAAACGTTTTTTTTTTTTTTTTTCCTGAAATAAGGAACTACAATCACATAAAAAAAAATTCATGTCACCAAATATAAAAAAAGAGAGCCAGTGTTTCTCAGTAGAGTTGTCTTCAGGTCGACGTCAGGAAAGTTGCAAGGCTGGCTTTCCATGCAGAGACAGCAGGGGGCGACGGCGGGGGCTTCAAACGCCCCAAAAATACATTTGCAACCACCACGCGGACTTACGGAGATACTTTAAATAATGAAAATGACTCAAATTAGGGGAATGACAGACTTTCCAATGAAAAAAAAAAAGTTTAATAGTGCACGTTTCATTTTAAGTCATGGCAGTGCGTTTTCAGCCACACAAATGACACAACGTTTAACAAAATGCCAAATCTAACTCTTCCCAAATTCCCAGCGTTTACTGCATTCGAGTGACGCCTAAACCACACTGCATTGTTCTCCCGCATCTCACTAATGCAGTAAACATCCGAGCTGCAAAGTTGGCCCAAACTTCAGCCTGGCGCCCTCCTCCGCGACTTCCCCCCCTCATTGGTACGAGCTGGTAATTGTTAAGGAAAACAAGTAGATAAAGTAATGCGCGCTTGCAATTTACTCTGTCACCTTAAGCGGGAAGACGACAGCGCAGGTGTGGGCTTTTGTCTGGGGAAAAGCGCGGCGGTGGCAGAGAGTAATGTGGAGCGGCGAGGAGAGGACCGGGCGGGCTGCCAACTCAAAACACTGGTAATCCTCAAACGCGTGCACACGCAAACACACACCAGCCTCGAACGCGCACGCAAAGTCACACACGGGCATTTCGGATTCCTTCCTGGCTGCGGCTTGTCGATATGATGCCACCGTGATTCATGATAGCTAAAGCTGCATCACTTTAGCTAATGATTCCCAATACTCAGAGCGCGGGCTGCTCGAGCGAGAGAGGGAGAGGCTGATGTGACAGGCGCATCTATTTAAAGGGCCATCAGCTAAACACACAAAGTCCCATACATAATGTGGAGCAGCTCGTGTTGACAGGAGAATGCAGAACAACCGGCAGATTGTTTTCTCGTGCCATGGTTTGATACCGAGGATTTAAAGAGGTCGTGAATGATACGGGATGTTTTAAATAATGGAGGTACGAGTCAGTGCGCTTTCTCTTTGTGCCAGTGCGGGATGAGTAAAGGGAGATCCAGAGTAAAATGTATGTCGTAAATATGCAAATGATATGGTGTTTATTTGTTGTGGGAGTATAGGGAAAATAATTAATATCATGATTTTCTTAGAGTCAGATCACAATTTTGATTTTTATGCCTTTGCGCCTTGAAGAGGTGTGAAGTCATCTGCTTCTTCTGCCACTCCACTAGGGCTGTAGTCGACTAGTGGTTCTAAAACTAGGGGTCGGGACCCAATGGGGGACGTGAAATGATTTCCAGCGGTCCCCAGATGATGGAGAAAAATTGATACAATAGTGTTAAACAAGGCTGGACACCCTTCAAGTGCAGTGGTTATGTAGATTCCTATTTGTCATTTTTCTAGGTCTATATTCACAAAATAAAATCGTACATTAGATATAAGGCTAATTTATCAATTAGTGTGTCGCCTACTTTTTGTGTTTGGGGGTCGCGAATGTGAACTATTTTTATTTTGGGGGTCGCGACTGAAAAAGTTTGAGAACCACTGGACTAAAGAAATACTTGGTCAAAAAACAACCTGCCTGATCGATTAAAACGAGGTGTGGTGAAAATATGTTAAAAAAAATAGTTCTACAACGACCACAATTACAAAAGAATTCATGCAAAAACAACTCTGTATTCACCTCCAGAAGTTGCAGTGGGCGCCACCATCTTTTTCCTTGTAGTTTACATGGAGCAGACGAGCACAACAGAAAATAAATCCTACATGGAGTAAAAAGCCGTTTTCAGGCCGCCCAGGAAATTGGTGTGTTGCTGACTTGTTTTTGCATGTGTCCATTAAACATTTTACACAAATCAACCTACTTTATATTATGTTTTAGCAAGAGACTTTTCCCTCGATCGCCATTTGTGTGAACACCGTTAACTTCAAACCGGAAGCCCCTTTACTGCAAGAGTGTGGATGATAGACATAAAGAGAGGCAAAAGAGGGCGGGGTGGAATAAGGTGTAAATACAGAAAAGTACTACAAAACTGTGTTGAATCTCAAAATCTTCAGCTAACTCACTCCATAGATTCTCTTCTTCTGTTTTTTCCACATAAATCCTTTAAATCTAAAAATAATTAGTCGGCTAATACAAATTTTGGTCGACTGAGACATCATCGATTGATTAATCGACTAAACGACTAAACGACTAAAGGAGTAAGCCCTAAACTCCACACTGGTCAAATCCAGTTGCAACTGACACCTTACAGAGGCTAAACTATTGGAAAAGTGGGTGGGGAAAAAGTGTTTTTGAGCAGACAGCTGCTTTAAATAGTGAAAGAGTGAATACTGATATGATGATTAGTTAGTTAGTTATGCTGGGTGTGCACTGACTCCGGATTGGGGGCAGTTTGCAGGTCCCACAAGACTTAAACTAAACTAAAGGAGTTGGTATAACAGGCAGTAAATTGGAGTTGGTGTAACAGGCAATCTGCAAGTGACCCGCGCAGGTCCCAAACCTCTGCAGGTTCGCACCTGGACTGGAGTCAGTGTGCACAAGGCTAACATTTAAAATATGCTTAAACTTATGCAATGAGTCACCTACTTCTTTTAAAATGACGCATACGCTTTTTTTGGCATGCAATTATTTATGTATGCTCTTTTATATTGCTGTACATATACATTTTTCATTAAATCCTGTCAGGTGCATTGAGTTGCGTGTATGAAATGTATGGTATAAATAAAAATGCCCTGTCTTGTGTTTAACTGAATTGCAGCATATTTCTACTGTATTTCTTAAATATTGTTTTTAATCAATAAATGATCTTGTGAAACATTACACATGGAATATTTAAATAATTTATGTTGTTTTTAATCACTCTGTTGTGTACTGCATTTGCAAACTTTATTTATAAAGTTTGGGCCACTGCATTGCTCTTAAAGGAGAGCTGCACAATTTGTTGCAAAAGTATCGCAATATTGGCGGACGCAATATCGATGTCACAACAAACAAAATATATCGCAGTAACAGCAAAGTCTTCCATCCGATAGAAATGTTCTTTCAAACTAAATTAGCCTCGGTTTTGTATTTGTTGTTTTTTATTTTAATATAAACATTATTGCAGCAAAAATAGGGCTGCATCAATCAGTAGAAAAATCATGAAGTCGACTATAAACAATAATTGAAGTCGTATTTTGATGATGGTCATCGTTCTCTGGACTAAACAGACTCTAAAACACAGTTTTAAAACAAAGACAGTAACATTATTAAAGGAAAATGGCAAAAAAGAATAGGCCATTTCTGATTTTCCTCAATTATACACTTTATTCATATATATTCTCTATCTAGAAGCTTCATTCACAATATTTGTTTGGTCTGAATTTGGTTAAAAAATGTTTATTAAAGTTTATTTTAAGTCTCATTCTACAATAATCACTGACTAAAATAACTGTTAGTTTCAGCCTTAGTGTGACAAATAAAGTTGATTTGTACAACATGCCAGGACTATGACGTACCAGTAAATTACCCAAAATGTTTAAAAATTAAAGGCATCTGGGATAAAACAAGTGTGTTATTAAGAAGCATTTATTTGGAAGTCAGGATGAAACTATACAGTCTGAAAACCTGTTGATAAGAGTGCAAAGGTAAACACTTTCTTTGTCTATGACTAAAATGGCACTGAAAGTTGACACATGATTATGCCACAAGTTTACATAATCCCTGGAGGTTAATAGGAGCGGGCTGGGTTTGAACAGCCGTGCGCTCTATAGACAGCTGGAGTGATATGTCAGTTCAAACAAATTGGGTTTGGTCTGAAATGAATAGGAGGATGAGGGCTGAACTCTGAGTAAAAGCCGGAGCGGACACTGGCTGATCAGGCCTCATAAACTAGTTTGCTGTGAGTAGCAGGATTTGTGTCATAAATGTAATTACAGCTGTCCGACTGGAAGATGATCGAATTAAGCTGCTTTTAAAGAAAGAGATAGAGGGGCGAGCCAGGGGGAGGGGAGAGAGAGACAGGGGAAATGCTATGTTGGAGGTAATGTACGAGTGCTGGGGTTTGGGAAAGGGAAAATGAACGAATCGCAGCGGGACGGCCTTAGACGGGCACAGATTGATCTATGGACACGGAGACTTACTGCATTTTCTTTTCTGGACGCTCAACCACAGGCTTAACGTTATTGATTTTCCCGGATTGTCCCACAGTACGGCATTCAACCAAGCATCAACTAATCGTGACTAAAAAAAAAAAAAAGATCAACTATTAAAAACGACGATCGTGAACTAAACGGACTAGTTTTAGTGTGCGTTTTAGGAAAAAAATTATCACGATTTTCTTGGGGCCAGATCAAGATTCATGTTCACTTTGTATTTATCTATTGCCTATAATCGAGCTGCACGATTTAGGAAACATATGTAATTGTGTTTTTTGTCTAACCAGTGCAATTAGATTTACATTATGTTCAAATTCACATTTTAAACACAATTTTGTCGCTTTTAGTCACTTTTTTGTCACATACAGTTATGTTTGCCATATATAAAAGTGTCTTTGTCACTTTTAGTCGTGTCTTTGTTGTTTCTAGTTAACAATAAGTTAATATAGTAATTATCGTGACAGGCCTACACATCGTGCTCAGTTGTGTTTGTTGTATTTAAGCCGCGTCTTTGTCATTTGAAGTTGCGTCTTTGTTTTTAGTCACGTTTTTGTCGCTTTGAGTCGCGTCTTGGTGCATTAAGTCGCGGTTGCTGTTTGTAGGCATGTTTTTGTCGCTTTTTACGGCAATTTTATCACTTTTGGTCGCTTGTTTCAGAACATGTTTGTACAAATCCAAACTACCGTGTTAGCAGTTTTTATTCAAATCAAAGAAAGACATTTTGTTGTTTGTGGAAGAAATTATTGCACTTCATAAATTGCAGCATTTGCGATTTGCTAAATGCATCCATTAAAATTGCAAGTTTGTGTGGATTTGGTTTAATTGTGCAGCCCTGGCCTTTAAGAGGCAAATAAAGTCATCCGCTCAGAGGCTTCAGAGGCTAAACAACAGGAGAAAAAGAGTGTTTGAACAGACAAACAGTGAATCACAATACGACGATTTGACAAAAAAATAGCAGACTATCACAGGGACGAGCTCTCGATTTTTAACACCACATCGCCCAGTCCTACTTGTATGTTTTCACTCATGTAATCCAATGTACTTCACGGATGCTGCTGGTTGCAAAGAAGAAAAACGGACAGCGTGAATATCGCTATTGGAGAAACAATGAAGAAGCAACAGAATGGCACTGATAACAGGCGAGCGCGGAGGAAAACAAAACATAAGAAAAACGAAAAACATTACGATAAAGAGTGCCAAGATACCCCAGGGCTATTTTGTTGGCAGGAAGGCAGCGTGCTACTTTCAAAGTCAAAATTACACCAAGGAGAGGCTTAGCAGAGGCAGGCGGCAGTAACAAAGAGCCTGATTAACGGCAGCGCCACTTCCTCTGCCGCCGCACGGTCTTTACACGCTCGCAGAGAAAGATGCTATTTCATGCCACGTTCCACAGAGAGGCAGAGAACACAGTTGTGCTTCATCACTGATGGGTTTCAATCAAGACTGAGTCACCGCTCGGAGTCACCGCTCGGGGATGTGCTGCAGGAGCGGAGACAACTGTTACAACCGGCGCAGTTACACACGTGACAAACAGACGCTTTGACTGATGCGAAACCAGGAAACTTCGGTTGCTATGTTGAGTTTTGAGATCGAAATGTGTCTCAGTATTCATGTTAGTATCATTAGGGATTAAAAATACATAAATAATTAAATAAGCAGGAGTATTGTAGCACGCTTGAGTGGACCACAAGTCAAAAAGAACTATTGAACATGTTAAAACACATGATCAGAAACAGTAACTTAAGGCTCCAACTAACAATTATTTTGGTAATCAATGAGTTTATCAATTATTCTTTTGATTAATTGTTTAGAAGGCGAAAGATTTGTACTCATTTTACCCAGATAAAGCTTAAGTGAAGCTGTTTGAGGACGTCTTGGTGAAGAAGAGTGTTTTTTCATCAAAAACATAACATTTGCACATTTTCTATCAAAATTTTGTGTTATTTTGGCTCTGAGTTATAAAACATCTACTGTCATCTCTTGGCATGTTTTGGAGTCTGTGCAGAGAGCAGTTAATGATTGTCTGATTACTAAATTAGTTGACAACTATTTCTATGATCGATTAGTTGGGATTAATCGATTAACTTGTTGCAGCCCTCAACCATTTACTACTTAAATGTTAAACAGCAGATGACAAGAAAAAAATATATTGACAGTGTAGCATATAAATATATATTTATACATTACGATTTGATTTACGATTTACGTTTTGATTGTAAGATTCTGTTCATGGGTCACATTTTAAACACATCCAGGAGCATTTACATTTGACACGACTGAAACTGAACCGCTAAACGAACCCAGAATCACATGACCTTCAGTTTGTAGAGGGCTAAACTACAGAGTTTAGTTTTTACAATTTAAGGCAGGATAGCGATTACATTAGCTAAATAATGTAATATAATTGTAGTCCTTGTGATTCGCTCTGTGTGATTCAATTTCAATTTTAATCAAAGTGTCATTTATCTTACAGCCTCAGTCAACCACATCTGTAATTTGTGGCGACGATGTGCTCACCTGCGCCTCCTGGACACTGCTGTGAAGCCCGGGCTGCAGGACAGAGGAGGGACACGTTTGTCCTGAGGGCTGTTACTCTCATCAAACTGCCCTGACACACGATGTACTGACCCAACCTGACGTGTCCTTCTGTTGAGCTGTAATTATTATTGCATTTTAACAGCTTAATCTGCTTAAAATGACCCCTGGCGATAATTAAAAACGATATTGATCAATGGATTTAATGATCGATGGAAGATGTGTTGCCAAAGTCGTGGGTAAGACATAAGATAAGACATCCCTTATTTGTCCCGCAGAGGGGACATTTTAGTGATGCTGCATAAAGTAGTACAGCAGGAGAATCAAAATCTAAAATAATTACTTAAAGTGCGTATGACAGGTTTTTATGATTTTCAAATTTTGACTTTTTTCAGTGTATTAATACTTGTTGTAAATATAAATGATAGTTTTACACCAATCAGGTCGCTGTTTGTGGAAAAAAGTTGAAAAATATGTTGAAAATTACAGGAAGTAAACAAACTGATGACATCACACTGGGGAGACAAACTTTATACATGATTTACACAAAATAAACTACTTTTTTGACCATTTAAACACGAATTCAACTAAATAAATACGTTCAAATATATTTTTATTTGTCAGGTAAAAGAATTGATGACATTAGATGAGTTTTAGCCCAGTTTACAGTATGGTTGCTATGGTAATTTCCTAGTGTGATGTCATTATTTACAACCAGGAAGTGAAATTAAAACTTATAAAACTGCTAAAAAGGAATAACATTTGTAAAGAATTTTAGCAAAACTCGAAATATATTTATCTTAACTGCATTTTACGTAAATGAGTGGTCCAACCTGTCAGGGGCCCTTTAAAAATAGACCCAAAATCTAACAATTTCACGTGACTATAAAAGCAAACAGTTAAACAAATTCAGATTACTCATTTATCTTAAAAGGTACACAAATGCAATAAAAAAATATGAGGTTAAACAAGCTACACATTAAAAAAGTGTGTTTTTATAAATCGTCACTATAATAATCAGTAAAAACTATATTTTATGTGAAAATATGGGCACATGGGCAGCAGATTTCTTTGTCCTTGTTCAATCGCAAGTCAATTTAGTTAAAAGCCATATATTTAAAAAGTTTAAAGTATAATCCATGAAACTCTCAGGTGTGTTATTCGATATGTCTGTCCATATAGAAAACCACAGACGGAGTACTCTGTCTAATCCAATGGAGAGCTATACACTTACTTTCACATCCACTCATCCCCCGAGACACAAAACCCCTCTGAAAATGAATCCATCACGGACAATAACAGTGATTAGTCCAGAAACAAATTACATCTCGCTCCTTGGCTCGGCCGCCATCATGCGATACTTCTGCCGTACGCCGTAAAGTACACGTCCTTTTGATTAGAGTGAGCCTTCATGCAGATAAATGGACAACGCAGCCGGACAAGACAGGGCCGGCCATCTTGTGATTAGACTTTTATTTATTTATTTAGGGCTCGGCGGATGGGGAAAGGGTCAAAGGGCACTCGATGCGCAGAGGTACAGAGCATGAAAGTACAATGACATGTCGGGAGACTGAGAGTAAAGTCGACCAGACGAGAGAGAGAGACGGTCGGACGAGTGTTTCTGTGTCTGCTTCATGAAAAGTAAAGTGCAGAATACTACCGTGGTTATTTAGGCAGTTTATCAACACATGTACAATATACCTGTGGTTCCCAACCTTTTCTGTCTCGAGTATCCCAAAGATTTGTCTCACGCTCCCTTAACTCGAGTTTCAGGCAAATAAATGGGTTTAATAGCCACATATTGTCAATTATTACTAATATATTTTGTTTTAATTATATTTATGGTCCAAGATGCCCCAAAAAGACGCTAAATTTACAACTAATAAGACATTTTAATTCAGATTAAAGTACATTTAATCTTCTTTTAAAACCTGAAACAACTCTAAACGGCAAAAATTCAATATCTAGCATTTGCTTAAAATGAATCGAATTAAGAATATTAATCTTATTTTGAGTGAAATAGACAATTTCACTGGTTTCAAGACATTTCTGATTGTTATAAGATACTTATAACAATGCTTAAAATAAGATAACTATTCATTTGTCAATGAGGTAATGATGTAAATTCTTACATCATTGGCAAACAATTTGGCTTGAAATAAGAAATTACCTGAAACAAGTCAAAAACACCTTTAAATAAGTAAAATAATCTCAGTCCATCAAGAATGTACCTTAACTATTCAAAGTTGTCGAAATTAAGATTCATATCTTGCCTTCAAGTCATTTAAACTTATCTAGAAATGTTTTTTTTACAGTGTAAATACCCCTAGTAACTGCTCACGTACCCCATGGGGTCCCCGTACCCCTGGTTGGGAAATACTGCAATATACTACTGTCCCATGTCAAAATACAAATTTACTAAAACGACATCATATCTTTTTACAAATATATTTTAAATGACAGGTTAAGGAAGCACCCACAAAAATGACCATAAGTGAAAAGTAAAAGCTTAGTTTAACGTTCAACCCTTCAACCAAACACTGAACTAAAACAAAATGTAATACAAACACGCTCATGATCTTTAAGTCTGACTCCTTGTGTGATATGCATATCGATATGTTTTTGGCACGATTCAATTATACTGTACACACTTGGGAATGACTAGTACACCAGCCCTCTGTGGTTTAACTTTAATTTATTCATCTTATTCTGCCCTTTTTTTTTTCCATGGATCTGCACTTCCGTTGTATTGGCACTCGGTTCACACAAACAGCTAACAAGGGGAAGCTCTTTCCGCTAAAATATTATATAAAGTAGTGTAAAATGTACACATGTAACAACTCAGCAATGCACCGATTTCCATGTAAACTAATATGACAGATAAAAGATGCCCACGGCAACTTCTGGAATAAGATTAATAAAAGATGCACTGGAAAATAATGTAAAATAGATCGACAATCAACGTATCCCACACACACAAAATCGCTATATGTCAAATAATCATATGTCATAATCAACTATATGTAAATTTTTACAAGGTTGATGAGAAAAAATGTGATCAGCTTTAAATTGTTTCTCAGTTTACATTATATTAACCACAAGATTTCTTAAATGTGATGAAGTTTTGGTAAATAAAAAGTTGTGTGTTTTGACCGTATTTCTTGACATCTTTTACCATAACCATGGTTTTGCCGTATTTTAGATCATTAAACCCTAATTTAAGCCTGATACAGTCCGGGTTTTGATCTGGTGGTACTGGGAATGCCAAATATTATCTTACCACATCTCCCCTTTACAATGATACACTACAATACATTCCAAACCAAGTACAATCTCAAAACTAGATGCTGTTGCAATAGCTGAAGCTATTGCGAGTGACTGCGCAATTGAATTTTGGTGATGTTGGTCTGGTCCGGGATTCAAACCCACGATCTCCTTATTGGGAGGCAGAAGCTCTAGCCTCTCTGCCACTGTGCACCTGCCTGAAACAGTTTAAACAGCAAACTTTCCTGAGGACCAACAGAAAGGCTCCCACTGTAAAAGATAGGGAAAAATTGCTCGGCAAATTATGAAAAAACTACAAAAGGTACATGTACCAAAAGTAATAGCAGACATTAGAAGACTAGGAACTATTGAAAAATGCAAAAAAAATTAAAAGAATAAAAAAACTGTGGCCTGTGAAACGTGCCGAAAAACAGGAAAATACAAGAACAAATAGTGACTGCCTATGCATCGAAATCAGGACCAAACCAGGTCTAAACTACGACAACACAAACAGTCAAACCAGAAGAAACCAAACTACGAGAACCCTTTATGTTTTATGCATCCTGAACCTTCAAATGCTTTTTAAAAACTAAACAACAAAAACACATAGATTGAATTTTTTAAACTGAACACAAAGGAGCAGAAAGATCAGAAAACAGACAAAACCAGGACAAAGGACGAGTTGAAGATAAGAAATCCGGGTGTGCAGCTGTGGAGGGAATAGATTCAAATGTGCCTCTCTATAGACGCAGTTTTGGCAGCGTCTTGTCAGTGTGTTTCAAAGTCAAAATTTCACTGGGGACACATTCAGACAATGGATCACAGCCGCCTCCCCGGCGCATCACACAACACACGAGCACATGCATTTTCATAAAGATGTCCCCCCTAAGCCCCTTGGACAGTTTGTCAGAGTCTAAGCCTGAATGGCGTTGGCAAGAAGAGCGACGAAGAGAGTGGTAGTGGGTGGAGGAAGGACGATCAGGCAAAACAAAGGAAAACAATCCCCAATGTGGGACAAAAGTTGATATGTATTTTAGGATTTTTAGCAGTGGTAATAGTAAAATCATTTGAAAGTTTTGTTTCTGCATTGCTTAAAATATAATTCTCTTTATTACTTGGCATTTGCTTTGAACTGTAACTTATTGACCCTTTAAAAAGTTTGGAAACAAAAACATTCTAAAAGGCAAAAGTCAAGTGCAACATAATGTGATTTCACTGGAGAAACTGGGATTTAACCTAAGAATATCACATAATATGAAAAATCAAGATGATTTTGGAAAATTAACAGCTCTCAGACACTTGTGAGTGACATCAGAGCTGCTTTAAACACATTTATCATTGAATTTAAATTATGTTTTAGGAAAATGCATTTTTGACGAAGGAACAATTCTGATTTATGGGTTTTACTGGAAAAATACTCTCAGAAATGTTGAGTCCACAATCATTTTTCATTTTATCTACAGATATAGTCAATACTATACCATAAATTAGATTCCTTTAAAGCTAGAAAATTGTAAATTGTATGTTAACTGACTTTTAAACCCTGGAAATTCAAATGAGTTGCTTTTTTCCCCAACACAAACACTTCAAACCAGTGGAATTTAGAACTAACGTGAGCGAATCATTGAAACATTTACAGTCAACTTTGTTTTGCCTCCAGTCACCTCCATTCCACAATTAATGATCAATACACCACCGGCTTGTTTTTACGTTTGTTACGAATGCTCCACAACCTGCCATTGAGCCTATCTGCTGACACAACTACATTTCTATAGAATAAAATGAGGCTGCAGAACATTCAATCAAACTGCTCTGACATAAGATTGTCCGAGTCTTCCTTCCTGACCCATCCTCCCCAAATTCTGCATGAAGACTGCTCAGTGCGCTTAAATCGCCCCTGTGTGATAAAGTTATCTGATGGAGAGATTGATTTAGCATTTATTACATAATGTGTGTTTTTATGGCTCAAAATATCAGAAACATGCACTCATATTGAAAGAAAAAATACTCCAGCTTTACCTCGCTTTAATTCAATTCAATTCATTTTTGTAAAACCCAAAATCAAAACAACTCCCTCCAGAGGAAGTGTCTGGAATGAAGGAAGTCTGGGAGTCCCTGCTTAGACCCGGCCCCGGATAAGCAGAAGAAGACGGATGGATGGAATCAAAACAGCTGTTGTCTTGTTGTCTGTTGACTTTACAAAATTGCTGATTTAACAAGCAGAAAGTTAGAAAATCAAAACAATGGATCACAATTCACCGTGACGATAAAAGCAGTGCCTTCAATTTAGCCATGCAGGCCTTTTATGGTACATGAGGAGAAGATAAACTACATAAACCTGGTAAAAATAAACCTAAAAGTAACAGTTGATTCTGGTTTTGATTTGATCCTAATGTGCCAATGATTAAAGGTGCACTGTGTAACTTTTCTGGTGGTCCAGCTCCTTCACAGTAAGAATGCAAAGGATCTTTTAGCAGTAAAAAAGATCCATAATTAATGAATCAGATTGGGCTTTTGTCCACTGTATTGCCCTATAGTTAAGACATCTGTGGATCATCAGGAAGTATTTTTGACATTTTACATCTAAAATGACTTCAGAAAAGAAACAACTTCCAGGTCACATATTGCAGCGTTGAATTCCACTTGCACTTTTACAGTTACTAAATGTCATCAGAACAAAATGAGCTCGGACAGAGCCGACGCCTCGACTGTGGACACAGAGCACACTTTCATTTATGCAAAAATGACTACAGAACGCTGCTGAATCCTGAATCTAGATACAACTTCAAGTGTGTAAATTAATCTTTATCTTATATCTTATTTATTTTATATTTTTATTATTATTTCTACGAGTTAATTAATTTATTTATTTTTTAAATTCATATCTTTGCAGCGCCTGTTATGTCCGTGTTTCTCTGGGTGGGGGCTTGGAGAGTTGGGATGTGGGGGAAGGGTAAAGGGAAAGGGTGTATTTATATTTCTGTTACATTATTTATTTTTTTCTTTGATTATCCCTAGGGCAAGGAAAAATAAAAAAATAAAAATTACAATAAAATATTTATGGGGAAAGTGTGTAAATGACAAGAAAAAAAAATTATATCAAGATACGTTTAATGCCATACTGTGGAAAAACTCTAAGCAATAACTTCTCCATACGACAAGAGAGATCGGAAAAGTGACGTTAAATAGACATTACACTTCTAAAAAACGTCTCAATCATGCACATTAGCTGGATTGATATAAACAGACAAACTGATTTCCGACTTCCTCCTTACTGTAAACTTTTCATCAGCCTTGGGGATATTTATTACCCACCATTTATTCCTCCATTCAGACAAAAGCTCGGGGCCGTCCCCATCACCAGAGCAAAACATGGCTCGTCGTTCCCGTCCTGTCAGCACATTTCTCTCCCTTTCCCTCCCTCTCTGTGTCCTATTTAAAGCGGTTTTGATACGGGCCCATGTGTTGAACCAGTTTCCAGCTTTCACTCTTGCTGTCAGTGTTTTAAATGGGCCCTAATTGGAAACCCTCCAGCGTGGCGTGATTTATTTATTACTGTCCTATAGTCCATGTTATTGCACGTCTGCGGCGGACTTGATTTATCATTAGGATGAATACACGAGCATCTGCCAACACAAAGAGGCACGTCAGGCATGTCTAACCACAAAAGCTTAAGAGTTTCCAGTAAAATGGGAAGATCGTTTTAACAATTTAGTACAGTGTTTGCCAAACGCTTAAAATAAAAAGGGGACCGACGTTTTTGAGCTGAGGTTTTCAAATGGTCTGATGGTTGTGCAGAGTGGTTTTTGTCTATATTTAACTGTCCGACAAGTTGATATTCTTCAGATTCATTAGGTAAAACTGTCTATTTCGCTCGTGTTTTTAATCATAGGTGTTTTGTTGCTGAACGAAATACTCTGAATATACTTGGCCTTGTGTCATCACGGAGATAGATACTTTTGACTGTGAACATTCTTGGAAAAGCAGTAACGTCCCTGCAGAGCCAAAGAGGTGACGGACACTCTACACTTAGGGCAATTTGAAAGAAAAATCCTTTGAAAACATTTGTGTGGCCACATTGTGTAGTAAAGCTGGGCAAAGTAACAGATAAATTTAGATAAAATGCAGTCATAGAGTAAAATGAGTAAACATATTATTGATAACTTGTTACACAATCCATACACACGCTTTAAAGGGGCTGTACCTGATTTTTATAGTTTTGAAACATGAAAAACAAAACTAGTTCAAGCTAAAGTCTACATCAGTCACATGTGTCACTCACTTTCCTAATGCAGATCCAGCATCCTGAATAGTCACCACAATAAGTTTATAAGCACTTTTCACCAGTCTGTTGAGCCTGCTAAAGCTAACAAACATTAGCATGCTAACAACACACTAACAGCAGATGCAGAGAAATGCTTTGGTCTAATTTCCACCCCAATAGAAGCTTTTACAATATATCTGTGCTGGGACAACACTGATTTAACTTTATTACATGCAAAAAAAAAGAAGGTAGTTCTGTTTTTCATGTTTTAAAACAGTAAAAATCAGGTACAGCACCTTTAAAGGACCAAATATCATCCTTATCATCAACAAAACTTTATTACAGATTCATTGTAGTTAAAAACACCACTCGTCCAACACGATGCACCAACATTTACAGCAAACTGCTGTTCCAGTGTCTCCACAGCTCGGACTGGTACTGAGTTTAACATTAGTCAGGCTTATAATAATAGTGTTCTGTCATTAAAGAAACAAACAAATATATACACCAAACAGCACAAGGTTGAGGTGAGAGGTTTTGATCCCTTGCTGACACAGATATCTTTTGTGTTCGTTCTAAAGTTAGTGAATAATGTATTATTTTCCTAAGTCGCATGTTTAACTGTTGACAATGTCCCTGATAGTTTCATGTCTATACAGGTGCCTTTAGAAGTAGCGCGATAATTACAATATATCGACATGTTCAACAAAAAACAGGTGGAACAATAATTTTGAGGGTAAATATTTATCAGATGTGCTTTTTCTTTGCATTAGTAAGGCATTTTTTGTTGTTTTTCTGTGCTACCATGAGATTTGGGCTGTAGACTCATGTTTTTTTTTAACAATATAGTGTATTTAGAATAGTATTTTGGCACTGTTTGTGTCAGTGGCATAAATTAGTTCCTATATTATGGTTTATCGTCTATATGTTCTTTAATATATGGTGACAGGCCTACGTAGCACTGTTACTGTGCAAACTCATTCAAAATAAATGTACAATAGTCTAGTTTATCTAGTTTAAATTCTGAGTTTAAGATTTTGGTTGTCACGCATTTCGGTTAAAATGTTAACTTTGGGATTTTCAACAAAAGAAATAAAGTATTTTGTGTCATTTTGTGAGCAACTCAGTGTTTTTGAGCCACAGAATCAGTATTTCATCCTCCATCTCTGCACACAAATAGGAATGTTTAGTTACTGAAACAAAATCACTCACCAGCTTTTTCACCTCGGGGCTAAAACTCCACACAAATTCGCTAATGATGTCTGCAATTTCAGTCACTTTGCATCTACGACTTAAAAATTACAATATAATACGAAGCCTGCGAGGTTCAAATTTTCCACAGGATGATTGAGACTTTCCATTACCATAGCATTACCATAGACGTAATAATAGTTTTCATCTTGCCTTCGCAGCGTATGGTCGCCCAGCTGTTTTTGAAGGGTGTGGAGGCAATGGAGGGAAATTAAAAAAGGCATTCCCAGAAGTCATTGTTCCCGAAACGAACCCCAAACCCCAAATCTCTGACCCAAGTCCAAGCAGCTGCCTGTCGTCCCGTGTGAGGCATATCACCGAGAAAGAATACATCACAGACAGAAAAAAGTAGGTTGGAAAATGAATTGTTGTTGCCAGGAGCACACAGTTAAAACTATTCCCAGTGCGATGTGGCGTTGTAAAAAAGGAGAGGTTTTCCAAGTAAAAGGTTAAAGAGATTGGACAAGCGGTTAATTTAGGCCAAAAACACATTATAAAGTACATTTAGGGAGCGGTGCAGAGTGCATCATTTTCATTAATGAGGAAAAATCTTCATTCTACAACCAACAAAGTTATAGCAATTACAGAAGTGTGGCGTTCGCACAAGAGAAAAGCTTTGTGGTGGAGATGAAGCTGTGGTTGAGAAGGTTTGCGTAGGTCTGTTTGAGCATGCCTAGTTTAAGGTTTTTGTTGTTGTTGGTTTTTTGCTTGCGGTTTATAGTTTGGATTGTATAGACTGTAGATTGTTGTATTCATTTGTTTGCTTTAGTTGTTAATTTCATTTAAAACGGACTTGCCCTGTGCATCAATCAAAACGACTGGAAAAAGGGGCTTATCATTGTGCTGAAAAAAGCTATCAAAATTATTAGACTCTCTGCACAATGTAAACAGATAAGTAGTAAACAGCAAATTCAAATAAAACATTTACTTGACAAAACAACTAAAGGACTATAGCAATAATAACCCCTTTAAATTATATATATAACACATTGTTGTGAAAAGCCCCACAGTGAAAATGTTGCAGAATCTGTATGTATTCATTACTTTATTATTTTTTTAAAGAGAGGGAATGACCAGCTGACATTGATTCAGTGGTACAGAAGGTTGGTGGTTACTCTATAGATTTGACCAGTGCGCCCTATTGTTGTGTTCTTGGGCAACAACGAGGTGGATAAAAGTTGTGTGTGAGTGATCGGTGGTATTTGGATGAGGCCTTGGTTTCCATCATAATCCCCCTGGGAAACTTAATAAAGATCTAATCTATATAATCTAAAGCGCATTGAAAACCCCAAGCCTCTATTGTTATTTTATTATATCTAAGGCTAAAAATCAATGAGTTGCGACTAATCAATTATTGAAGTAATCGTCAACAAATGTAGTAACTGAATGATTGTTGACTTCACAGGTTGAAGAGAACTTTAAAGAAAAAAAAAATTCATTATTTGTATTATTATTGGCGTGTATACAATCTCGAGGATCTTTACTTTGATATCTCATGTTTTAGAACTAAATATAAGATGCTTTTGCAAAGAACAATATAATTTTATCACTGCCTTGGGAGATGCCATGTTAACTTAGCTGTGGCTCCATCTACTGGCTGCTGAGGCAATTACATGTTCTGTTGGTATGCTAAGCTATCACGCAGTAACGGTCATCGTGTTTAGAGGCAGTAATGCTCAGAGCGAGTCTGGCGATGATATAAGGACTTAAAACAGCAAAAGATTGAGAGAGTTTCAACGGCGAGTGTTTTTGATGGTTGGAGGGGAGAGGATTTTCTAACCAGCATTCCGCAAACTTGTGTGAATGAAGCTAAATGCAACTCCAGGTATGTTTTTGATGACGGAACATTGTTAGAACATGGTTAAAAGTGTCACTATAGTATGATATGTTCCCTTAAATGAAAAATATATTTTGTCATCGTCTCCGTCTTTGTGATCAGGAATCACTTTAGCTTTATCTTTGTCAAAGTTAAATGTACTCTAAACAAATAATAGATTAGTATAGTATTCTTTTGATTAATTTGTTATCCAATTAAGTGATAGTTGCAGCCCTAATTATATCATCAATACACTGTTTTCCCCATAACCAACTAAGACTCAGCAATGAGAGTTCATTTCATTCATTCATTCATTTTTACATTATGTTAGGGGTCGCGGGTGATAGGCGCCTATCCCAGTGACTTTGGGCCTTAGACAGGGTACACCTTGGACAACTCATCACAGGGCTAACACCGAAACATGGACATTGACAGAAAACATTCACTCTCACATTCATTCACGGACAATTTAATGTTGCCATTTGACCTACAAATTCATGACTTTGGACGGTGGGAAGAGCCGGAGAACCTGGAGAGAACCCACGGTAACACGGGGAGGACATGCAGACTCCACCCAGAGGGATTGTGTGATGTTGGTCTGGTCGGGGAATCGAACCCAAGATCTAACATTTATTTTCTGTGAGCTATAGAGCCAAACAATCTCTAACAATAACTTTAAATGGCTGAAAATGTCTAATGACGCAGACCGAGAAACTTCTTTGCTGAGAGGCTAATTATTCTGCATGCTTTTAATTTGCTCGAGCTATAGGTTAATTTCTCCTCTAATTAAAAGTAGCACGTAATTACGAAAGGTACTGTAAACTTCAACACTCGCTTTAATAGGGCTCGGCTTGCAACATGAGTCAATAGCAACAGCAGTGGACAACCAGGGCAGTAAAAAGGCCGTTCTGATTGATGAACTCAAAGTGGCAGATAGCACCCTTGCACAGAGAGTGGTGCTAAACTCAAGTACTTACAAATGAAAAGGTAGCGACTTCAAGGTAAAGTCAGATAGGAAAAAAAAAACAACTTTGAAAACAGTGGCTTTTTCAGGTCGGCGTTTTGAAAATGGTATAGTGCTTTTAGATGAGTGCGTCCTCTCTATTGGTCTATTTCTCCCCGAGTCTTTAAGGAGAGAGCAAGAAGTGGCAGTGCACGCTTGTCCGCTTTGATATGCACTTTGCACAAATTAAGGAGGTATATCTGGCGGCGGGCTGAGAGTAAAGGAGACGGGAAGAGGCACGGTGCAAGTGGGCGACTGGAGTGCAGTGAAAATACTGCCTAGACATAAGAGGAGGAGAAAGAGAGAAGGGGGGTGTATCACTAGACGACTAAAGAAATTCTTGGTCGACTATAGATATGTGCATCGATTAGTCAACAAAAAGGGAGCGTGGCGATGTAAAAGCTCTAAAACCTGTTCCATATCTCAATGATTTCAGCATGTATCTGTGCAAGTGCACTCAGAAGGCCATGAGATTATAGAGGAGCACGCAATTGCACACATGTATAGAGAAAACTGCTGGTAAACAGTGTTTACTGTGACAGTGAAAGAGAGTAGAGAGAGATTCTTAGATGAGAGATAGATGAGAGACAGGAAGGACAGAGAGAGAGAGATGGAGATAAGGATAGGATAGAGATAAGACATGAGACAAGAGAGATGAAAGACGGGAGATGAGAGGTGCGCAAGAGATGAGCAAGAGAGAGATGAGTAAAACAAGAGTGAAAGAGAGACGAGAGAGATGAGACAGATGAGAGAGAGGAGACAGATGAGAGATGAGACAGATGAGAGAGATGAGACAGATGAGAGAGGAGACAGATGAAAGATGAGACAGATGAGACAGATGAGAGACAAATGAGAGGAGAGACAGATGAGAGAGATGAGACAGATGAGAGAGATGAGACAGATGAGAGACAAATGAGAGGAGAGACAGGTGAGAGAGATGAGACAGATGAGAGACAAATGAGAGGAGAGACAGGTGAGAGAGATGAGACAGATGAGAGAGATGAAACAGATGAGAGACAAATGAGAGGAGAGACAGATGAGAGAGATGAGACAGATGAAAGAGAGGAGATAGATGAACGATGACACAGACAAGAGAAATGAGTCGAGAGTTGAGAGACATACAAGAGAGTAATGAGAGAGGAGAGAAAAGAGATGAGCAAGAGAAGAGGCCGATGAGGGAGACAAGAGACAGATGAGGAAGAAGGGAATGCGAAAGGTAAGAGAGCTATGATAGTGAGGAGCCAGAGAGATTAGAGAGACCTGAGATGAGAGCAGAGGAGAGAGAAAGATGAGAGAAATGATAAGGATGAAAGAAAGTGTGAGATGAGAGGAATAGATAATGGGAGATGAGAGAGAGTGAGTGAGATATGAGAGAAGATAGAGATGGGCCACAGGAGGAAAAGAAGACAAATGACAAAAATTAGAAAAACGAGAGAGACAAGAGAGAGTGATATGATTAGGGGAGATGACTTGAGAGATGAGAAAGACCAGGGGGATAAGAGAAAGGAAAGAGGAAGATTAGAGAAATATAAGAGATGATAGTGTCAGAAGGAGAACGAGAGCGATGTGAGACGGGAGAGAGGAGAGAGAAGAGAGTGAGATATGAGAGAGGATAGAGATGAGAGACGAGAGAAAAAAAGAGACAGATGACAGAAATGTGAAAAACGAAACAGAGATGAGATATGAGAGAGACAAGGGTTGAGAAACATGAGAGATGAGAAAGACGAAAAAAAATGAGAGAGATCTAATAGAGAAGACAGAGAGATGAGAGCGTGAGAAAGAGAGAAAAAACATGAAATATGAGAGAGAACATAGTGGAGTAAGAGAAAAAGATAAGAGAGAAATGACAGAAAGGAGAAAGAGAGACGAGAGAAATAGATAAAGATGAATGAGACGAGAGAAAGAAGAGACGAATGAGAGCGATAAGGGAGACGACCAAGAGAGAAATGAGACGAGAGAGAAAGATGAGATATGAGAGAGACAAGAGTTGAGAAACATGAGAAAGACGAGAGAGAAATGAGAGAGCTCTAATAGAGAGGACAGAGAGATAAGCGCGTGGGGAAGAGAAAAAAACACAAAAGATGAGAGAGAAGATAGTGGCGTAAGAGAAAAAGATGAGTGACATGACAGAAAGGAAAAAGAGAGACGAGAGAAATAGATAAAGATGAACGAGACGAGAGAAAGAAGAGACTAATGAGCGCGAGAGCGATAAGGAAAACGACCAAGAGAGAAATGAAACAGACGAGAGAGGGATGAAAGTAGGTTAGTAAAGAAATTTGAAATATACAATTGTTTTTTCTTGAGTGCCGAATCCTAAAGCAGTGAGAGTGGGCTTGATGAGGCTATTCAGTTTGATTAGAAGTTGAGAGCACATGTCAGCACTTGAACATACACACACGCTCTGATCAGGCCTCAGTCTGAAGGATGCAATAACGCTCGTGATACTGAGCTATAGGGAGAGGAGTTCTGTTAGCACGAAAGCCCTTTCCAAGCAGGCGGCGCTAGTAAAGTTACACAGTGCACCTTTAATTTAGACTCATCATTTGAGCGTCACGGAGACTGCTGCACAATGAGAAAATGTTCATGGTATTGAACATGCAAATTCCTTGCTGTGAGTAGGTCAAGATAGGTCACAATGTTATGGGAAGAGCGAAAAAAGTAAATTACCGTGGCAATTTTAGGAGCAAAATTAAGTCAATGGACCAAAAAATGCATCTAAATGTAAATTTTATTTGGCAGCTTTCGTCAAATAAGTTTTATTTTATCATTCAGGGAGTTTAATTTCAAAAATTTTGGTCACAAACTTGAGAAACAGGAAGATTTTACTATTCATAAAGCTTCATTTTCACAATTCAAAACCAGAAGTAGGTTTTTAATCTAACCCGTCCGTCGCTCTCACAAACCCTTTGGCACGTTGTTAAAATTCACATGTATTAATTTTCGGTCCTGTGTACAGCTTTACAACTGTTTTTTTAGACGAAAAAGTGAAACTGGGGAGGACCACCCAAGCCCAGCCAATCAGAGCGCTGCTTTTAGCTCATACTTTGAGACAAAATACTTCATTATAAGACGCAGACAGCGCACAGAAGTCTCATTTTTGTCATTTTTGTTCTGCTTTTACAAGAGACTCTTTGATGGAAAACACAAAATTTACAAATTCACACCCAACATAGTCAGTTACCCCAGCTTTAAGGCCAGTTTTATTCTCTGGCCTTTAACGCCGCATCTCTTTATTATATGTGTACTGTTTTATTAATCTGATACACTGTTTTCATTAATATTATTTGTTTCTGATTGATTGAAATGTGTTTTTTTTTTTTTTTGTTGACTTTTTGAGCTAAATCTAAATCTGTTTTATGTTCCTATATGTGCAGAACTTTGGAAACTTATTTATGTTAATTATAAAATGTGCTATAGAAATAAAGTTGGATTGCATTTTAGACAGTGAGAATGAAAGAATATTAAAGAATTCAACGTTGCTTGGTCATGAGCTCAGTAATTGTTATTGTTGTTTTTTGTAATTGTAGCGTTACATTTTGACATTGTGACATACATTTACATTACAATTCAAAAAAACATAAAAACAATGATCCTACCTGCGTTGTTTCCATCCATGGATCCAATGTTGCTCTCATCTTCAACTGTAAGAACAAAAAAAAAGTCAGATTTTTTTTTATTTTCTCCACTGTTGCTCTCTTAAGTTCTGAAACTGCTTTCCACATGTTGTTTTTGGCTTCTGAACACGTCACATTTTTCACTCATATTTTGCCAACATTTCTACCCCGACACATAAAAGTCAGTGTGGTCTATTATTACCAGGAATAACCCATCATTTATTTTGTTACAAGTCGCTAAATTCCTCCACTTGAAACACAATACGACGTGAACAAATGCCATGACATTTTTGACTCGCGGACAAAGCTGATAGGAAACATATTGCTGCTATCAGATTGCAGTTGTTCATCAAAGTTAATTCTTTTGGCGCAAAGCAAGGCACTCACTGTCAATACATGAATAATATGTTTGTACAATGGTTGCCGCGCTCTCCGATGATTTTGTATTGTCAAAAGTTGATTTGTGGTGGAGTTATAGTTTACACTTCAAATGACAGAACAAAACGGTCTGATAACTCAAAACTGTCATGAAACAATGGGAAGAACCAATTCAAGGAAAGCACACTCTGAGCAAACAAATAGGATTTCTTTGTTGAAGGGACAAAAAACAATGCTGCATTTAGGCTTAAGTGAAAGGCAGTAACAATCCATCACTTGAATCAAGACAAAAAGGTGTTGTGGCTCAATTATGAGTAAAACCTGTGCATTGAGGCTCCAAGAAATTGATTGTTTGTTTGTTTTTGATTGTCAAGACACTGCAGGTGAATAGGAAAAAAAATCTCAAATTTAACAATATCAATTTGAAACTTCTCCTGTGGTTTACTCACATAAATGTAAGAAAAAAATATATTACAAGTTTTTCATCATGTCATGTTTTCATGTAGAAATAAGGCATTTTATGTGTTGAAAATGGCCAAAAATGCACATATTTGGGACGTATAAAACTGAAAAATGGACTGGGTTTAAATTTCTTGGTTCATTTTGTACCAATATTAGTTACAAAATGTATAGAGGGGATTTTGGATTTCTTATTACGTTTTAAGTAAAGTAGAAAATTCTCAAAGTGGCAAATTCAAATTACCTAATTTTATTGACTTAAAACTTCAATACATCATTTTTAGAATCAGATTTCAAAAAATCCTTCTGTACATTTAGTCAAAATCTTGTTGAGTCCAAAATCATACAGTTTGGTGCATGTGGGATCTACTTTAAATGGTGATCCTTACGTCCCAAGGGAGAAAAATGCATTTCAAGAAAACAGCCTTTGAAGTTACAATGTCCCAAAGAAATCAATGAATGAGGTGGATTACATGGAAGAATAAAACATCTTTGGGAGCAGACTGGACAAGTTTGTTGTTTCCACATGAAAGCCGATATGTTGAGAGAGCAAACTGACCAAAAAATTGAAATTTGACTGTAGTGTCTTGCCTTAACATGTTTAAATGATATATTACTGACAGCACAAAACACAGTATGAGCTACTTTATGATTAAATATAAGATACATACTGAACTGACACAAGAGCTTCACACAAGTTCTTATTATCCGCGGTCCTTATTTAGTCAGAGGAAGCCCCCAGTTCCCCGTGCATCCATTCACACAGCGACAGTGACTGAAAGTAGGTCTAACTGACTATATTAGCACATTTAAATATTTCATTAAGTCACACAAGTGTCTTTTGAGTACGGTAAACCTGCACATAAAATTGACATACATATACAGCTCTTAGAAACACTGACATTGACGTAACAAGTGAACACAATTATTCAGTTACTCAGACTTTTAGATACTATTTACTAATTAACAGTACTTTTGGAGCTACTTTGTCAGTTAATGATGGACTGTAAATGTACTTGTGTTAACAAAGAGTTCCTGATCTGACTGAAAAGTACCTGGCCCTGAGCAGGAGGTAAAAAGTCCCAAAAGTCTGACCCAAGTCCCAAAGTCCAAGAGCCATCACGATAACACATTTTGAACAATATATTACTCCGGAAAACAATCATGATTAACGATAATAAACGAAATGAAACTACTTTATGCCACCGGAACACAGGATTATCTCCTTTTCTAAAGATGAATTATTGTCAAAAACATGAAGTGCAATAAATAAACAGCAGAAATAAACATTTATGCACTTAGTTGGTCTATAAATTGTCATAAATGTTACTTATTCGCCTCACTTCAGCTTAAGTATTATTCTATTACAGAAAAATAACAATAATTTCCTCACCATCGCAAAGAAAGTGTTCACACGATAAAAACTGAGGCCCAAAATATATAGTTTTCTTTGTCATATATAGAGCCATAAATTGATAAAGTAAAAAGGTTCCTCCAGGGGGAAAAAAACCTGTTGAAACCCTCCACAAATATTTAACATATTCGTTGAAATCAAATTGCCTTTCCTGTGCTACCAGCTCTTGTTTTTAGCCTAATTTAAACTGCTAAAGTCGGTGGAGTCCTTACGTCTTCTGCTGGCAACTGTGACACATTATCTGTATTTATTTGATTTGATTTGTTTTCCATTCATACATTATTTTGTTGTAAATAATCACAATAGTTACTATATCGACTTATCGTTCAATATAGATCGAAGAGAGAAAGAACAATAGTTTTCAGGCTCAAAAATCATCGCGTGTACCTTTTCTTTGGACTAGCAGGAATTTTTTTTTTTTGTTGTATTATACTCATTTGACAACATTTGTGTGTAGTTTGTCGATTAATTAACACCAATGACAAAGTAGAGACACTATAACTAACTAAAATGTTTAATTGTGCCATTTATTTATTCCTGGACACATTTTCTACAACACAAATCACTTGGAAATAGGCTTAATGAAAGATTTCACTTGAAAAACTGCTTTAGAGTAATGGCGTCCATGGTTGAAAGTAGTTTCATTGCTATCGTTTATCGTGATATTTTTCTGTGGCAATATATCATACATCAAAATCTGTTATTAGTGCTGATTCATGATGTGTGTATTTAAGATATGATTTAGGATTTATGAGTTAATGGAATCAGAATTTACAAAGTGTAGACACAAAATCTACAAAAAACAAATCATATCCGAAGAAGGAAAGTGTAAGAAGCGCACATTTTTGAACCATTTACTATTGGTTACTGTCCCCAATGTAAGTTATTTGACACTTGAGCTTTTATTCAAGTCATTATTTAAGTAAAAGTAAATGCTTGGTGTCAGATTGCTTCAAAAAGTTATTCAGGTAAATGAACAAATGAAGAGTTCAATGGCAAAAACAGATATTCCGCTTTGAAAAATTGTCAAAACGTATTTAATTTTTGTCACCATCATCTACAAATATAATTAATTAAAATAATGTGTATGGATTTGATCAAGGAGGAGTGGAATACAATTTTGATTGCAGTCAAATTTTGCTTTTGAAAACACTACTACATAAAGACTTGACTGCAAGCCTTAAAATGTCTTATCTTTGCAAATGGACTCTTCAAATGTTACTGAGAACTGTCCAAAACCTGAGCCAGGATAAAACAAAGAATATAGTCTTTAACTGACAAGCAAGAAATGTAAAAAGTCAAACTATTTTCCTCTGCCGAGCTCCAACTCTCCCTGACAACATCAAACCTATAAATATTTCTCGAGTTACCTGCTGTTGTTCTAATCAAATGGAGAGCTTAATTCCTCACGACTCGGGCTGATTACAAAGTGGGCCTTCTCCTGTGATGTCGGGTTACGGAAGTCCATTTTTCTTTTCATCCCGACCGACCCCTCGTCCATTTCTCAGGCCTGTCCGCGACCTTTGACCTCGCCCTAATCTGCTCTCTTTACGCCGACCTCCGTTTCACTCATTGATGTCTTCCTTCTGTCTTTTATGTTGCGACGGCTGCTCTCCGTGTCATTTCCAACTTTCACTTGTTCTCATATGTGGAAGGAACAGGAAATAAATACGCAAACTACTTTTTTGCACGTTTGTCCAATTCAACATGTGGGATTTGTCATATAAAGTATTCCATGTATTCCAAACCTTAAAGTGCGTGTGACAGGTTTTTATGATTTTCTAATTTTGACTTTATTCAGTGCATTAATGCTTTGTGTAAATACAAATTACAGTTTTACACCAATCAAGAGGCTATTTGTGGAGTAAAGTTGAAAAATCCGTTGACAATTACAGGAAGTAAACAAACTGATGACGTCACACTGGGGAGACAAAGGTCATGCATAATTTACACAAAATAAACTACTTTTTTGACGCTTTAAACTTTGATTCAACAAAATAAAGGTGTTCACATGTGTTTTTCTTTGTCAAATGAACAAAATCTGTGACATTGGATGAGTTTTGGCCACTGTACAGTGTGGTTGCTATGGTAATTTCCTAGCGTGATGTCATACTTTACAACCAGGAAGTAAAATTTAAAACCTAAAAAAACAACTAAACTGGGGTTAAATTTGTAAAGATTTTAGTAGAAATGTGAATAGATTTATCTTAACTGCATTTTAGTCAAATGTGTATTTCAACCTGTCATAGGCCCTTTAACAGTTTTTATGTGCGATACAGCCGATTTTACTTTCTTCCAAGCTACGTCTTCTTTAACTCGCGATCGACTTGATTTTGTCCCCAGAGCTGCACTTTTTTCCCACTTCTGTCCCTCTCTCGTTCTGCCCAAAGCCACAAAGCATGTAAGCGTCAATGAGAAGCACATTGACTGGTAGCGCTGTCCCGTGCACTCAGACACGTACCGCCACCGCAAAACTCCCTTCAAATTCTTCACTAATGAAAACCAAGTCCGGACTCTGTGCGTCTCTGAACTGCATGGGGCTCAAAAACAACATGAGGGTTTGGGCTGGTGAAGAACAGGCGAGAAAAGAGCCAAACAAAAGGCTCGAGAATAAGAAGATGAAGTGTGAATCGGCCGTGCAGTAAACTTAAAATGGCAGTTGACTAAGTTGGTTAAAGATATAAACATGACAGTTCTATGTTTGGGTGTTGATAGAGTTGCAAATGTTTTTACCTTATGAAATGCAGTGGTGGAAAGTAACAAAGTACAAAAGTAAAAGCACTGTACTCAAGTAACATTTTTAGGTATCTGTGCTTTACTTAAGTCGTTTTTACAGTGGATACTTTTTTACTTTTACTTCTCTACGTTTGAGACTTTTTACTCCAAAACATTTTGTAATTGAGCTGAAAAGTAGAAAGTGCTTTTTATTTTGTTTGAGGGTTTATTCTGAGCAGGTTGATGGTGATGTTCTGCCTAAAGGTTTTCAGTTCAATCTCAACAACAAGCAAAAATACACATATTAATTAGAAATAATAAGAAATGAATTTGAATAGACCTTTGTTGAGCAAAATGATGCACAATTCTTTACCAAACATTACGACATTTAACATGTAAAACTGGTCTCAGAATCTGTATGAAATACTTTTTACTCTTAAAGTACATTTTCAAACAGGTACTTCAACATGTGTATTTAAGTAGATTTTTTTATGTGGTACTTTTACTTGGGTAATTCTTTGCACATGTATGTGTACTTTTACTTGAGTAACAAAATTGAGTACTTCATCCACCACTAGTTAAACGTCTTTGTAAGTCCGTGTGGTGGTTGCAAATGTATTTTCAGGGTGTTTGAAGCCCCCACCGTCGCCCCCTGCTGTCTCTGCGCGGAAAACCAGCCTTGCAACTTTCCTGACGCCGACCTGAAGACAACTCTACTGAGAAACACTGGCTCTCTTTTTTATATTTGGTGACATGAAATGTTTTGTATGTGGTTGTACTTCCTTATAAAGTCGTGCCCCTTTTTCACGCATTGAACAAACCAGTTAATATATTATCAAATGTTTGGGTAGTTTCCCCAAACAGCCCCAAAACGTGCAGGAAGCCAGTGGTTTTCGATCTGTACCCGAGCTTCCTCTGGCGCATATGTATCCGATTTTTTTCCACCAAGGGCCGCATTTTGAAACATAGACGTAGCAGAGGGCCAGAGAAGACATGTCGACGAAGGGAATCGTTCAAAATGTTGTATTTGATGCGGCTCATGGTCGAGTGGACAGCGGCGGGCTGAGTTCAAATCCGGCTCTCGACAATTTGCTGCATGTCATTCCTCAGTTTCATCCCTGTTTCACGCTATTCTGTCAAATAAAGTAAAGAGTATGGGCTGGAAAATCCTACTAAGCTTACGAAAAAACCCCAAAAAATTTTAATGTCTTTTTTTTTTCTTTCATTTTTTTCCTTTTTGTATTTGTTTGGCAGTAATGTAATCCTAATTAATGTCTGGTATCTTTTGTCTTGTTATCTTTGGATTTATTGCTACACAAAAAGCTAAACATTAAGGAAATATGACTTTTAACTTTGTCCATTAACTAAAAACAATGCTAAAATGTCTGCCAAATAGAGAAGAAATATAACAAACAGCCATTACATTAGCAAAAAAATTATCTAAATGAACAGAAAGTGCTTCCCTATAACACATTTAAACCCAACATGTAAAAGAGCCCGGCTTTTGAGGATGAAACATGCTACAATTTCGCGCTAAAATTCCTCATTCACTTCCAATGAATCACATTATACCAATTATAAAGTCTCGAATGGAGGAAGAGTGATTTTGTAGCCGGACTAACGAAATTAAAACCTTTTCCAAACATTGTTCTGAAAATGTGCCTCTGAATGTGAGCACAGTGCGGCGAAATAACTGCTTTATAAATGAAATAAAGGAAATCTAATTACAAAAATACTCTGTAGCCCGTGGTGGTGGTGCATAGATTGGAGGAATACGTTTATAAAAGAACTTTGCTAAAAGACAAGCGGACACAGATACAGAGAGTGGAAGGGCCAGTGATTCTGAGAAGAGTTCATGTCAAGATCAATCGTAAATTAAGTTTGTTCAGATTTAGCAGGAATGATGTTATGTAACTGAGAATTCAATGTCTCTAACCAAGTGAAAAAACAAGTTTGGGAAGCTTTAAAGATGCTGAAAAAGAACAACGCAACAATTTAAGACCAAAGGTAGGAGATCAATTACTGACAGGTACTGAGTTATTTCTAATCGTCGATAATACATGCTTGAGTCTTTTTAATCGAGAGTTCCACAGAAAATCCTTTGTGAGTGAAATCATGTGGTTTGGAGCAGAGTTCAGACTTTGTAGAAGGAAATTTGAAACATCTTTGTGTTAAATGGCAATGATTGAAAGTTTTAAAAGTTCAAGTTCAGGAAAATATTATTGAAAACAATTCTAACTGTTGTAAAATCGAATTGCAAATCAGTATCAATCATAAAGGATAAAAGCTGTGAGCGTTTTACCACATCGCCCAGCTCTACTCCATTTAATCACGTGCAATACAATGTCAATAATCCCCGGTGCAATCCTTAGTGAAGTCATTTTTACCTGTCATTTATTTGTTACACACAAAATCATAGCCACTTACTGTATACACTATTATAACATTGTATACTTAACTTACTTTATCTGCTATTATTTTTTCTGTTTACTTTCGTTTTAAAGTTATTTATCTTGTTTTTCCTGATACTCTATTACTGCTGTTTTTGATTTGTGCAAGGTTATCTTATCTTATACTGTACAATATTCTACATAAATAATACCTTGGTCAGGGTTTGATGATTCTTTAAGCTTTCACATTGCATTTTTTATGTAGGTATGATTATATAACTATGATTATATAGCACTTGTAATACAGTTATCGACATGTTTTAGGGGTTGCATATCATAATTTAGTAAAAAGCATCAGGACAGAGATACTCACATATCTTTTTTTTAAATTTTGGCTATGTTCACCATTTGACAAAGCTATTTGTAATAGAGTCTTGTCAAAGTCTCTCAAAGGGCTACACTTTTGTCGTTATCCTTTCACTCCACACTCGATGATGATAAGCCACAGCTGCCCTGGAGAAGACTGACGGAAGTGAGGCTGATAATCTGCGCCATCAATCGCCACCAATAATTCACGCACACACCACTTTCACACTACACAATGTGGGTGAAGTGACTTGCCTAAGGACACAACGAAATTTCCTCCAGCGCCCCCTGTGGCACCTGGTGTTCCAATGTGTCCCATCCAAGCACTAACCAGGCCTCAAGCTGTTTAACTTCTGATTAATAAACACAGTACAAGATCCCTTTACTATAAGTCAAGACCACTTTCATACGGCCCCTCGACGTAAAAATATCCTTAAAACATACGAGACAATTACAATTAAACTATAAAAGCCTTATTTTGCAACATGGATACCGTTTGCTGCCTAATATAAACTGTCTTCCTGTACGGCTTCTTAATAAATGGGCCATTTGTAATCTCCTGTTATTGCTGCCAATTGTGCATTTTGGCGTTGACAGTTGCGCTATCATGACTGAAAAGCTAATTTAGTTCGGTTGGCATTTAGCAAAGATCAAGTGCGTAAAAACTACAAAGAGGCTTGATGTACGGACACGCGGCGTATCGTAGCCGACTTCTATTCAATGCAGTTTCCACAATCCCCTCCTCTTCTGTCTCTCTCTTTCCCTCTTTTTGCAAATCCAGCTTAGAGAGGGAGTGACATTTCAAACAATGCGCTATTGTCTACAAGCTGCGTACAAAGTCATAGTACACAAATGTGGGCCAAAACATTAGCAATCATAAATCTCAAAGTTTTTTTTTCTCACTATCAAAATGTCAGCGTAAATCGGTCATCTCGGAGCAACAGGCGGCATGTGGAAAGCAGGTTCAAAACTGAGCACGTTTTTGCATAATAAAGGTGCATAATAAACACTCAAACTGTTGCTTGTTACAATCTTTTGTCAGACAAGTGAAGCAGAAATCATAGCCTTGTAATTGATTGAGTTTCAGTAATTGGTAGGTTTGTGCAGGATTAAAAGAAAAGGCAGGTACAGTGTTATTTGACGAAGAAAATACTCATGCAGGTGACGAGAACACACACAAGCGAACCATTTATAAACATATAAATGGTTCAGCAACTGCATGAGACAGATTTAGTTTGCTTGTTAAATAATAAAAAGCATAATTGTTATATCATGACGTTCGTTTTAGCGTTAATTTTGTACAACTCTATGTTAAATGTTGATCGTGTACTGCAGTGTTTCCCAACCAGGGGTACGGGGACCCCCAGGGGTACTTGAGCAATTACCAGGGGGTACTTGGAATGGTTTCAGATTTTAAAAGACGATGAAATGTACTTTTATTTGAATAAAAAAGTGTTATTTGTTGTAAATTTAGCATCTTTTTGGAGTATCTTGGACCATAAATATAAGTAAAACAAAATATAATAGTAATAAATGACAATATGTGACTTTTAAACCCATTTATTTGCCTGAAACTCAAGTTGATGGGTACTCTAGAATGTCAGACGACACTTAGGGGGTCCTCGAAACAAAAAAGGTTGGGAACCACTGGTGTACTGTATATGTAGTGAAAGCAGCAAATACATTATTTTCAATTCAATACAATTATTTTCATTTTTTGTTTCATCTATTCGTTCGAATCATGCACTGAAGTTGAGTTTCAGTGCGTCTCAGGGATATTATACTGAAGTAGATTAATTTACAAGAGACAAATTCTAATCCTAACCATAGTTATCTAAACCAAAACCTTAATCTAAATGTACCAATATCTGCACTTTAAATCATGTTCTCGATCTAATAGTAAAGTATATATGTCATGGGGACCTTTTTTGTGACTTTAGTGTGGAAATTTTAGCCCAAAAATGTGAAAATACTCACCTATCTTTCCTTAGATTAAATGTAATAGTTGGCTGATGTTCAAATGCTTTAGTGTTTTGCACATAAACAGGTCAGATGTGTGGTTTGGTCTTTTGAAAAACTCCATAGTTCTCTCTCCTCATTTGTTATTGATTTTATTTTATGCCTATTAGTCGATAACCCATCCAGCCAGATTAATTCTTGCGATATTTTGTGAGTTCGCAGATTTTTGAGAATCCATCTGGACGCTCTGCCGCTGTTGGGTTTGAGCCGCTGTGTGACGGGCCAATCACAGCGCAGCGTTGTGGTTTCTGCGGAAGTCAAAGGACCTAAACACACATGGCAACGTAGTTTGGCCTGTTTTAGCAGATTTACAAAGAATTTAGTTTTGAAAAAGGTGCACATAGAAGCGCTTTGTGCATTTGAGGACGAGGAGGGAGTCTGAGCTTTTCTCTCGACTGGATTTAACAATAGTTTGATTCTCGGCTTGTTCCGCTTCTTCAAATGTTTGTCCTGACATTCTATTCTGTCTTTTCCTAATTATTTTTGGCGAGAGACCCTCCAGATTGTTAAAAGTGTAGAATTCAGAGAGCTACACATATCAATATGGTGTGACCCAGGTAAATTAGTCTATATCATTGATTTATTTTTACTTATGTTTTATCATTTATATCATAGTTTTTGATTTATTTCTTGTTCTAGGGCTGCAACTAACAATTGTTTTGGTAATTGATTAGTCTAGTGATTATTCTTATGATTAATCCATTCGTTTTTTAGAAAAAGGAAGGCCTTGAATATGACATTTTTACTCAATTTGACCCATATAAAGCTGACATGAAGCTGTTTGATGACGTTCTGCCAGAGAATAGTTACAGACAAAATAGTATTTTCATCAGAAACACAAAATTGACACAATTCCTCATGTCATTTCGGAGTGATTCTTGCTCTGTCTGAGAAACAAAATACCTTTTATCAGATCATGGCATGTTTTGGAGTCTGTGTATAGATTATTTAACGATTATTCGATTACTTACTTAGTTGACTGCTATTTATATAATCGATTTGTTGCGATTAATAGTTTAAATTAAACTAGTTGCAGCCCTACTATGTGCAACACTTTGGAAATGGCTTTTGTTCGTAAAATGTGCTGCAGAAATTCACTATTCAATCCAAAAAGACGAACTTTCCAAATCTCAGCGCACTCAAGGACCAAATGAAACCTGTTGAGGGGACAAGTGTGGCCTCTCTTTGGGCCCTGTGCGTGCCGTGTGTGTCTGTACGAGTCGGGTCTGAGCGGCCGGTGCAGCTGCAGCAGGAGCCGTGCACGAGGGGGAGTTACGTGGCACATGCAGGAGGCCTCCATGCAGAGCTCAAACAGGTTTAAAGTGTCCCACCAGTGTGCTGCCGGCTCGGGGGCGTACCCAGGTCCATGCTCTTCGAAGCTTTCACGTGAAGAAACTGACGAGGATTCTGGCACTGGGACAAAACCTGGTTCAGGTTGTCTCGGAAACTAGAAACATAAGAAAGAGAAGTTAATTAAGAGATCTAAATATACACACTGACAATTGTGAATGGATCTGTGTGAAACTAGAAAATTAGATCATAAATGGGGTGAATTGTTGTAAGATTTTAGAATGTTTATTGAAAAAAATAAGTAGGCCTTTCAATAAAAACCTGATTTTCACAAGATAATTACGATACACTTCACTTTTTGAGATATGTTGTTGACAGAATTAGTTATTTTTGAATTGTATTTTGCAACAAACATACTCAAATATTTATCTATCCATTCATTATACATACAAAGTCGGTTTAGTTAGTAAGAAATAATATGGTTTACTTCCAAATTGTACAATTATTATGATGTTTTATTTTTACTTTTTTATATATTATCAGATTAAATAAAGTACAATCCTTCTAATCTAAAGTGTAGTCATGGTCTAGTCCATGTTTAATTCTGGGATTTGCTCCAGTTTCGACCCAATATTGATGTGGTTTGTGTGCAATACTAAACGCACCGTAAAATCAAGACCAGATCTAGACATGCACTAAACCAGACTAAACTAAGACGAAACCAGGAAAAAAAGAAAGCCAGCGTATTTATCTTCACGAACAAATATGGACACATTTAGGAATCTGAAAATGTGACCCAGATTTTTTTATTTATGCAGAAGTGAAGAGCATAGAGGACACGCTTTTAGTACGGCTGACCGTTACATTTATTGAATTTAGCCACACACAGTTACAGGAACAGAATGTAAATAGCTTAGAAATGTAATGTGATTATGATTGACCAGAGCAGCAGGAGACACATGGAAGCAGAGTCAGACTGTTTTTCCTGTCTCTGTTCTGTTCCTGGTTTAATCTTGGTCCAAAGTGTCCACATTGGTTTATTTATGGTTCCTGAAAATTGTAACCGTCCAGATTTAGACGTTGGTCCAGTTTGGTCCACATTGTACTGGGTGAATATGCAAATTCTAGTCAAGAGATGGCTCAATCTTTGGTTAGTAACTGTTCAGCAGGAATATTTAATCCTAGTTTTGTCCACACTTTAGATATGATTAAGTGACAAATAAATGTTTTCTGAAGTTTAGTCCTGATTTTGTCGTTGTTTAGTCCTGAAACTGCCCTTATTCCTTCTTTATTCTTGGTTTAGTTCTGGCCGAGTGCTCATTTAGATCCGGTTCAGCCCTGGTTCATTGTCCTGATGTAGATATCTGCAAGTTTGATTTATTCTTGGTTAGGTTCTAAAATAGACATAGATCAGTCCAGGTTTAGACCCTGTATTTTACTGGTTTAACATCAAGAGAAGTACAGGTTTATCTTGATTTAGACCTGGTTTAGTCTAAGCGTAGTGTTGACATTGTCCTGGTTCATATGTGATGAAGAGTTGGTCAACTTAAGGCTTGGCTTTAGTCCTGGTTTAATCCAAGTTTAGTCCTGATTTCGTCCTGCTTTAGTCCTGATTTCGTCCTCTTTTAGCCCCGTTTTAGTCCTGCTTAAGTCCTGCTTTAAGACCTGGTTTAGCCCTGCTTTAGTCCTGGTTTAGTCTTGCTTTAGTCCTGGTTTAGTCTTGCTTTAGCCCTGGTTTAGTCTTGCTTTAGTCTTAGTTTAGTCCTGCTTTAGCCCTTCTTTAAATCCTGTTTTTAGTCCTGCTTTAGCCCTTCTTTAAGTCCTGTTTTTAGTCCTGCTTTAGTCTTGCTTTAGCCCAGCATTTGTCCACTTTTAGTTCAGCTTGCGTCTTGCTTTAGTCCTAGTTTAGCCCTGTTTTTAGTCTTGCTTTAGTCTTGCTTTAGCCCAGCTTTAGTCCTGTTTTTAGTCCTGCTTTAGAACTGTTTTAATCTTGCTTTAACCCTGCTTTAGCCTTGCTTAAGTCCATCTTTAGTCCTGTCACACACTACATGCAACTGACCTCTCGTGCAGATACGAGTTCTGCTGGAGAGAGGTGCTGAACGATGTTTCCTGTCCGTAGATCTCTGCATCCTCCTCCTCGTCCATGTAAGAGTAGCTCCCATTGGCCACTGAAAAATAAACACGAGTAAATAAAAACTGCGTTCAATGACAAAGGTGCTGTGCGTCAAGTTTTTGCCCAAAAAACAGTGGATCAGAGGTTCAAACCATGCAAAAATGTCCCACATGTGGTTGAGTAAATAGGGAAGAAAGTTTAACGTTTTGCACAAAGGTTTAACTGTAGCGACCACAGACCAGGAAGTTCGGTGTTTTTCCAAGACTTACTTTGGCCCCTATTGTCCAATTTTCTCCCCACGTAATCTAAAAAACAGACAGAAATAAAATGCTTTTCTACATTGTTCACAGAGACTTGAAGATTACAGAGATGAACATAAAGTCAACTGCTTTGTACAGGCCACTGGTGCTACATCTTTATTATAATAAATACAAAAGAGCTGTTGGGTGTTAAATACATGTGATTGTTCAAACAGATGTAATAACAAGCTCAATCTGCAGACTTCATACCGAGTAATACAGAGGAATTTTTCTCAAGGGACACACTTCCAAATGTGTTCCTAAATCCTTTCTCCAGAGACAAATTAGGAGCATTTGTACATTTTAGCTGACCACATTAGTTGGGATTATTCTGGATTTTAAGGAGCGGTCTAAGAGGAGACCCTTGGGACTTAATCTGGTCCCTTTTAAATTCAAGTATGAATGTATTGAGTTCATTTACAGTTCAGATTTTAAAGCAAATAAAGATTTTAGTAATATTTTAATATTAAAACCCTTCATAAAGTTCACCTTGTTGTCTTGGTAACTGGCCAAGCTAACCGATCAGTCCTGAGTTAGTCCTGGTTCAGTCCTGGTTTAGTTCTAGATCAGTTCTGGATCAGTTCTAGTTCAGTCCTGGTTTAGTTCTGGTTCAGTTCTGTTTCGGTCCAAGTTCAGTCCAGTTTCGGTCATGGATTGATCTGGCTTCAGCTCGGTTTCAGTCCTAGTTCAGTTCTGGTTCAGTCCTGGTTTAGTTCTGTTTCAATCCTGGTTCGGTCCAAGTTCAGTCTTGGCTCAGCCCTGTTTGAGTCCTGGTTTAGTCCTGGTTCAAAGGAAACAATAAGTCATAATATTTTAACTAATTCAACCAACCAATAAATCTCAAATAATGTAAAAAAAAACAAAATACATATAAAAAAAATCCAAACCATTAAAAAAAGAGAACCGATATAAAAAAAACAATAATAAAGTTGGATTAATTTGAATGAAAAAGAAAACAAATTAAATTGAGAGTTTGTGTAATCCCTCATTCATCCAAAAAGTGTTGAAAGATCCATATCAATAACAAAAGAGCCATTACTTCTACATTGACTTTAAACAGCCCCACTTTACACACAACTTCCTCCGAACCACATTTCTTGGAGCGATTTCCTTCCTGCTGCTCTTAAGACTTCCAAACTGGAGCAGCCATCATTGCAAACTCCACAGTCTGAGCGGGAGATAAGTCCATGAACGCCGCAGCAGCCGAAGAAATATTGACGCGGCCGAGACGTGGTGAGCGAGTGCAGGAGATGTGTGGCTGTGATAGGCTTCTGTGCGTCTGTGTGAAAAATGAGTTTACGAGGCTCTCCTTCACACGGGCCCCATTTACATACAGTCATTATTTCTGCGAGTGCATCACTGTCACAGCCCACACGCACAGATTATTGCTCCCTATTTCACTGTGTCCACATCTGCCACGGAGAGGAACCCAACGCCACGGCTCATCTTTATCACGGACGCGTGCTGTAAGTCGTAGACCTGGTTTAGTCCTGGTTTAGGCTTGGCTCGTTTACGTGAAGTCGTAATTTGAGCGAGGGCATTGTCAGAGCCCACACACTCACAGATTATTGCCTCCTTTTTCACTTTGTCCACGTCTGTCACCGAGAGAAAGCCGCTTAACGCCACTCGTCTTCATCACTGCCAAAGACTTTCAGGATTGGCATTGCTTAGTCCTGGTTTAGTCCCTGTTTAGTCCTGATTTAAACCTGAGAGGAACCTGCTCTCACTAGGGCTGTAGTCGATTAAAGAAATTCTTGGTCGACTAAAGACCTGCCCCATCGACTGATTAGTCAACTAAAAGAGTGTGTGGCAAAAAAATATCAAAACTCTGTGTTATCTCCATGTATCTGACCAAACTGCACTAAAAAGACCAAAAATGCACAGGAAAAACATGGAAAAACAAAGATTTATACACAAAAGTACTATAAAAACTGGGGTACTTGACTTTTGGGCAAAGAGTCTCTTGTAAAAGCAGCACTTTCTGACAAAAAAAATGAGACCTCTGTGCGCTGTCTGCATCTAATAATAAACTATTTTGTAAGAGCTAAAAGCAGCGCTCTGATTGGCAGGGCTTGGTTGGTCCTCCCCAGTTTCACTTCGTTGTCTGAAAAAAGCTGTTGTAAAGCTGCATACCGGACTGAAAATTAATACATGTGAATTTTATCGATGTGCCAAAGGGTTTGTGAGAGTTAGATAGATTAAAAAACCTACTTCCAGTTCTGCAGTGTGAAAATCAGGTACCTCAGCTTTAAGAGTTTATTTATTCCTCTTTTATGCTACGTTCATGCTGCGGTTCGAATCTGATTTTTTTGCCCAAATGCGACCTGGATCTGATTTTTTCATGCCAGTGGGAAGAGCCCAAATCAGATTTTTTCAAATGAGACTCAGGCCACTTTAATTTGTGGCACTATATCTGATTCAAATCTGATCTTTTGCAAAGTGACTGCAGTCTGAACAGGCAGGTCACATTAATCTAACTTCTGCGTTGAAATTTAACAGAAAAGTTTTTTGTTACGTGGGAAAAGACAGGAGCCTTAAAACGTCCACCAGGCAAAAGCTGGAAAGGGCAAAAAGTAAAGTACCCGAGATTTATGACAAATGCAAGTCGTGTGCGGTTTGGTACCTGCGTGTGCTTTTATACAAATGTTGAGGGGTTTCGGGCGAGATGCGGGTGTACAGAAAGAATCCACAAGGTGTTTTTCAAGTAATTAAGTGAACACTTCTCGCGTAAACTCACATGAACCTGCTGGTCAAACACGCACCGCAGTAAACCGTATTTGTTGTAACAGACAGTTTACAAGAAATGCGCTCAAAATAAGTACAGAACCGCTCCGCAACGAATGTAAATGAAGTTTTTATTATTAAGTTAAACAGTTCTGGTTGTAGACATAGATTAGTTTTGGTCTAGTACTGATTTAGTCCAAGTTCACTGCTGGTTTAGACTTTCAAATGGCATTAAACGTAGCAATTTCCAGCGGGTGACTCCACTAAATCAAGTATTTTTTCCAATAAAAATGAAAGGTTATACAATACTGCAAACATTCCATGCAAAACAATAGCAGGGCTGCAAGATCAATCAAAATCGAATCACAATCGCAAGGTGAATGGACGCATTTAGTACCATCTTCCACAGACAACAAAATATCCTCTTATTTTGCATAAAAACTACCAACCCTGCACTTTAAAAAATGTTCTGAAATGTATGTAACTCTGGTAAATGACCTAAAAGCCAAATGAATCAAAACATGAATCGCAAATCTAATCGCAATCGGAATGCTTATCAGAAAAAATTGCCATTAGATATTTTGTGTTAAGCTCTACAAAGCAGTAACAATTGCAGGTGATGAACCCAGCACTAGAAAAGTTACACAAAGACTATTTCTAACCCTTCTTACTACACTTTCAGCCTCATTTCCTCTCTTCACGATGCTACTGTGAAACTCAAACGTTTTCCGTAGTAGCATTTGTGTGACTGCTCCTCACTAATCACCTGCTTTATACTTCTCTTCCTGAAATCTGATATTGTGCCTGTCATTTATCTCTGGCTGCACATCTCCCATAAATCATGTTATCTTCTGCTTCCTGCCTTTCTTTTTTTCCACTAAACTTCCACAACCGGCACCTTAATCAGCCTGACTGTCAAAAGCACACTCGTCCTCCGTGCACGCAAACAAATGTGCTCTTCTTGACTCCGGCTCTTTTGAAGTGGAGGAGGCATTTGCAGTGTGGATGATGGATCAATGCAAGTTCACCGCAATAACATGGAAAGAGAGGAATACGACTTCTTTAACGCTGCAAAATTATAGATCTATGCGAGAGTTTAGATATATTGTCTAAAAGATCGATGTTTCTGTTTTGAAGATGAGTAAAATGTGGATATTGAGTAAATTGTGGTGTTAAAAGGTATCAAAATTGAAAAAAATGGGACAAAATTGGACCTTTACGCAATAATTTAGCAAGCATTTGACCTTTATAATATGGTCTATATAGCATGAATACAGTCAAAAAGCAAAAAACAAGAGTATAAGGTAGGGCTACAAGATTAATTTCAATCGAATTCGCAATTTGAATGGATGCAATTAGCAAATCACAAAGGCTGCAAATTTAAAGTGCCATAATTTCCAAAAATATCCTTTGAAAATATTTATTCTGCTTAAAACCTGCTAACCCTGTACCTGTTTAGATTTGTTTAAAACATGTTCAGATACAAGCAACAAAAACGAAACTAAAAGCGACTAAAATGTGACTAAAACACTAACAAAAACACGACTAAAGGGGACAAAAGTGAAAACAAGACAAAAACAACACTTAAGAGATAAAAATGCTATTAAAAGCATCCAAAATGTGACAGAAAGTGACAAAAACATATGATATGATGTGTATGCAGACGATATGTAACTATTCTAAGTTAAATGTGTCATATACTCTGCCATAAGATTGAACTTAAGCCGATCAAAAAATATAATTTTACAGTAATTTCCATTTTTATGTGATGCTTTCTAGAGGATTACCAAAATGTCTGAAATTGTATCTACTTTTTTGTTTTATTTTTGGCTTTTGCCAAGCTAAATCCATCCATTACTTATTTTTATAAATCATTCAGGTGAAAAGTTCCCACAAATATTGAATCAAGTGAAAAAACACTTGAAGTCAAACGATCTCTAGAGCTACAACTTAACACATTTTCACCAATTAAAACAAAAAAGCAAGATTGTAATTCACAATTCAGGCCATTTTAACAATAGATTTGTTTATTTTTATTTTTTACTTCCCTCCTGCTTCCTGAATTTACTCATTGGCCCAAAACCTGCCTTCATCTGCTCCATACATTTGTTTTCACTTTGAGACATTAATCCTTAAACCTTGTGTCGACGTGAGTTACATTCCAGGGATAATTTAGACTCGTGCCTCGTGTTCAGGTGTCGATTCACATTTATTTACTTCAATTTTATATGATATAGCTTAAGGACTTCTTTACGTGGGTCTAGTCCTCCAGCTATCAAGTTTAGTTTGTAGAATATTTAATCAATTATTCATTTTTTAAGATTTTACGGTTTTAATCTCGTGATATTTTCCTTTTAGAGACATACTTTTGAGGACTGCTGACCAAAGAGTAATGATTTTGAATTATTTATTGCTACAACCGTAGAGCTTTTTATTGTGGATTATGTATTGTGAGTGTGTTTCTAAACTGAAGATCGAGTATTATTTACAGTTTTTAAAAATGCTGGAAAATAAGTTAATGATTGTTGTTGTAAACATGGAATTTCTGCACTTTTGTGATTAATTTGACAGTTAATTCACATTTGTCAGATACTTTAACCTTAACAAATACATTTAAAGACAAGTTTTAGCATATTTTTGTTGAACTGACAAACGTTCGTCTGATTATTGTTATCTGGATAGTAAAAAGTAGAGAAATCACTACAGTAAAATGACTTACTTTGAAATATGTTTTGTTTTTAGGTCAAATTTGCTACTTCTATAATTCATTTTACAACTTCAACAAGAACTTTAAACTTTCTTTCTTATCACACAAATGAATAAAAGCGGTGGTTAAGGTGTCACAACTGTAATGAGATTCCATTTTATTTCTGAAAGTCACAACGACGCGTCAAAAACAGAGAAACTTTTCTTTTTAATTAAAATGCATCAACATTTCGAGTTTGTTTGCGCTATAAAAACAAATGTAAATGCGTTTGACAAACAAAAATATGTGTGAATTGCATAATAACTGGAGCTAGCCGCAAAACTTCCCGTCGTCAAGTGGAACGGCCCTCGAGGGAAAGCTAAAACTCAAACACACAAAGTGCACACGGAGGGAAAAGTGTGCGAAAAATTCAGTCAGAAATGAGATGCGCCGAGATAAAGGGGGCGATCTGCATTCATACATATGTAGAGACTCATTAGATCCAATGTATTCCTGCTTCAGAACAGGAAAACACTCTCAATACATTGTAATTTGGACTTCAATGCCAAACAAAGCATAATAATGTGTCGATTAGCATGTGTGTGATAACAGGAGAACATACAGAGCCGGAAGAGACGCAGGCAGCGTGAATGTAAGCGCTGCCTATGTTCACATGCACAGAAATCTGATTATGAGCGAACTTCTGGAGTTATCAGATTATTGAAATGTCACGTAAACAGTTTCATCTGATGTGAGTAATCTGATTTGTTTCTGTTCACACAAATGTGCAGGTTTTGACAAGGAAGGTGTGGAAAAACCAACAAACTAACGTGAAGAAGACAAGAATTACAGAGAAAATGTTAAATATTAAATGAGTTATTGAGAAATGTAACTGCACTTTGAATTCCAACGCAGTACTCTGAAGAACTCTAACTGACACGTGTATCCAACTGATTTTGATTATTAGAGTTATCTAATAATAGTTGTCAGATGATGCTTTCTCAACTGGTTCATCTGTACTCGTCCACATGTTATTTTATTAATTCATTGTTTTAAGTTTGAGTGTGTGGTAATTCACTGTAAAGCACTATCTTTCTGTATGAAAAGCACTATAAGTTTAGAGTTTAGGGCAGCAACTAATGATTATTTTGGTAATTGATTAGTCTAGCGATTATTCCTTCGACTAATCGATTAGTTGTTTAGAATGCTAAAGCCCCCTGAATATAAGAATTGTACAAAATTTTACCCAGACGAGAACCACGAACCACGAACCACGAGAACTTCAGTCTCTACTAAAACGGCTTCTATTTCTACTACAACAAACAACACTACTTTAATATCACCACTTGGATCCAATGTCCTGATTCAGACGGGAAAACATCATTAAAAAACTGCATGATTGAGGTAGATCTGGATTTTTATTTTAAAAAAACTCGAGCCCATACCGATTTCCATTATTCTAGCCGATAACCGATATTTAGATTTTTAAAATCCATTGTATGGCCCATAAATCTGTTATACATTTAAGTTCACTAACTTTTCACACAAACATCATAATAACAATGAATAAAAGTAATAACTGCAAGTATATATGTGGAATAAAAAATGATTGGTTGCATGATTGTGTAAGCATATGGCCATATGTTTTAGCCTTAGCTTTTCTATTCTATCATAGTCAAAATCAATGTATATATATATATTTATATACATAGTTTTTTTCAATACTGGTCAATACTTATCCCACAAAAAAAAGGCGAATAGCGATACTGGAACAGATTTATCGCCCATCCGTACATGCAAGCACTAAAACATATGTAAATGCATTTGTAAAGTAGGAAAATCTAAAAAGAAACCAGTATTTGGGGTCAAAATGCAACATCAGTGTAAACAACATAACACGGTTAGTGAATGGGCCTCGATCAATCCACAAGCCACAGATATAGAAGCCATTACAGCAAACAGAATGCTTTATTTATATTTGAAGTATTGTCAGGAGAAACATCAATAACAACAACACATGATCTTCAAAGGATTCTGGTAAAAGCATTGGAGAAAATTGCTACTTGCAGGTAGTTTTATTGTGTTTTTATTTTATTTTCTTCAAACCACTGCACTATATGATGGAGTTTGCTGTTTAACTGTCAGATTTACATTGTTTATGGTGAATATCTCTGTAATTACTGGCTCTATCAACGTGAAACACTGGCACAAAGTTCAATGTTTTGTGTCTGTCAAGATTAAAGGAAAAGTATTCTGCATTTTTCATATTGTTATTAGCCTTTAAACATGCTCTTGAGTGCCTAAAATTTTCCATCTCACAAACAAACAAAAAGTTTCTTATTCATTCTATGACCTGTGCTATCAATCGCTTACTGAGTGCATCCAGCCAGCAGATGTCGCCAGCGCTGTATACAATCTAGTGAAGTTAGCGCTGAAAAGACGTCATTGTGAGGATTTGCAGCAACCTTTATCGTGCTTAGATGGCAGAAATGACCAGAAAGTTAAGTGATAAGTGACGTATGAAGTTTGAAAATACGTCAGAAAATCCCAGAAGTTCAGCAGGACGTGTGTTTGATGCTGAGAGGAGGGAGGATTTTCTAATAAACATTCCTCAAAACAGCGTGAATGGAACTGAATGCTGCGTCAGGTATGTTTTTTGATGACAGAACATTGTTAGAACATGGTTTAAATCTCAAAAAAGTCACTGTTGCAGAATATGTGTCCTTTAACATGACATTTTTGTTTGCCCCAATCTCTAACAAATAATAATGAAGTTCAACATTTGTAGATTCTACGTTTGGATAATTCTTGCCAAAACAGTGATCTTCCACGGTTGATAGTGAAACGTTCTCATTTATTGTCCAAATGAAGTCATGATGAAGACTTATTTCATCATATTGTGATTTGGCAAAACTGTAACAACACACTGTAACTAGAGAAGGCAATGTGGTTTAAGTGTCTTGCCCAAGAACACAATGACAGTGTATGTTCAGAGCAGGAATCAGTCTTACAACCGTTACTTAGTGGGAAATCCAAGCCTCACCCCAGAGGCAACAGCTTTCTATAATTAGACTGGAAAAGAGGGAGAGAAATAGAGCGACAAATCACAAAAATACGCACAGTTTGTGAAATAAAGGATAAAAGGATGATTTGGCGATTTGTTTAGGACACCACCTAAAAGCGTGAACAAATTACGATGATAGAAGAACAGCTGGTGACATGAAGCAACAGCACTAAAATAACTTCAACCCAAAACCCAGTAATAACAACCAAGCACTGAAAAACACAGAGGGAAATAAAAACATGGGTAAAATGAAAGGGATTTGGGGCCACGCAGGTCTCTAATTACAGGCTCAGTATCTGTGTGGTTTACTGTTGTTTTTAGCTTGTTTTATCTCACGAAGCATTTGTCTTTCCGAGTTACTAAAGTGGTTTGGTTCGTCCTTTTTTTAAACCCGGAGCTAACGACGTGCCCACCTTTGATGCCGTTTCAGAAGCAAAAATAATACACAACAAACAAACGGAGGCAGGCAGTGGAGTCGGCGGAAAGTCAGGGCCAGAGAGCCGGCATCTGCTGCACAAGGACGAGAGGATTGTGGTAGTAATGCTCAAACGATATCCAAACACTAAGAATAAGGCCCGCAGTCATGATAATAACAATTGACAATAGGAGTTTCTTTAATAATGCCATATTGTCCGGTAAATATAGACCCTTTAAAATGTGAAAATTCCAGAATGGAGGCGACTGGAGGCAAAATGAAGTTGACTGTAAATTTTTCAATGATTAACTCACATTAGATCAAATTCTTCTGGTTTTAAGTGTTTGTGTTGGAAAAAGGCAACACATTTGAATTTCTCGGGTAGACAGGTCAGTTAGTTTGCTTTTCTATAACAAACGATGGACAAAATACAGTTGTCTAGTCTTAAAATTGTATTTTAGCTTCAAAAGAATCTAATTTATGGAATAGTATCTAATATATCTCTAAATAAAATGAAAAATGATTGCAGGCTGAACATTTCTGTGAGTATTTTTCCAGTAAAACCCATACATCTGGATTGTTCCTTCATCAAAAATGCAAAGAGTTTATCATAATTTCCTAAAACATAATGTAAAATACAATAATACATGTGTTTAAAGCAGCTCTGATGTCACTCACAAGTGTCTGAGGGCTTCTACTTTTCTAAAATAATTTATATTTTCCATATTTTGTGAAATTCTGAGATTAATCCCAGTTTCTCCAGTGAAATCACATTATGTTGCACTTCGCTTTTGCTTCCATTCCGATTTTAGAATATTTTTTGTTGACAAAGGGTCTATTAGATCAAGAATAATCCAAAACTATTTAGGAAAGATCACATTTATTTATTTTTATTCCAATATTGATACTTGTAAGATACTTTTAATTTTCTCCGCTGCTGACACCGACAACAACACGACACAAACCACAAAACGATTGAAAGTAAGTGTGTACGTGTGTGTGTGTGCACTTTTCCTCCTCCAGTGAGTGGAGCGGTGGAGACAGAGAAAATCCAGGGACACACAAAGTTTTAATGAAGATGTGGAATAACACGTGCCATTAACTGTTTTTAATACGACACACGGAGCTTTACCAGTTCACAGACATGTCTTCAGAGGCGGAGTTTTATCGTCACAACCAGTGAATGCACCTGATACTGTGACGTAATTTAAAATCGATTTTTGAGAATTTAGAATCAATTCAGAATCCTTTTAAGAATTGTTTTTTCTTCCAACACCCCTAGCATAAATATGATACAAGTCCAGCAAAGTAAGCAGAATCCAGAACAATTAAAACAGTGATATCCCCCGCACTCACCGTGAGATCCATACAGCACGTTGTTGACCATGGCAGGATGAAACGTGCCGTTACTTTGTCCGTTGACTGGACTCATCCTCAGCCCAGAGGAACTGTCAAAGGAGCGATTTGGAGACACCCCGGGGTGATCCTACACAGCACAGGACCAGAACAAAAACACCATTAAACAAAAAAACACTGCAATATCCAACAGACATTCAAATCTTCTCTAGTTTGCATCAAAATAGGAAGCCCCGAGTTCAGTAATTGAGAGATTTGCAAGGTATTCAAGCTCAGTTTTGACACAAGAAAGAGCAGAGTAGATAAAGGTGGATAGGAGACTACTTTCCCATGACCCACGCAGTCAAAACGGTTTTATTTTATTTCGTTCTGAGTCTTTGTATCTTTCTGTGAGGCACTGACACTCACACTGACACTTGGATCCTCTCAAGAACTCATCCTTTTATGGACTCTGATAATCTAATGGCGCTGTGCTTTTTACAGTAAGTCCATTATTTATAACTAAATTTCATTTGCATTCATTTGTTTTAGAGATGCCACACTCTTACCTTCGAAAATGTTGTTTTTATCAAAGCGTATTCATGCGGCTTTGTTTCAGTCCCATTTCTTACAATACATTAGCTGTTGCATCGCCATCAACGTAAAGTAAAACAGCTCCATTTACTCACCGTTACATATATCATTTAAGATTAGAATATATCTTTAATTAAGCACTATTTTAATCATAAACTATAATTGACCTGGAGATACAAGTGAGCTTTTATTTTACGAGACAAGCTGTGTGTTTGAAGCTAGAACAATATCTTAGAAATAAAAAAACATAGGGCTGGAACAAGTTAATAAATGAATCGCAAATAATTGGTTATTGAAACGATCGAACTATTTAAGCAATCGAATAATTGTAAACTGGTCCATGCAGATGTTCCGAAACATGCCATGAGCTGAGAAAAGAAGTTTTATGACTCAAATTAAGCAGAAATTGTATGAAAATGACACGGAAAATGTGTGAATTTTGTGAAAACACGCCATAAATGTGCTCCAGCAGGTGCTCAAACGGCTTCAGTTCAACTTCACCTGGGTCAAACTTAATAAAAATCTTTTCAACACGTCACTTTTTTGCAATCTAAACAACCGATCGAAAGAATAATCGCGAGACTAGCTGATTGGCAAAATGATTGTTAGTTGCATTTGTTAATTAAAACATGACAAAACTTCAGGAAAGAGATCCTAGGAATTTCTTGGTAAAATAAAAGTAAAATTAAATTAAAATAAAATAAAGTAGGGATGACAGTATCGGTATCAAAATAATGATAAATCGAAACTGACTCAGAAATATGTGGGTACTGATGCTGTTCTGTAAGTATTGATACAAATTAATATGTACATTTTAACATTTAACATTTTCTAGGGCCATTTTGACATTATTTTGTGTCAAACAGCTTCAGCAGCAGCTCATTGGACTGATCCATGTGTGTCGGTTAAACTGTATGACTTTGAACACCCATTTGAAACCTTTATTTAAACAAATATTTATTCAAAAGCCGAATAGTTACACATGCTACGAAGGATGGTTTGATATGGATTACTGATATTTGTCCTGGTGCTGCAGCTGATATTTGTCAATACTAATATTATGATTTGAAAATCCATAGGCTATGTTAAGTTAATGTCTTCCCTTTGCAAATATAATAATAAAGAAGGCAATGAAATAATTTGTTGTAAACATACAGCCACTTTTTAAACATATATTTATTCAAATGCCTTCAGTCTTGAGGTTAGACCAGTATTGAGTGTCAGTATTGGTATCGAAACATTTTATTGATACCAAACATTGTGGTATCATCCCAACCTTGACTTAAAACTGAGAATGTAATTGTTCTTAAAGGGGCTGTACCTGATTTTTACTGTTTTGAAACGTGAAAAACAGAACAAGTTCATGTACCAGATTTTTGCTTGTAATAAAGTAAAATGTGTGTTGCCCCAGCACAGATATAGTGTAAAAGCATCTATTAGAGTAAAAGTGAGACCACAGTTCTTTTTCTGCATCTATTTATAAAGTGTTTTATTCAACGAAAGAATCAGGAAGTGCGCCGTTAGCATGCTAAAGTTTGTTAGCTTGTACTGTGACTGTCCGTTTGCTCTGAGCTGAGAAACTGAATAATTAGGATGATGGGACTGTGTTATGCAAGTGAGAAATACATGTGACCATTGTGAAGACTTTAACATGAACTAGTTCTGTTTTTCACATTTCAAAACAGTTAAAATCAGGTATAGGACCTTTAACTATATAACAGTACCAAAACTTGATATTAAAATAGTATGTAGAAGAGTTGCACTTCTGTAAGTTTAATTCTATATATTAAAGGTACGTTAATTAAGTCATTTTAAGCAATAATATCAGACCCTGGACCAGAAAAGTTATACATTGCACCTTTAAGCTAATTTGTATTAAACCACAATAAGCCATTTCAAACCAATATAATTAGGATTGCGTTTCACTGTATACGTGTGTGTACGTTCATTTCCCTGTGTGTTTTGAATGGTCAATGAATGAAAGGAAATGGAAAAAGTGGTACATTAGAGTGAGCCAAAAGAGACGGAGTTCAGTGCATAAGGAGAGGGACATAAGAGAAAAGATCAGAGGGGAGCTGAGAGTGGTCCACTTTTGTAATGTTAAAAGCATCAATACTTAAGTCCAAAAAAGCTTTTAAAAGGTACAGTCATTATCAATCTGCCTTCATCCAGTGTTTTTATCTGTTCTCTTCTATTCTTAAGACAAAGCTATAGACGGAGCAGCGCTTTGAAGTCGCTAACAGCACTCAACTCAAACCTATTGACAGTCAATGGCCCCAGCTCCACCGATACATCTGCAGGGCCAATTAGTATACACTGCAGCAATAATGTGGCCCGGTGATGTAAAGGAAATTATGGATTACATTAAAACGGGGCAAAAATAGATGAGTCGACTGCATTAGAGAAGCAAAGCAGGAGTGGGAACAGGTCAGGAGAGCTTTGTCTTTGGACTGCGTACTTAATAAAACAAGCTCCGGTTGGTTTGATATGGATTTGATCATTTATTTTCGTGTCTTTATCATCGTGTTTTTGTTTGAGCCATTAGCCCCGCCCACTTAGTCCGTCTTTTCACGCAATATTGCACCATGACTCAGAAACGACTGTCTGGAAAAGTGTAGATATATAGTATAGTATATAGTACAGATACAGCAGCAAAAAATACAATTAAGTACAATTTTAAAATGTACTCAAGTAAAAGTTTTAAAGTACTCCTTTAAAAATGTACTTTAAGAGTAAAAAGTAAAAGTAATTCTTTTTGGTTTGGAGAACTATTAAAGCATCAAAGTGTATTGATTTATTCTGTTGAGTTTTGGTCATTATGGGCAACATTCCAGGTTATTTTCCTCTATAGAGGCTTTTTGTTTGCAAAAAGGGAAAAATGTGCTAAAAAATAAACCCCTCAGCCTTTAGAAAGTTATACTGTAAAATGTACTAAAGTAAAGTAAAGATACCTAGAAAATGGACTTAAGTACAGTACTTTTACTTTTGTACTTTGTAAGGAGAGTTCAGTGATGGAAAGTAACAATTATCTTTTAGCAGTTTTGAAACTGCACCATGACAGAGAATCACAAGCCTGGGATAGTGCCAAGCAGTAATTTTTCCATGATTCATAGTGTACAATGTCTGAGGTGGAGAATTAAACATTACAAACCCAATATCTTTCTATGAAGTTGCTTATATGAAACATTGTGTGATGACAATTTATCTTAACTAGAGTAAATAAAAATCAGGTACAGGCCCTTTAAAACCCGAAACTGACATCCAACATGTGTTGAAGTGTTGTGGCTGAGAAACAGTTTTACCATATTCATATTCTGGACCACAAATTGATGTTAAATTATAATAAAGTTCGACAATTAGTAGGAATGGGACAAGATCTTGTCATGTGATCAGCCAGTCCCTTCTACATTCTACATCTTTGTTTGGACATGAATGGACCATGTGTTTCTCTGATGGGTCAGTCTGCCTGTCAATCACACCCACTGGGAGGCAGGGTATGATCCCAGACCAAAACGTCTTTACATTATTAAAGTAAGTGGTTCAATTCAATTCAATTCATTTTTGTAGCGCCCAAAATCACAACAACAGTTGGCTCGATGGTCTTTGCTGATGTGGCAGAAGATCATGCAACAAGAGCTTGGCACCAGATCAGAGGCGTTCAAACTTTTTTCACCAAGGGCCGCATTTGGAAACATAAACAGATTGGAGGGCCGCAGACAAAATGATAATGAGAGAATGAGAAGAGAGATTTTGGTTTGGAGATTATTATTTACGTTATAGATTTTGTTTTTTTTCCCAATCTCAAAGAAAATGTGAAACTATTTTTGGTTATTTGGGCCAATTTATCTACTCTCCCCTTTTTTCCCCAAATTTTCCCAAAGCCAATAGTTAACACACAACGCTGACAAGAAAGAAAAAAAAAGTTACAAGTTGAAGTTCAAAGAAGCAGTGCTACAATGACAGCTAAAAATACATTTTAAATGTGAACTGGATTGCACTGCACAAGTTATTCATTATAAATTATCTCAACATATTGTCTCCTCCTGAACCCAATTTGCTACAAGCAGTAATATTAACTATGGAAGTGCACAAATATCACTTACTGCCCTTTTTGTGGAAGATTAAATTGCTTATATGTTTTCTATATTTTTTTTCTTCTTTTGTATCTTTTTAACAGATCTTCACATGTTTTTTTGAAGTGTTTTCATTATAGCTGATACAACTATTTGTATGTAATTTTCGTAGTTGCGATATCCTACACGTCCAAGTTCAAGCACAGAGGACTGAAAGGTTATTTGTTACAGACCTCAGAAGTTGGTAACAAGAAAGCAGACTCACACTGATACGTCATAATCTTTGGTGCTGAGCTGGTCATTAAAAAAGCTGCCTTGGGACAGATTTATGAAATATGTCCGCCACTATGACGAGGGCCTAATGTTATAATGTTAAAGAAATCAAAGTCCCAAAAGACATTTACAGAATGTACTTTCCCAGACTTGAGCCCTGGTTTGACTGTTTCCAGAACGCGGAGCACCTTTCTGCAACATTAAGTAGAAAAACAGAGCCACTATTAAGCACAAGAGCTCCACTAATGCAGCGTACAGCAGTGTGTTTTTCATTCACTCCAGGCAGAACATGCAAAAGGCCATTCACACTCCAGCCAAGCACCGGCTTTGTGAGCTCAAGGGTTTGTACAAATAATCTACAGAGCCGCGGAAAAGGGAGCTGAGAGCAGGCGAGATAGAAAGGACCTTTTCAACATAAAGAGAAGAGATACAGAGATACAGCGGCTCGTGCGCTGAGAAAGGAAAGAGCGGGGAGGGAACGGGTGAGTGGAAGAAAGAGGGAGGGCAAGAGAGATGGAGATACACAGAGAGAGAAAAGAAAGACGGATAGAAAGAAAGTGTCAATGGTTGGAGAGCTGAGACCAGTGTCAAGTACAGAGTCGCTGTGGAGGAACAGGGGAAGAACGGCAAAAAAATGTAGGCCATAAAAAAACGTAACAACGAAAACATAGTTATATTGTCGATTTAGCTTCAAGTGATTTACAGCAGCGGGGTGCACGGTGGCAGAGCGGCTAGAGCTTCTGCCTCTCAATAAGGAGATCGTGGGTTCGAATCCCAGACCACCCCAACATCGTGGTTTCGAATTCCGAACCACCCTAACATCACACGATCTCTCTGGGTGGAGTCTGCATGTCCTCCCCGTGTTACCGTGGGTTCTCCCCGGGTTCTCCGGCTTCCTCCCACCGTCCAAAGACATGACTGTGTAGGTTAATTGAGAACTCTAAATTGTCCCTAGTGAATGAATGTGAGAGTGAATGGTTGTCTGTCAATGTCTCTGTCTCTCTGTGTCAGCCCTGCGACGAGTTGGCCACTGTCCAGGGTGTACCCCGCCTAAGGCCCAAAGTCACTGGGATAGGCTCCAGTCACCCGCGACCCCTAACGGGAATAAGCGGTAGAAAATGAATGAATGAATGAATGAATGATTTACAGCAGTCTCAATCAAAGAAATTACCCTTTTTCCCTAGGACTAGATTTTAAAGAAGACATAATATATTTTTGCCCGCTATAGTTTTAATCTATGACACATGCCATAGTGGAAGGTGAAAGTACTGTCCTTGAGTAAAATTTTTCGGTATTTGTACTAGGGCTGGTTGTCATGGCAAAAAATTATCACAATTTTCTTAAGGCCAGATCATGATTTCGATTTTATCACGATTCATGTTCACTTTGTTTTTTTCTAACTGTGATTTTCTTGTTTTAATAATAGGATTCAGTTCAAATTCACATTTTAAACACAATTTTGTCACTTTTCGTCGTGTTTTTGTCATGTTCAGTGGTGTGTGTTATTTTTACGCACGTCTTTGTCACTTTTTTAGTCATGTTTTTGATGCTTTTAGTCGCATTTGTTGTTTGTAGGCGCAGTTTAGCTGTTTTTTTGTTGTTTTTTTCAAATTAAAACAAGACTTTTTGTTGTTTGCGGAAGAAATTATTGCACTTCATAAATTGCAGCCTTGGCGATTTGCTAATTGCATCCATTAAAATTGTGATTTTGTGTGGATTGTGTTTAATTGTGCAGCTCTATGAGGTAAATAAAGTAATCTGCTCAGAGGCTAAACAACAGGAGAAAGTGTGTTTGAACAGACAGCTGCATTAAAGAGACAAACAGTGAATCACAATACAAAAATCACAAAAATAGCAGATTGTCACATGGACGAGCTCACCATTCGATTTTTATCACCCTATCACCCAGACCTAATTTGTACTTTGATTAATTCAATTTAACTGTGAAAACTAAGTACTACATTTGAAAAAAGGTATCTGTACTTTCTACTCCATTACATTTCTAGTAGGACTGGAAGTAAAACGTGTAAATGACATGAAACAGTCTGAAATTGCTGATGGATTACGTAGAGAATATTCTTGGTTTCGGTTAACGCCCCTACTTTAAACAAACAAAATATACAAGCAATCAGGAAAAGTAAGAAATCACTTCAATAATTTTTTTTAAACAAAATGCAGCACAACGCTCTTGAATCCTACGTGTATCACCCATTCACAACAAATATATATATTGGAGAATGAAGTAAGTAAAGAGCAGATAGCGAAGGAGAGAAGGAGTAATGTGGTCTTGTTTGCAGGAGAACACTTGCAAATCACTCACAAATACAACTTTGAGCTCTTAAAAGTAGGTTTTGATTAATCTTCTTCAACAATTTAAAGTAAATCAATGAGCAAATTCACACTGAAAATTGTTGTTTTGTAACCAATCACATTTTTTTGTTGGAGTATATGCTCCAAAAATTGGACAACATGCCATCTTGTTGTATGCAATCTATTCAAAGCTTCAAAACTGAATTTCTGTTGAATGAATGCTCATATTTGTCTTAATCTTAAGTAAGTAATTGTTCCATATTGGGGTTTATATCCATTTTCTCCTTTATAAAACCTCTTAATGTATAACTATTTTGAACATGCACAGGTGAAGTAATGGTGTTTTTGTTTTGTTTTTGTACCAGTAGCACTCTGAGGATGACCAGCTGAATGGTCCCCCTGACGTTGCCCTCCTGGGACATGGACCGTCGGAGCGTTTCCATGGCATCGTGGTTGGAGCGCCCCAGCAGCGACTCCCCGTTTACCGCCACCAACTGGTCGTTCACTCGCAGTCTGCCGTCCTGTTCAACACAGAAATAAAACAACCTAAATAATGCAGCTCAGGTTAAGTGCCATAGCATTGTTACAACACCAAACTCCATTTAGATACATCAAATTACGGGCTGATAATCTATACCAATTTTGATGGCACAATAATAATAAAATATGCTCTTCTCAAGAAAATAGACTGTAATTTTCAATACAAAATACTAGTACTTTCTTTATGTTTCCTTGTGATTTACACTAGATCTGATAAAGCTCAAGATCATTCCGAAACTGTTCAAGAAAAGTCACATTTTGTCTTGTATATGTGATTTTTCAATTGATAACTTGCTCAAATTAGATTGTAGTTTTGGTATCAATTAGTTTCTGATTTTCAGTTATTTTGTATTTATCTGTTATTTTGTAACAGATAACAGAGCTTCTCAAAGTTTGGTATCTGTCTTAATTTAGGCACAACATCAAAACTGGGACTAAACCAGAACTAAACCCGGACTAGAACAGACTAGAATCAAGGCATATTAACTTTATTCCAAATTAGTCTTTAGTTTTAATTCAAATATGCCTCTGTAACATCTAAAGTGAATGGTCCACCACCTGCTTGTCTCCATGGAGATGTTGCTGCTTTGCCTGGAATGGTATACAGCAATTTACAGGTCAGATCTGTGGAAGGGCAAGCCCACTCACACCAAGAATGCATCTTTTTCAAGGTATTTCCAGCAATTATACTCCTGTAATTTAATAAATGCAAGATAGATCCACCACAAAAGTTGCATAGTTCACCTTTAAACTTGTGTAGTCATGGATTAAATTAAACAAATTCCTGATTTAGATCTAGTTCAATCTAGGATTTAAAAAAAAAGCATGTCCTGGTTTAGGTCTTGATTTCGACAGTGTTATATTTTATCTTGCTAGTTTTATATCCTGTTTAATCGCACTTTTGTTTCGCATGAGTAATTTATTTCAGATGGAAGATGTAAAACCATATTTCAGGCTGCACTGTGTCAAGTTCCTGGTAAAAACATCTTCGCCCCTACAGTGTTTTCTAAATGACTCCCTGTCGGACTAAAACATGTTTCAATCCCAGTGTGCCACTTTACAAAATGTTCACTAAAAGAGCTGCACAGGTGTGGGGTAAGTGGTGTCTGTCAGACGCATGTTGACTGAAGAAGGCTGTGATTTGGGGATGATTATGAAAACTGTCTTGTGGGGAGTACTTGTCTTTTTGTGTGTGGGAAGTTATTTATTTTTCTTCATTTATTGGAGATAATTTTGAGCAAACTTATAATGAATTGAAAACACAGACGTTCATAGATGCAGAATTCTCGATCATTTGGCTGTGTCACGTTTATTTCATGACACTTATGACATTTATGTGTTCTCCTCATTAAGAATATGTAAAACAGGAGATTTAGTGGTTACTAGTCAGTAGTTCAGAAACATTGAGAAGGCTGGAGAAAACATCACAATGGTAACCAATTTTAATCAACGTCCAGCTCTGGCAGCCATCTTGTGTTGTCAAATTCTACTGATGAACACATAGAAACCAACAGGGAGCAGAGCATTTTGATCATAAATTTGTATTAAATACTTTGATAATTGAACTTTAACTAACACTCATATTCTACTAAATTTATGTGGAAAAATCATGAAAAAACATGTTTTTAATTTTTATTTTAGGTTTCATGTACTTTTATAGTAGATTCATTATCAATAGCTGTGTCTGATCAATAGTGTACTGACACAAAAATAGTTTCATTCTGCATAAAATATAGACCAGCGTAGGGTTCTTAGGCTGAAACTTCATCTTCATAATTCACAGAAAATAATTCCTGACAGACACTTGTATTATTAGGACCACAAATAAAGTATACCATTATATGTGAATTCAAACACTTTGATCTAGGATCATCTGATAGAATTTTGCTCTTTCTCCACTCACACGATAACCTCTGCAGCAGTCTCAGAAACATAATCCACGCTCTCTCTAGCTCTTATTATAACCCAATGTTTAGAAAGCTTAACTTAAAGTAATTTAGTCTTTAGCTTAGATGCCAATTTTACACACTAATTATCTAAATAAAACACCGAAAGCTTTACACACTCAACAATGTCTTTTAACAAGGCTTTGACCTTGCCTAAATGTTGTTAAGCACCCTCTTGATTATTCATTCATAAATTGTGTTTTTTTGTGGGCTAATGGGAAAAAAACAATTTTACGTTTTCTTTCAGAAAGTTTGAGTTCATTAAGATGGTTAATGGAAGAAAATTAAGGATTTCATTGTTGTTTGGTCATGTGGTCAATTGTGAGTATTCTAAACTTGTTTTTTTTTTTTTTTTTTATAATAATCATTAACACTAAAATTAGATTGTGTGACATTCCTTGTAGTAAATGAACAGAAATAACCTTTTTGTAATAATAATAACATGCTTGTCTTTGCAGCTGAACTCCCCCTTACATAATGTTAAGATTTGAATCGTTGTCACCTTGTAAGCGGCCCCTCCGTGTATGATGGATTTAACGAAGATGCCCAGGTCCTCCCCGGTCTCTCTGGACTTGTTCCCTTTGAGGCTGACCCCGAGTCCAGCTGACCCCGTGTCGTTCAGGGGGATCTCGAACATAAGCTGCTCTTTCCCATTGTCCGAAATGTAGTAAGGCCCACGTGGCACCTCTTCTTTCTGTGGACAAAATGTTGACATTTTAGACAACACTTTACATTAAGTAAACTATTTATAAAGAGTTAATAAGCACTAGTTATTGGTTTATGCATTTAAAATACCTCATAGATGTTTATAATCAATTGACCTAAAATTGGTTTGTGTTAATAAACCGCATACAGAGCATCCATACTCTGCTTATTAGATTGTTTTCAAGCTAATAAATGCTCGTAAATGCGTAATAGGCGCTTATAAACACATAACAAGTGCTTATTAATGCTTTATAAATAGTTTACTAGAGAAACTTAGTCTAAAACTTTACAAAAATTTAAAATACCAGTTCCATTTATATCATAAACTCTGGGCAGAACATTTGATATATACGTTCCAGGAAAAGCTACCACATCTCCATTCATTAGAAAAGTTACATTATGCACCTTTTAAATCACAAACAGCATTAACAACAGTGGATTAGAAGAACAGTTTGCTCCTTAACACTGATTTAGAGTAAATTGTGATTATTTTTTACAAAGTTTAAAGTGCAAACGTGATAAACCGAGGTGAACAAAGTTTGAGGAAACAGGTCAGACTCCAAAAAAGCTCCAACTAAAAGCTTTTCCATTTAAGACAAACCATCAGAAGGAACATTTCTCAAGCTAAATTCTCTCTCAGTGAAAAATTGCAGCCGCGGTCTATTTTCCACGAACAGAAAAGAAAGAAAGGGGAAAAAAGAACACCATTTGTACCCTATGCTTTTATTCTCCCAATCCTTTTTTCCCTTCTTTTAGTTCAGCAATATCAATAAAATGACCTGCACATTTCCACAAGGTAATTGAAGAGAGGGACAGAGTAGGGAGTAGCAGGAGGTATGGAGCGGAGAAAGGGAGCAAACAAAGAGACTGACTATGTAGACGGAGGACTATTAGAGAAATGGCAGAGGAACAGAAGCGTACGGTATTGTCTACACAAATACAACAGTGAGAAGGTCTGTGAGGCTGGTTAGATAAAGTATAAACAAAAACCAGCAAGGCAGCAGGAAATGTGAGAGGGTTATATGTGTTTTATTAAATCTGGTGTCTTGTATTGATGGCAAAAATGTAAATAAGAATGCAATGTTGCTTGACCAGTAACAGTTCTTTACAATAGAGTTACATTTATATATATATTTTTTTATGTTTTTCTTGAAATTCCTTTATTGATTGATAGGTTTGTATGTATTTATTTTGAAAAAGGGACATTGCACATTAATCATCATCACACAAAGTAAGTTGGGTCAGTGTTTTTCAACCTTTTCTGAGTAATGGCACACTTTTTGGGTTCAAAAGATACCACGGCACGCCAACTACTACTAAAAAAAAAAAGTAAAAATCTGGTGTATAATGAGCCAAATAATGTCTGTGCCATTTTGTGGTTCTTTAAATTTGGCAGTAGTGATGGTTTTGTGTTCTTTTTTGATGAAGATGCTGATGAGGGCACTCCAAAATTGAAAATGGCACTCCAAAATTGAAAAAGTCAATTACATCCACCTTTCTGAATCTGTTAACCCAAACTGGACATTTTGTCAAAGCACAGCTGGCAAAACCACAAGGCACACTAATGTTCCCCGGCACACTGGTTGGAAATCAAGGATTTGGGGGTATGGATGTTTTTCTGGAGTTTGTACAATAGCACAATAATTATTATTCTGTATTGTACTGCTTATATCGCTGTGTTTGTATGTAAAGCACAACCTCTGTTAAGAAAAGTGCTCTATAAATAAAGCTATGATTATTAAACAAAATTTGCATATAGTCAGTTTTTGTCAGATGTCAAAAAAGTAGGTGCCTTGTAAATAACCCTAAAAGTTATTATACATGCAAAAATCACACATTAAATAACTAAATACATAAACAATAAACTTGCAAAGACCATCACAGTTCAAAAAAATAAACAAGGAAGTAACAAATACAGTCCCAATAAAAAGTTTAAGACCAGTTGAATAAATGTCAAAAGTCACATTTTGCTTGGTCTTAACAAGGTTCCACTAGCGCTTCACTAAGCAACAAGAAACGGGAGTGAGACAAAAACAAGTTTTGAGAAGACATTTTATTGAAAAGAATCAATTAAATTGAAATTTACTCAATTCTGCAGCTGATCAAAAGTTTAGGACCACACCTCAAAAACAACGTGAAGTCAGTAATTAAAAAGCCTTTAGTACAACATGGCTCAAGACTTTAAAATATGACTTGTTTTGGCCCAACTTGGCCTTTAATTTTTACGTCTTGGAATTTTTAGTCTTTGGGATGATTCTACAAATATTTTGCAACAATTTTTTATAAGACAGAACTGTTTTTACCCCTATTTCCAACTGAGCACCTGTTTCGTTACCTACTAAGTTTTGGACACCTACTGTATGTACCCACGCAGCGCTCCTTATATCCTTTAATTTTATACCAAAGGATCCATCTAGTCTTTCCAATGCAGGAGTTTTTTGTCCCACATAGTTTTAAAGTCAAGTGGGATGTTAATGTTAATCTCAGTCCAATATTTATGACCCGTCAGAAAATCCTGAAACACATAAGGCAGTATTTCCCTGTGAATAGTGTGCATTTTGCCGTAATATTTTCTCATACAATTTACACCTGGAACCTGACAGTGCTGTGTTTGACTTTGTGCGCCTCAGAATCTGCACCCGAAGCAAGATTATTTACCGTGCGTGACTCCTGTACTTTGTAAGAGTTTGAACAATATCAAAAATAGCTCAGAAACTCATCACAATGAAAACTATGATTACTATTCTATCTGCTCCGATTCTACTTCAAACTGCATTCTCAGGCGTCTAAATTAAACAGTGATAAAGCAATCTTTCTCCACTGCCATGCCAGACGGTTGTAATCTCTCCCCGTGTACTCGTGTGTATATTTTGTGTGTGTTTTGTGCGTGGCAGTCTGGGCGGGTCAGCAGAGTGCGGTTTAGACGCTGTTTGTCTGCGGGGATTGTAGGTTTAACAGGAGCTAATCCAACACAAACTCCTTTACTCGGCACAAAACTGTATTTCCCCCACTGCCGCTCACAGACTGTCCGCACCTGATAGGAGAATCCATGACCTTCTGAACGACTTCAAAAACAGCGGCGGAGAAACGTAAGCTACTCTCACCGAATAATTACTGCAACTCGGACTGTGCCGGGTTTTACAGGAGGAGAAGCAGCGGCAACCACTACAAAATTTCACTATTTTAATTTCAATAGCGGTAATCATTGGTTTCCAGCTTGAAATGCGTTGACCCCGTTCTGCTAGTTTTTAAATGCATCTTTTGATAATTTTCCAGGTACAATTATGACTGTGATTGCTTTTATATTGCAGTTCAATGTGTTTAATTTCTGCTTGTTTTTCCAGACCAGCTTTTCCTTTCTGGCTCAAAAATTAAAGTCTGCATTTCTAATTATGACTTAGTTTGGTGGGAGGGCACGTGTGGTAAAGCTTTATCATATTTTTACATTTGTGAAGTTGCAGTTTGTGGAGAAATTTAGAAAAATAAAAGTTAGCAGTGCTGAGTTCTAATATTGAATCCCTCTGTGATGTCATCAAAAAGCGACAGGCCTTTGAAAATACAGAGATATTATTATCTGTCAAATCATAACTTTTGTGTAATTTATGTGGATTGTTTTCAAAATGGTTGCTAGGTAACCTTTTTTGTGAAAATCTAATTGTGCTCTGATAAATTGCCAATCCAGTACTGAACCAGAATTGAACCATACTAGAGACAAACCGGGTCTGAACCAGAACTAACCCAGAATCAAATCAGCTCTAAACCAGGACCGAACCAGAGCTAGAGCCGAATAAACAAGGACTAAACCAGGTCTAAACCAGGACCAAACCAGGTCTAGGGCCGAATTAAACAAGGACTAAACCAGGTCTAAACTAGTATCACCCTAGAATTAAACCAGTAAACAAAAGATTATTTTTTAATATTTGGAAGATGAGTTGTGAGCCAAACCAGATCATTTCAGGCAGTGGCGGACAGAGAAATTTGGGGGCCCAACGCAAAATGAAGTCCAGGCCCCTCCTCTTGATCAAGTGTGATTTTTAAATTTATTTTGTAATAACTTTTCGGTTGTGTCTTTTGAATTGTTCTTAAAGGAGGCTTTTGTTTTTTGTTGTTTTGGTTCTGTGTGAGGTTCATAAATCTGGGGTGGCAATTGGAGGCCCTTCCCTGAAAACATAATTAATAAATCAGACTATTTTTCCTGTTTGTGCATTTTAACACATATTGCAGCTGATTTAAATACATAGTTTGTAATTTAATTTTATTACATAGAAACTGTTATATTTTATTTAATATTTATCTTTATACATACTAAATAGTAACATTTGACAATCCCACACCATTATGTTGGTATTTTTTTCTTGTTTAGAAGTACTCTGCACTAATTAACTGTGGTATTGAGTGAAAAGCAGCTGTTTCCTTGTGTCTGTGATCATCGGGGGGGGGATCTAACTGGGGGCCCCTTCAGGTAGGGGGCCCCAAGAAAGTGTTGCCTGTTGCCTAATGGTAAGTCCGCCACTGGTTTCAGGGGCCCGATTTGTTAAGGTGAATAAACCTGCTCTAAACTGAATGATGCGTGTAGTAGTATTTAGTGGATTTTTTTTTTTCCCCTGGGGCCAGTGTTTGTGTTTAACAAAACAAAACTTGACTCAAGGAGCAGTATTATTTCAGCGCTGATCAATCCAGTACAAAGCTCAGTGCAAAACTTTTCCAGTATGTGGACTCACTGGCGTCTGAGCCTCTACAGAAAACAATTTATACCTTATGTTTTGTGCTGTCATTTAATAATCTATGGACCAACTGAGCGTCCGAAATAAAGTTTATGATGAGTATGAAAAAAATATATATATCTCTGCTATTGTTGATGGAACTAAAGATCCTATGTAAAAGCTGTTTCTAGTTATTCATTTTGCTTTATTTTATCTGTATTATAATAACTATTTTTATTATTTTTTCTTTTAAACCGTGTTATAATGATAATAATGTTTAAGTTACTAAATTAAGGAGAGCTCTAAATGCTTATTCCTACTGTATGAAGCGCTCCTCCATTTATTTAAAGTACATACACTTTCAGCATTTCGTCGCTTCAAACTAAAGCTACTATTTTCAGTTTTATTCAGTCTGATTTTCTCTGTAGCGTTTTGTGTGCTTGTATAACAGAAATTAACTTTAGCCATTTGCTCACATAGACGGTCTTTGAGGACATTTGAGGACAGGAACACCTGTTTGGAACACAATGATCTTTTAATGAGCAATATTTACAAATGCCCTTCAGTCCAACCAGGCTGAGAACCTGCAGGTCTTTAAGTCCATCTGTCCGAGCTACAACTGTGTGTGATGAGCCTCGTGCTGTGGAAACGACTGTCCAAGGATCTATTTACTAAACAACAGAAAAAAATAACTTAAATGTAATGTGAGGTGTGACGGCGTAATGACACATCCACACAAATGGTAAAGATGAGTTCTCCCAGAGACGATTACGAAACTGACCTTTGAGCCTAGAGATAGAGCCATGTACCTTAATGCTAACGGTTACATGGAGGTTTCCAAGGAGACTCATAGACACTAATTATAAACATAAGGAAAAGGCTTAGATCAGTGTTTCTCTAACTGTGGTACGCAGGCTGTCTCTGGAGGTACACAGGGCCCTCTGCAGTTGAAGTATTTCTATTAAATTTTACACAAATCAGTTAATGTTTTTGTCTCCCTTTGGATTAATCATTATGTAGAGCTACATTATCCATGGTTTAGACTCACTTTAGACCAGTTTTGTTCAATTTAGTTTAGTAGTTTAATAATTTAGTTTAGCCCTAATTTAGAAGAAAAAAATTGGTTTAGATATGGTGGTACTCTGAAATCTGAATATGATCTTAAGTGGTAGTTGGTGAGAAAAGTTTGAGAACCACTGGCTTAGATCAAATAAGAAAAACACACACATTAAAATGAGAACAAAAACACACAAAAGTCAAAAATGTCATTGCATATTACACTACAACTACGGAAAATGCTACCTTGGTAGAACAACTATGTTGTTATTATGATGTACAGTACAGTACAGTACAGTACAGTACAGTACAGTACGGTACAGTACAGTATCAGGAGAGTAAACTTATAGATAGAAATACAATGTAGGGTTTAAAGTTTAGAGCAGGGGTGTCCAAACTGTGGCCCTCAGATCTATTATTGTCGACCCTCAAGCTTCCGGCTAAATTGGCCCGGATAACTATAAGTAGTACTTTTTACTGGATAATTTGGCAAAAATCTGCCATCATAATCTAAATAACAAACATTTTGATGTTAAACAGGCCTAACATTATTATTCCAAGCCTTATCAGAATCAGAATTACTTTTATTTATCCCCAAGGGGAAATTCTCTTATTAAAGGTGCAAACTTAAATTGCAACATTTTGACAGACTCACTTATGTCGTCTGTGGTCCCCTGAGAGGTAATTTTGCGATTTGAGGGGGAAAAAAACAATCTCCTTTGAAAAAATATGGACATTTACGAGTTATCATGCAAGAGTCCAAAAGGTCATTGCATGCTACACAGTAAAAAGAAAACAGAAATACCACTTGGGTACTTTTCGATCAAGAATTATGGCAAATAAAAAATAAAAAAAGATTCTCAATGGTGAAGAGCATCAGGAAAGTATGCAAATTATTGTATAGCACATCATCATCACCAGCGTCACGTTTTGTTTTGTTTTTTTATCACAGGAATACAGTGTGAGGTTCATGGTTTTACATAAAAAAAAGTGTAAAGTCCCACTGTATTTTTGCAATTTGGAAGGAAAAAAAAAGTGAAAAAATATATATACAGTATCTCTTATGTACGGAACAGGAAACTAGCAGCAGATGTTGTGGCTGAGGGTTCATGTGAAGAGGCCGCAGGAGTCAGTTAATGTCACTCTGGAACACAAGGTCAGGCCTGAGATGCCCAGCCTTCTGTAAACTAACAACATTATGTGGAAATAATAGCGGAGTCACAACCTGCTGTGGGACAATAATTGTGTTTTGGCTCTGGGTCCTTGGGTGACCCTCGCGATGAGTCAGTGACGTTACACACAGGGTCCAGCGCTGGCAAAAATGAGCAAAGCAGGCAGTAAAACACACTATTGTTTAATACTGCTCCCTGGATCAGTGCAAGAAATATTGTGTGGCACTAACGACTTATTTAAATATGTGTAATATTTATTTGAATATATAAGGTTTTTTTTTCTTTTGCCTCCATTTAATGAAGGTAACACTTTATGATAAATAGCACTTTTAATAGCCTTAATAAAGCACGAACAAAGACAAAATAATAATGAACAATTTATTAGTTTATCAGTTTATTAATGATTCATGCTGTGTAACTACTTAATACTATGACCATAAAAATTCCTAAACCATTTGATTATTAATTCTTTAAGTCTTTTTTCATGGTTTATTAAAGATAATTAAGGTGTAGTTATTGTAAAGTGGTACCTGAATAGTTTCTATTTTGTAAATTTAAAATTTAAATGTAATTATCACACAACACGCCAAATTTGTTACAACTGTATATTATTCAGCTTGTGTAGTAGTAGTAGTAATGAGTAATGGGAGAAGTTGTAGTAGTAGTAGTAGTCGCAGGAGTAGTAATAGTAGAAGAAGTAGTAGTAGAAGGAGAAGTAGTATTGTCATATAGTAGAAATCGCAGCAGTAGTCGTAGTAGTCATAGTAGTAGTAGTAGAAGCAGCAGTAGTAGTAGTTTTACTAGTAGTAGTAGGAGGAGGAGGAGCAGCAGGATCAGGAGCAGTAGTAGCAGTAGTGGTAGTGGTATAAGTGGTGGTAGTAGTAGTAGTAGTTTTATTAGTAGTAGAAGCAGTAGTAGTAGTAGTAGTAGTAGTAGGAGGAGGAGGAGGAGGAGGAGCAGCAGGAGCAGTAGCAGTAGTAGTAGTAGTGGTAGTGGTATAAGTGGTAGTGGTATAAGTGGTGGCAGTAGTAGTAGTAGTTTTATTAGTAGTAGAAGCAGTAGTAGCAGTAGTAGTAGTAGTAGTAGTAGTAGTAGTAGTAGTAGTAGTAGGAGGAGGAGCAGCAGGAGCAGTAGCAGTAGTAGTAGTGGTAGTGGTAGTAGTACAGTAGTAGTAGTATCTATCTTCCAGATGGTGGTACATTCACAGCAGAGAACATAATTAGGATGGGATTACATTCAATCAATGTGCACAGAGTTAAGTGATAAAGAAAGCGTAGTAAAAGTCACATCTCTCTTTGACAACACCTGCGTTTATCCCTCGACGCCTGACCCTCAAATCTGACAAGTGCGACGATCTGAGCGCTTTAAACCAGAGCAGCGACTGAGCGCAGATAAGATGAAGAGCCCGATAAAGCTTCAATAAGCACCAGACACACGAGCGAGAGGGACGCGATACCCTCCGAGCTCCTGCAGACGCCAAGCTGTCACCGCCTTCAGAGTGCGACAGGAGCGCCACAAACTCAAACCGAATGTATCTATCAGGACATTATAGCGACGTAACGGGTGATTATTTGGTTTAACAGTGGCTACATTTACACCAGAATCATTGATCATTCTCCATATTTCAATCTCATCATGTGAACAGCTAGATCTGAAGGGAGTAATCTGATTTCCGATTGTTCAAGCTTGTGCAGGTTTTGAAAAAGAGAATTAAACTAATGTCGCAAAGACAAAAATGAAAAAGAAAATGCAAATTGTTATTTTAAAATGTGTTGTTCTTGCAGTTACACACGCAAAAATCTTCAAGTAAACTGATACATGTCAATATGTATTTTTGATGACGGTATTTCTGTTGTGCACGTAAATACACACCAAATATGATCAAATTATTGGGTTATCGGATTATTCTAGTTGTTTACTGTCCATGTAAAAGTACCCAGAATAAACTACAGCTACAGCAAAACTAAGCAAAAACTGTACAAGATGTAGATTTTTTATAATAAATAGTAAATGTACATATATTGTTTATAGTAAATACTGTATTTTCCATCAAATGTATCCTAGCTCTATTGAACTTGTACATCACAGTTAAAGGTGCACCATCTTTGCATTTTTTTTTTTTTGCCTCGATTGTTCCATAGTATAACATTAACTATATCAATCACCATGGAGACAAGCAGGCGTCACCACTGGGTTAAGTTACAGGCCAGATCAATACTGGTATCAAATATCGGTGCAAATTGCCAAAATATCCTGCTTGGGCCTTTAAACTGATGTAAAACAGCTATTTACAGGCCCTTGTTGGTTCAGAATATTTCATGGCATTTGAGGTTTTGTGAGCTGTTCTGTCGTTGGTTGAAGGATAAAGAACAGCCCGTTTGGATCACTTTTGTCACATGCTTTTCTCGTTTTAAGAAAATAAGTGCTAGTCTCTGCAGAGGTATCGGTTGAGCATCGGCAGATACTTAAAGCCCATGTATCGAAATCGGTATCGGATCTGAAAAAGCTGGATCGGCGCATCACTAACAATACGAATAGTGTTTTCGAGATATTTTTAGCATTAAAGATATAGACCTCCCACCAGAAATGTTACACAGTGCACCTTTAACGATTTTGCTCATTAATGTCATTTGCTCTGATATTGAACATACACAAAGAAGAAAAAACAGAAATGAAGTCAACCAATTAAGTCACAGATGTCTGACAAAAATGTTGTATTCGTTTTCCACATTTGAGATATTTCACTGTCCGTTTATGAATCAGAAAGCGCTGTAGCTAATGAGCTTGTAATATTGTCACATTTTGATTAGGTGTTTTTGCTACCATTCATAATAAACAACTGGTTTAAAAAGAATGAATCAGGTTTAGTCATAATTAATACACAAAAACCTGTGAGTTATGAAGTGAATCAGCGTGAGTTTAGTCCTTGTTCGTGCTTTATAAAGGTTAATTAAGGTACAGTTGGGTTTTTTTTTTTTCCATTTTGCTCATTGGTTTACCTTTCGTTCACCAGACGGCTTTCAAATCTGTGTGTTTGTGTGTGCTATCCTCTCGTCTCTGAGGGAAGAACAGATGGGATCCACCGTGGCGCCTCTGTGGGGTCACACTGTTGACAACATGGAGGCAAATGTAACATGCTTTTGCACATGAGATCTGGCAGACCGTGTTGTACGGGGCAGCGGTGATGGATGGGGGGGAGTCGTCGTGAAGAAAGTGTTCAATAAAGTTTTTTTGTTTTGAATGTGTCGCCAGCTTTATTTGATTTAACGTGTCAGCGCGGTAGTGAGCGGCATATGGTGCAAAGCAGGATGCTGTCTGTCAAAGAAATGCAGACAAGGAAATGGGGAAAGGGGAAAGTTGTAAAGAAAAACATGAATGAATCACAACTATGGAGAGCATTTCTTGACTGCTTAAAGTCTATGTGACATGTTTTTCTAATTATTGCTTAGTTTGGTGGGAGTGCACCTGTGACACTTATTTTCTATAGTTATACATCTGTGAGGTTGCAGTTTGTGAAGAAATTTTGAATAATTAAAGTTTAAATTACAGGAAGTAGAGCTGAGTTCTAAAATGGTACCCTTCTGTGATGTCAGCAAAAAGTGACGTTCTGTTGAAAGTAAAGAGACAGTTAACACTCAACTGAAACATTTTCTGACAGTTTAAATGGCCATTCAACAAAATGAAGGGGTTATCGGGTATCATTATTTGTCAAAACATAACTATTGTGTGATTTAAATGAATTTTGGTCCTTGTTTTCAAAATGGTTGCTAGGTAACAGTTGTGAAATTATGTCGAACGATGTCATATTTGCTGCCAGGAAGTTATTACGAACAAACACTACAAACACAGTCAAACTGGGGACAAATATGCTAAATGTTTAGAAAAATCTTAAATATAATCATGTTCACTATGTTTTAGTGAAATGTGACATCTAATCTGTCATTTAGATTTTAATTTGAATGTATGTAAAAGGTGTGTTTGTTAATTTTCAGTTGTGCTATATGTAATTGCAAAGTGTATTTTTTTGGTAGCAGTAGTGTAGAGCAGTGATTCGCAACCTTTTTGTCTCGAGTGCCACCTACTTTTGTCTCAGTCCGAGCACTAAGTTGGTATCAGGAAAATAGTAAATCGGATCAGTTATCACCTTATTTCGCCCGGCCAACTTTAGCCTCTTTCTTCAACTAATCCGCACTTTAGTTGTATTAGCACTTCCGGTTTGGCAGGAACTGAATTCACTGACATAGAGAACACTTCGGAAAAATCTCCCCGCTAAAACAGTAACGGACACACATTCTGCTAGTGTGACTTTTTTGAGCTTTAAACCATGTTCTAACCATGTTCCGTCATCAAAAACATACCTGAAGTAGCGTTGGGCTGCATTCACGCTGTTTTGAGGAATGTTTAATAGAAATCTTTCCCCCTCTGAGCGTCAAACACACTTCCTATAGAACGTCCTAGATTTTCATACGCATTTCAGATTATCTACGTCACTTATCTGAGAATCACCCGCTGTTTTAAGTCCTTAAATCATTGCTAACTTGTGAGCATTTCTGCGTCTAAACACAATAACAGCGGCAGCAAATCCGCATCATTCAGTTCTTTCAACGGCTAACTTTACTAGATTGTATATTGTGTCGGCGCCATCTGCTGGCTTTAAAGAGCATGTTTAAAGGCTAACGACAATATGAAAAATGCTGAATATTTTTCCCTTACAATGAAGTTAATGTTCATGTGCACCAACAAGTCAACAATGCACTCTGGGCCACCGTGTTGAAGGGTGTCGAGAACTTATTTGCTGTTGAGAACTTCTGCCCTCAAGATGGCACCTCTGTTCCACAGGGCAAAGGAGAAGCTCTTTCAATTGTCCACTTTTATTATGAGTTCATCTGGGGAAACCACATATTTTTGGTTGGGAGTCGACGTATAATGAGGCTAGACAACTATTCTCTGAAAATGCCAAAATCTAACAACAGCAACAACAATAAAAACGAGATCTACTACCCTGTGTAACTGATACAACCGGACAGAAGAATACAACTGTGGCCACAAAAACTTCCAGAATAAGGTGAATAGTGTATTGTAAATCATCAGTAGTACATTTCTTTTTTATGATTCCCAAAATCCTCCAAAACATTCTCACTGACTTTTGTTAACATATTACTTTACTTGAGCTGTTTAACTTCCACTATTATTTATTAATATTCAGCCAATGATTCCAGGTCCCCATACCCCTGGTTGAGAATGTCCTCACTATGTCCTCAAATTGATCAATCTCAATTTTCAATTTGCTATCTGTTTTTACCTCGAAACAAAATTTAAAATTGCTGTCTTTATTAATTGTATGAACATAAACAAGGCAAACATTTAACATTTAAGACAACAAAAGTCTCTCGATACATGATCCTTTCATAAAATGAGAGATTATATTTTTCAGGTATTAACTAGACATTTTTTTGTTTACTGAGCCTTGTCTACAGTTGGTGTGTACAGTCGTCAGAAAAGTAATGACTGGTGTAGATTTGTTCTTGTATAAATGTGTGTAGTTGTAGTTTAATGCTTTTGTTTCGACTGTGAGGAGAGAAGCAGCAGATGGTGGGCTCAAACGAGAAAGAAAGACAGAGAGGGGGGAAGAGTGAGGAGAGAGAGAGAGTGGGGGAGGAAGTATAGACAAGATATAATTTCATCACTCTGAAGTTTTGTCTCCGTCAACACAAACAGGCTGCACAGAGCTCACTACGATCACAAGAATCACTTAGTTTGAACACGTGAAAATGAATATGTTCCCAAAGGGGGAGAAGAAGCAAGAAAAGACATTTGTAAGATTGTCGACGTCCACAATACTTGTACATTAAAGCCTAAAATACCCTTGTTCAATGTACATTTTGGTGTAAAACAAGAAAACCAAGGCCATAGTAGCTGGTAAGTTGACAGTTTAGGTGTGACTTTACAACTATAGGCTTGTGGTTGTGCGACTAAGAGTGTGAAATGTACAGCTCTGATGCGAAACAAAAACAAGAGGATGAACAATAAGTGTATTATAATTATTGCTGCAACTATCACAGTCGTTTTGTTAGTCAACTAATCAAAATAATTCTACACAGCAGAAAATTTACATCTAGCCTGGCTTAATATGACTTGAATTTATATTTGTATTTGGATTTTGACTCGATGAGATGCAGAATATTTCACTGGTTTCAAGATATTTCTCACTGATCACGCAATAATTTAGTGGTAAAATAAGAAAATGCATTTTCTAATGAGGCAAGTAAAATTATCTTAACCCATTGGCAGGTAATTCACCTGAAAGTAAGAAGTAATGTATTGAAATAAGTCTGAAAAAGGTAAAAAAAAATAATCTACACTTATTCCTGCCTTAGTAAAGCATGAACAAAGGCTTAATTAACAATGGACAAATAGTTTATTAAGAATGATTCACGCTTAACCAATCCCAATTCCTAACCCTGAGCCTTTTAAATCTATTATCAATAAATTAAAAGTTGAAATATGGTGACTAAGAGGCACTCTGATTTGTAGAAAAATTTAAAGTCCTTTATTTCTTACATGGGACCCATGTTAGACTTTTCTGACCGCATTTTAACGTTTTTCAACTGTAAGTTTTATATCAGCATGGTCATGTTCACTATTTGCTAAGATAAAGAACCCTTGTCCTTGATGAGCACCTGTTTTCACGTCTTTTACCAAAAATTATCCTCTCAAGCACTCACTTTTTCTTGTTCTAACAGAAAAAGTTAGTTGTTTATTCTTTTTTGACATTTGATTTAATAATGCCACTGTGTCTTTGTCATAAAAAGCTCTTTTCGTGTGTCTGAACAGTCCAGATTACGATGACAAATATCAAAATCACAATTAGTTGACGTCTACTGTGTCTACTTGTGCTCAAACGACATTACAATTATCAATTAAATTAAGTCTAACACAAAGCCTCGCAATTTGTAACCTCCGTACTTCCTCAAAAGCTGTAAAAGATGGTATTATACTGCACGAGCATGAAGAGTTTTGAGCGTTCAAGAGATTCCTACGTTTGCGAATTGATTCAATGATTGACAGTAGAAGTGAAGGATAATGCAACCAAATATGACAAAATAAACCAAAAAATGCAAAAAAGTTCAGTCAAATAACAACAAAGAAGGAGCAGAAGAGGCTTAAGGTACAACTTTAGCCATAAAATTCCAACGCCTACAAAAGAAGAGCAGATTATAGATGCTTTTTTCCTTGATACATCGACTAAATCATCTATTTTTGACTCCAATTAAATCATAAACACAGCTTGAGGCAATAAAGCGAAATAGTGTTGCCTACGTTTCTCCTCAGGTGGAGTCGGCAGCACAATAGACTGACAGAGCTATGTGTGAAGGCCTAATTCAGGAGTGTGTTCACAGTTGCAGCGAGTTAACTGAAAAGTGTTGTGACAGTGATATAAACACTGAGCTGTTAATTAGACAGAGGTGAACTCCAGGGTGCAGCGTCTGAGCCGAGGAGAGAGACAGGAGACGGGCTCGGAGATAAGAACGGCACGGGGAAAGTATTGTCTGGCTATACGAGTCGCTTTACGTCAAAACGGAGCTGGAATTGTGGCTCCGAATTGTAAAAGCGCTCAATTATAAGGTGTTTTTCATACGTTTATTGGGAACTCGAGCGCTTTGCATCAAGGGAACGTTCTCGCTTTTTCCAAAACGCATTCGCCACACACACCATGATATTTGAGGACTTAAATTTCATTTCCTGCAGACTGATCCTAACTTAGGGCAGCAAGATTAATCACAAAATATCCTCTTTTCGGCATAGTTAGTTAGATAGTTTAGAGCTGTAAAAACATGTTTCAAATATGATTGTTGTATTTAATTGTCAGTTCATATTTCAGTCTTTTTGTCAATAGAGTGATAAAACGCCAAAAAACAGCCGTTACCATGGAAATCTGCCATGTTTGCTGTTTGTGTGCTAAACTTACGTAGAAAACCATGAGCAAACAAAAAGTGAACAAAAAATCTACGGGAGAACCTGATAAACTGCTGGGTCACTTCTGGTAAATACATTTATCAACAGTGTTAGAATAGTTTTGAATTAATGCCAAGGGTAGTATTTAGCATCTTAAAATCTCCATTGATTTAACACTGGGTAAACTGTGTGATCCCGAGCTCAATTCCTCTGAACCTGTTTAAATGTGCACTCTGGACAGACTCTTGTTATTAAAATTGCAGTTTAATATTCTGCCCAACTCGTTCAGCTCTATCCTAATCGTAGTTGCAACTTGCCAAACCTTAAACTAAACCAGGGGTCTCCAATTAAATTTCCCACATCCACATTGTAACACAGAGGTCCACAAATACACATTTATTCGCTGATAAATTTGATAAACCATCTTTTTTGGCCTTTTAAAACTGCTCTTTTCTAACCAGTTTACTACAGTAAATAACAAAAAATGTCCTCTAGCATGACTTACTTGCAATCTACACAACTATGACATGGAACTGTGTAAAAAAGATGGGTATAAATATTACGCAACTTTAACAATAGTGGTAGAAAGTGGTACAGCAGCTCCTTATTACTTAAGGTCTATGACAGTTTTTCCAATTGTGACCTAGTTTGGTGACTAGAACTTAGGGTAAAGGTTGATCATGAAGAAATGTTGACAAATAAAAGTGTAAAATTCCAGGAAGTAGATCTGAGTTCTAAAACTAAATCCCTCTGTGATGTCATCAACGTACCATTGAAACTACAGAGGCAATTTACAGCAACTGACACATTTTTATGACAGTTTAAACCATCACTCAACAAAATAAAGGTGTTATCGGGTATTATTTATTGTCACTTCCTAACTATTGTGTAATTTATATGGATTTTGACCTTTGTTTATAGTCTGGTTGCTAGGTAACAGTTGTGGGATGACCTCTATCTATGTCACATCTGCTGCTTGTCTTTCTCCAATTTGAGCCAGTCATGCTAGTCATTAGCTTGACTGCAATTTTATCATTTAAAATGTCTGAGATGGTTACAAGTCTTATCAGTAAGTTGTAGCTTTAGTTCGTCAGTCATTTAAGTTAAATGGAGTTTGTCAAGAAAATTTCATGATGTTTATTTTGGATAAAAACACATAAAATATCATACTTTCTGTCAAACTGGGGACAAATAGGCAAAATGTTTAGTAAAATCTTAAATATAATCATGTTCACAACGTTTTTGTGAAATATATCATCTAACCTGTCATAGGCATTTTAAAATCAGGTGAGCAGAGGTACAGAAGAATAAATAAGAGAGAGATGAATGAAGCCGTCATGTATTTAGACACTGGAGAAAACAGAGGGCATTGCAGCTGACCAAAGTGTTTAACCACAAAGCATTTAACCACAAAAGACAGCCAATTAGAAAGCTTAAAGGACACATATTATGCCATAGTGACTTTTTTCAGCTTTTAACCATGTTCTAACGATGTTCCGTCATCAAAAACACACCTGGATATGTATTTAGCTTCATTCACGCAGGATTGAGGAATGCTGATAAAAAAATCCTCTCCCCTCCTACCGTCAAAAACACTTCCTGTTGAACTCCCTTGATCAATGACGTTTTTTCTTTTTTTTTAAACGTCTTCAGTTATTTTAAGTCCTTAAATCATCGCAAGATTCCTTCTGAGCATTTCTGCCGTCAAAACAAGATAACAGTAATTACGTAGTAGCTTAGCATACCAACAGCATATCAAACCATTGTGTATACACATGTGTGATTACCTTTGCAGCCAGTAGATGGAGCCACAGCTGAGTTAATATGGTGTCTCCAAAGGCAGTGATAAAGTTATATTGTTCTTTGTAAAAACATTTTATTTTTACTTCTAAAACATAATGTCAAAGTAAAGATACTCAAGAGCATGTTTAAAGGCCAATAGCAATACAGTCAATGCATAATATTTGTCCTTTAATATATAATCAAAGTATAAATGACAGTTGCAGTAAATTTCCAAGAACAGAATGAATCTATGTAGCAGAAACGTGCACTAGCGGTTTTATAGCACAGAGTCAGGTTTAGGGGCCTGTTTGGGGAATGTGCCAGAGGACGGATAGTGCAGATTACAGTGCGAGTCTGAAGTCATAACTCAGCACTTGGTAAACATTCAGATGGCTTTATCAGTCACAGTAGACTTGAGATCGCTCTATGCAAACACGAGTGCATCGCTGCCTTTCCGCTCTCAATAAACAGAATTTCCTATGGGGCTGTGGTCGTGTGCACACTCCACATCCTGACGACCGAAGAGGAAACATCAGTCAACAAACGCACAAGGACGCTCAGGAAAAAGACGTAAAACACCGCGGGACGTGGAAAATGACAAGAATGCATGTTGAGCCGCAAAGTGATAGGACTCAAGTTAAGTGGAAAGTCAGGATGTGGTGAAGGAGAGTAAACTTGTGTGGCTACGAACTGAATTTTGTGAGAAGTTGTAAAGGTAATGTAGGCAGGCCTGTCATAATCACTAATTCTGATGTGCGATAAATTGCTAAACGATAATATTCAAACTACTTTATGCCACTGACAGCAAGAGAACCAACCAAAAAGCAGTGCAATTTCTTTAAAACCATGAGTTGCAATGAACGTATAGCATAATTAACACTTGCTAACACTTTTGTTGTTTGTTGGTGTCAATAAAAGGCATAAAAGTTGCTTATTTCACTCTGTACAGTTCAAATCGAACCAAAAAAAACAAAAACAAACAAAGAAAAGGTTCCCCAAAGTGCAACAGAAACAGAAACAGAAAACGCACACAATAAATATCGACAAACCGATATATTGTTCTCTCCATCACACAGTATATTGAATGATGAGTTGATAAAATAATTATTGGGACAGGAATAAATGTAGGCTGCATAATTAATTGAAATCGGAATTTGAGTTGGTGAAATTATCAATCACAAAGATCGCAATTATTTGGATATAAAATGTCCACACTAAACAACAAAATCAAATCAAATCAATTTATTTTTATAATGCCCAAAATCACAACAACAGTTGTCTCGATGGGAAATGTAATGTTATTGAAAAGAAAACTTTTTCTTCTTTTTTTTATCTTTATTCATGTATTTATTTTCTGTATTATCATAAAACTTATTATTATTAGTATGTATTAGCTGTTTGTTTTATTATTATTCACATTTTATTGTAATTTAAATGTTATTATTTTGCTCCCAAATGTCTCATGAGCATGTACAGATGTCAACGAACTAATGAACAGAAAGTTTATCGATACTTAATGCATATAATCTGTTTTTATCGACTGAACCGCACACAGAGATCGGACTAGCAGTAGCTCATAACATTTTACACACCAGAATTGTATTTATTTTTTTATTGGAACGTATTTGATCATATTGTCTACGTAAATCTCACTATTTCAATTCAAATCGCACGGAATCAATGATAAAGTGTGACATTTTAAGGTCAAGAGCCTAAATGGTTTTGCAGGACAACCAAAAGAGGGACATTTCTTGGCTTAGACGTGTGTGTAGTTCTTAGATTAGACCTTTCCATCCTGTTTAAATGGCACTCAAACATCTTTCCAAGTTGTTTCTTCAAATCGCTGATCTATTACACATTAAACGCTGACTTTTTCTCACAGAGCCGTTTTAGCACTTACCTTTAACAAGATGACACACATGCAGTAATTCACATTTTGTTATTATGCATGCTCACTTCCCCTTCACTTCAGAAAAACATGGACTTTGAACATATTTGAGACGAAAAACTGGTGAACAATGATTAGTTCCGAGTAGTGGAGGAAAGAAGGAAAGGACAGGAATGAATTGAAAAGTTTTTATTGTGAATTAGTGGAATTTCAAACCAACAGTGCACAAAATGTCAACAATTTTCAACAGGTTTCTAAATAAGAGAATGTATGTCAAGGTGTAAAGCAGTAATTAGTGAAAAATTATCCAAGGAAAGAAGGAAAGGACAGGAATGAACGTTAAGGTTTTTATTAAGATGTTAAATCTCAGCAGCACAGGGTAGAAAGTGTGTCATTCCAACAGTTTCGGTCCATTATTGTCAAATGTATTCAGTTACAGTGAAGCAGTAGCAGTGTCACAAGTGATTCATTGCACTAAAAATATCTTACAGTCAAAGCAAATGACTATTGTGTTGTGCATCACCAAAGCAAACCTGTTGAATGGACCTAAAATAGCAACATTGTAAAAGATTATTATACTGGATAATAGCGCTGATCAATCACTTTCTATGAGTAAAGTGTTACCTGGGATTTACACCAGGAGCAGCAGCAGCACGGGACGCAGGCAAAACTACATATGCACGGATTTTTAGAAACGTTAATCCACACCAGGTACGTAAAAAAAGCTGAGTCTGTGGATCTAAACGATGGTTAAACTACAAACTGTTTTACACTGCTAAATTATCAAACGTCAGATGAAGTAGGTTTCAAAACTTAATAATAATTGTTGATCAGAGGACGACGCTTTACACGGAGCAATAAAAAGCCGCGGCTGCTGTGTTTGCGTTAATTGGGCTGCTTACCTTCAAAGTTTTCAAATTATCATTGTCTGACATGATAAAGCGTGTTATATTTCTCCAATTTGACGATAAACTCGTCCTTGTCCACCGTGAATCATTCCCCGGGGCCCTGGACGCAATCAGGATGCGATCCTCCTTGTTGTCATCGCTGACGTGTTTTTAGAGAGCGTATTTTGAAGGGGCATTTTGACACGACACACCTTTTTCCCGTGTTTCTACAGATAAAAAGCCTGGAGACGTGTTGTTGACTAATTTGAGCGCCGCGTAGCGTAATTACACTGGTCGGACGCGTGTATGACATTGCTAGTGTAGATTGTCCGGTTATTATTAAAAGCGACCTCTGCTTACGCGCTGTTACTGCTTTGGTGTAAATTGGGGGTTAGGTTGACGCCACAGCTTGATCTAGAGCTTGATCTAGAGAAGGTTTCTTACCATTTCTCTGGGCAGGAACATGTCTTCTTGTCGCAGAACCGCGAGGCTGACGCTCTCTCCTTGTCGAGTGCTGCGCAGCATCGACACCAGCTCCTCCTGCCCCACTCCTGTGATGTCCACGCCATTCACCTGCAACAGAGAAATATACAGGATCAGGCCATAATAGTTATGTCCAGATAACTGCTGAAACGCTTTAGACGTGTGCAATTTAAGTTAGTCCAAAGTCAAATTTGTCCAGTTCCAAATTATGTGTAAATGCTTTTTTTTTTTTTTCATTTGAAGGAAAAAACTTAAGATTATAGCTAAATAGGAAGTTTCCATCTGCAGTCCGTGATTTTCAATTAAATGGATTAGACAATTTAATTCACTTAGATCAGAACGATGTATTTGGGCCTCAAAACCTCTGCCATGTATTTAATGAATGGATATATTTGGAGTAAACCAGGGGTGTCCAAACTTTTTCCATCGAGGGCCACATATTGACATATAGACCAAGAGGAGGGCCACAAATCAATCGCGAAACGTTAAAAAAGCTGCATTTATCTGATGTTTTAAGCACCACCACATCTACATTCAGTCTCAATGCCTTAATATCAGGTCTGTATTGCACCAACATGTTAGTTAGTTAGTTATTTAGGTTGGAATTGTAGAAAATCTGAAATGTGCTGTAAATACACAATGTGGGCCAGTTCACCAGGAAGCCTAAGGGCCAAGAAAAATTGGTCTGAGGGCCGCATTTGGCCCCCGGGTCTGAGTTTGGACATGCCTGGAGTAAACTCTTGGCAGCAAGAAAGAAGGCCATTACAAACAGAAGCAACAAACAAGAACTGAAATGGGAAAAAAATTAATTTGAAAATGGACCAATTTTACTTTTATGTTGAGTCGGTTGCACTGTGATTCTGTTTCGTTTCGTTGAATGTTTAGTGCGTTTTTTACTTTGGTTTTTGTTGTTTTTTCTGCTCTGTTCTGTGTTTTTTGTTTTTTAATTGTCTAATTTAAGAATTGGACAATGAAATTACATCCAGTTTATCATGTGTTTAAGTCTGCTGTGTCAAGGAAAGTGGAGCTTGTAGTCGACTTTTATTATTATTTATAAAAGGAGACTGGGAGTAAATGCAAGCGATTCAAATGCAAACGGTAATAACGCAACTCAAACATTACAATCGAGCACATGTGTAAAACTGTGAAATAGATGAACAGCATTTGTGAAATTCCAGCAATCTTTCTTCTCTTTTGAAAACCAAGCAGAGGTTTTTTTTCTATTTTTTCCATGGCAGGAGACATAGACAAGTAGTATTTACTGTGCACCGAAACGTTGGCAGCACAATAGTGATACAGAGGCTGCTGGGCTTAAGATGGCTCCCAGGCACCGCTCTGAAGACTGGAGAGAGCGCTGCTGTCAAGATGTGATTTTGGATCCAGCGAACAATAGAAGTGCATACAACATCCACGGATTTGGGGTGGCAAGGTTTCAAGTTTTTCTTTTGTGGGAAACATTTGAAAGACATTGCCGAGTTTACTGTTGTCAATCTAGGTACACAGTTTCTTCTTGTTTGAAGCGGTTTCGCCGTGTAGATGGAGTGTAATCTTTGCCTTCTTGGTTTTAGCCTCGAGTGAGTGACTGCTACATTTGTGGGCCTGTTTTTAACTAAATATATAAAGTCTCTCGGCTCTTAAATGCTGTTTGATTGACAAGTTAACTGATGCCTGTCAAAATAATAATAGTCTCATTGTAAGTTCATATTTCTATTGGTTCTGCAAAATGAAAAATGTTCTTGAGTGGCTGAAGTTATTGTTTAAAGTGCATATGACAATTTTTTTTTAAATGCTTTTCTAATTATGACCTTGTTTGGTGTATTAATACCTGTTGTAAGTATAAATTATAGTTTTACATCAATAAGGTGTTTGTTTGTGGAAAAAAAATTGAAAAATCTGTTAAAAATTACAGGTGGTTGACAAATCGATGACATCACACTGGGGAGACAAAGGTATGGGGAATTAACAGAAAATAAACTACTTTTTTTACCCTTGAAACATTATGTCATACATACATACATTTATATTTGTCAAATAAAAAAATGTGACATTAGATGAGTTTTGGCAGCATGGTTGCTATGGTCATTTCCTACTGTGATGTCATCATTTACAACCAGGAAGTAAAATTAAAAAGCAAAAAAATTGCTAAACTGGTATAAAATTTGTAAAGAATTTTAATTAATTTTGAAATATGTTTATCGGAACTGCATTTTAGTTAAATTTGTAGTTCAACCTGTCATGGGCACTTTAATGTTTTAGAGCAAAAAAATAAAATGTTTATAAAAAAACAAAATAAACATCTGTATCTCTGCTGTTTCCCACGGCACTTATTGAGTTTTGGCGCCATCTACTGCTGTATAGTGCTCACACACTTTGAAGAAATTGTCAGAACGAGTTTGGTGGTGATTTATGAACTTAAAAATTGTGCACAAGATCGAAAAAAAAAAAAAACGCATCAGAGGGGACTAGCATGAATGAAGCTAAATGCAACTCCAGGTATGTTTTTGATAACGGAACAACGTTAGAACATTATTGAAGACATAACATGCTAGTATTTCGTATTAAACTCTAACATACTGTATGTAGCTCATCTTTTGTTTTTACATTTTTCTCATTGTAAACTGCCATACTGATCTAAAACAGCCAAAAGAACACATATTAAACATTATTTTGTGCTTCATAGTGGGGGTTTCGTTAATTATAAATAGATATTTTATAAATTAAGTTAAAACGTACATCTATTTCTTCTTTTATTCTATTCAGATACTGTTTTTTCTATTTAGTTTGTAATTCTGACCAAGTTTAGTCTGTTTAATCTTATTTTAGACTTCTCTTTTCTTCTGATGGTCTGTTGTATGAAAAAGAAGAAAAAAAGCCTTGGAGATGAATAAAAGTAATTTGGATTCTGATTTACATTGTTATTTGCCTTTTAAACATGCTCTTGATTGTTCAGGATATTAAAATATTTTATGTATGTATAATGTAGTATGTCTAATGTAAAATGTAAAATAAATACATGATATTCTACCTGTAAGGCATTCTTTTCATCAGGATTTGGTGTTAGTACAGCATCTACTGGCAGCAGAGTGAATTACCAGGGGGAGCAAAACAAAAGCTAGCTTGCCCTGACATGCTAATAAAAGTACGCAGTTGTAATATACATGATTTGACGGCAGAAATACTAGAGTACGGGATCTTAGCCTTTATTGTGTGATTGTAATTAATAATTCAATAATAAGTCAGTTGCCTTTCTAGAGGACTTTCAGATTGTGGTGGATTATCGATTCACTTCACAGTCATTCTCGTTTTTGGTAAACCTCTTCTAAAGCCACAGCTGCCCTGGGACAGACTGCGCTGTACCTCCAGGATGCGGTCTCCGGATTGCAGACGTCCATCTTTGACAGCCGCTCCACGAGGAAGAATGTTTTTCACCAGAATTGGCCCGGGACCATGGACTGAAGAGTCTCTTGTCACCACAGTGAAACCAAGCCCCTCCGAACCTACAAAACACAAACCCATGGCTTTAGATTCAACTATTTCAGAACCATCACTGAATACTTGCTTCCCAGATCATCAAGATTCAGAAAATGTAAGCAGCCGGAATAAGATTCAAACAAGCAAACATACTGAACTAGTCCAACTTTTTCTTTATTATTCGGTGTTTGGGATGTTTTTTTAGCCTGTAGACTTAATTGGACAGAAAAGCGTGAAAAAGGTATGAGATGGAACGACATTCAGGAAATTATCTGAGCGATAGGAGTCGAAACTAGATACTGAAACTGAAAACAAGCATTTATTTCCTTACAACACAACATAATACAGCGTTAACATACAACAAAACTGATCAAAATGTGTTGTGCAGCTGTTGTTAATCCTTCAAATAACTACAGTACAGCTTTGAATAAATAAAAATGCCATCGTTATTTGAGATTTGCGATGTTCGGGGCAGACATTGGCCAGTAAATGGTGTCTTTACATCATTGTGTCGGTCTAACCAGGACATTGGTTGAATAGATATCCTGGAAGCTGGAGCCAATACCTGATACAGCATTTTTTTCTGGATCAGACCCAATCTCCAATGCCAGTATCGGAGCGTTTTTATAGTGAACCAATCCAGCAGCCGTCTCGAATTTAAAACATTGTAGTCATTATAGTTGTAGAAGTGAATTTAAAAGCAATAATCTTAGGTAATCTTTCACAACAAGCAATCACAACAAACTACAGTTACCGAGATAGTTGCTAATATATCTCAAAATGTCTTTATTTTTAACATTCTTTGAAATAACCAAGTCGTAAACAACACAAGCTAATCATTTTTAAACAATTGTAATGTCAGTATCATTCTTTAATCACAATATAATCTGATAATTATCTTTTGATGCACCCAGTACACACATAACTCAACAACAAAACTCTCTGGTTTAGTCCAATATTAGTCATTCTTTGTGCAACCTGTTATTTAGTTATGCTTTTCTTATTCATTTCTTTCTCCCCAATTCTGCCCGAGGTCTTTCTTGTTTATGTCACTACAAATAGCACTTAAAAAGCAAAACGATGTCGGATTTAGTCATTGCTGTGAAAGTTCAAGAGCCACTGCTGTAGGTAATAAAACTCAACATCAAAAACACATAAAGCCATCTGAGGACTTATGCGCCGTGCTCTTAACTTTGTTCTCAATCGTTGAGACGCCAGGTTAAAAGTTAAACCTGGAGGAGATTGTGTGTTCCTGTTGCATTAAGCCCTTTAGCTATAGCTTGTGGCGGTATTTTCTGGTGTGACGAGTTCAGCCGTGGGGCAAAAACGGTCGTGAAAGAAGTGAGGAAAAATGTACGGAAGCAGCCGAGTGGAAATGAAGAGCGAATGTGCTGGAAAAGGCCGAGATTAAAACAGTAAAAGTCATGAGAGCGTGAGTGTGCGGATGGCTTATAAACATACAAGTATGCACAAAATGACCACACAGCCGTACAGAGCGGTGTGGAGGAGCAATGGAGAGTGGTGTGCTGCTTTATGGACCTCATTTAGTCTGGTCTCTTTAGCACAGCCGAGTCAGCACTTTGGCCCGCTAATAATTCATATCAGCAGAAATGAACAGATCAATAAAGACTTAATAGACCCTGAAGAGAGCGAATCAGGAAGATGGAGCGGAGAGGAAAGGGTGGGAAGGACAGTGGGCCAAGGAATGAGGAAAAAAGAGATGTTGCAGAGGACAATAGAGAGGATAAAGGCCGGGTTTTCAGCGGCATCACACACAGGAAACACGCCCGGATGTGTTTTTAGAAATACTTAAAAGAAATAAACAGTGAGTGTGACAGAAAGACTGGAGTTGGCGAACAGTAGAGAGTAACTTTAATGTCTTTTGAGAGACTTATTGAAGGCACAAATCAGTTCACCTGCTGTAGTTCTAAGTAGGTAAGTTCTTTAACTTTAGACAGAGCAGTGCCTCTAGTTTCAGCCCCAGCTAATGTTGGGGACGTCACTTGAAAGGTTTCAGTAGTAGACACATATTTTCTAATTTGGGTGCACACGTATTAGTTAACATTTGTCTGAATTATACTTACATATGATTCTTTTGAGTTGCCAGACCATCAAACATCAAAGGCCCAGACCAAGAGGCAGGAGGCCGTCCTGGACTAGGGCAGTGGGGGTGTAGCGCACACTATAGTTTAATTTTCACATTTAGTTTGTTTAGTTTGATTTAAAATTGTTTTGTTAATCACTCGTTTAATTCTGTTTAGTTACTATAATTTCTCTTATTGTTACTTTGGCTAAGTTAGTAGTTCTGGTTTATCCTGCGTTAGTTAGGTTAGTCCTTTTAGTATTTAAATTCCCCTTTTTGTTTGAGGGTCAGGTTTTTTTGTTCTGTTATATTTATGGCTTAGTTGACCTCAGTTGAGCCCAAGCGTTGTTTATATTGCTTTGATAATTTTCTTGGAGCTTTTGTTAAATTCTCTTTATTAAATTATCCAGATTTTTACACCTGCCTTTTATGTTTGGTCCACTATAGTGGCCTATTGTGAATCCTTATTTGAAAATATTTCTTAATGTAAAGGAAAGGGGTGGGGTAGATTTTAAGTGTAAATATTGTATGCACTGTCTGTGTTCTCACGGTCTGTGTCTCAAAAGTGTGTGGCTTGTCCTTCTCGCTGCCAGGGACCTGAGGATGTAAATGAGCTTAAAGCTAACTCTGGGACGTCTCAAATGGCAGCATTTATGTTCTTCAAGTAAGATCACTTTTCAGAGACCAGAGCTGAGTTTTGCCGTGATGGTAATGCTAATAACAACTAACATGCTAACAGCAAACTTCCTGATTTGCAGACGATAAAACACTATTCACCTTTTTCAGCCCCACCCACTTTTGCCTCTTTTTGCTACTGATCCAGCCCTCTGTGGTAAACACACTTCTGGTTTGACGAGAACAGAACTTATTTTCTGTTGAGCTTGTCTGCCCCATCAGATGTATCAGTAAACTAATACAATGGAAAAAAGATGGTGGCACCCACTTCTGGAATAAGGTGAATATAATTAGATGCAGACAGCACACATTTGTCTCATTTTGACCCTAAGCGCTGCTTTTACAATATATCTGTACAGGGGCAAGACAAACTTTTGTTTTTACTTACAAACATGTATTAAATGTAAATGATTAAATAATAATACATTACTAATGATTTATGTCAATTCGATTCCATCTTTGAGTTCAAATTCATGTGTGAAGTTTGTTACACACAAAGTAAACACCATGTTTTTCCATTTTATTTTACAGTGGACCCTCGGGATAATAATTTGTGAATTGAACAGAGTTTGAAATACATGAATAATATCAGATTCACAATTGAACAAATGAAGCCTGCCAACATGACATCAGACATTATTGTGCCTCTGATGGGAATGAGTCACCAGGCTGCAATTCAAACTATGATTCGAAATTAATTGCGTATCATAAGAGCCGTATTGTTTTACTCCTCTTGCACTAATTAGACATTCTTTAGCGAAGTCTAGACAGATGCGTTTTTAATTTTATGCTATTGTTGAACTTTGAATGTAGAGAATGATGATTACCTTTCTTCAGGTCGATCCTCAGACGTCTTCCTCCACGTTTACCGGACACAAGGCTGGACACGCCTGGACTTTTCCTGGAATGAGGGCTCTGACTTCTGCTCCTCGGGGTCTGCATAGAGAATCAACACAATGTTTGGTGGTGAACTTTTCTGATGAGGATTTGTCACCCACTTGTCTCCATGAAGATGATATTACTTGCCCCAGAAAATGTAATAATCTATCTAGTATTTCTTCAATTATAGGTGTGTTTATTGTTATAAAAGTCTGTGAGGAGGGCCAAATACATCAAACGGTTATATTGTTTAGCTCATTTGTACCAAAAATGGCCTACAAGAAGTGCAGTATACATAAAAACACAGTAGAACAAGAGAGAACAAGAACAAAATAACTAAAACATGGCCAAACCAAGTCTGGATCAGGAATAAACTGGGCTCAAACCAGGGCATAGTGTGAACGCACCCCAACGCGTAGCAAGATTATGATGATTATTATCACATTTTTAGCGATTCACTGTTTGTCTCTTTAATGCAGCTGTCTGTTCAAACACACTTTTTCTCCTGTTGTTTAGCCTCCGACCAGATGACTTTAGTTATCTCTTATAGACCTGGGCTGCACGATTTTGAAGTGCAATCATTTCTTCCACAAACAACAAAAGGTCTTGCTTTGATTTGAATAAAAACTGCTGACAGTGTAGTTTGGATTTAAGCAACAAAAGCGCAACTAAAAGCAATAAAAATGCGCTCAAACGCGACTAAAACGTGACTAAAAGCGATAAAAAACATGTTTAAATATGACAAACACAACTGAATGTGAGAAAAACATGACTAACAGTAACAAAAATGTGTTTAAAATGTAAACTGAACAGAATCCAATTATTAAAACATAAATTGCAAATATAGAAAATCAAGAAAATAGTGATAATTTTTGCCATATTGCCCAGCCCAAGTCAAAAGATTAATTTAATTATACATAAATAGCAAAATCATCTAATTTCTTTCTGGGCATAATTCCTCTAGTTTACTCACATCAGATTTTGCGATTTACATGTCATTTAAGTAAGCATAAAGGTCAAAAAATATCCGACAATGATCAGATTTTGGTGTGCACGAGAACATAGCCAGTGTTATTTTATTTAAAGCAATAGCATTTTGTCCAAATCATCCAGTTTAATTTTCTCCATATTGAATGTCCAAAATTGTCAGATTTCTGGAGTTCAGATCAGATTACAGCGACAAAGACAAAAATAAAAGAGAAAGTAATAAAGATTAAAAGAGTTATTTAAATGTCATTGTACTTTGTCTTCAAGATAAAACAGTTACTCTAAAAACCCATTGATTAAGTGACACCAGGAGTTTTTGATGATCATATTTCTTTTGAGCATGTCAACACACAACAAAAATCTGATCTAATTATTGGGTTATCGTTTTGAATAGACGCAATTAGCAAATCGCAACAGCTGCAATTTTTGACGTTGCATAATTTCCTCCACAAACAAAATATCATGTCTAATTCTGCATAAAAGCCTTAGATCTTAGTTTGTAGTATCAGTATTTGTGTTAGTTTTCTTGGACTTTTTACAGAATGCAATTATTAAACACAAATTCCAAATCAAATAGCAAGTCTTCCCAGAAAAATTGCAATTAGATATGTTTCCCAAATTGCCTGTGCTTTCTCTTTACCCAACCTTCTGCACTCACATAAATGGTGAAGAAAAAATAGCAAAGGCATTTCCAAAGTCTAATATCTTGACACACAACTGGCCGACTGTGTCCAAGCAAAAAACCCTTTCGAAAAAGACACACACAAACAAAATGTACACACGTAAAATAAACATGAATCCATAATTGTCCCTAATGAATCCTGAAGTCTTGTCTCCAAGTCCACAGTCCATTTACTCTTTTCTCGTCTGACTTTGGTGACCAGAAAAACTCACCATAATCACTTGTTGCTTAGTAACTGTTGCCCATGCCAGCTGTTTCACATCGCCATGGAGACGTGACGATAAAATTACACGTCTTTTCCCAGTAAAAAGATTTAAGAGTCGAAAAAACACATAAAATGAACTTTGCCAATCCTGGGAGAGTTAAATATTAAAAAGCAGCTTTAAAATCTCAAAGGAAATGAGGGCTATGAGCAGAAAGGATTAGGAATTAAAAATAGTTCATTACTTCTTCATTTAATCAAATTTATTCACTGTGTAATCGAACAAATCCATCAAGGGATTAGGATTTTCATTATAAAGTACCTGGAAAAGTCATACTCTTAAGCCACGCTTCTCAAACTCTGGGCTGGGAGCCAGACAGAGGCAAGGAGATTTGATATGGGACGCAGGATAAATGATCAAAAAGGAATTTGTTAAAGTCCATATGAAGTCAATGTGTCCTGTGTATCAGTTTTTCAAGACAATGTTATCCCTCATTTGTCTGGGAGTTGTCCACCGTATACAAGGTTCCAAAGGTAAGATCACCTGGACATGGTTTTAGAAGTACTTCCATCCTAAAGTCATTTTCATTTGGATGGAAATGGATTGAGCAGCTAGAATTTATACCCTCCTCAGCTCAAACTGGACAGGCCTCAAAGGGAAGAGACATCAGTAGAAAATAATCACTATAAAGATGAGGAATTGCCAGAAATGTTTAAAAGGGGGCATAATGTGCTAAATTAACTTAAGGAGGGACACTACAGGCAAAACGAATGTTTTGTTTTTGGTAAGTTTGCCCTCTCAACATATCGGCTTTCATGTGGAAACAACAAACTTGTCCAGTCTGCTCCTAAAGATGTTTTATTCTTCCATTTAATCCACTTCATCCATAGATTTCTCTGGGACATTGTAACTTCAAATGCTGTTTTCTTAAAATGCCTTTTTCTCCCCTCTGGACATAAGGATCACCACTTAAAGTAGATCCCACACACCACACTTCACAATCTTGGACTTAACAAGATTTTGACGAAATGTACAGAAGGATTTTTTAAAATATCTGATTCTAAAACTGATTTATATAAGTTTTAAATCAAAAAAATCTGGCGAAATTTGAATTTTTAGGACAATTTTCCGTCCAATCTAGCTTACTTAAAAACGAAATAAGAAATTCAAAATCCCCTCTGTAAATTTTTGGCCATTTTTACACATAAAATGTCTTATTTCTTCTGTATTTTTTTCTTACATTTATGTGAGTAAAGTACAGAAGAAGTTTACAATTGATATCTTTAAATTTAACATTTTGTCTTGTTCACCTGTAGCGCCTCACCTTAAATGAGCGTTTAACCTCGTAACAACAGTGTTTCCTCATCGTTAGTTTAAACAAAGTTGTATTTTGATTGATTACTGCATGTTTGATTAATCCTGTATTGTCCTGCAACTGATGCCCGAGTGCTCAGAAAATGCCTGTTCTCACCTACCCCCTATCCCCGCCCACATCCCTGCACTTACTGTGACTGTTTAAAAATGACTCCAACGACTCCAAATGACAATCTGCTGCTAGTTACAATGAAATGAAATGTCACAATGAAGAGGTGGATCTTATCATAACTGCAGTTTTAAACAGGAAGTGAATGGACCTGATTCTATTATCAACTCATTTTAGATCAATATCGCCGTTTACGATGAACAAAATGTACAATGATGATCTAGTTATGCTATAGTTCCATAGTACTTTTTAATGGATTTTGGCCCTTGTTTTCAAAATGGTTACCTCTAACTATGTCATATTTGCTACTCATGTCCAAACCAGGAGGTAACATTATAAACTTGGACCAATGGGCAAAATGTTTAATAAAATGTTAATTATGTTTTAGTAAAATGTGTGGTCTAATCTGTCATATAGACTTTAAAGGTAGAAAAAAAGAAGAACCACATATCTAAATGTTGAACCTTTTTAGATACGGAGTAGGGTGCGCTCACAAATGCAAATTCTGATTATTTATATTAGGATTAAATCTGGAACTAAACATGGAAAACGTCAGTGCTAAACCAGGACTAAAACCAGACCAAATAAAGTCAACATCAGGTGGAAAAAGGTAAATTTGTTTGTACATGTATGTGCTCTTTAGTAGAATTTTCCAACACAAGATGGCTGCTTGAACTGGACATTGGTTACTATAGGTTACCATGGCGACATTCTCTCCAGCCCTCATTATAAGTCAATGGGCGGTACTTGTAAAGCGTGTGGAATCAGTCTTACACGGGCACGAGGCTCCATTGGCACAGCGTCCTCTGGAGCCCTCACGGCGGTGCTCTCTGGGGGTCTGAACACGGGTTTGGCCTTCACGGGAGGAGGGGGGTCTTTGGTTCTGGGCCCCTGGGGACTTCCCTCTGGACCCGGGGCACTGTTGAAGAGCTGTCCGATCAGACTCTTCTCGTATCGCTCTCTGTTGGAGGCCGACACCACCTCCAGACGGACAATAGGGGAACGCATGGCCTGGCGAAAGATCTCTTGAGCTCTGGGAAAAACAAATAAACATGAAAGTTAATACTACAAAATTTGAAGAGTACAATCATGTAATATCAATAAAGGTATTTGGACAACAATGTAGATTCCCAGAAAGAAGCAAAGAGTCAAAATTACACAGACTAAACCAGTGTTTTTCAACTTTTTTCTGAGTCACGACAAACTTCTTTGATTAAAAATACAATGCATGCACACTCCTCCTAAATATTTTACCAAATCGCACCATTTAAAGGAGGAAAAGTGGTATTTAATAGTAAATATTGTCCATGCCAGTGCGTTTGGTTCTTTATATTTGGCAGTGTTGATTGTTTTGCTTTCGTGAAGAAGTTGCTCCAGACAGTCCAAAATAGTAAATTGTTCAATTAAATCCATGAATCTAACATTTTTTCCAAGGCACACATGGCAATACTAGTGTTCCCCGACACACTGGCTGAAAATCAAGGGACTAAACCATGTTAATGTATTAATCCAAAACCAGCTTTTGACAGAATGATGCAAAAAGGGCAAATTACTGTGACAAAGACAGAAATGAAAGAGAAAACGTTAAAGGCTGCAAGAGTTATTTTGAATTTTTTTTTTTTTTTTTTTCAAACACAATAGTTACTCTAAACATCCATCCAACATCCATCCAAACAGATTTCTCTTCAGGATATAAACACACACCAAATATCAGATCGAATTATTTGGTTATCTGATTATTTGACGCATTTGTTCTTTGTTCTTTGTTTTCTCTGGCCATGTAAATGTACCTAATTTTGAGTTTGTCCTGAGAACTACTGACCAACCAGCCTGTCAACTTGAGAGCAACTGAATACATTTCACTATAATGGTTCATAAAAACTTAAAACGTACTTGATCAAACGACCATGAAGTGATTTTGTGTTACATTTGATCCTTTCAGCAGCCATCTACTGTATAGTAGGACTGCACAATATATCAAATAAATATAATTATCGCACTTAGTTACTATCACGATATGCATATCGCAAAGTTGAGTGATTATTTCAAATGGTCAAACGCATTCATTTTGCGTTTCTTGCGCGGCCGAGCTCGTTTTTACTTTTGACCAATCAGATGCACCCTCAAATGTTCACCCCCAAAAGTGCCGTTTTGCTAAGTACAGACAAGGCAAGTGACTGTTGTGTTTTTTTTAAAAGCTCTTGCTTCAAAGTTACCATAACTTTCACACACACACACATAAATTAAGGTGAATAAACTGTCTGAAATGTTTAAAATGTATTTTTATTGTTTGGAGAACAGTGGACAAAGCAACTCCAGGTTTTAACACTCCAAAGGTCTCCAATGTGTGTATATTTGTACCTAAGCCACTATATTTTAAAATAAGAGTTTAGTGCTTAATTGTTACCTGGAAAAGAAAAGAAATACATACGTAAAAAATACAGCAATTAAATAGTTATCGCAATATTTGACACCCATATCGCACTAATTTCCAATATCGTGCAGCCCTACTGTAACATAGTTTATAAAATTGATCCTGTCCAAATTTGGGGTGTAGAAACAACGAAGATTCCCCTTTTATCAAATACATACAGGTCTTTATTATCTGTTCTAACGTTAAATAAAGCTGAATTGTTCGTAACTATAATGAAGAAATACCAGAAATACCGACAGTCTATCCCGAAAGCAGAGACACACCTGCACAGTCGGACACTGGACTCCTATGGTCAATAAAAGAGATCGCTTTGCAGATAATCATAATTATGAGATTATGCTAAGTATGTTAGAGGAAGCAGTGTGTCAGGAGCTATCGGCACAAACCATTATTCACTTCAGAAATCCAAGAGAGACAATCTGGTTTATTCACTTTTATTGGATTAAAGCCTCATTGTATCCCTCCTAGATTATTATTGGATGCATAATGACCATAATGTTTCCGTAACAAGAGATTAGGTCCAGAATATCATATGTTTAAAGCATTCATATTGTAATTTATGGGATATTAGACAGAAAAACTGAACTTTCGTCTTCATAGTGAGACAATGAGTACCTAAAAGAAAAGAGATAACAATATAATGCAATAATGTTAGAAAAGTTATTAGATAGCCCAAAAATAATTTAAGTTTTTTTTTTTTTTTTTTGTCAAAATATCACATTGTCAATTATTACAATATTTAGCATCCTTTTCTTTCGCAATATTTTCAGTAATAACTATAAGCAAGATTGGATTTATTCTAGTCCCTTAAGATTAGCTGCACTCTTCCTTCTTTGCTCCAATACAGTTCTTGGCTACAACAAAATTACACAAACGGAACGGAAAACAAACGGCAACCTTTTCCTTTTTTTATTGCCTAATTTTGGGCTTCTTAAAGGTGTTGTATCTGTGAAATCAGGCACCTGAACTACCTCTGTTTTTTATGTTTCGAAACAGTAAAATCAGGTGCAGATCTTTAATTCAGTTGTGTTCCACTCATGTGTGTAATGTTATTTATTTGTCTAAATTGTATTGCATGGTGGACCTAATATCTCTGTCCATGGACAATAAACGATTTTGACTGACTGATTTGATGGCTTGACCTTCTGGTTTTAGTGCTTTCACTTACAGCAGGAGTACCTGATTTTCAAAACGTAGAAAGAGAAGTAGATATTTTAACTGTCAAACTAGTCCTTGCTCTCACAAACCCTTTGGCTGATATTAACATGATTTTCTTTAGGCGAGTGCACAGCTTTTGAACTGCTTTTTCAGGCAGTGAACAGAAGGCAGCGGTTAGCGCAAGGTCCTGGGTGCGACTCCTGAGTGGCACTGGGCCTTTCTGTGTGGAGTTTGCATGTTCTCCCCGTGTACCATTAAAAACATGTACAATAGGTGGACGACCAAAGGGCAGCCAACGAGCGCTCATCCCAAAGTATTATAGCGATGCAACACAGCTCATTCTTACCACTTTGTGATCAATAAAATGTTGCAGACAGCACACAATAGTTTGATTTTGTCATAAAGTATTGCCTTAACAATACTGTTTTGGGGTAGTCAAGGTTTAGAACATCTATGGCAATGGCGTAGATCTATTTTTAGACTTGATTTGGTGCTCATTTAGACCTGAAATTGTCCTGCTTTAAACCTGTTTAGATGGTGGAAAAACAAGCATTTACAAAAGAAACGTTGGGTAATGCAGCTTTAACCTTCTGAGTCCTGACCCACTAAAGCCTTTTTTCCAATATTTTAATTTCCTAATTTCCATATTGAACTCATTACTCTGACCGGACAGACTCATAAATGTCTGTATCACACCTTGCTGAATGACACTTGTGCCGGGCTCATTGTCCTAAAGCTACAATACGGCACAATAACATTAGATGGAGGGGCAGATCGGTGTCGTCCAGGGGCCATTGTGCAAAGATGATATCATTATGGCCTCTCTCAGTGTGCGCCGCGTTTGTGTAAAAGAGATATCCTAATCAAACAGCCTTCTTCAGTAAAGCTGCCAACAGGGAACAATGGAGCAGTGTGTGTGTGTGTGTGTGCGCGAGTGTGTTACTGTGTGGACACTCAGAGGAAACAGTGGTCGACCAATGGCCTACTTATGTGAACTGAAGAGAGCTGGGTACATTTCTGTTGTTCAGAGCCAAAAAAGCAATTCTGAATGAACAGATTCAAAGCTCAAACAATCGAGTACAATTTATGCAGTTTCAACTACGCACAATACAAGATTTACACTTTACACTACGGTTGTCCATACCTTATAGTCACCAACTGTATATAATTATTTTACTTCAGCCCTTTACAAACAGACATGTGATCTCCGAGCGTACAGAACAAACATGACAATTACGTCCGCAGTAAATAATCGCTGATGTTTTCACCATGTATCTATGATCTAACCTGCACATTAAATACAGAGAGAAACATTAAAGAAGCGGTGGAGGGCGCGGAGCTTGATGAACAGTGTGCTTCGTCTCCACCAGAGGCAGCTGCACACGGAGCCTCTCCTCCTCTGGACAAACACACGACTCTGCACGAGGCCCTGGGAGGATCACCTCTGGCTGCGAGAAGTGGGTGCAGCTGTGTACGAATAACCCGGCACTCCACATTTGAGCAGGCTGAAGTCAGTCTAGTGCCTGTTTGTAAAGGGCTACAGGTTAAGGTTAAGGTTCACTTAATTGTCCCTGTAGGGAAATTTGTCCTCTGCATTTGATAGTGATTTATTCTATTCCGATTTTAGTTTCAAGGAGACAGTTGGAAGATGAGTTTGTCATCCACCTATCCCCACGCGTAACACAAGCGATCACTGTGTTGAGCCACAAGACTTTTATCAGTTAAGCTTAAATGAGTAGCGCCTGATTTTTACTGTTTTGAAACGTGAAAAACAGAACTGGTTTGTTTGTTGTTGTCTTTAGATAAATCATGTGTATCCCTCACTTACCTTTTGCTTCCTAAATATTCACCGCAATGAGTTTATAAGCGCTTTTCACAAGTCTCTGAGCCCAGAACGAGTTTTACCATCCCAGCTAACAAACATTAGCATGCTAACGACGCATTTCCTACTTCACGGAGAAAAAAACGCAGTATAAATAGATGCAGAGAAAGCGCTGTGGTCTTATTTTCACCTGAATAGATGCTTTACAATATATATGTAGAGTGCAAAACAGATTTTACTTTATTACATGCAAAAAAAATCCGGTACATGAAAGGGTCCGGTTTTTCACGTTTCAAAACAGTAATAATCAGGTACTAATCCTTGTTTAAAGCTACAATGGTAATGCTTAGTCACATTTAGAACTGCTTTACCCATAATTTAGTCCTTATAATAGTGTCTTTATAAACCTGTTTCAATCTGGTTGTACTCTGATGGCAAATTTTCTTTTTTATTTTGTTGTATTCGATGTGAAAAGTCTGAAAACCACTGGGAGAGACTGTCCAAAATGCAAAAACCAGAAGACTATGTCCCTGATGTTACATGCAGCTACACAAAGGAGCATCCACCTGTCTTTATGAACAATGGATTGAACCTCCTGCGGTGATAATCCACTTACCTACAGCGAGGCATAAAACTCTGCATGTCTAATCTCATTACCACACTCTAAACCGGACACGGATTATGTCAAAAAAATGAAAGATGTTGCCATTGTAATCAAAAGCATCCACATCATTGATTTTACACAGTGACTAACGTTTCCACAGGTGTGTCTTTGTCATTTCAGTGCACTGGTGATTCCCCAAGTCCCCGAACACGCCTTTAGGAGCATTAGTAAAAGGATAGGGACAACTTTGGGGAGCCGCATTTAGGGGAAGATTTATGTGAATGAACAAAACTATCCTCCGAGAAATCAAGCCAAGATCCAGATGAATGGGGTATTCTCAAAACATCTGTCTCTTTAGTTGTGAAGGTGGTAGAACAAGAAAGACAAAAACGAAGCTACAAGTATTAAAGACGGCATAAACAAGGCAAACGACAAATATAAGGCAGTGACCAATGCATACTTTAGTTCAGGAGTAAATGCTCAAACAATTGAGACTTAAAAAGGTGCGTTATGATGTTATTAATTAACCTGAAATGCTCCACTGTTTGGTATTAAACTTGGACACCAGCAGGTTATGCTTTTTAGCAATAAAAACCTGAAGTTATATATATTTAATGCTACAGTGGAACATGCCTGGTAACGTTAATAACATCTCAGAAAAGTTACAAAGTGCACTATTAACAGGAATATTATGCAAAATGTTGATCCCTCGTCAAAAACATGCTTTGTTCATGTTGTTCAAAAGGTCATCTTCTCTTCTCCTTTTCTGAGCCTCACAAAAACATGCAATTTCAAATTTCCCAGTTTTGTGACGTCCAAAGTAGAAATCCTGAGGTCCCCCTTGTTGTTTTAAAAGGTGCTGTACCTGATTTTTACTGTTTACATGAAAAAATGAACTAGTTCCTTTGCCTGATTTTTTGCAGGTAATAAAGTAAAATATGTGATGTCTCAGCACAGATATACTGTAAAAGCATCTATTGTGGTAAAAATGAGCGCTTTCTCTGCATCTATTTATAGAGTATTTCATTCTATGAGAAGCAGTAAGTGAGTCGTTAGCATGCTATTGTTTGTTAGTTTTATTCAGAACGGTGCTTATGAGACTCATGAAAAGTGTTTATAAACTCAACGTGGTGAATATTCATGATGCTGGGACTGCATTAGGAAAGTGAGTGATAAATGTGACTGATGTAAAGACTTTATTTAAACAAACTAGTTCTGTTTTTCACATTTCAGAACGGTAAATATCAAATACAGCGCCTTTAAGTGAATAACCTCATTATGAATATTTTTGCCGTTAAATTGTGTTCACCCCAACTGCGTGCTCATATGTTCTATAAAGTCATTAAACACGTTAAATCCAAAAAGAGTGTGGCTGCATAACCTTACACAATCCATTAAAATATATTTTATCTTTAATTTTTCACATCTCAAATATTGTAGTTTTCAAACGGAATTTGAAATGTTATAATCACAATGTGTATAATATATATCCCAAATAACCACAAAGCTTTTTCTTGTTTTCTCATGGTTTACATCATAAACAATATATTACATAAGAACTATCTATTTGCACTGCCTCATTTGCACATTTGCACTGTCTGCCAACTGTACATTTCTGTATATAGTCTTAGTCTATCTTAGTCTATTTTATTCTTAATTTGATGCATGCCTCTTTTATATATTTTACTATATTTTAGTCATTGTTTTATGTTACCTTACGCCGAAGTTGCTATGTTTGTGAATTTTGATCACTGACAATGGCAATAAACCGTTTCTGATTCTGAAAAGGCACAACACTTTAAAACAGGTCTGAAGACTTTATAGAGACACTATATTTATTGATCTTTAGCACAAAAAGAAAAAAGAAAAAACATAAATAAATCCACTAAAAGTAATGTTCCTCTCCTCTACTTACCCCTTGTGGTTGAATTTACAATATTTGATCCTATCTCGCAGTGATCCATGAGCAAAATAAAAATCGACACCAAAATCTTGTCATTTATTCAGACTGTATACGGCAAGCCCAGAAGGACAAACCAAATATTGCTTTTTCACCTTTACTTCGACTGTTGCTAACAAACACTCTTAACACTCAATTTGTGACAGCATTTCTCAGTAATTACACAGATTGCTTTATAATAAGTGAAAATGTAAAGTTATTAGGTAAAGACAGATTAAGATGGTTAAGTCAAACACACAATAATCAATCAAGTTCATTTTTCTGAGTGTACCAAAACCAATTTATTTGAAGCTAACTCGCACAAAGCAGCTAAAAAGACGGCGTAAAAACATAAAACATTACCTTCATAAGACGTGCGAGTCGTCTTAAGAAAGCCCATGTATTTTAATATATTTTTATACTATTGAAAATTAAAACACAGTGGTTGGTATTTAACGAACAAAGGAATGACATTTTAAAAGGTCAAATATAGCATGAGAGCTTAAAGGGAGAAAATGCGTCTAATTAAATATTGCTAAAATGATGTACCATAAATTGTCTTGAATCGGTCACAATAAAATCCAAGGGCAACTCAAGGAAGGACGGGCTAATAAAAGGACTAAACTGTACGCTAGCTCTGTCTGTGCCTTTGGAGAGGTTTAAATCATGTCAGATGTAATTTCTCACTGGTCCGGGGCCTAATAGGGTCTAAAGCAGAGGTGGTACTCACTGGCTGAATGACTTGTCCATGAGGTCGGTGTTATTGATCTTGACGATGCACTCATCCTCCACAAAAAGTCCTTCCTTTCTGCTGCGACTGTTCTCCTCGATGTCCCGGATGAAAAGACCCAGAGGCCTGAGGAGAAACGGTAAAGGGAGAGATGTGTTTAGAATTTTGATGTGGAATGAATAAAGACAAATCGCAATGCTGTAATGGCGGATTTGGATGTTATCTGTATTAGAAATGTTTATAAATTGAAAACAAGAAAACAGAAAAACAAAGGGAATCATGTTAATTATTGCAAAAACATCCCTGGACTTTCATAGTTTGTGATGTTTGGAGGCTAATGCTAACTCTCCCATTGAAAATGCATTAGTGCTAAAACATGGAACGGTACCAGGCTAATGGAACATGGTCTTTTGTTACAGACACTGTTAGGGTCAATAAACACATAATTATTTACACATATCAGGGTCAAAGTTAGGGCTCCTTAATGGTAATGATTGTTATTAAACATTTGTTACAACATGGTTAGTTAATCATTAATACACGTTGATGCATGCTCTGTATGCATAACCTATTAGTGTTATTGACTTAATTAATAATGAATAATACATAGTTTAATTAAGAATGATTCAAGATTAGTAACTACTTAATTGAGGAGTTGGGGTATTTTTTTGGTATTTATGAAGTATTACTAAGCCTGAATCACTCTAAATAAACTATTTGTTAATTATGAATTAAGTCTAAGTATAGTTATTATAAAATGTTACTAAAAATACTTTTAATGGCCCTGAATGTTCAATGTTTCAAACTCAAATTCCAAAAGTACATAATTAATCCCTTGCAAATAATAAATCACTTGGGATCTTATTTCTTATTTCTTTCGCCGCGAAGGAGGGTCAAAGGACAGGGGCATTCTGGGACAGTTATCTGAACTGCTTTTACAGGTGGCCCATCGAGGCAACTGTTGTTGTGATTTTGGGCATTATAAAAATAAATTGATTTGATTTGATGATTTGATTAAAAATAATTAAAAAATAATAATAATTGTGTAGGATGCTACAAATCAGACTTTTTCACTCTCTTTTCCAAATATACACTTTTTTTAAATTGTAAATTGCTTGCTTGCTTTGACGATAACGCTTCTTTTTATCCCAGCGCAGGCATTTAAGTTAAGTTTAAAGTATTTGACAATTGTGTAAATGCATTGTGTAAATGTGAAATGTAGGGCAAACATTTTCTGCTATGTTTAGCTCCATGATCTTTACAGACACAGACAAAAGAATATCTTCAGAAGTGCGGCCCTGAGTTTAAAGGTGAAAGGTCAATGTAACCACGCTGACTGCAGAGGAAAAGGGCGGAGGACGCTGTGGATGTGGGACACAGACGGAGGAATGTGGAGACGTGATGAGAGGGTCAGGTGAGGCATGAGAATAACCGTAAAAATATATCCTGCTTTGTGCAAGGCATTTCCCATCCACTTTGTGACAGTCAACGCCCAAAGAAGAGATCACATCAATCTGTCAGTGCAAGACAAACTTTAAGTAAACACCAATCAACGCAACTGGCTTTCAGAATGAGAGATAACAACAATCTCAAAAAAATATTACAGTATAACCCCCTTAAACCCCACAAAGCACTATTAATTACAAGATAAATGCAGAATTAAAGAAATGCAACTATACCTGGACATTATTTTTACTACAACGGACAATGATATAGTGACACCTTTGATATTGCCGTATACAAAATCAAAGAAATTAGTTGTTACTTCATAATAAAATATACAAAAAGGAAAGGTAGACTTTAGACAGTTGTCATTGCATCAAATTTAAAGGAAGGTGCACCACTTACTTCTCTTCTTAGATGTTGTGGCTTTGATTGGAATGTTCCATAATATGACATTAAGCCTTAGGTGCAAGAACAAAGTCTGCAAGAATGCATGTTTTTCAAGGTATTTTTTCAACCCTTAAACAAAAGTAAATTAATGAATGTAATGAATGTTAGAAATAATACTAAATACTAAAAATCTTGGTTTACTAAAGACAGGCATTGCTGATCAATTAGTCAACTAAAAGGGACAGGAATTCATGCTAAAACAACATTTTCTGCAGAAAAGTCCTTGGAAATAGTCTAGTTACTTGTAAAACTCTTCCATAATTGACATACTAAAACACCATGAACTAATTAATCGACTAAACGACTAATTGACAGACCTAATAAATGTAACATCTATATGTCTAAGGTCATACTGCGGAACATTTCAACAAAAGCAATAACATCTTCATAGAGAGGTGCAAGTGTCTGCTACATAGTGCACCTGTAAGCCCAAACCAGGAGTAAACAACTACAGCAAATTAAGGATATGAAGTTTGAACTGTGTGCAAAAGCTGTGTGTTTGAGTTTATTTATTGACATTGTATTTGTGTAAAAAACAAGTGTCTGCTCGGAGCTTACCGTCCACTGAGGGAGGAGCAGTACGGGACAACGTGGATCCCCAAAGGACTGTCCTCGCCCAAGATCTCCACTGTTTTTGTCAGGCTGCAAACAGAGACACACACAAAATAAGAAAATCCAATAATGTTACTGCTAAAAAAGAGAAAGCAATCTAATTAAAACACACACTTTTACATAGCTTCATCATGACAAAAAGGGTTACTAGCTTGATTTTTATGCACGAGAAGTTTCCAGTAAAGGTGCGCACGTTTTCATCTCACAACAACTCTTTTTCTTATATTGCATTTATTATTTTACTTGGTAGAGTATTCAAAAGAAATTACCTACATTGTAGATAAAGATTTTACTTTTTAAGATAAGTAAGCACGCAGAATGGAGAAGAAAAAGGCTGTGAAACTGCTCATTTTACTAAAACACTGTTTAGATAATTATATATGACCTTTAAATAAAAATTAAAAAAAAAAAGTAATCCCAGTTTGGCTTTTTTTTTTTTTTTATCTTATAATTTTGCTTCCTGGTTGTAAATTATGACATCACACTAGGAAATTCCATAACTGTTACCTAGCAACCATCTTGTACTACACTGGGATAAAAACTCTTAAATGTCACAGAAATTATTATTGAACAAAGAAAAATATATACGAGAACGCATTTTGTTGAATTAATTTTTAAAGGGTCAAAAAAAAAGTGCTTGTAGTAAATTGTGCCAAACCTTTGAATAAATTCAGAGTCTCCAAAGTGTGATGTCTGATTTTAGAATAGAGATCTACATAATTATCAACATATTATTTTTCAAAAAATAACCTGGCTCATGCCAGACTGATATTTGTGTCACTCTGAATTAGTTCTACACAATCTGGACAGGCCCCCATTGATGTCGTTCGGGAAAATGCGTAACGTCATGATGAACATTTGAACTGATTGGTCGCAGCGAACAAGCCGAGAAATCATTAAATCCAGTTGAGAGAAAAGCACCGACTTCTTCCTGGTCCTCAAATGCACAAAGCACTTCTATGTGCACGTTTTCAAAAGCAAAATAGTCTGTAAATGCGTTGAAATAGGCCGAAGTACGGCCGCCGGCGCCGCCATGTTTGTTTAGGTTTGTCTATTTGACTTCCGCCTAAACCACAACGCAGCGCTGTGACAGTGACCAGTGCAGTCCTAACAGCGGGACACAGCCCAGATGGATTCATATTCACATGGCAGGGCCAGGTTACCACCAAATGGGAAATATGGTCACAATCCGATACCCCCAGTTTAAAGCTGTTTAGAGCAAACTATTACACGTATGAATTAGAATTTACCAAAAGTTCAAATTTAAAACACAAACAAAACTAATTCCTAAGTCTGCCACTGTATAAAGATTTTTTGTACGTAAATCTAAATCATGATGTGGCTCCAAGAAAATTGAGCTCTAACTATTATGGCACAGCGCTCAAACTCTGCCAGCACAAGTAAGTTTGTTAAGCCCTGCACAGTCATCACATCACAGTTGTTTAGTGCAAGGTTGTTTAAGACAGAGGTGCTGTGCAAGTCAAGCGCGCCAAACTCCGAGTCCTATAACTTTGACAAACAGCTCTCACAAGGGAGCAGCGAGAAGGTCAGGCGAGGATTAACTACTGCACGCTCACAGATAAACTAATCAAATAAACAAAGACTTCCACACGCACACGCTCTTTTAAACAAACGATGAATGTAAAGTACAGACTGGAATAATCCAAAAGAGACATGGGACGGAGACTGAGAGGGGAGGAGAGAGGGAGAGAGAGAGGGGGGGTGAATGAGAGGAGAGAGAGGAGAAAGAGGGGGAGAGACAGAGGGGGGGTGAATGAGAGGAGAGAGAGGAGAAAGAGGGGGGGAGAGGGAGAGACAGAGGGGGGTGAATGGGAGGAGAGAGAGGAGAAAGAGGGGGAGAGAGGGAGAGACAGAGGGGGGTGAATGAGAGGAGAGAGAGGAGAAAGAGGGGGAGAGAGGGAGAGACAGAGGGGGGTGAATGAGAGGAGAGAGAGGAGAAAGAGGGGGAGAGAGGGAGAGACAGAGGGGGGTGAATGGGAGGAGAGAGAGGAGAAAGAGGGGGAGAGAGGGAGAGACAGAGGGGGGTGAATGAGAGGAGAGAGAGGAGAAAGAGGGGGGGGAGAGGGAGAGACAGAGGGGGGGTGAATGAGAGGAGAGAGAGGAGAAAGAGGGGGGGAGAGGGAGAGACAGAGGGGGGTGAATGAGAGGAGAGAGAGGAGAAAGAGGGGAGAGAGGGAGAGACAGAGGGGGTGAATGAGAGGAGAGAGAGGAGAAAGAGGGGAGAGAGGGAGAGACAGAGGGGGTGAATGAGAGGAGAGAGAGGAGAAAGAGGGGAGAGGGAGAGACAGAGGGGGTGAATGGGAGAGGAGAGAGAGGAGAAAGAGGGGGAGAGAGGAGAGACAGAGGGGGGTGAATGGGAGGAGAGAGAGGAGAAAGAGGGGGAGAGAGGGAGAGACAGAGGGGGGGTGAATGAGAGGAGAGAGAGGAGAAAGAGGGGGAGAGACACAGAGAGAGAAAGACAGGGAGAGAAAGGGAAAGGGAAATACAGGGGGAAAGACAGAGGGGGTGAGAGAGGAAGTGAGAGTGAAAGAGGGGGAGAGAGAGAAAGAAGGAAAAGAGAAAGAGGGACGATAGAAAAGGAGAGTGAGCGAAGGGGGGAAAACAGCGGTTGGTTGGAGGTTGAAAAGGGAAAGAAAGAAGAGAGCTGAGAAAGAGGACGAGCGGAAGGGGTAGGGGTTAAAACAGGAAGAGACGGGAGGAAAGAGGAGAGAGAGGGGGAGAGACAAAAGGGGGGAGGAGTGCGTGTGTGTCTGGACTTTTGTTAACTTTGAATAGACAGTTGGTTTCTCTCTATGGGCCCAGTTCACACAATCAGAGCTGGTCCCACACACTGAAAGGCTCCATTAACAGAGCTGTGTTACTGATTGAAAAATGAATTGTTGTCGTCCGCAGAGAGTCTCAGGAGGCATTTGGCAAACACCGAGTCTGACTTTGGAGCAAGCTGTCTCGATTACCAAGTTTTATAATGTGTATTGTAAAGAGGAAACACGTGCAGGAGGCTGGGAGATTCTGGAAAACTATCTGAATACATGAGGAGGCTGAAACTGATTTAGACAAATCACATGCATTTGTAACATGTCTAAACTGAAGATCCCACATGAAAGGAATATTTACAGATTTACAGAGGACCTTATACTGCCTAAATTGTGGAACAGTTAATCGTATGTACAACAGTGGTACCCAATTTGTTTCGTCTTGCTAAGCTTTGTCTCAGACTCAAGAGAACCCCTTAACTTGAGTTTCGGGCAAATGCATGGGTTTACTGGTCAAATAGTCAATTATTACTTATACTATACTGCTATTACGATTATATTTTTTGTTTTATTTATATTTGTGGTCCACGATACTTCAGAAAATGACACTTTTCCGTACATTTCCTTTTCATTTATAATCTGAAACCATTAGAAACACTGGTGTACTGGATAGGTTCATTTTTGACAGACATAGGGATTCGTCTGTGCGATAATTTTTTTGAAGAGACCAATGAAAACCTAGCGCCTATTTAGCGATCTTTTACTACATTAAAAGAGCCGACTGGTTTACGACAACAACTATAGTAGTCGACTAGTAAGATTTTTTTTTTTAGTCTATTAGCCAAACAATTAAGAACAAAGGAATATGGTGGATGAAGGTTTATAAATGGAGAATACTTACAAATTAAGTGTATTCTTGATAACAATTATGGAAATAAAGTGATAAAATGTGTTTTGGCATGAGTTTTATAGTGATTATGATAATCAAAATACAGTTTACAATACATATAAGTTTTTTTAGTCTAGTTGATTAATTGCTGCTGCCCTTGTGCCTTAGAGGAGCCTCATGTAGTTTACTCAGTGGTCGAGTTCGTTGTTCCTTCGCTCTGTGTAGAGACAGAGCGGCGGGCCATCGTGGTCAGCACAGCGGATCTCTACCTTGTAACTATTTCCGGGAAAAATCCAGCATCTGTTTGATGGACCTTTAGCCTCCAGCAAGCGCCTTCGAGTGTACAATGAAGTTTTCTCTGCCAAAGTCAAAAGTCCTGTCCTCCTCTGGAGAGAGATAAACCTGCAGCACCGCCTTCCCCCGTGCCAGTATCCATGGTTACGCCGTCACTCAGCGGCTGTAGGTTTGAGAGTGGTCAATGCACTTCATAACAAAACAACTTTACCATTGACTTTCTTTAGCTGAGTTTATTATGCTATCGCTCACTTTCCTAGTGCAGTCCCAGCATTCTTAATTTTATAAGCACTTTTCATGAGTCTCTGAGCCCGGAGCAAGTTTTGCTGTACCAGGTAAAGCTAACAAACACTATCATGCAAACGGCACACTTCCTACTTCTCGTAGAATAAAACAGTCTATAAACACACACAGAGAAAGAGCTGTTGTCTCATTTTCACCTGAATAGTAACTTTTACCAAAAAAAAAAAAAAAAAGATGTTACTTTATTACATGCAAAAAAAACTGTTCTGTTTTTCAAAATCAGATACAGCACCTTTAAGATGAAAAATCCAAAATAATGCGATATTAAGTAGATGGACTGAAAAGTCTAAACCAATTTAAAATAAAATTGGCTATATTACCATAAGCTTATAGGCTTTATAAATGGTTTTATGTGTTTTAAAGAGCAGCAATCACTGGATACTTACAATAAAATCGATTAAAAAAATATTTAAAATGTAAAAATCCAGAACAACAGCGCATTCTCTGCATATAAAACTGTCCAGCATGGAAGCAACCAATCATGTATGAAGGCAACTATTCAAAAACATCATGTATTTTCTTTTATTTATTTCAAATCCGTGTAAAACTTTCCACTACAAAGCCTACGCAGCAGTGCACCAGATGGTTTATGCACACAACATCTGCCATACCTTGTTACACTAGCAGCGTGAAACGGCACCAGTGATGAGACAAATACGAAAATAATTATTCATACTTTTCTTTTGCCAAACATTAGTTGCTTTTCAAACAGACTTGGTGAGCAGGTAATGGCTTCCGTCTCCACCAGTGCGTTTTCCTATTGGCAGCCCAACAAAAGCTCAACAAAAACGCATTCTAAGCACTTTTGCTAGATGTGAAAGAAACTTGGAGAAATTATAAAGGAGGTTTTGAATTAATTAGACCTGGCTAATGAATTGAATAATTATGAAAGGGGGAAATATCTCACAGCCCTCCCCTTTTCTCTCTTCTATCTCTGATCTCTCAAAGCTCCCGGTGGATCGGTACAAAAAACCCACTCGAAATCCATTTGCGAAACCTGTTTTTTTGTATATTTTTTTTTCCCCGCAGAGATGTTTGACAGGCTACATCAATGCAACACAAAACCCGGATTGTGAGGGAAGGGAAAATGGTTCAGACTTGAGAAAAGAGGACGCGTGCAGGTGTTGTCTATTCGTACACCTGCCACTTCACCGCTTCACGGTTTGAAAGACAAAAAAAAAACACATTGGAGAGTCCATTAACACTCAGCTCTCATCCGTCTTATTTATCTGAGAGCTTTGTGGTGCTGGGTCAGAAAAAAGGAGGCGGCTGTGTAATAAATGGAGATTGTAAACAGGTACAAATAAGGTTAATAAAGGCGTAAATGGACACGCGAGATTGAGCTGAAGATCATGATATCTATTTAGCCCCAGCTGGAACAAGAATAATTGAAAAGGACGACATGTTTTTCGTGCGGTTTTGTAAAGAAAATATTGTGAAAGCCATATCTAATTACAGGACGTATAGGAAAATCGCTCCTAGTCCAGCCTTTCTAAAAATGTCACGCTGTTACTTTTCTTGTGTTGGGGAATTCCACAGTATGACATTACGCCCACAATATCTACAGAGACGGACTTACCAGTAGGCAACAGGACACAATTACCTTGGGCCCCCAACCTGAATGGGCCCCCAAACAGAGGCCCGTCAATCATCTTCGACACAAGAAAACAGTTGCTTTTCTCTCAGTATCGCAGTAAAGTAGTGCAGTGTACTTTTAACCAAGAAAAAGACCAACAAACTAGTCTGGGATTATGAAATGTAAATAGTAAATAAAATATAATATGATCAAATTTCATGTCATATCATGTATTTAGATCAGCTGAACATGTGTTGAAATGAACCAACAAATCATTTCTTGAATATTTTTCTGGGGAACAACCCCCAAACCCCTCTGTTTAAAGCTGTTTGCGTCACGTAAGCTTTAAAATGTAAAAAAAAAAGTTATAGAAAATTACACTTGATGAAGAGGGGCCTGTACTTAATTTTGCCTTGGGCCCCCAAATTCCTTGGTCCGCCACTGAATATCTACAGCATCTAGTATTTGTTTCATTACGAGTGTGTTTATTGCTCAAAAATACCTTAAACAATAAACACATTCGTTCTGAGCGGGGCTGCCTCTTCACAGATCAGGGGTCTCATTTTTAAATGTAATAATAGCAGAAATACTGCATTACTGTGTCGTCAAAGTCCAACAATAACATCATGGGTCGTCACAGTACATCAAATTTCAAGCTTCTTTGCTAAAGCGCATTGCTTTGTTGCAGCAATAACTCAAGAAACGGAGGGATCTAGTCACCTTATACCAGAAGTTCTCGTGGGCGCTGCCATTTTTTTATTCCATTGTATTATTTTACATGAAGCAGGCGAGCTCAACAGAAAATATGAACTTAAAAGCCGCTTTGAGGCCACCCAGGAAATCGGCGCGTTGCTAACTTGTTGTTGCTCGTGTTCATTAAACATTTTACATAAATCAATCTACTTTATATAATGTTTTAGCGGCGAGACTTTTCCCTCGTTCGCCAAACCGAAAGTGCGTTTACTACAGGCTGTGCCGAACATGAACATTTTTTAGCACTTTTGTATCTTAATTCTTTGGAATATGACAGTAATGATTCAAACCAAAGTCTTGTCAATGCATTTTAAAGATAAAAAAGTATCCTTTTGACAATTTTGTTTGCCTCCCTACAACACGGTAATAAATAACATGCCGTGAAATGAATAATGATAATAATATTTGTACAGTGAGATTTGTATAGTATTACATCCATATTTATATAACGTGCACAAAAATATGACTTTCTATTCTACAAAAAACACACTGCCCATTCGACAATTCTGATTTTATCACAATTTACGAAAACTAGTGGATTTACATTGTCTTTAAAAAGGTAACTACAACGATCTGCTTCTTCTGAATGAGCGACATCAGTGCTACGGTCAGTACGTTTGCACAAAAGCAGTGAATTACAAAATGACAAAATGACCAAAACAGCAAATTGTCTCAAGGATCAGATCACCCAACAATAATTGTGGGGTAGTCTAATTAACTTAAATAAGCTTCATTTTATCTTTAATAATATAATTGTTGTTTTCATGATCTCCCTGTTGACAAAACTTAAGTGTTAAAGTTTTGTTTTTTTCTTTCCCGAAGTGTACAATTAGAAAAATATTTATAAATGACCCTTAAAATAAGTTGTTAGAGCACTTCCGAAAGACAAAAAAGGCAAAATAAGTGTGGATTTTGTTGGACATAAAGTAATTATAATAATAATACTATTAACAATATTACTACTTTATACATCTTTATACAAATATTACCACTTATAATTTTACTTTTATACTAGGTTAAAAAAATAATAATGAAAAAACATGCTACATTTTGTTTATTTTTTACATTTAATAATTATTTAATCTTTTTTTTTTTAATGAGTGTGAAAGTCAAAGAATACATTTTCCATAGATTCCACAATGGCTGTTCTTTCTTTACACAACATTTTCCTGGAGACACTTGAAAAGCCACCAGATGGTTGCTAGTTTGATCCCTGGCGCTACAAACTGTCGCCGAGTCCTTGAGCGAGACTTCAATGAACTCGCCGATATGAACGACGAATGTATTTTGCAGTAAATGTATCATATTCCTCATAAAGAACCCATCGCCGCAGTGCTATTTTTACGAAACGATTCACCATAACTGCATTTCCTTTAATGATAAGAGTACAATTTCTCCAAAGGTAATGACTTCTGAGGTGAACATGCTGTGCTTAAAAACATGATAGGCCATCATTTTATTTATAGACGTTGTTTTACTATTAACAGGTTGCGTAAATAGATTTGATGGGAAAGAAAACTACGCATAAATGAATATAGCGGCATTTCTTTTATATATATTATCCGTGCGCGTTTTCAATTAAGGTATGCTTCAGTCCTGTAATATTTATAGGCTGCTCCCTGAACTCATTTTGGACTTTTTTTGCAATTTCAAGGATCGTTTCCCTGCCGACCATAAAAACCATTACATCATTTTTACATTACTCACCGCAGAGATGGTCCGTGTGCGTGGGCGACTATGAAATAATGAATATTTTTGTCAATTTGGCGGCGATTCTTTCACACCCGGTTGTTTTGCGGCAAGATCATGAAAACAATAAAAGTAACAGCATGTATTATTAAAGAGAAAAATGGGGCTTTATTGCACTTAATCAGGGAAGCGCCTGGCGGTTTATGAGCGGAGATGTTTCACTGAAATGTACTGGAATAGCAGCGCGCAGCCACATGTTATGAAGAGAATATTATTATGGTTCAGCGCGGGGAGCAGCGGGGTCAATCACTGTTCAAGTCGAGATGGAAGAAGGCTGTTGAAAGGTATGCAGGGAAGAGAGAAACCGCTTTGAATAAGTAAATGTGTGACTTTGGAGCTCTAAATAATATTAAGCCACTTTTTTTTTACATTGATCATATTTTTGTCAGCGGAATTTTACATTTGATCAAGATGAAGCAAGTGTATCCTGATCGTTCAACAAATCAAAGATGGAGCAATGTTTTATGAATGAGTTTGGACTGTATTGAATTGTAATTTGTTCTAAGTGAAAACAATCTAAGAGAGAACATCATTTTTTCAGCACTACTTGGTGATTAGCGATTATCTTTGCTGCAGATTATAGTAAATGAATGACGATTGAATATTCAGATCCAGAGCTGAGTGATTTGAAAAAAAAAAAATCATGATTTTTCTGACAAGAATTGCAATTAGATTTGTGTGGTTTGTGCGTTTGGTCCATTGGCTTTATTTGACAGTACAGAGTGAAATGGGGATAAGACATGCAGTAATGGACGGAGCCGGATTCAAACTCACAAACCTGAGGAGCCATGAGCAGCACTCAAAGCTCAAATTTTAAACACGTCCAAGAGAACTGACACAAACTCTGAAATATAAACTGACAAACTTCAGAAGGTGTTTGTACAGATCTAAACTACAATTTTAGCAGATTTTATGCAGAATAAGCTGCACTCAGCTTATATTTAGTGCTCGTCTGTCCTTTGAGTTTGGGCTGATTTGGGGACGCAAACCCTTTGTTATGCTTCTCCTGCAGCTTGGAACTCTGTAAAATCTGATCTGAGCTTGTGTGAGCTGGTTTAAATGAAGCAGTAAAGAAAGAGCGAGGATTCTACAAAAAATGCCGGTGCTTGGGATGTAGCTTCTTAAAGATGTTTATCTTGTTTTACCTGGTGAAATAAGGGTAAATAAATGGATACAGTATTTTCCCTTTCACAAGCGATATTGTTTATGGTCTCATCCCTAATGGTCAATAGGTTCCCATTTCTACATTTGTACTAAGGCTGCAACTAACAATTACTTTAGAAGTCGACTAGTCAGTAATTATTTCTATTTTACATTGAGACTATTTTAAATAAAGATTGAATTATGGCGACTGAAGGCTTTTAGATATAGAATATTTACATTTATACATACTAATCATTCTTTTTGGACATTTTGATTTGATAATGCTTTTGTCTTTGTTGTAAAAGGTCTTTTCATATGCGCTTTAGAGTTTGCGGGGTGCAGAATACGAGTATGATTTTTTTTTTCTACTCTATTAATCATTGCAGCCCTACATTGTACACTGTATAAACATTTTTCTCATACATTGCATACAGAACTAAAGTATCCCTTAGTAATACTGTAAACAACCAATTTACATTTAGCGCTAATTTGCAAACGTTTACGGTGCGACCTTGAACACGCCAATATCTCGCCCTGTTTAGTGCTTCGCTCTGATTTATAAAAACATCCTTTTTGTTTCACGCGGCTCCATCTCTGCACCCGGTCCTCCAAAACGAGCCCCTCAACCCAGAAAGATCCCACATACAGACGAGCGGGGGGCTAGTTTGCGCGCCCCGCTTTCTAATTAGGCAGCCTTCATTAGCGAGTATCCGTGCTCTATGGCTGTCTACGCTTTTTATTTATTTATTTGTGTGTGACAACGAGTGCGAGGCTGTTTACTCTGCGTGCAAAAACCCTGACCTGGTTTTGGCAGCCTTTTGTAGTGAGCTAATGATGGGAGAGCTGTTACTGTAACTATATGTGTAATGGCCTTGATCAGAGAACGCATTTAACGAAGGGAAAGTAGGACAAAAACACGCTGAAAAACATCAATAAACAGAGATGGAGGCAAACAAGCAGATATGAACAGGCTTACGGAGGCCCGGCGCCGAGATGGTGTCGCTTATACGGCCCGTTTGTGCAATAATCCGGTGTTTATGATATGATTTGTGTGAGGGAAATACTTACTTTGAGTTAAATGTGTGCTTGTTATAGGAGCGGTCTGCGGCGGCAACGGCAGGACTGGCGATCTGCAAAGAAGTACACAGTTGTTGATGAGGTTGAGTGCAATTTGCCAAGAAGAAAAGATAACAAATATATGTATAAGTTTGACATTATGGTGCATTATTTAAAATTTAAGTTTTAATTGCACAAAGAAGCCAATGACTATTAAAACCTTTATCCACAATTTCCACTCTACTTTATTCGTGACTAAGTTTAAGTCAAAAAAGATACCCAGATATTAATCAATAATAAAATAAAACTAGCATAGAAACTTGGTGCTCATTTGAACAGGTCGTAATACTGGAAAAAATGTCCCTTTCCTGCATAATTTTAGATGGCTCAATTATTATTTTGTGTTGGATATTGCATTCTATTTTTAAAGAGTGACTTTCAATTTTGGTAATTAAATTTGTATTGAGTACCAATACTTTTCCTTCTTATTGAGTTGTGTCAACGCTATACTACTTTTATCATGATATTTTGTTTGGAAAATTAAGGGCTGCAACGATTAATTGATTAACTGTGACTAATCTACTATAAAGTCATATTCATATTTTGATAATGATTATCATTTTCTGGACTTACAGACTCTAAAACACTCATGAAAAGTCCTTACATAATTTCAAGTAAAATGTAGAAAAAATAATAAACAATATCTGATTTTCACTTTAATCCAAAATATTCTGTCTAGAAGCCATTTATTTGGGTTGATAATGTATTTCAAGTCTCACTGTACAAAAGAAATAATAGTTTGACAAGTCGACTAATTTGAAGAATAACTGCTGACTGTAAGAATTGTTAGTGACTGATGGCATCCAACTGGGCTGCAATTATTAATCGTCTGTGACTGGTCAACAACACAGACCAGAGGTGGGACCAAGTCTTTGTTTTTCGTCTTTGACATCAGGTCTAAGTCAAGTCTAAGTCAAGTCCAAGTCCTGAGTTCTTTGAAGTCATGATACAAAATTACATATTTTGACATATTTTTGCTATTTATAATTTTAATGAATTATTGTTCTTTTTAAAAAGTCTTGGTCATATCTAAGTATCAACTGTGAAGAAAAAATATTTTAAAAACACAATTTTCAACTAATTTCGCCTAAAATGAATCGCTGACCAGTCGATTACAACACAATAAAACAACATAATCATTAGTCGCAGCTCTACACCCATTGACTTGCCTGTGCTTTGACTCATCTGCCATTTGTAATCTGCTGTGGTTACAGGACGACAATGGATTAAAAAACAACGACATTATGAGTGACGATTGAGCGATCTGTTAAATTGATGGATGGATAACGCGCAAACATCAATTAACTTCTGAAGTGCGACGGCGGTGTCAGGTTCGCAATAAATAACAGTCAACAGTGGAGACAGGACTGAGAAAAAAAAAAAAAAAACTGAGGTGAGGGAGATGTGTGTCCAGGGAGCAGTAATCATTACATTAGAACACGACACCAGACTGACACGAGAGAGACAGACCGAGAAAGAAAGGTTTAATGTCCAAACGTAGAAGTGAGATGGATTACTCGTGTCAGTCAATTTCTGTGGATCCGCGGTGACTGAGAGTGACTTCATTCATGAGATTTTACCGCAAAAATCGAAAGCTGTGTGTGAATGGAGGAAAACAAGTCAAGAATGTTGTTGTAGTGATACAGTATGACACCGTTTATTTAAGAATATGGTAATAATTTATAATAACTGAACTCGTAAAAGCATCCGGTTGTTTCTGATTGTATAAATGCATACCTTTAATCAACTTTATATATTATTGGTGCCACTTTATAATAACTACAACATAAATGTAGTTAAGTAGTTACTAGGCTTGAATCATTCTAAATAATCTATAGACCCTTTAAAATGTGATGTCAAAATTCCAGACTGGAGGCAAAATGAAGTTGACTGTACATTTTTCAATGATTATCTCACATTAGATCTAAATTCTACTAGCTTTAAGTGTTTGTGTTGGAGAAAAAAGCAACACATTTGAATTTCCAGGATAGACAGGTCAGTTAGTTTGCTTTTCTGTAACAAACGATGGACAAAATAAAATTTTCTAGCCGTAAAATTGTATTTTAGCTTCAAAATAATCTAATGTATGGCATAGTATCTAATATATCTCTAAATAAAATGAAAAATTGTGTGCTCAACATTTCTGTGAGTACTATTCCAGTAAAACCCATAAATCTGGATTGTTTCTTCGTCAAAAATGCAAAGAGTTTATCATAATTTCCAAAACATGATGTAAAATACAATAATAAATGTGTTTAAAGCAGCTCTGATGTCACTCACATGTGTCTGAGTGCTGTTACTTTTCCAAAAGCATCCACATTTTTCATATTTTGTGATATTCTGAGGTTTATCCCAGTTTCTCCAGTGAAATCACATTATCTTACACTTACAAACTTTTAAAGGGCCTATTTGTTCATTATAGATAAAGTCTTTGTTCATGCTATATTAAAACTAATTAAGGTCTTCTTATTATAAAGTATATATGTAATAAGAGGGTGGGCATTATGCCCCTCAAAAATGTAATATCACAATTTTCTTAGAGCCAGATCAACCAGATTGTATGCATTTACTTGCGACGATATAAACAGAAACAACAATTTAATGTAAATGTAGTGTGTTCTTCGAGATACGACCCACAGATTTTTCATGCAGGGCTTTTAAACTGGCATAAATAAACATTAAAAGTAAAATGCAGTCTTTAAAACAGCTTTCTATGGCATCCTACAACTTTGCGACACACAATATGGTTTTAATTATTGAAGGTTTGTGTATAAGATAACAAAGGGTTAAACTTATTAATAAAAAGTAAACTGTAGAGTGTTTATTTTTGCATTATCTAAAAAATTTGTATTTTCTTCCCGTAACCGTATATGTTTATTTGTGCCGGTGTGTATCCAAACACACACATACTCAGCTCAATAGTGCTCAGTGTTAATAGTGACCATTAATGGACTCCTAACCTGACCTTTGCCCTTTGACCCTCACCTCCTAATGGCATCTGACCCTCACCACCTGTCAGAGGGAGAAAACCATACTGAGAGGCACGAGAAAACAGCATCAAAAACAATAATAAACCCAGTGTTTTAGAAAATATGTGACAATATTAAATGTAGTAAGTTGCCTTGAGGTAATTTAATATTTACTTTTTCAATCAAGCGACATTACAAGTTCAGTTGTAACACTTTTGATTTACTTTCACTTTCTCCTATACCCAAATAAATGAGCAAGTTCATTAATTATAGTTTGTTAGTTATAGTTAGTAACTCTTTAATAATCGCTGGTGTAATTTCCTGAGATGGAAAGTAAGTACAAAAACTAAAATACTGCAATTGACACGATTTTTTGGGTAATTGTACTTTTTTGAGTCGATTATTCAAGATGTAGTTGTACTTGTGTGTACAGTAATTGTAGTATTCAGTTATTTTATGACAATTTAAATCATGGGTAAATCAAAAAAACACTCTGACGGACCAGCGTTCAAAGAAAAATACGCTCTAACAGTTTGATAGATAGATTTTTTTTTTTTTTTCATTTTATTTTGATCAAAGAATGATCTAAAAGTTTCTAAAATCGTGTTTAAAAGTAACAGGAAACAAGTACTCTTATTTGTATTTTTAATGTGTACTTTTTAGTTGACTTGAGTACAAATTCAACACTAAATTCAGCACTTGTACTTTTAATTGAGTACAACTTGTCAGAATCCTTTGCACCTCTGTTATGTTTTACTTAATCACGTCTCTATATATTTTTTATAAATGATCTATAGCATCTATCCATCTAAATGAGACTTTATTTAAGACGAGCCTCAAAATCAGAATGTTTTTTTCCTCAATACAGTTATCTTAACAATTTTACAGTGCAAGGACTAATATCTTTGCGCAGAAATCAATTAGCTTGGCCAAGCAGCAGATGGTGAGTTCAATTACTTTGACAATGATGGGTTGCATTAATTATAAACCATTGCTTGTCAGAACAACAAGCTCTCGTGTATTAATTGGACAGATTTTGAGTGTGTCTCACTTAATAACTCAATGTAAATACAGCCTCCTGAACAACACTCCTGAATGAATGAATGAATGTGTTGTATCTTAGTCATTTGGCACTAATTAATAAAAAGGGAGTCTTAATTTGAACAAAAAGAAAAGCAATGTTATAAACACACTGCAGTGACATGGAATGGGAATAGAGTTTGACAGTTTGGTTATTCAGTTTATTCATCGTGTTGCTTGGGAAATAATATTACAGTTTCACAAACAATAAATAGCAAAAAGAACACATTTTCTGTAGAAAGTTATAACACAGGATTATAACTTTCTACAGAAAATGCAAGTTAAGAAACATGTTTATGGCTACAATTAGGGCTGGGCGATAATAATGATATGATGATAATAAAATATTCGATTCTATTTTATTACGATTCGTGTTCACTGGATATAGATTTTTCTGACCAGTGCGTTTGCGATTAGATTTGCAGTTTATGTTTTAATAATAGGATTCTTTTCAAATGTACATTTTAAACACAAATTTGTCCCTTTCAGTTGAATTTTTGTCACGTTGAGTTGTGTTTGACATTTGTAAACTTGTCTTTGTCACCTTTAGTCGCGTCTTTGTGGTTTTTAGTTCTGTTCTTTTTTTCTTTTAAATCGCCGTGGCTGTTTTTAATACAGCCAGACCATGTGTTTCTCTAATTGACTAATCCTTATGTCAATCATCACTCCAGTCTGAACTGTGGGAGATAAAACCAGGCCCCAAACGTCTATAGAGTTTAGGAAAAGTGTGTAGTCTTGACTGACCAGGCTATGTCTAAAATCCCACGAGCTTGGCAGTGATCCCCAACGAGAAAAAATTGTATTTATGTTTTGTGTATTTAATCACAGTAAGTAAAGAAACAAAATCCTAGTCCTAAGCTATTCAACTTCATTTCACAGAGGGCCAGGTTTTTGGATGGTTTTGTCCTCGGGGCCAGAAACATGTCCAACGCTTTTGAAAAAATGTAATGCGAAAGAGTTTAACAACATCTGCAGAAGTGAACCAGGACTAAACTAGCACTAAGCCAGGCCATAGCCAAGACTAAGCCAGGACTACAACCAGATCTAAACCAGATCTAAACTAGGACTAACCCAGGTCTAAACCAGGACAAAGCCAGAACTAAACCAGGTCTAAACCAGGTCTAAACCAGCACTAAGCCAAGTCTAAACCAGGTCTAAACCAGAACTAAGCCAGATCTAAACCAGGTCTAAACCAGGACTGAACCAGGACTGAACCAGGTTTAAACCAGGACTAAGTCAAGTCTAAACCAGATCTAAACCAGGTCTAAAGCAGTACTGAACCAGAACTAACCCCGGTTTAAACCAGTACTATGCCAGGACTACGTAAGCCAGGTCTAAACCAGGTCTAAACCAGGTCTAAGCCAGAACTAAATCAGGACTAAACCAGATCTAAGACAGAACTAAATCTGGTCTAAATCAGTTCTAAACCTGTAATAAGCCAGGTCTAAACCAGGTCTAAACCAGATCTAAACTAGCTAGCTAAACCAGGTATAAATCAGGACTGAACCAATAACAAGAGATTAAATATTTTCTATATTTTTGGAAGATGGTTGAGGGCCGGCTCATATCCCTTGGAGGGCCTGAATGAGCCTTAAATTGAACAGTCATAGTCCATCTTACATATATGCTTTAGCTGAGCATACAATCATAATTGGCACTAATCATTCCTTCTTTTACCTGTCCACCATTTGCTCATATTTGACTGGCATGCACGCTGACGATTACAATTGTGTTTCTATTATTCCTTATGGAACAAGCACTGAGCTCAATCATTGTGTGGCCCGCGCAGTACTTTACATTACGTGCCAGAAGACGGCTTTAAGCAGATTACCGACGGCAGGTTTGGCATAAATTCACAAAGTCGGACTAAGGCAGCTGTTCCTCTAGACAAAAGACACTCAATCTGACAACTAAGAGGTTTTCAAAAATCAATTTCGATACGGTTGTTTGTGCGCAAAGCCAAAACTGAATCCTGTTTCGGGACTGGGGCCTCGAAGGTTGCCAACTTTTAAAGACATTTCGGGGAAGACGAGTTGCACAATTGATTGGCAAAGTTCGATTCACGTTTGAAGATGTTTTATATATTATTATACGTAACTGCTATTGTTTTAAAGGACAGCCAGTATTGCTTTCTTACAACCTATTAAATTCAATGTGCAATAATTTGACAAAGATTTATTAGGTATGTAAATTAAAGTACGAGGAAAAATTGAAATTGCTTGCAGACCCCGGACAGCTCAATCAATATTTGCAGGCATTAGTGGCTCCTTCAAAAGTTAAACACACAAAAGTTGGATTTCCATATTAACTCAATGATGGATAATACTACCTTGAATAACTCTGCGCGTAATAAATGAGCCGCAAGCTTCCAGGCTAATCTTATAATGGCCAAAAGTGGATAAAAAGAGTGAACTATTAGTGATATTTCTAATTACTGAATAGCCAATCAAGCTAAGTGTTCCTATAGCTCTGCAGCAGTCGCTATGATGAATTAGCTTAGCCTCGGACTTTCGCTGCATATAGTGTGCTTTGTCCGCATTTTTTTTTTTTTTTTTTTTTGCACGCTGCCATTTCATCTAGTTAAAAAGTGATTTGAAAAATGCCACGTCAAAAGTTTCCACCAGACGATGAGGTAAATACTGGACGTAAATATGAAGTAATGTCATTTTGGGGGTGATCAATTTGAAGTGACTGATGCAACGAGTGGGAAACGCTGAATTTAGTTAAAGGAAAGTGGAAATAAAGGTAGGAAAAGGCTGAGGTTGGAGGTGAAATGAGAGATTAGTGGATGTGGTTCAAAAATAAATTAATTAAAGAGAATGTTAAGCAGATGATAGGATTCAATAAAAAGCTGTGGTGAAAACAGTAAATATTATATATAGGTAGGCAGCGTCCCAGTAAATGTGTTAAAGCTGGGGTACTTGATTTTCACACTGCGGAACCAGAAGTAGGCTTTTAAATCAACGAACCCGTCCCTCGCACTCACAAACCCTTTGGCATATCGTTAAAATTCACATACAACAGCTTTTTTCGACGACAAAGTAAAACTGGGGAGGACCATCCAAGCGCAGCCAATCAGAGCGCTGCTTTTAGCACTTATTTCGAGGCAAAATACTTTATCATTAGATGCAGACAGCGCATAGGAGTCCCATTCTTGCTTTTACAAGATACTCTTAGATGAAAAACACAAAATTTACACCCAAAATAGTCATGTATCCCATCTTTAAAATAGGCTTCTATGACACAAACATAATGAAGGTACAGTTTTTATGAGATGATTTAAAAGGTACCCCAATGATCTATGTAATCCAAAACTTGAAACATGTCTATGTCTATATGAACATTGTATTTAATCTCCCACTTGTTTCTAATTTCATTTTACTTCTACTGCTCATATATTCACTTTCCCTCCTGCATGTCTGGAGCATCTCCAAAACATCTAAATAAAATGATCTCCTAATCCAATCCATCCTTATCATCTTCTGTTTTGCTCCTGTCTTTTCTCTCCGTGATGTTTTGTTCTCCAGTTTTTTCCCACAGTTTTTCAAAAACCATATAAACCGAATATAGCACAACACAGAAAGCAAACAAGAATAAAAGACATCCAAAACATGCCACGACACATACTGTACAACAAAACTGTCTCTTGTCCAAAGTTTGTTAAATTCGTCCAGTGCTCAAATTGAGTCCAATTGTCATTTTTTTCAACTTTTCTAATGTCCACTACAATGTCGGTCCAGTCTTTAATCGTTGGTTTGGTTTGTGCCATCCATTTTTTGGTGGTGATTCTTCTTCAAGAGTATCCTCCAAAGATATCCATTTATCATGTCCATGGCAGGAGTTTCGAGCCCCGAGTACATAGTTCCAAAATCGAGCAGGATGATGGTGATTAAAATGTCAAAAACAGTGCTTTGTTGATCTCAGTCCAATATTTCAGAGCGACTGCAGTGATGTTTTTATTCAAGAAACCCCTAAACCACATTTCTGAATAAAGAAGAAGAAAAGACAGTGAATTAGAGCTGAGGAGTGCTCGGTCCTCATCGCTCTTGCCTAAAGGCCAAGTGACAATTTGAGCAATTACCCGCTGCCATTACCTCCACCTGAAGCGGGCTAAGACAGAACCAAGGAGCTGACAGTGTGCATGTGTAAGAAGGGGATAATAAGAGCTATAAACAGGAAATGGCAGAAAATTGCGATAATTTTAAAATAGAAAAATACAGAAGTCAAAGTAATTATGTTCTCGACGGCGTAATTGTACGAAGCAAAAAGAAAAGCGAAGAGGGGAAAAAGGTGAATGATGTACTAAATAAGCACAATTTTACAGTGGGATATGGTGTTTTTGGTCTTTTCACAAACAGTTGGCTTTTGTTCTGGTTAAAAAAGTAGAATATTGAAAGAAAAAAAGAATAGTGACAAATGATTGGCTTAAAGAACACATATTGTGCCACAGTGACTCTTTTGAGCTTTTTACGCTATTACCCGTCATCAAAAACATACCTGGAGTTGCATTCAGGCTATTTTGAGGAATGTACACTCCTCCCGCTCCGAGTGCCAAACACACTTCCTGCGAACTCCTTCAATCCGGGACATATTTTCGGATCATCTACGTCACTTATCTTCCGCTTTTTTGTCCTTAAATCATTGCTAAACTTCTTCGTCTTAATCGTCTTCTTCCGCTTATCCGGGGCCGGGTCGCAGTCTAAGCAGTGACCCACAGACTCCTCACTCCTCATGGGGATCCATGAGACTCTAACCCTAATTTACAAAACCTGAAGTGTACGTTTTCCATAAACGTATATACTGAATGTATTTTAACAATAGCTAGCTACATAAATGCAAAAAAAAAAAACGTAAATTATGTATGTATTTTTCTGCAGACTAGGTTGCTTTTTAGGGTGATCATCAGTCATAAATGTCTTCAAGTCGAAACCAAAATCAATGCATATTTGAAAGTAAAACAATGCATGTCTATTTCTACTGTGCAAGCAACATCCATTTGTCTTATTTGGCTAAAAAGTGTTATATTAAATCAAAACTGTGGACTAAAATAAAAAAACTGGCTTCGACAACTTGCATATGTTTGGCGTGCGTGGACACAAACAGATGGTCTCTCTCAAACAAAACTGTGATGACATATTGGATAAATTCATAATAAAAAAAATACTGTCAGTGAAAACTAAACTTCGTGCTAAACGGCGGACTCCTGCTCATGTCAAAGCTGTTCTGTATTTTGTAAAACCATTTTAAAAAAAGGAGGAGAGACATAAATACTGAAGTGAACTGACAGATGGCGCGTCAGAAGAGTGCATGCGCTGGGCCTGGCTCGCTCACCAGCTCCACGAGGACGACCCGCTGAGCAGCCCACACAGACACGTCTCATATGGACAGCAGCAGGAGTGAGAGCAGGTACGCAAACACGGGGAACAAGTCACGGAAATGTTACTCCACAGTTGTTTTGGATTGATTTGCATGTTTGAATAATCCTGTAATATCCTGCAATCAAGGCGGAAAGGAAAATGTGTTGTTATCCCCGTCCAAAGCGCTACTTGCTCGAGATTCTATGGAAAAATTCTAACTCCGGGTCATACACAGATGATCAGTCATGTTGCTTTTAGGGCTGGGCAATATGAAAAAAAATCTTTCTTGGGGCCAGATCATGATTTTGAGTTGAAAAATTTCTAATTGTGATTGTTCTGACCAGTGATTAGAGTTGCAATTTATGTTTTGATAATAGGATTCTGTTCAAATTCACATTTTAAACTTTTAGTGGCCTTTTTTGGTTCAGGTTCAGTTGTGTCTTTGCGCTTTAAGTCGCGTCATTGTAGTTTTTAGTTGTGTTTTTTTCACTTTTAATCGCGTTTTGGTGCGTTGAGTTGGCCACTGTCCAGGGTGTACCCCGCCTAAAGCCCAAAGTCACTGGGATGGGCTCCAGTCACCCGTAACGCCTAACGGGAACAAGCGGTAGAAATTAATGAATGAATAAATAAAACTGAAACCAATAGGAAGAGCATTTTAAAGAAGACATGTTGTGCTTTTTTAGTATTACTTCTAATAATCTGCCCAAATTAACCTGTAGCAAAGTTAGTTACCTCTACCTGTGTCATATTTGCAATTGAAAATGTCACTAAAATTGACAAACTGGGAAAAAAAATAGCCAACATCTTTAGTAAAATCTTAAATATACATATTTTTCATATATATACATATATACACATGTTTCAGTGAAAAGTAAAGTTTAATCTGTCATATGCACTTAAAATGAGGCTGCTTGAGGACATCTTGATAGTGGGACTCTTGGGACTTTCACCCAAACTTTAACACATTTCCAGTGTCATTTTCATGTAATTACTGCTTTGTCCAAGTTATAAAACCTCTTCTCTCTGCACGTGCCATCTGTTGGAGTCTATGTATAGACCACATAGTGATTATTTTTCGATTATTTCAATCAAGTAGATTAGCTAAGATTAATGAACTTGTCTCAGCCCTAATTTTGTCAATAATGCTTTGTGACACTGGTGTTTTGAGTGTTTAAAGAAGACATATCATTCTAAACAAAAAGGTAATTAGATTTTCAACTTATTTGTGAATAATTGCACAGCCCTTTACTCTTATTTATAATGTCTAATCTTTTGGAAAAGTCCCTGACGTTTAAAAACAGAATAAAGTTTCAAACCCTAAATACTTTTGAAATTGCATGCAGTGAAAGATAATCCAAAATGTAAACAGTAAAGGCAACATGACACAAGCCTGGTCTAAATTCCTCTACTTCTACAACCAGTAAAACTATCAAGATTAATGTGGCAGTTTACATTTTTAAGTGACAAGTGTAGCACGCCCCGATTTCGGCAAAAGTGATGAATTAACGTGTGATTTTAACCATAACAGGCTCTGGGTTTCAGGTTTTACACTGGACAGCACACTTTCTGACAAGAGAGACAGTAGACATACACAGCTCGCCTCTCCCGTAGTAACTGAATCCAAGAAACATAAGCCATCAGGCCACGCAGGGACAAAAGAGGGACAATTGAGAGCCTTTCTTTGGGGAATTAGGGTCCTTAAAAGGTGTTTGTCCAGTCTCACGGGACAGCGGCTCACCTCTCTGGAGTGTAATCAGCTGAAAGTCTTTTTAGACTGAGAGGCCAAAGGAGATTTACTGTTTCCAAAGAGATTAGGGGAATATGAACCCTTGCAAACACAATAATAGTACAAATTTGGCGCACAGTGCGGATAGAGAGAACGAAGAAGAATAGTTGCATATTAAATGAAAGAAATGTGAGCGTTGAAATGAACGGATGAATTAGTTAAAAGTGAATGTACTTTGGTTTCTGTTGTAATTATTATTGTATTGTCTTTTGTTGTGAAGGGGTGTTCTGTGTTTTCTGTCACGTGTTTTATTATTATTATTTAAAGCCATGTGGTAACTTTTTAATCTATATATGTTCTGAAAAATACTGCTTGGTGGTTGAAATGCGTCGACATGTCCCCATTTTCAGAACAAAGGACTTTGATTTAGGTCAGAGTGCTTCGGATCGCCCTTGTTTTTTTATGCCTAATTACGTACCTCCTGGATCCTTGATGAGCCCTGGCTTCCTCACAACATCCAACATATCGATGCATTCACCACTTTTTTGCACAATGTTAAAAGAATAAAACTTGCGAGCTCAAAAAGTAATGTTTTGCACAATACAGGATCTCTATGAGAAGAATATAGTAGGTACAATAAAACAGGAAGAGTAATATTCATAATCATAAGTAAACCTGGCTGTTAATCGTAATTAGTGCTTCTCTACTTTCAATGCATTCAAAGCGCTTAACATTAAAGAACCACTCACACTCACACGTTCACACATCAGTGACGTAGACACTGGGGCCGAGGCGGGTTGAGTGTCATGGCTAGTAGTGTTGTCTCGATACTAAAAAAATTGCTTCGAGGAAAGATACTTGAATCTCGATGCCAATTTCGATACCACAATGATAAACTACAAATGCTCATTTTAGGTCAAGATTTCAGATAAATCACTCACCTTTTAGTTAGTTTAGTCAGTTCTGACAAAGCTCAAGTTTAGAGATCGACCGATGTGGGTTTTTCTTTGGCCGATGCTGATTTTCATTTTATTTTGGTCAGCCGATAGCAGTAATAAGAATATAGAATTATTATTATTATATTACTCAATTAAAATGTTACTTAATGAATGATATACGCAAATAGAACATTACTTGAACATTTGTTTTCACAATGTTAAACAATTTCAATACAGATATGCATTTTAGTGCAGAGGTAGATCACACATCAAACAGATAACTTACAAAGTAAAAAATTCCTATTGAAAAATGATAATTTATAAATAGCATTTAAAGCCACAAAATAAACACATAACATTTTTTATGTACTACTACTAATAAAAAAGTGTTTTCAATGCTTTGACATTTAAATATTGCAACATTCATTCCTTCATGGAGGGCTCCTTCTCTAAAATCTGCATTGATTATTAAAATTATGGACGATATATTGGTCGATCTCTACTCAAGATCGTTCTACAACAATTCAAAAAAGGTCAAATTTTGTCTTGTAAGGGATTTTTTAATATCTAGTTTCAATACTCGTTTTAGTATCAATTAGTATCTTATTTTCAACACTTTTCACAACCTTATTGGCCAGGGACACAGCAACAATACTCTGTTTGTACTAAATGATCATTATTAGAGATGCGCCAATACTACTATGAAATATAAAGCAGATCCAGAATAAACTGCACCATCAGGTACCGGTTTTAATGTTTGAACATTTATTTACACAAAGCTGTTCTGTAGTTATCTGCAGTTATAACAAATGCAAGTTACATAACATAACGTGATGCATTTGGCAGTAATTTAACTGTTTCAATGAAATAAATTCTATAGTCAGTCTCTGCTCTGCTAGTGGTTGATATCGGGTCTCAGTAGATACTTAAAGATAAATCGGGGCATCTCTAATTAATTTTCAGAAAAGGACATAGTTCATAATAACAGCCGTCTTTTTTCCTTGTCCTTCAAAGCCATTTAAAAGTATTCCCCTTTTACAGATTTAGTATATTTGGAAATTAAACCCACGCTGATAAAAGGCAAGTTTCCCTCTCACACGCACACATTGCTTAAGGGGCCGACTTTTGGAGGCACTGTTTGTCTATGCATGAAGAAACAACAGCATCCATAACTGAAATTAAGTCTGTCATATCAGCAGCAAAACATTTTAGTATAATTAAGTTGACAATTGTGTGTAAACAAATATTTTATACTTGGGAGTTGCTGATGAGTGCAGAATGAGCCAGATGGTATATTAAAGCCTTTATTTGCATTGAGAGAAATATGGGCAGAAGGAAAATGGCTCTAACGGTTTTGTTTTGTTGGACAATACAGTATAGAGGGGCACGTATGGGGGTCTTACCATGGGAGCGTGGTCTTCAGGAAGCGACGGCTCAGGGTTGAGAGCTGAGTCACTACTGCTCCTCACCAGCAGGGGGGTGTCTGAAAAACAACATATATTCAGTGTTTCCCGTACATTCTGCTGAGGCGATAGTGGCACATGCAAACCCATTTCTATTTTTATGCAAATGTTTGAGAGTAAATGTCACTTCAAGTCACATCAATTCAAGCTTTAAACAGTTCCTTTTTGAACAGTGTAGTCTTTTACGACAATACAACAGACAAAAAGCACATCATATTGTCATATACTGGCGTGGGTGAAAACTCTCATCTAAATCAATAGGAACGCTACTTTTTCCTCCTCTTCAGATGTTTCCTGTTGAATTATGTGTATTTTGAGCAGAACTAATTCAAGTCGAGTCGGACCGAGTCATGTCGAGTCTTGATGGAGGTTTTGATTTGGCGTTTTGGATTGGTCTGTTTAAATACAGCAGGCGGCACTGGCAGCACAGTAGCATTTAGCCTGAAGCTGCTGTTAGCATTATTGAATATTCATGTCTTTGTGTCTGTATTTCATACAATATATTTAAGTCTGCATTTGCTCTTGTTGTTGTTGAACAGTGAGTTATACAGCAGCTCTTCCTGATTGAAATGAATGTATTGCTTCCCCCACAGAAGTCTATGAGAGAGTGTTTCCTTAGATGAAGACTGCATTTATATAAAGAATACATTGTAAGTGTTGTAGGGCAATGATTAGGATGACAGTTCAAAACCTGCTCTGACCAGTGCATTCAGTCCTTGTATCCTTGGGCAAGACACTTAATCAACTTTGCCTATGTATGTGGCCATACCACCTTATCAATGCCCGATCTCATCAAATGTTATCATCATCACCTAGAGTGATGATCATTTACAGCCAGGAAGTAAAATGAAAAACCTAAAAAAAACATTTTAGGTAAATGAGTGGTCCAACCTGTCAGAGGCACTTTAACGTATAAATCCCTAAATAAATTACAGTCATGGCCAAAAGTGTCGGCACCTGTGAATTTTTCCCAGAAAATTAAGTAATGCTCCCCAAAAAGTATTGCAAGTCCACATGTTTTGCAATACACATGATTATTTTCGGCCTAAAACATGTGATTGTAATACTTTTTGGAGAAAAATTTCAGGGGTGCCAACAGTTTTGGCCAAGACTGTTTATGTGGTTTACCCCTAGCTTGCCATTTTCAAAAACATCAAAAATAACTAAAAAGGTTTATCACAATCTTAATGGTAAAGCCAGAGCTCATTGGTCAAGAAGCTGTTTTTAATCCAACTTCCTGCAACCCTCTTTTCAGCCAATAAAACGTATTATATATTATACACTATCACTGAACAGTCAGTTCTGGGTCAGTGCGTGTAGTAATTTGATAATCCATACTTGCCACTGGCCAAAATGTTAATATATAGATTTGTTTTTATGCAGAAAAAATATCTATGTGATCCCCATGTATGTGAAATGTTGGATTTCTAGTTGTTGTAAGTCTAGTACGTCTAATTTTAAAGTTTTGCTTGCGTGTTATAGCTCAAAGTGAACCCCCCTAATGGCCAATAAGTGAGTGATGCCTGTTCTGTGTGAGCGAGGGCTGGTAGGTAACATATGATGTGTCTTTCTCTTCACATCTCATCAGCTCACTGCATAAAATTATCATTTAACTCAAGCTGATCGATGGAGTACATAACGCCGCCGCAGAAAATGAAAGAGGAAAGTCAACATTAAAAAACCTATACACATAAATAGAAATACATGAAGTGGGCAATACATCTACATTTAGATAATATTGTGAATGTTGTTTTGAGTTTATGCAAAATTAGATAATCGAGAATATTGATTATAGATTGAGCTAATTACAAATAAAAATGAAAAAAAATCTATGTTGTACATTTTCAAATAAGGGTATAAGGTGATATTTCTGCACTTTTGTGATTAATTTGACAGACATTTCACATTTGTCTAATGATTCAACCTCAAATAATATGTTTTAACGCGTGACTTTTTGCTGGATTGACATAATATTGTTTGACTATCTTTATCAGGATAAGAAGCACACGCCTACTTGAAGCCAATATTCTTGGTTTCAGAATAATTAAAAATTAGGATTGTTGCCATGGCAATTGGCAGTTTAAAACAAAATCTTCTGAATGATGAAAATTGCTAAAAATGTTGCCTATAAATGTAAAATATTTTGTCTTTATAATGGTTCATAAAATGGAGATAGCTATATCAAGCAAAACATTATATCCACTGACTCCAAGTAAATTACCTTTATTATCTTTTCATTATGGCATTGTGTTTTTCAGATTGCAAACATTATCTACTCGCAGAAAGAAAATGGGCAAATGAAAAGATTAGAATGACAAGTAGGGATGTAAAATTTACCGTATTCGAATCGAAATCAGAATTTGAAAAGACGCTCTTAGCAAATCGCAAAGGAAGTAACGTAATTCCCTCCACAAACAATAAAATATCATGTCATATTCTGCATCCTGTATTAGATTTAGACTTAGATTAGACATGTTCTGAAATACATGTGACAGGCTAGGTTTAGTCTCATCTCCTTTAATCGTAATTGGATATTTTTCCCAAATCGAGCAGCTCTGATGATGAGAAGCAGATTGTGATGTCCAACGTAGAATAGGGCTGTGCAGTTAACCATATATATAAAAAAAAATTTCCTGCTCACCCTCCGCGGGTGGTCACATCCATCTCCATCCATCTATAAGTCTGCATCCATCTATCTATATATATATATATATATATATATAAATATATATATATTATATATAAAATTCCCCTGCTCACCCTCCGCTGGTGGTCACATCCATCTCTGAGCTCGGGTCCTCTACCAGAGGCCAGGGAGCTTGAGGGTTCGGGCGCAGTATCTTAGCTGTTCCTAGCACTGCGCTCTTCTGGACTGAGATGTCTGATGTTCCTCCAGGGATCTGTTGTAGCCACTCCTCCAGTTTGGGGGTCACTGCCCCAAGTGCTCCGATCACCACGGGCACCACCTTGGCCTTCACCTTCCAGGCCTTCTCCAGCTCTTCTCTGAGCCCTTGGTATTTCCTCAGTTTCTCATGTTCCTTTCTCCTGATTTTGCCATCACTTGGTATCGCCACATCAACCACAATGGCCTTCCTCTGCTCTTTATCCACCACCACGATGTCTGGTTGGTTTGCCATTACCATTCTGTCAGTCTGTATCTGGAAGTCCCACAGGATCTTCGCCGTCATTCTCTACCACCTTTGGAGGTGTTTCCCACTTTGACCTTGGGGTTTCCAGTCCGTACTCCGCACAGATGTTTCTGTACACTATACCAGCCACTTGGTTGTGGCGTTCCATGTATGCTTTCCCTGCCAGCATCTTACACCCTGCAGTTATGTGTTGGACTGTCTCAGAAGCATCTTTGCACAGCCTACACCGTGG